>CAWUFW010007072.1:0-600000 GCA_963921515.1 Calotriton arnoldi | reverse complement strand
TGATTACTGTAAGATGGTAGAGCTTTACCATCCATTTACTTTCATAGTGCTTCTAATCCTATATATCTGCTATTGTCTAACGGTTGTTGCAGCTCATCTATTTTACACCAGAATAACAACTGTTCAATAAAAAACTTATTGAAAATGCCCAGCCTGTTTATTCTGTGTAGTTCTCTAAGACATACTAAGTAAGCACGAGTGACTGAGTGAAAAGTAGTATATTGTTTCCACAGTCCTGAGGGATCAGGGTTGTCATGCTCGATAGTTGCCAAGAACTATTCTCTCCTTGGTAAGAGGAGATTCTAGTGGCACTGTGAGCTAGGTGGTACAAAAGGACAACATACCCAGTGGGGGTGTTCAGAATCAGTCCAACACCAATCCTACAGTGTATGCTGTCCGAACGCGCAGATACTGTATAAGTTTTATAGGAACTACACAACATGACGCCCAACGTTGGTTGGGTACTTATTTAACAGTAGAATCTGAGTAGTTCAGTCGTGCTAGTCTCAGAGACCCCTACTCACAACTCCCCAGAGATGTCTGGAGTGGGTGGGCACAAACACCGCCACAGCTGAGTAGGCTAAATCCTATTTATTGGCTGTTGGTTAATCAAGCTTGAAGGACACTTTGAGGGTCATTACGATGGTGGGCGGACAAAGTCCGCCCACCACCGCATCGGCAAACAGGACCGCCCGCAAGAGGTGCGGCGGTCCCGCCATGTGTATTAGGATGCCACCGCCACGGTGGTGGTGGCATCCCGCATCATTCACATTGTGGCGGGCGGTGCTGTGAGCAGCACCCGCCACAATGTAAATAAAGCATGTTGCGCATTGGCATGCACAACGTGACAGGCACCGCGCAGTGCCTGCCACCCTGTGCATGCCAATGTAGGGGGGGTACCATAGGTACCCCCAAGTGCACCCCCCACCCCCCCTCTACTCCAGGGGCCCACAACGGGCCCCCATTGTAAAAGACCATATGCCTTTCCATGGCGGCGTTGCCGCCATGGAAAGGCACATCTCCGCATGCATCATAATATGGATGGCGGTGTCTTGCAGACACCGTCTCCATGTTATGCCCCTTTTCCGCCCGGTCGACGAGTCGACCGGCGGAAAAGCGGCGTACGGTCTTTCCATCCGCCGGGGTCCCCCCCGCCATCGTTATATGGCGGGGGGAATGGATTGCGGGCGGTGGAAAATAGCGGGCGGATCACCACCGCCATACGGGCGGTGGCGATCCACCTGCTATCATAATGACCCCCTTTGTTCCTAAATTGTGCAAAACACCTTATCTTAGTTCCCTTGAAAAGCTCTTCTTCTCTAAAACAATTACTGAAGAAATAGGAAACCTGGATAGAGTTACGCAAGAACTAAATCTCTCAGCAGACGAAGAAGACGCAGATGCAATTTCCATTGCAGAAAATGTTAGGAATGCTGTTACCATAAAACTAGGTGCATACGGTCTAACATCCAGGGGTGGACCAGTAGCTTTCGTGATTGAGGCACACGAATCATTCAAAACAGAGGTATTCTATTCATGGGTTAAATTCCCAGTTGCAAATGCAAGGACAAAAACATTTCACTTCTATGCAGAAAGTGGAATACCGGACGAATATTGTCCCTATGAGGACATTGAAGTTCCGCTAACTTACCAGGAACATTTATACTGGTTTAAAGGCGCCCTCCCCCATACACGAAATAAAGTAAGACTCTGTCTGCTTGGAAGAGAAGGAGCGACATGGCCAGTATTAGCAGCCTACACACCACATCCTGACATTGAAACAATGCCAGGAGGAGACTTACTTATACTTCACAAGGAACTGATAAAACTTTACAGAAACATGACACAGTTCGTCATGAGGACACTTACAGTCCAGCCAGCAACGGTTACAACAAACACAAATACAGGTCAAAATAGAGCAACTAAAATCACACCACAAACTTTACACGCATTAATTGGTAAAATGCCCGCAAAACTTGAACAAATGCCATTCTGGGTCGCTCAAAGAATAACACAGCTAGAAGCAGTATTCCCAAATACTAGCCTGCATGAAAAACACAGAATGTTGAAAATCTGTTTGCCCATGGGGATAACACCACAGATAGAGAATTGTACCTCTTGGGGTACAGTTTTTGCTGCCATATATACCAGAACACGTGGTATCCCGTCATTAGCAGTAATACCAGATGTATTAAGACAAATACAAAATGAGTACGGAGCAGAACCGGCTCTGAACTTAGGGATGAAATTACTAGGTAATTATGCCCAGGTATCAGCCATAATATTAGCAAATATTAAAGGGGAAGCAGCATCAGTGGCAATCCGTCAACGCCCAAGGGAGTAAAGTCCTTTACAACAGGAATATGAATTACCAAAAATAATTGAGACCGCGTATGCAGAATTGGGCAGAGACAGTTTGGGTGGGAAAGCATTAAAACCCCAACTTTTGGGTAGTCCTGAGAAGGACACCGGTAAGCAGGAACCTGCTTCTTCGAAAAAGAAGTGGGAAAATAACAAAAAACAGAAAAATAAAGAAAACAGATCTCAATCCAGAGGTAGATCTCCTCCACAGGAGTCCTCCGAAAGGAGGTATAACCTTAGGAATAGGGACAATATTAGGAAACCTGACAGGTATCAGGATACTGATACATGTTCCTCTCGTTCCTTTCAGGGTTCGACGAAAAACTCAGAGAGGGAAGGCCGGTCAGACAGACAAGAAGAGCGTACAAAATCCAGAGACAAGCAGCACGCTCAAGACTATACTTCCAAAAAAGAAGACAAAGCCAAACCAAAACCTCAGTTCAAAAAGAAGAAGGTTGCAGGTCTGCAGATCAGACATGCCCAGAATTCTGAGGACTCAACTACTGAACGGGGAATGAGCTCTGATGATGCTAGACAGTGCGGCAGAAGTAACAATAGCTCACCAGAACCTGATGGAATTTCTGGTGACAGCGGACTTGAATGATTATATCATGGGGAAAACACCTGATACTAGGGTAAGTGTCCCACATAAGTTATATGAAATAACACTTCAAATGGAGGGGGACAAACCCAGGAAAGTTTGAGGTCTCTTTTGGGAGAACCTGACGTTTGGCTATGACTTTCTATTAGCTGAACAAGGTTGGCCGCCAGCATTCGTCATGGACTGCCCTAGGGGAGAAACAGTAATCTTACCAGCCTTTTCCGACCCTGTTCCCAAATATCTAAAATATACATATGCACCGGAGTGGGCGGTAGCCCTTGCCCCGGTATTGTATAAAAACCATGTTGGGTGGGATGAGGATTCAACCCACCACATAATTCCATAAAAAAATACTCCGACTCCACAGAGGCAGTATCCAATAAAGCACAAAGCTAAAAAACAGGTCAGGGAGATCCTAGATCAACTTGAATACCAAGGGGTGATTGAAACTTGCACCTCTCAAATGAATAATCCTTTGTTTCCCGTAATGAAACCTGACAACTCATATCGTCTAGTTTTAGATTACAGACATATAAACACTTGCACAAAGACATTTGCAGTACAAAATGTACACAGTGCCGCACTAATGAATAACATTGTGCGGAAAAAATACAAAACGACACTAGATATCTCAAATGGATTTTTTTTGCCAAAATATAGCGCCTGAAAGCAGGTATTTAACTGCATTTTCCGCGTTAGGCTCACAGAGTCAATTGTGTAGACTCCCCCAGGGGTATAAGAACAGCCCAGGGTTATTTTCGGCCAGAGTAACTGAATTACTTCAAAATCTGGATGAAGAGGCATTGTCCTACGCGGATGATATTTATCTAACGGATGATGACCTGGAGGAACACTTGAACAGAGTAAATACCATAATATTGGGATTTGCATCTGAGGGCTACAGATTTAATTTAAAAAAATCAAAGATAGCCTACCTCAATGTCCTCTTTCTGGGATATGAGCTTTCAAGTGTAGGGAAAAGCTTAGCAGCTAACTTTTTAGAAACGTGTGCACTGTACAACCTCCAAAATCATTAAAAAATTTATAATCAATACTGAGATTCCTGAACTTTGGCAGAACATACATTTTGGATTACGCAGAAAGAGTTAAACCTTTCTACGATTTAACAAAACCTGACTTTTCAGTTAGACAATGGACACAGGAACACACAAATATCCTTCCTTTCTTACAAGCTGATATGATAGCTTCAAAACACTTACAGACATGTGTAAATGTACGCAACCTAGTGATCCGTATAGTTGCGGGTCAATCAGGATACACCTACCTAACATATAATGAAGGTGAAACAGTACCAATAGCGTACAAATCACATTTGTACACAAATGCTGAGATGCGCTTTGCATCAACAGAAAATATTCTTACAGCAGTACAGACTGCTGTCGTGAGAGAAAGAGCACTGGCTCAGGGAAAGCGAATAATTGTCGTAACCCCAGTACCGGCCTTAGAGGCGGAAACAAAGGCTAGCGTTCCGAACGCTAAAGCCTTACATCCGAGATGGATACAATGGGCTAATTCTGTTACTGCAACAGATGTAGAATACAGGTACGACCCAAGTCTAAAAACACAAGCATTCCTGCAATACGAACATGAATATCCTCTCCCTAATGAAATATTGCCTCTAGATCAGTATGAATATATAATTTACACTGACGGATCTGCTCAGCCGGCCATTGGGAGTAAACAGCGATACAGCACCGCATGCGCAATCGTTAAAGGTCGCATGCAGGATGGAAAGTTTCATCCTAGTTGTACAAAAACCCAGTCTCTAGAAGACTGCACGGCACAGCTGGCAGAATTAAAAGCTCTGCTACTGGCAAATATGGATCGAGAATTCCCCACACTAATCGTGTGTGATTCCTTTTACTGTGTACAGTCATACAATGAATACTTACACCACTGGGGACAAAATGGGTTCAAAGATGCAAAAGGTGGCACAATTAAGCACAAAACGCTATGGGAACAGGTAGTTGAGTTGAAAAACAAACTACCAAGGGCTCACGTGATACACACACTGAGTCATCAACGTGATGTCGTTCACGTTGAAGGGAATTCATTGGCTGATGAAGCCGCAAAGGGGGCTGTATGCACGGCTTCCGTAGCTGCAATAACCCGTTCAAAAACAAGAATAAATGGTGAGATTATGGTTGCAATTATTGCTACACGCAACAAAACGGCACTACCGAAAAGATTTCCACTCAAGTACTCCTACAAGTTAGATGCGAATAACATTCCAATTGCTCAGATTCCTGGAGTGGGGGATAGAGTAATACCAAATATGGATCGCAGGTTAGGTTTAATTCTAGCAGCACACGAGGGTATAGGTTCTGCACACGCAGGAGTTACGGCAACTGTTTCCTTACTAAAACAACGCTACTGGTGGCCAGGATTAACAAAGCAGACTAAGGACTATGTCTTGAAATGCGACATCTGTCAGCAGATGAAAGGCTCCACGGTAACACGTCCAGCGCAGACACCATTGCTAATCCTCCATCTTGTGAGTTGCAGCCTACCTGTGCCCCAGATTGCAGTGAGCAGAGTCCAGGAAGTGGTAAGGAGGCAGACTATGCTGTCTCTTTCCTAAAAAAGTTTAAAAACGATTTTCCCTACCTGTGATTGCATCATCTTATTTTTTCTTTTTAAATTTCTTTAACTGTCTTTGCTCTGTGGTTGTTACAGTTTAAAATTGTAGTTTTAACCTGCCAGTGATTGCATAATTTATCCCATGTTTTTGTGTTTAAACTTGTGTTTTTTCCTGCCTGTGACTGCTTCCATTTAACCTGTTGAATTGTGGGATTTGCAGTCCAAACTCTGTAGTTATTCCCTCTCATTCCCTGTGACTATCAGTTTTTTCCCTCCAAATGTCTCCTTTGCTCTGTGCTAAGATCTGTATGCTAAGCAGTGCACCCCCAGCGACCATCTTGTGTTAACAAGTCAGTGAAACCAGCCCCCTTCCCTCCTGAGACAGCAGTAATGTGCTGTAAGCTGTTTAAACTGTGTTTAATAGGGACTGTGCACTTCGTTTTTGGCCAGGAGAGGGAGTAAAGTTTTATACAAATAGTGTTGTTAGAGGACAAGTTTGTTGGGGCCTTACCAAAGTGTGGATTGAGCCTGTCTGTCTCCTAGGAGATCTGTGAATAGAGCAGCTCCCCAGTCCCAGTCCCCACCCCCAGGCCAGCAGACCTAGGACTGGGGATTGGCTATTCAGCTCCCAGGCAATTCTGAGCCCTCCCTCACACCTGCCCAGGCCCCTTAAGGCTTTGCTGGGTGCACCCCAAATCATTCTCCTCCATCTTGTGAGTTGCAGCCTACCTGTGCCCCAGATTGCAGTGAGCAGAGTCCAGGAAGTGGTAAGGAGGCAGACTAGTGCTGTCTCTTTCCTAAAAAAGTTTAAAAAACGATTTTCCCTACCTGTGATTGCATCATCTTATTTTTTCTTTTTAAATTTCTTTAACTGTCTTTGCCTGTGGTTGTTACAGTTTAAAATTGTAGTTTTAACCTGCCAGTGATTGCATAATTTATCCCATGTTTTTGTGTTTAAACTTGTGTTTTTTCCTGCCTGTGACTGCTTCCATTTAACCTGTTGAATTGTGGGATTTGCAGTCCAAACTCTGTAGTTATTCCCTCTCATTCCCTGTGACTATCAGTTTTTTCCCTCCAAATGTCTCCTTTGCTCTGTGCTAAGATCTGTATGCTAAGCAGTGCACCCCCAGCGACCATCTTGTGTTAGCAAGTCAGTGAAACCAGCCCCCCCTTCCCTCCTGAGACAGCAGTAAGCTGTTTAAACTGTGTTTAATAGGGACTGTGCACTTCGTTTTTTGGTCAGGAGAGGGAGTAAAGTTTTATACAAATAGTGTTGTTAGAGGACTAGTTTGTTGGGGCCTTACCAAAGTGTGGATTGAGCCTGTCTGTCTCCTAGGAGATCTGTGAATACCCCTCCCTAACCCTTCTCAATCCAAATAACTGACTAACATATCCACCACTCAAATTACTTCATATTTCACTATACTAATTTTCAACACTAATCCTTTATGGGTTCCTGAGTAGCCTGCTACTCGCCAGAAAAGCGCTTCAACACCCCATCAGGGGTAACAGGCGCTATATGAATGCAAACCTTTTTCCCTCTTCTATCCCTCCCGCTATCCTTCTCAATCCAAATAACTGACTAATATCCACCACTCAAATTACTTTCATATTTCACCATACTAATTCACCACTAATCCTTTGTGGGTTTCCGGAGTAGCGTGCTACTGCCAAAAAAGCGATTCAACACCCCATCAGGTGTTAGAAGCGCCATATAAATACAAACCTTCTTTCCTCTTCTATCCTTCTGCTATCCTTCCGAATCCAAATAACTGACTAACATATCCACCACTTAAAATTTACTTGCATGTTTCACTATACTAATTCAACACTAATCCTCTATGGGTCCCGGAGTAGCGTGCTACTCGCCGAAAAAGCACTTCGACGCCTCGTCAGGGGTAGTAAGCGCTATACAAATGCAATTAAAATACAATACAATTTCAGACAAACCACTTGTGTGTGTTTATTTGGCCCACTGCGGCCCCTTACAAACAGATGGGGCTTACAGATATATCATGGTTGCAGTGGATTCCTGCTCTAGATTCCTATGGGTGTGGCTCCAGCGCTCGGCTGACGCTCAAACTGTTATAAAAAATGTGCAAGTCTTTATAGGGACATACGCAATTGGCACATTACATTCTGACCTTGGACCGCGTTTAGCTCGAGGGCTTACAAGGAAGCCATGGGAGGTTTGGGTGTAGCATTACGGTACTCCTCTCTGTACCATCCCGATGGAAATTCGGTAGTGGAAACGAAAAACCGGGACTTAAAGCAATCTTTAACAGCTAGAGTATTAGGCTTAGGTGAAAGTTGGGTAAAACATTTGTATGGAGTGCAACGAGCATTGAATAACATGCCAAGAAGTTCTCTAGGGGGTGTCACTCCTTATGAGGTCCTATTTGGGACGAGAAGGTGGGTACCTGATCTTGATTGTGAAGGCACAGTGGTGGATGAAAAACATTTTGACATCCATAAACGTTTGGCTGTTTTACAGGATCTGATGAATCCATGGCACTACAAAGCAATTTCCAGGTAAAGCGGACCGCCACTGGGGAAGTCAAGTCAGTTATGGCAAGACCAGTCTGGGTCCCTAAAGTTGGGGATATGGTCAAAGAGAAAATTGCAGACAAAAAATTAATTTGGGCCACCATACAGAAAGCCTGTACCTGTCCTGGCCGTTGAAGGAACAAAAACTGTACTTCTACCGCTTCTTGCCGGAAAAAAGGAGAAAAGATGTGTCTCAATCGACTTAATCAAACCACACTATGTGGCCGATACTGAATAGTAGGCCTCGTGGACTCCTGAGTAAACGACGCCCTCCTCTCGCTACGATACAAGAAGTTCAAACAGAAAGACTCATCACGTTTGAAGAGTCCCCTGCAGGGAATGATGGACTATGCAATAATGCCATGGAACACGTTCCTCTCGAAACTGAAGTTCATAATCAGAATCAAAATCAAAATGAAAGACAAATTTCAACTCGACCAAACACAGATATCTACATCAACATGCCTCAACAGGAGCAAGCTAAAGTTTCCACAAGACCTGCGGAAATACCCAAAATTGACAGAACTGCATCTGGCTATTTCATCGACTTTGATACCTTTTCATTGGATCCAAGTGAACCTGAAATTTTGCCAGCCCAAAGAACACGCAACCAGCAAATTAAAGATTTTCTTAACTTTATTTGGAAAAATTACCTGGTATCACCTTGGGTAGAACTCTGGGTAATTACCGGGATACTTTTCTTTCTTTTCTGGATAGGCTTGGTAGTTGTTTTTAGCATGCTTATAAATGGAACTTACCTTCGACAAAGCTCTGCAGCACAAAAAGTGAATCTGATTCTGAAACCTCAACTATCATCACATCGTGAACAAAGAGACTTGTCATCAGTGAACATTACCGCAGTTCCTATACCTGATGGTATAGTGTGGGACAAGGTTGATTACGATATATTTGGTCCGACCGAACTTTTAAAAATTCTGCATTTATTTAAAATATCATTGAGTGATATCATTACCTCCAGTACATTTTCCGATGATTGGGATTATGAAACTGTAAATAATATGTTGTCTGATTTAGAAAAATCTGCGGCCTTTTCCAATAGTGAAATGTTGGAAGACACATCAGATTTTGAAACAATGTATTGCTATCAACATTATGGTCATCATTTTTTGCATAAATCTGCTAATCCCCGAAATATTTTTCCCTACCACCAATGGGAACATTGCCCTACACCACTGAAAAGCAGTTCAAAGACATTTGCACCGAAATGTCCATATTTTTCAGGGTTTAATATGTCAGACCCAGCCTAATATTATTCTAAGGCTGCACAAACACCAGCTCAGAAAAATATGTTGACAAACACCAAACAGATTTATTCTGCTTCCTTTATTGCCCAGTTGTCTGAACAAGGTTTCGACTTATGGAAAGACACTATAGACTTAAAATCTGTCTGGGGTACTAGAGACTGGCAGGTCCAGGGAACTGAAGCGCTACTTCGAGCATGCCTCATTCCTCAGCAAATCATGTTTTTGAATGAAACTGTGCAACAAACTATCTGTCTTGGAATAGCCAAGAACAAAGACTTGAATACACCTCGGATGCCCATACCATCACAGACCGAGGGTAACATAACATCACAAGAAGGGATTACGTTAGATGAGATCATGCAATACCATAGATCAGACCCCGAATGGAAGGGATGGTTGATTTGGCCCACGGACACCAATAGATGTCAGGAAAGATTCATGGGTAAAACCAAAGGGTTTAATATCAACAGGCCAGATCCACGCTATTTACAGAGAGAACATCCAGGAGTAGTGACATCATACAGTGTTGGGAAGTTATGCCTCGATTGGCTAAGAACCTCAACACTGTCACAAGTGAAACAACACTTATCCTTAGTTACAAAGGATGTGGATCTACGGGATTTTTTATTAGGTCCTAGAAAACCCCATCACAAGCGTTTCTATTATGTTGTCTATAATGAAATCTGGAAAATCTCCCAACAAGAGGCCGCGGAGAGATTACGTGAAATAGATCGATTAAACCTAGAGAAAGCTCTAGCCGTGGTTGACAATGGTTTAACTACACTAACGTCCAGGATATATTCACTGGGCAACATTGTATCTTCTACAATAGATATATTAGAACAAGATTTGCCCATATTACAACACGGGCAATCACAATTGCGTTCTATTATATTGTTAAGCTGGACGCTGCAATCTTTGCGTGCAGGCTATGTGCCTTGGCATTTCATCAACAGTACATCTCTGTTTTCTTCATACAACCTAACAGAAAAACAGATAAAAATGGCACAAAGGGGAGCAAAATATACAATGCTGCGTATTGAAAAACTGGATAGATTAGCTTTTACAGTGGCAGAATCACCATCCACAGAATGGTTAATCCATGGCCACATAACTGTACCGGTCACTACTTTTCAATTTCAATATTGCCTTGAACAAAAGCAGGCAGGCAGATATGAAGAAATGGGTAGGAAATTCATCAAGGAATCTTGGGAATTACCATTCAGATTTCAATGCCGGAGTGGGGCTAGAGAAGTGTTTCTGAGCGGTACAAACTATGAGAACACTTTAAGTAGATCACTCGTATGTCAGGATATAATGCTGCATGGGGCCTGCAACGGTTCAGTAGCGAATTTATCCTGTCACTTAAGGGGTACCCCAGCTGCTGTGATCACTCCAGTGTTTGGGCTACTTTCGAATGGGAGTTACTTGATGCTGAACGATCAAGGTTGCTGTGGGATGCTTCCGGGCATCGCATATCTGGTAACCGTGAACTCAAGGGTTACTTGCTGTATGCAAGTATTGTTTCCACCAACACATACAGTCAGGGAGGCGCCGTTATGGCCTTTGTTAAATGTTCCATTAATACGGTTTGATGCTTTGAGCAGAATGAAAGCCATGCTTTTACAGAAGTCTGTGCCCTTAACCTCCGCTTGAGAGACTTTTGATCTCCAGATCTCAAGGTCTTCAGCAGAGATACAGGCGCTCATACGTACGAATTGCCCTTTCCATTTTTCAGAAATGGTAAATCGTATCTTTAACATGTCTGATACGACAGGCATCGTCCACCTATTTAAGACCATAGGTTCTGGACTATTAAGCACCTTTCAGACAGTCCTCGGAGTTATTCCAAACTTTATACACTCCGTATTTGGAAGCATTTTTGGAGGTCTTCAGCTGATCCTGTTTCTAATAGCAGGTATCCTGATCGTAATTGTTCTGCTACGCAATGGACGTCCCAGTCACCAAGGAGATGGAAACAGTACTCCTGGAGCGAAAATACAGTGATCGCATGGTACAACATCTGGGCACACCTCACCTGAGAGAACTAAGTGCATCTTGGTTCTTGTCATTTAGACCAGTCTGGATGGACTGCATATTACCTGTCCTCCGATGCCTGTTTTGCGGAGAAGAATGCGTGTTGGATCTCTGTCTGACACTCCCATCATGTGCGCAACCGGACGTTGATGCTTTACTGGACCCAATAACGGCTCATGTTCTGCAGTGTCCCCAGCGTATTCCAATGTTGATGGCGGCATTCCTACAGCCTCCACAGGTAGTCGCGGCTCCTGTTGGTATGGACACCGGCTCCTCCTCTGTCACCCAGGCCTTGGACGGCGCACAGGCTGCCCCAGCGTCTGCTGTGGACGGCACAGAAAATCATCTGTGCTCAGTTGACATAATCTGCAAGGTGTTAAAGGGACGGTCGTCTGCGGAAGCAGGCAATGATAATGTTGCATCTACCAGCCAGGACACATAAACATTTGACTCATTTGGCCCGTCATGTGCTGGGAGAAATTTGACTTTTTGAAAAACAAAATGAAAATTGGAACTCCATAACAAAATTGACATTCTTTTGTGCATACATGGCTTTCAAATGCTTGTAGTAGTTCGAACTATTCCTACGGACACATTAGAGCTATGGCCTGAGTGACAAATTTCCTTTTTAAAGATTTTTTAGTACTTTTGAATTATTTTTAAGTGAAAACTAATGTTTTTTTTAACCATTAGTGTACCAGTGTCTAGTCAACTTAGTAGTACGTTGAGAATTTAACTATGTTGTCCTTTCGGAAGAGGAGTGGGTGTTATATTCCATATAGGTACCATAATATAGGCCCAGGTAACTTCATAACCCTTCACCTATATTCCTCCCTACATTGCACTTATAACGGTTTACAGGGACTGACCTTTTACCTAGATACGACACTGCATTTAGGACGCAGGTTTCCCCTAGTTCGAAATCTCATACATTAAGCATGAGGATTCTTGGAAGCACAGCAGGACTACCATTTCCTGGATAATATCTATGTATAAAGTTCATGCCCGACGTCATCCTTAGCCTGACACAGTAATACAACGAGGTAGGACCCCTGGGGAGACCTATGGGTATATATACATCACATCTTGCTAAGATAGATAGAGGACATCAGGACTTCCCGGCTGACACACTGACAAGAGTCGCTGAGGATCCTGCATGCAGACACTCCAGCTCGCGTGTGTCTAACATCCCTCGTGGGGTGTCCAACTCAAGACCAAGAAGGGGTCCCACAGTCTCTCACTTCAAGTAATGGGGTTAACTTTATCCTAGAGGGATTCTTGGCTTAACACCTACACACATGCTAGGTACACTTAGGTATATCTAGTTAGGGAGACATCGTAGGAGTATGCATCTTTTTATTATCATGTATTTTATGTACTGGTATGTATTCATGATTACTGTAAGATGGTAGAGCTTTACCATCCGTTTACTTTCATAGTGCTTCTAATCCTGCTATTGTCTAACGGTTGTTGCAGCTCATCTATTTTTCACCAGAATAACAACTGTTCAATAAATACTTATTGAAAATGCCCAGCCTGTTTATTCTGTGTATCTCTCTAAGACAGACTAAGTAAGCACGAGTGACTGAGCGAAAAGTAGTAAATTGTTTCCACGGTCCTGAGGGATCAGGGTTGTCATGTTCGATGGTTGCCAAGAACTATTCCCTCCTTGGTAAGAGGAGATTCTAGTGGCACTGTGAGCAAGCTGGTACAAAAGGCCAACATACCCGGTGAGGGTGTTCAGAATCAGTCCGACACCAATCCTACAGTGTATGCTGTCCGAACGCACAGATCCTGTATAGGTTTTATAGGAACTACACGACATGTAATGAGTGAAAGAGGCAGAATAAAGGTGAGAAACAAGCAGAAAGAAGCAGAATAAAGGTCAGAATAAAGCAGAAAGAGGCAAAATGGAGGTCAGAAACGAGCAGCAAGAGGCAGAATAAAGGTGAAAAACGACAAGAAAGAGGCAAAGTAAAGGTCAGAAACAAGCAGAAAGAGGCAAAATAGAGGTCAGAAATGGACAGAAAGAGGCAAAATAGAAGTGAGAAATGAGCAGCAAGAGGCAAATTAAAGGTCAGAAATGAGCAGAAGGAGACAAAATAAAGATGAAAAACCAGAAGAGGTAGAATAAAGATGAGAAACAAGCAGAATGAGGCAGAATAAAGGTGAGCAACGAGCAGAAAGAGGCAAAATAGAGCTCAGAAATGAGCAGCAAGAGGCAGAATTAGAGGTCAGAAATGAGCTGAAAGAGGCAAAAGTAAGTTGAGAAACAAACAGAAGGTGGCAGACTAAAGGTCAGAATCAAGCACAAAGAGACAAAATAGAGGTTAGAAACTAGCAGAAAGAGGCAAAATAAAGGTCAGAAACATGCAAAAAGTGGCAGAATAAAGGTCAGAAGGGAGCAGAAAGAGGCACAATAAAGGGGAGAAATGAGCATAAAGATGCAAAATAAAGGTAAGAAACAAGAAGAAAAAGGCAAAATAAAAATGAGAAACTAGCAGAAAGAGGCAGAATAAAGGCCAGAAGGGATCAGAAAGAGGCCAGAAAAAAGGTCAGAAACTAGCAGAAAGAGGCAGAATAAAGGTCAGAAACGAGCAGAGAGTGCTAAATTAAAGGTCAGGAGCGAGAAGAAAGAGGCAAAATAATGAGCAGCATGAGCAGAAACTGGCAAAATTCTATTCTATTTCTTTTTACATCATTTATAGAGCTCATGGCTACCCAAAAGCATCCCAGGGCTGAGGAAGAGGCAGCTTCCCAACTGAGCGCACCAAGCCCCTCAAGGATTAAGCTATTTAAAGAGCCATGTTTTGATCGCTTTCCGGGAGCATAGCTCATTTTCTATAATACAGATCAGTAAGAGGCAGAATAAAGGTCAGGAGCAAGCAGAAGGAAGAAAAATAACAGACAGAATGAGCAGAAAGAGGCAAAATAAAGGGGTGAAGCAAGTAGAAAAGAGGCAGAAAAATGAGCAGAAAATGTGCAGAGGAGGCACGAAACTGAAGGCAGCAGAGGGTAGCGGACTGCAGGCAAGCTGGACAAGAGGACACTCACAGGGGGAGCTGGCAGGAGGACCTGCTCCCATGTGCCCTCTACTTATTTTACTGTGTACCCACTGAAATACCCACTTATACAATCAGGCACCCACTCACAGACCCACTCACACACTCATGCACCCACTCACAGGCCCACTGAGAGACTCATGCACCTACTCACAGATCCGTTCAAGCACTCATTTACCCACTCAGAGACCCACATGTACACTTACAGATCCACTCAGAGACTCACACATGAACTCACACACTCATGCAACCACTCACAGATCCACTCAGACACTCATGTACCCACTCACAGACCCACTTAGGGACACTCCTATACTCTCACAGACTCACTCAGACACTCATCCATCCCATCACAGACCCACTCAGACACTCATGTTCCCATTCACAGAGCCATTCAGACTCATGCACCCACTCCCAAGACTACTCATATACTCATGCACTCACTCACATCCCAACTCAGACACTCACACACCCATTCATAGACTCACTCAAAGGCTCATGCACCAAGTCACTGATCCAGTTAGAGACTCATTCACCCACTCACAGACCCACTTAGACACTCATGTACCCACTCATAGTGCCACTCAGAGACTCATGCATACACTCACAGACCTACTCTGAGACTCATGTACCCACTCACAGACCCACTCAGAGAGTCACACACCCACTTACAGACCCATAGAACTCTCACACAGCCACTCACAGACCCCACTCACACACTCATACACAGAGTCACAGTTCCACTCAGAGAGTCATACACCTATACACAGTGCCACTCAGAGACTCACACACCCACTCACAGACCCACTCAGAGACTCATGCACCCATTCACACACCCACTCAGGCACTCACACACCAACTCACAGATCTACTCAGAAACTGATGCACCCAGTCAGACACACTCATAGACTCATGCACTCACTCATAGATTCACTCAGAGACTCACGTGCCCATTGACTGACCCACTCAGACACTCACTAACCCACTCACAGACCCACTCACAGACTCACACATCCACTCACAGTCCCACTCAGACACTCATGCACCCACTCACTCACCCAATCAGAGTCTCATCCATTCACTCACAGACCTTCAAAGACACTCATGCACCCACTCACAGACCCAGTCAAAGACTCATCCATCCAGTCACAGACCCACTCAGACACTCATGCACCTATTTACAGATCTACAGAGGCACTCCTACATCCACTTACACAGCCATGTACATACCATACAGTCACTCACACACCCACTCACGTACCCATGCAGCCACTCACACACCCACAAATCCACTCACACACCCATTCAAAGGCCCATAAACACACATAGGAAATCCAATTTTAAAAACATTGAAATTCATTGAAAAACCAAAGGTTACAAGGACATTATATTTAGGAAATATAATTAAAAAAACATAGAAATTCACTGAAAAAAACAAAGTTTACAGGGACGTTATAGTTAGGAAATAGATTTAAAAACCCTTAGAAATTAACTGAAAAAAACAGGGACATTTTAGTTAGGCTCAGATTTCACTCAAACAAAACCAGTGAAATTCAGCAGTTATAGCTACCTGAGCTATAACTTACGTCCCAGCAATGCATAGCTTGTGACCTCACATATTACATCACTGATGAAATGGTCGGTGACAGTGACCTTTATTCTGCCTCTTTCTGCTTGTTTCTCACCCTTATTTTGCCTCTTTCTGCTCCTTGCTGACTTTATTTTGCTTCTTTTAGCTCGTTTCTCACCTTTTCCCCTCTTTCTGCTTCTTGCTGACCTCTATTTTGCCTCTTTCTGCTCATTGCTTACCTTTATTCTGCCTCTTTCTGCTCATTTCTGACCTATATTTTGCCTCTTTCTGCTCTTCCCCAGTAGATCGGGGGAGCCTCAAGGCCCCCGCTGTCCAAGCCAGCTCCCCTCTCCTGCGGGAGCCAGCATTTCTGCTGCATGGAGGGAGCTGCTGGAAAGGCAGCTCCCTCTGTGCAGGACCAATGTATTTAATCCCTTTCCCTGCCCGCATGTCTGTGGGCAGGTAAAAAGATGAAACCTCTGCTCCTAGTGAGCAGGAGCACTTTGACAAATCCCTTCCGCTGGAAGTGGAGTGTTTGCTTTAATTTGGCTAGAGCTGTCAAAGCTCCCGCCAAGCTAAAGCAAACAGCTATGTACCGTGGGTGGGTACCCCCGGACATAGCAGGAACCGGCCCTGGGTGTGGTGGTCCCCAGGGCCATGTATGGCTCCTGTAGGAGGGTCGCTTGGCCCCCCTCCTTTGTAGTTTATGTGCTGACCCCAGGGAGGTGGTAATCCCCAGGGATGTATATGACCTGTGAGGGTGCTGTGCTGCCTGCTCCCACTTTTAAAATGATATTTTGGCCCCAGGAAGGTGGCAGTCCCCAGGGACATCCATGCGGCCCCCTTTATACAATATAAGCCTCTGGGAGGTGGTGGCCCCCGGGGTATGAAAAGGCCCAAGGAGAGGTGACCCGTGCTCCCCTTCCTTTCACTTTTATGTAAGCCTGCATGCCCTCGGGACCTGGCCTACCCAGGGGCTATAATTTAAACCAGCGCATGCTTGCTGTTTTTTAGGTCGAGCCTAGCACAGCCGCATGCGCTGCTGTATGAGAGGCTTCTTGTGAGCACTCTAAACTTCTCCGTGTGGGTCTGACTCCTCCCACACATTGGATTGGCCTTTGCGTGTGTCTTTCAATAATGAAAGCACGCAAATGGCTAAAGGCGGGTGCATGTCCCACCTCCTTTCCAATGTGTCACTCCCACGGCGTTTTGCTCTTGGGAGCGAGCAGCGGCGCGCAGGGTGGCAGCTGCATTCCTGGTGGGTCAGGTTACATGCAACGTGCCGTGCTTTCGCTTTTGCTTGTTTACGTTCCCACGCCGTGCTTTCTCTTTTGCTTGTTTACGTTCCCAACACAGCAAGACCGTGCGCTTTTATTAATTTATGAACGGCTTCGCTTTGACTTTAAGATCGCCTTTATTTATTTATTTATAGTG
Organism: Calotriton arnoldi; assembly: GCA_963921515.1. Classification (NCBI taxonomy): domain Eukaryota; kingdom Metazoa; phylum Chordata; class Amphibia; order Caudata; family Salamandridae; genus Calotriton; species Calotriton arnoldi. The sequence goes on along the minus strand of CAWUFW010007072.1, from coordinate 582,522 downwards.
TTCATATTAGCGTCCCGCCAAAAGCCCCGCATCCCCGCTCCTCCCGCTGGCTGCTACACAGAGAAGATAAGAAGCGCTCTTGTTTACATTGCCTGCGCTCGTGTGCTTAGAATGTTTGTTGGCTTTCTTCCAAAGCACTAACAAACAACAAAAGAGCGAAAAAAAGAAGAAGAAAATCGCTAGGGCAGCACGAGGAGAAACCTCTTTATTTAAAAGAACCCTCACTCACCAACCTAGTTGGTGACATGCTTCATCATTGGGTTCCCACCAGAGGGACCGAGTGTCCCCCCGGTGTGCTACGACGCCTGGAATTCCAGCGGAGCAGGTTTTTGGAGGGGTAGTGTAAGTGTGAGGGATGTGCAAAATAAAAGATCACTGGTTATTTCCCAAGATAATTTTTAATGGTGGAGAACCAGTGATCGTTTAAAACCAGTGAGACGGACACAAGCTGGCTAGTTAGGTAAACCAGGAGAGTCCGATTTAAAAGTGAAAGTTGGTCAACATGTTTCTGCTTATGGATGCACTATTAGCTAAGCATTCTTCAGGACCAGACACCCCATGGCGGTATACGCACGCTAAGGCGTATCCTACCCTATGGGGAGTGTGCGTAAGGTAAAACTCACGGTTTCACCAATGCGGCCTTGTGGGATTTCCAAAGAGCCGCTGTACTCTGAAAGAGAGAGAACAAACATAAAAAACACACGACCACTGCGTGACCACTGTGATGCTCCTCAACAGGTGTGACAGAGGATTAAAGTGCTACAACACCTCGTGCTTAAAGAAGCCTGGGTACATAACGCAACCCAAAACACGTTTGGCCCAAACTCAGGCAAACATGCCGCTCAAATATCCAATCCGTCCGCTTGCGTTGACAGACAGGTCATGACACGCGTGACTTTCACTCATACAACCATGTCACACAGGCTACTACTCCGTATCAGAGTATAAGCGGAGGAGTCCTGAGTCCGGGTCAATACCCGTAAAACTTCGACTACAATGTTGTTCGAAGTTAACACATAATTCAAGGTAAATTAAATTGCTCAGTGATAGTGCCCTGACACAGCGCTAAACGAACGCGCTGTGCAAAAGTGAAAACGTAAAAGCATGGAGAAATCGGCGCTTACGTGAAGGCAAAAATGGCTTCACTTCATGGGTTCCGGGAAAGGGTAGAGCTACCTGTAAAAGCGATCAGGTTAGAATCAGAATTTCACATATCTTCTGATAGATGTAGCTACCCGCCCTGGCAGCCCATTTCACTTACTTATTGCATGGAGCTCGCCCTCTACAGACCTGCCAGTTGCCTGCCACGGACCCGAATATTACCGCTACACCGCAGTAACGGTCCAGAAATAGCGGAGCACCATCACGTGACCCGGAAGTGGGTTGATTAGCGTAGCGTGTTCCAGTCACGTGATGGGGAAAACTAAACCGCTAACCTGCACCCTCATACAAATAAAACTTTATTGAATAAGTCAACAAACTTAAATGTATACGTAAATCCATTCACAGTACAGGAACCTCGAATCATAGGGAAGTGGTATCTGAGACCCTCAAATATCAATGGGTCAAATTAGAGGAGGCGCAACTAACGACAGCTTACAAGAGTGTTAAGCCAAAAAGGCGATTAAGACACTGTATTACGGGGGAACTAGCTGTATCCCATACATAAATATGAATATGAACCAGAACTCTTAATTCCATCAGGCTCATTACATATCAAGTGCCTGTAGTCAGTGGAGTTGGACCAGGGGGGCATAGGAATACATAGGGGCTAACCCAAATGAAGTGGTCAGAGGTCAGCAGAGAGTGTACAAATATCAGCTGGCTGCTTCACAGAGAAGATAAGAAGCGCTCTTGTTTACATTGCCTGCGCTCGTGTGCTTAGAATGTTTGTTGGCTTTCTTCCAAAGCAGCCTTCACGCCTTTATTTATGAACGGCACCGCTTTCACTTTAAGCGCACCTTTATTTATTTGTGAACAGCGCCGCTTTCACTTTAAGCGCGCCTTTATTTATCTATGAAGTGTTTGTTAGCATCCCGCCAAAACCCCACCTCCCCACTCCTCCCGCTGGCTGCTTCACGGAGAAGATAAGGAGCGCTCTTGACGGTATAGTCTCCAGGGTAATGGAAAGAAACCCTTCCGTGATTGCATGTTGCTACATATTACAGAGTGGAACATGTTCTACGGCGTAAAACATTGACCGGTATTAAAAATACCAACCTTACGCTTGGTGTGCGGAGGGACCCCAGCCTTTGTTTTGAACCACATTTAATCTTTCCTTCTTTACGTGTACCAGCAGCCCGCTCTGTATTTTGCTTGCTAGCATACCATAGTATTCGGTTATACTACACCTGGCTTTCACAAAACACAGGTCTCTTGCACCAAGGACGTCACGTGGGATTCGATTTCTCAATTTCCGGTGGTGCTTTCAGCAGCTAACGCTGTGCACAGTGGTGAGAATTCATTAATCGGCAATGCAGCTCTGTGCCAGTTCGTGACCGTGCTGTCGTAAGCTTTCTGCATACATTCCGTGAACTCCAGCTCAATATTCAACCATGTAAGAATGTGGGTGTTCCTTTTTACCCTTTTGTCCCACAACTCCTGAAGTTTCGGAAGTGCTATGGCGTAATCGTTTGATCGTGAAATCTTGCATAAATGCCAAGTAAATTATATTTACTGTAAAATGCGTGCTTCTTTTATTTAAATAATGGTCTTTGCTGCTGACGCTTCTGATTGTGCCACATGTTCTCATGTATCCGAGTGCATTTTGTTTTTACCTCACAGGATGCTTGTTGACAGCTTAGCATGTCAGAACACCCCTGCCCCACCAAATAGATTTTTGTAAATGTGCTTCAAAAAATATTTACATTTACAACGCCAGTAGATCACAGGTGGATATGTAAGACTCCTTGGCGCCCAGGGGACTTGCTCTAATTTCTATTATTGCAAATAATGGACTTCTCGCCATTTTGAAATACGGTCCCTGCTTCTCATGTAGTGTCAGAAAGAAAAACAGTGGGCTTTGTGCATGGCAAACAAAAACACCGCAGAGAACATTACTGCATGGACAGCATTAACACACCACATATGGGGACAGCAAATTTCAAAAGCACGCTGGTAGCTGTGTTTCCTTACAGTTACTAGTCGAGAGACAGCGGTTCGTAACCCCACAATTGGACTGGGACGCTCAGTACAATAAAACATAGAGGGTCTAGCCTCCCCCTCCCCCCACCCCCTGCATGACTGGAGCGCCTCACTGCGCCGGCTGCTCGGCGGCCGCATTAAGGATGTTACAGGCCGATGGCCAATGTGTGGGGTTACTTGCTGTGAGAGATTACAATTAATCCCATTAACCAACAATAAACAATAACTAATAATAACCAAAATAAATCAGGATTAACCACTTACCTTGGGTACGGAGTAGCCCGCTACCCGCAGTAAAGCGCTTAAATGACTCTACAGATGTAGTAAGCACTATATAAATGCAATTACAATACAATTTGAAAATTGTTCGGTTATGGTGATTTATTAAAAACATACACTCTTGGTAGTAAGGTAGGATTAACTTTTATGAGCATTCATTTTATTTCAAAATAGATTTCAGAGCAGCAATTTTACAAGCACAGTAGTTTTTAGCTCGCCTTTCAAACAGTACAAAAGCAGAAACACAAAACATTTCATTTACACACTATTGTTTGTGGCCTCTTGGTTCGATTCAATCAACTTAAGTGAACCGGAACCGTCCGCAACTCACAGAATGCACAAGGTTATTCAAAGAAAATCCAGGACTGAAGAACTGCGGCCTTCGTGACACAGAGCTATCTGGGAACCATATAATATTGGCAAAGCTACTGCATACTGGAGGGGAAACGGCCATTACAAAGCAGCTGTTACCACACATAGCCTGTACCATGTACCAGTGCCACAAAACTATCTTATATATATTTCTAAATCAGACTACTTGAACTAGTGTGTAGCTGTTGTATAGCTCTTCAATTCCTGGCTGCACAACACCCAGGAAAATGTGCTGCATGGCTAAACACTTATAAGGTCCCAAAGGCGAGACCTATTGGCTATGCCAATGCTTGTTATTATTTTGCCGCTAAATTGCTTTTATGCCAAGTAAGGGTACCAGGAGAATCCCAAGACCAAGACATGGGGGTAAGGGTATACGTACCCTGACCCCTTTTGTTTTTTTTTCATGTTATTAAAGACGGCTGCCAACACTTCCTGGTTGAAGTATGGGCAGCCAATCAGAGATCTGCATTTCCCTGCACGAGCTTGTCATTTGTTGCTATTAATTACGAAAGACCCACAACCACAGATATCACTATCTTTATTTTCTTAAATTTCTCAACAAATATTGAACAGATTTACACCAAATAGCTGAAAGCGTGTTCTGAGTAACCAAATCCTCCTTTCTGCCAAATGTTGTGGTATTCCATCCAGTGCTTCGATCTGCAGTTTCGACTAAAGGTCCAATGGGAGTTAACATAAGAAACGCACTTTTTGGACCCGCCCTTTTTTGCGACCCCACTTCACAAATCACCCTGAAACCTTCCATGCAGAACTAGATTTACAGGGGCATTTTTTATGGGAAAATTTTATGAAGATTCGTCTAACGGCACCAAAGATATAGGCAAGTCCAAAAAATACTTTTAAAATGTCTGTGGTGTGGAAACAGGATGTTTTACTTGACACCACGCGATGCCCAAAACTGTCGACAGACATCCTGAAGGTGCTGTTGGGGCAGACGGATGTCGTGGGAAGGCTTTTCAGCTTCCGTTGTTACTTCCTAAAAATTGATATTTGAGCCTACCAAACCAGTTTTGAGGTATCCTGTTCCACATGGAATATAAGGAGTTTTAATTTGGTGCATGAACTTGCACTAACACCTGTGTGTCCATTGATTTCCCACACTATAGAAACAGATTTCATTGAAGAGCTCTGACTGAGAGGCAGAGCACACCCTATCAATTGCTTTACAGTTACTTGGGTTGGACACATACTGGATTGGTAGTGAAAATAGTTTTATTCAGAACTGAAAGCTGATTTCTAAAAACTTTTTGGAGAACAGCGCTGATAGACTTGAAAGTGCCTCACCTTAGAAAATAATAGGCAAATATTTTGTGTCTTTCGTTAGGAGGGATATATATTTTTGTTGTCCTGAAGAAGGTGGCTCTATCCTGTTTTAACCCCCAAAACGCGTACACGCCTACTTTTGTTAAATTTGAGGAACAAGGTGTTGCATGTTGAAAATCAAAGACAACGCGATTACTCTAATTTATTCCTTCAAATTAACATTTTTTAATGACAAATGTGCATGTCTTATGTGTTGTCTCTCTTTTTATGGTGTATTGAAATCTTGTCAAATAACTTCTTATCATTTGTTTTTAAATAGTTTTTATCTGATGTATTTATTGAAATTGTATGAATTGTCCTATATGGTGTGATCTTAAAATCTGATTATTAAGTATTGCCTTGTTGGTCCTTTTAAAGACTGGTGTTAGGGAGCATATGACCTTGAAAGAATTGATGTATGAAGGAGGTGAATGAATTGAATCCTCTGAGAGAATTTATTTTTGACATTAGTCTTATATGGAACCCTGTCTCTTGGAGTAGCGGGGCCACTCTCCTCTATATTGACTTGTTCCATGTATTACATTTCTATAAATGATAGCACAAAATTTCAATTGGGTTGAAGAGCTTAAATAAAAGTCTTGTACAGCGTCAGGTAGACAGATTCAGGGAGCAAAAACCTTTGCGAAGCCCTGAAAATCGACCCAAATTTCCTAAAGTAGTAGCTGGATGCATACAAATAACTTTTTAAAAAATTCCCAGACTTACTAACAGAACAATCCAAAATGCAATATACAACATTGCTATTCAAGCACCACATTGATTTTCTTTGGCGTTATTTGTCCCTCCTGTCAAGTTAAAAATGAATGGTATAGCATTGTGTTATATAGTGAGCCTTTAAACAAGGCCAGGATGGGACCAAAACCACAGAAAGACCTTGTGAGAATCACCTAGAACTTGCTGACCCTGTATCACTGCAGAGCTAACAAAGTAGAAACTGATGTCCACACCTGGACTGAAGAACATAGTCATCAATTGTGGCAAATGAAGCCACCAAGGCAAATGAAAAGAAAAAACTTTGGTCACATATCCAGAGGCTGTACTGATAGAGTAGAAGGACCTCCCATCCTCAAGAGGAAGAAAAAATGCATCCTGGAAAAATCACAAGTTTCATGCTATATACTGAAATGACCCATAGGAAACCAGAGACCTGAACAGCAGATTGACCAAACTTGGAACAGGCTGTGTGTATCTATGATACAACTTGAAAGCAATGCAAACCACCTGGGTTTAGTCATTCTGTGGAGGTGGAAAACTGAACAAAACAACAGAGGCTTGAAGTACACACTTCAGATTGAGAATTACCCTACAGACACTCTCATGAATTAAAGTAACTCACTATCTTACTGGATATGTTTTCTGTTAAATCAAGTTATACTCAAGCATGTATGTGCTCATCAAGCCGTATCCACTTATGATGTCTGTATGATTTTGATCCAACATCACAGGGAACATTGAGCTGTGGAAGTACCACTAATGCCTGACTCAGCTACTGGTTTTCTAGACCTGGCTGAACCTGACAGATGCCTTCTGTCAATCACAATGAAATCTGAGGAGGTTCGCAACCACACAGACCACAAGATCCAGCACAAATCCCAGCATGCCACAATTCCATTATAGCTAGAGAGAGCACCAAGCGAATCCTTTTGGCATATGTCAATTTTCTGACAGGTTGTATGTCATAATATTGAGGTCTTAATACCGAACTACAAAAAACAGGAATTCACCTTAATGACTAGCATATTTTCAGGTTAAATATATAAAGGGAAGTCTAGATTTACTTATCTTAACAATAGAGTGGTAATCACTACTGCAGATCCAATAATGTTGTGGACTCAATATTTTTGTAGATTGAAATGTTGACTACAATATACTTATCCCCATCATCTGACAAGACAATTGAACACTAGGGAATCCAAAATTCCCTGCCCACAGAAGCAGAGATAGTGTGAAATGCCCCAATGCAAATAGGTTGTTGAGTTCCTCAGAAAGAGGATCTTTTTCTTGGATCTTTCTTTTTGTTTCATTAAATACTGAACATTAGCATACCTTCAAGCCATCATAATGGCAAAAAAAAAAACTGGGGCACAGAGAGAGAAAAAGCAACCTGCCCAGTTACACATATAATGATGAAGAGAGAACGTCATGATCAAAAACCAGGTTTCAATATTGCGAAAATACAGATTAGGAACAACCTTATGGATAATACCCACTTATACAATCAGGCACCCACTCATACACTCACTCACCCACTCACAGACCCACTGAGAGACTCATGCACCTCCTCACAGATCCGTTCAAGCACTCATTTACCCACTCACCGACCCACATACACACTCACAGATCCACTCAGAGACTCACACATGAACTCACACACTCATGCACCCAATCACAGACCCGCTCAGAGACTCACATGCACACTCACAGACCCACTCAGACACTCATGTACCCACTGGAGTTAGGACACCCACAACATAAGGTCAACTGCAGTCAGACCACATAATATTGAAAGAAATTAGATTGGACTGTTACGAAAGGTGAAGGAAAATACAGCAATCTCAAAAGTGTCCAACAATAATATAAACATAATCCAACCAGGAGTATGTGAATTATAAAACCATGTTTCAAATTTGAACTAATTCAGAGTCCATTTCAACTCTCCAAACTTCTGACAGGAGATGAAAGCTGACAAACACAATGTGAGCAGTGGCGGCACACCCTTATGGGTGTCAGGGCACCACCCGCCTTGATTTCTGAGCTTATTTCATTATACCAATAGAGAATATTAGCCTATTATTCACTACTAGTAGAATAAAAAAAAATACAGACCCTCATGTTGAGGGTCAAGCAGCAGTGTCAGGCAGGCAGTGAATCTATGTGAAAACTGGAACAACTGCATAGAGGCCCTTTTACCAGCCATCAGAGAGATTGCCCAAAAATGGCAAAGTCACAGCCCTGACTGCAGGGGCTCAATGTGCCTCAGTTCGACTCCATTAGTGACTTGCTGCAGGATTGTACATGCAGAGAGCCCTGGCTGCAAAATTCCTGAAGTGTCCTGGGCTGTCCTTCAATCAGGCTGTTACCTCCTCCTCCCCCACCTCATCAAAGAGTGAGTTGTGGTCCAGAACTTCACTGACCCCAACCCACTCAGTGACGAGATGGGAGAGGGTGCAGTGACAAAGCAAGAAGCTAAAAACTAAAGTCTAATCAGACAGTAGTATATTCACTGCACAGACATCAGTTTTTCATTTGCTGTTTCAGAGCCTGAGATAGGAATGAGATATGTGTCTATATTAGCGTCCATGCAAAAGCAGATGAGTTGAAGAAGACTGGCACAGGCAGCTGAAGTGAGGTAAGTGGAAACAAATTGTTTAATGTTGCTTGTGTGTGTGTTTGTGTGTGAGAGAAAGATAGAGAAAGAGAGCACGTGTGTGTGAGTGTGAGGGCGTCTGAGTCAAAATTAGTGCATTCAGGGATGTGAGTGAGAATATTTGAGCCAGTCAGTGAGAATAATTGAAAGTGAGTGAGTGCAACACTGTGGGGCCGATTCTGATGCGGGTTGGAAAAGCTTCCCGACCGAGGGCCTGATTCTGATGCGGTTAGGAAGGCCTCCTAACGGCATTTGCTCCTTCCAAATCGGATCGGGAACGTGTCTTCCCGACCGAGGGCCCAATTCTGATGCGGTTAGGAACAAATGTTCCCATTGAAGTCAATGGGAGTTCAACCAAATCGTATCTGGAAGCATCCGAATGCATCCTACTCCGCCGGTCGGACTTTCCCGATCCGAGTGGGTCGGACACCATTTCCTAACCGATTCGGTCGGGAAGCTTTTCCAACCCGCATCAGAATTGGCCCCTAAGTGTCTGAGAATGAGTTAGAGTAAGAGTAATCACAAGTGAGGGAGAGAGAGTCACAGTGAGATGAGTAAGAATGAATGAGTAGAGGGAGTGAGTGACATTGAGTACAAGTGAGTGAATGAAGGTGAGAGTATGTGTGAGAGAGAATGAAGGTGATTGAGTCTCAAGAAAATGAGTGAACCAGAGTGAGTGAGAATATGTGAGACTCAGAACAATTCAGAGTAAGAGTTAGTGTAAGTGTTAATCAGAGTGAGTGAGTGAGAATGGTTAAGTGTGAATGAGTGTGAGTAAATGTAAGTGAGCATGAGCGAGAATGTCTACATTATGCTTGCAAGTCTGCCACTGGCTACAGCATCCTGAAGGTGATTCTTTGCATACCATATGGAGCATTAATGGCAAAATGCTGGTGCTGGCATATTAGAGATACATTTTGAGAAAGGGCCATCAACCATGGCATTCGGTTCAGGGGGGACAGATAACCATGGCAAAATTATTTTTAACATATGAGTCACCCATGGTATATGGAAGGCATCAAGGGTAAAAAGTTTTATTCGGAATATTGTCTGTCTTTATCATCATGAGATGACACCCAAAATGCTGACCCTGGAACTATGGAGGTAAATATTGACATGGTGCAGAGACAGAATATCGAGTTGCACAAATATTGAGCCATTAATATTGTGGTTCAGAAACATCGACAGCAAGAATATCATGATCAAGAATATCGACTTAAGGTAAGTAATATCGATTTTAAAAATATTGAAGTGTTTAATATTGTTTGCAAAATATAGCTGTTAAAAATATTGTTTTTATATTAATGTTATGTATTTTAGTATATATTTTTTGTGTGTGTTGTATGTTGTTTTGTATAAAAATTGTTTGTATTTTCAATATATGTGTTACATTTTTAGTAGTTATTAATTTTTTTACATTTTAATTTTGCATTTTAGTTCCGTAGCGGGTTGTGGGTTTATAGGGGAATAGGGTGGGAAGTAATTCAATTATATTAAATTAATTTATATTTGTTTAAATGAGATGTTAGTGTGTGAAATGTGTAAAGTAATTTATTATTAATTAATTAATAATTGGTTGTTAATTAATTTTAATTAATTAATTGGTGATTAATTATGGTAATTGTGTAATTAATTTTAGGTGTTTGTTGTGGTGTTAATAGGAGTAAAGGGTGGGAAATAGTTTGTATTTAATTAATTATTATACAGTTGTCAATTAATGGTAATTATTTGATATTTATTTTGTGTAATTGAATTTTTTTGTCTGTTGTTTTTACTTTTAAAGGGTTAAAGGGTGGGTATTAAATACATTTTAATTACTTTATTATTAGTTGGTAATAGTAATAGTTTTCAATTTAAAAATATGTTTTAATTTTGTTTTATTATTTTATAGTTTCATTTAGGTATGTGTTGTGGATATTATACTGTTAAAGTGTGTGTAGTCAATTCATGTTTATTAGTTTTTTTTAATTAACAATATATTTTAATTGATTATTTATCATGTTAACTATGGAAGTAAATGTAATTAAAAATGTTGAAGTGTTTTGTTATTGGTGTGGTGTTATAGGGTAAGATATAAAAAAAATACATTTATGTATTAATGAATTTTTTTGTTTGTAAATATTTTCTACTTTAAAAGAATTATTTTTTATAAATGTCTTTATTATTTCACTGTATATATTATTTGTAAGTTTTTGTTATATGTAATTAATATTATAATATTTTTTCTTTTTATATATTTAATATATTTGATTTTTATTTTTTAAATATTGTTCATTTATTTTTAAGATTTTTTACTGTTTGATATTTTTTATTTTTGTTTTAACTGTTTGAGTGTGAATAGTAATTTTTGTCTCTCCGCTATCCAACACTTACCCTCATTTTGCACTCAGTGGAGTGGGAATAGTAATTTTCTAACTCTCCGCTATCCAGCACTTTCTCTACTGTTGTAATCAGTGGAGTGGAAATAGTAAATTTTACCCCTTTGCTATCCAACACTTTCCCTATTGTTGCACTCACTGGAGTGGGAATAGCAATTTTTACCCCTCCGCTTTCCAACACTTTCCCTACTGTTTCACTCTTTGGAGTGGGAATAGTAATTTTTACCCCTTTGCTATCCAACACTTTCCCTACTGTTGCACTCTTTGGAGTGGGAATAGTAATTTTTTCCCCTCCGCTTTCCAACACTTTCCCTACTGTTGCACTGATTGTATTGTGAAATGTAAGTTTAAATATTTTTTATTTAATAGTTTAATGCTTTAATTTATTATAGATTTTTGTTTTTTATATTTTAAATCATTAATATATATTTTTATTTTTATATTATTTTAAACTTTTAACATAAATTAAAAATAATAGTTTGTTAATTATTTCAAAGTAAATATATGTATAAATTATGATGTTTGTGTGTTTATTTTTTTAAGTTTATTTGTTATATTTTATTAAAATGTATATTAAATTTATTTTATTTTGTTAAAATATTTAATATTTAAAATATTTAATATATATTATTTTATTTCATATTTATATAAATGTCGATATTTTATACATCTATATTTTTTACATCAATATTTATTAGGCGATATATTTGTACTTACCTGTTTAAGTATAGGATTCGATATTTGTGTTCAGCTATATTTTTTACTCGATATTTTTTACATCAATAACTTCTACATCGATGTTGTGTCAGTGAACCTACTGACATATGTGGTGACTCACTGCACATTTTGAAAACATAGGTCCTAGACCGGGGATCTTCATGCTGCAATGCCTTGGCACACTGATAGTGCTTGAACCAATTTGCATGAAAAGTGTGCTTTAAAATGCACCATTTGACCACATTATTGTAAAAATGTCCCAGAGGTCTGGTTCATCGCTCCACTTGTGTGAATAGAATTACAGCCCAGCATTCTCAAAGATCACCATCTACCCCTGATTGTGAGCTATGGATTTTATCCCAAATGTTTGATAAAACTCCCATGTCTGTTCTTCTGTATACATAGCTCCAAGCAGCATGAGCTAAATGTATTGTACAAGCAAGTGTTCTGCCACCTAAATATATTTTAGTGATGTAAATCTCACCTTATGCTGATCTGTGAAAGAGCCTTCACTTGCCCATGAGGGTGAGGGATGTCTTTGTAGTGAGTGAGACAAGTCACAGTTAAATTAAAAGGAATTTAATTTAAGTAAAGAGCTACTTGGTAGTGGAGGAAAGACGCGCAGGTGCTCCTCCACTCCGAACACCGTTCAACTGTCACACACAATTACTACATTCTAAAGACCACTTACATCATCACATTCTAACTAGAATAGTTACTGAAGCTTGTTATAGGAGGCAGGCACAAGCTTACTGTAGACAGCAGGTATCACATTACTCTGCCAAATAAGATCCCAGTCCCTACAGTCCAACATCAAGATGGGTTTTGTAAACCTTCACAGTGAGGTAGGCCATGAATTGTGAAATTTGCAAAAGGCTTATTACCAGCCTAAAATTTAAAAAAAGGCTGTTAACGTGCATGCCAATAAACCCGCCCAACAGAGAAAAGGTGTTTCAGTTTCCAGTGTGTGCTACATTAGTTGTTCATATGTACTCCATTAACACAGCACAATTATGGCTTTCAAATCCTTAATACAGATGCTGTTATTTCACCTACTTCAAAAAGTTTCTAGCTTACGAAATCAGGAGAGGAATATGTTTAGAATTTGCTCTGGCACAGCTTTAAAAACCTTACCCGAGCCTCTTATATCACTTGCTTTGGCCGCCAACACAAGCCATATTCACCTAGTTCACAATTTGAAAGGGAAGGGCCCTATTAAAATCCAGAGAATGCAAAGCGCTGACAGATTAAAAGCCATGGGCTGCCAAATGGCCACACATGATCATTTGTTTTAATAACAAATCTAGAAAGAGGGGAGAGGAAGTAAAAACTTTCTTTAGTATGACATTGATCCCCTAAATTACAGCTCCTCAAACTCCAAATAGGATAATCTAAAAATAAAAAATGGAATTACACCTGCATACAATCCAACAACATTACTGTGAAAGATAATCTCAGATCTAAATACCAAGCTTCAAGAAAAATTGATAAAAAGCATGGTGGGTGTAGTCCCAGGGGGAAGCAACAGACAGAGGCATGGATGCACACAAGCTTGGTTTAGATCCTTGGGGACATATTTATGACACTGTCATTCCATGCAGTGCAACAAGTCACCTTGCAGCGCTGCATTACGTGACATGGAAAGGGCAGGAATGTGGCATCCTTAAAAGAATACGGCGCATTCTTGCTTTTCACTTGCGCTGGCACAATTTCTGCTCCCTAGGACCAATGCAGGCACCCTTGCACCATGGTGCAAGGGTGCCTGTGATGCATACAGGATTGTTTTTGTGCATGAATTGGCACCTTCCTGCACAAAAACAATCCTGAAAGGCATATTCCTCTATCTATGTGTGCTGCAGAATGCAGCACACATAGAAAGAGGAAGTAACATGAGAAATGAAGATATTTCTCCTCGTTACGCCTCTCTTGGGAAAGTGTATCTTTTTGGCACATTCCAAGGTTTACCAGTACTGGGAATGTGTCAAAAACCATGGGAGTTGGATGGGAAGACACATGCAATGCTGTTGGAACACCTCCCTAGTGCAGAGCAAGGCAAAGCAGTGATTTGTGCTGCGTTGCTTTACTCGAGATATATGAGGCCACTTAGGGCCACGCAAAGTGGCATTGTATGGCTTCATAAATCTCATTTTTCAGCTGCGTCGCTCATGTACCACAATGCGTGGTGGAAGTGCGAGGCAACTGGAGTCATTATTTATGGCTCTTGGTATTTAGACACCTTCAAGGTCAGAAGCTAGCTAGCTTCCGCAGCAATCACAGCACCAAAACCGCCCTCATCACAGCCACCAACAACATCCGAACCCTCCTCGATCGAGGAGAAACAGCACATTTGATCCTCCTAACCTCTCTGCAGCCTTTGAAACCATATCCCACCACACACTGATCAAAAGATTCTGTCACATCGGAATTCAAGGGAATGCACTCAGATGGATCACCTCTTTCCTCACCGGAAGAACCCAGAGGATCCACCTCCCACCTTTCACCTCTGAATCCAAGGAGATCACCTGCGGTGTACCCCAGGGCTCATTTCTCAGCCCCACACTCTTCAAAGCAAATATGACCCCCTCTGGCCAACATCGTCAGATCCCACAGTCTCAACATAATTTCCTATGCAGACAACATCCTCTCACTCACCGACGACCCCACCACCACCACCAGAACCAACTTCCACAGATGCATGACAAACGTCGCTGACTGGATGAAGAACAACTGCCTGCAGCTGAACACAGACAAGACGGTGGTACTGATCTTTGGCAACTGCAGCATCACATGGAACAACTCCAGCTGGCCACCAGACCTAGGACCAGCACCTACTGCCTCCAACCACTCCAGAAACCTCGAAATCATCATTGACAACAAACTCACTGTGAAATCACAGATCAATGCCGTCTCCTCCGCCTGCTTCTTCACTCTGCGCATGCTACGTAAGATCTTTAAGTGGCTACCCCTACACACAAGACGCATCGTGACACAGGCCATGATCACCAGCCGACTGGACTATGGGAATGCCCTCTTAGTAGGAATCGCCAAACACCTTCTACAGACACTTCAGACCATACAGAAAGCCTCAGCCAGACTCATCCTCGGCCTTCCCCGACAAACTCACTTCCCACCCCTCCCCACCTCAGGAAACTCCACTGGCTTTCTGTACAGAAGAGATGCCAATTCAAGTTGCTGACCCATGCACACAAGGCTCTACACAACCAAGGACCCGCCTACATTAACCACCGCCTGAACTTCCACCAACCATCGACAAGAACACGCTCCGCCTCCCTTTCACTTGCCCATACTCCCGGCATCTACCTAAGCAGAAGTAGAGGATGCTCCTTCTCCCACAACGCACCAAAGACCTGGCACAGCCTCCCCACACACCTTTGGGCCATCACCTCACTTCCAGAATTCCTAATGGCCCTCAAGACCTGGCTGTTTGAATAAGCCTCCGGGACCTGCTAGCGCCTGGACACCCTATCGAGTGATTAGCTGCACTTTATAAATCCTGATTGATTGAAGCTAGAAGAATACACCTATCTAGTTTGGTGCTTTATTGGTGAAGATGTCCGCTTTGCCTGTCTCAGCCAGCTCTCTGAAGGACAGCCATTCTGCTGCAACTTACTCCTGTCATATCAAGACCACGTCAGTTTCAGACCCATAATAAGGCAGCAAATATGCCCTCTAAATGTTGTGATCCTAAGCGACCCATATATCTAAAAAAAAAAATGGTCTTTTAATATAATTGGCAAATAACGAAATGTATTTTTGCTTAATTTGTGCCCCTAGTTCAAATGATGGGCACCGGCAATCAGTTCTGGGGAATGGGACTTAGTTTTTATCAGATTTTAGGCAAAAATGAGAAAGGTGGAAAAGGTGGAAGTAAGAGTAAAAGAAGGGTGAAGAGAAAGATAGGAAAACAGTGAAAAAGGGAGATAGAACGAATGAAAAAATGCAAGAGTGAGCTAAATAGAATGTGTAGGGTGGTGGACAAATGCATGAGGTGCAGTAATCAGAAACCCTGGCATCCGGCATACCGGAAGCAAGCTTCTGAAAAAAATGTTGGGCCCCTGCACATATTTTTTGTAATTTGTTTTTTTACATATTACGCACAGATTTTACCTCAATACACACATATAAGGACAAATACCACAATGATAAAAGAGAGAGAACTGCCACCCTTACTTGTCTCTCAAGCAGTTCTTAGGAGTAAAGTCATTAATCCGCACTTGCATTGTTCTATGACATTTCTAAATGCTGGCAATTTTGTACTTCAGGTTCTGAAAACCCCATGAATATAAATAAAGATAGATTTTTCTATAATATGTGTATGTGTGTTTGTGCACAAGGTTTGTGGTGCAGCAAAGCTTGCTTAGATCGTTTAGTAAATCTAGACTTTTATATTATTGTTTGTCTAAGAATAAGTCAAAACCTCAGGAACTCTGTGCTATCTTTCCATAAAACATCAACTATAGAAATTGATTAAATATGTTTTGATCTGAGTGCGCAGCTGAAGTTGCACTGGCACATTGGCAGCGACCAGTGTGGCATATGTCCCCCTTAGCTCATGGTGTTGAATCAGAATCCCATGCTTGGCCCTGTCCCTGCAATGTCTGGCTTACTTACATTTGACACAGATGCTTCACTCGAAGACAACAAGACTGATGAGCAAGGTCTGATTCATTCTCTGGATATCAAAGCAGTGAATAAACAACAAAAAGGAAATCTGCTTTTTTGACTGAAAATCTCTCTAGCTTTGCACTTGTGACAGTCTAATTGACCTGATGTAAAATATTATCTTGAACTGGGTCATAGGAAAGAATTCACAAAATACATAGATAAGACGAAATCATACAACATTTTATGGGGTTTATGTTTATATTCATGCATTTAGACAACAATAAACGAAACGCACAAGTCGGCTTGCTCATGTACATGCACCATATATTTTTCAGCAAAAAAAACTGCGTTCCTAGTTTTCCTGTAGGGCAGACCTCCATTTTGATAGAATAACAATTGTGCGTCACAAGTGTGCATTTCATGCATCTTAACAGGTCCGATTCCAGATTCTTTACCTTGCAATATTAATTTGTGGGTCTGTGTTAGCCTCAAGCATGTACAAAGGGACACTTTCCACGAGCAATGGGCTGTGGCAAGCTATTTAAAATGATGTTCAGCTCGCTAGCATAAATTTGCAATACTTTATAAATAAGGCAGCTTTAAATTAGCATAAGTGTGTGTGTGTTTGTTTCATGGAGAAAAGATGAAATTTGGCATGTTTTTTGAGATTATAAGAATTTTAACACAGATGGAAAGTTTTCAAAACTAAGGTTCGCGTGGTGTTGAGCAATTTTGTTCTGCTTCTGCGGGCTTTAATATAAATTGCTGTAATGCTTTAGCAAGTAAACCCTATGTGTCCTCCATTGGAATGCGTTTTTGTTCACCATGGAACTCAACCTCTTTGTCTGAGGTGTATCTTAGTGAGATTCTGGGGCTGTGATTCTCAAGCACTGAGCTGCAGGGTAAATGGGTGAGACGACCAAGGTACGGTATGGACTTTTCCCATGAGGAGCAGGGTTAATACTGATTTGCATTAGATGAGCCTCTATGGGTGATTTAGAGCTTGGTGAGCAGGGTATTCCAAATTGCAGTGCAGTAGCCTGTCTGCCAAACTCAAGGTCTGCCTGCCTGATTTTGAGACGGGCGGACTACATTTTTTAAATGAAATTTACACTGACAACCAGACAGAGTAGCGGCAGTCAGAGGTAAGCTATACAACCGCCCACCCTATCTAGAGTGGATGGTCAGATGGCTTTTTCTGTTCTTCACCAATAAATATATGCAGGAGGTGGGGGACAGAAGAAAAAAAGAATGACCCTCACACTGTGCGTAAGGATGACTAACCGTGAGAAGGACCTGCTGGATCTGCTCAGGACTGAGGTGATGGAGAAGGCAGGTAAGTGACGTTCCATATTATATTTGTGTGAATGAGCCCTATGTATTAATTTTTGACTCCGACGTCTGAAATGAGCCATGTTGACTGTTGAACAAGGTTTATTTTGCCCGTCACATAAATAAATGCACTTTTCTTGCCAGAGTGCCCTTGTCCCCCATCAATATTATATTAATGGAGAGGTAAAATAATATATATATATTATTCACTCATACATATTTGTATAATTAGTTATATACATAATCTATTCACACATGAATTTGCACTCATACAAAATTATTTAAAGTTTAGTCATGTAGAAAAACAAAGGTTACAGGGACATTATAGTAAGGTTCAGAATTTACACATACAAAACCATAGAAATTCAGCAGTTATAGTTAGAGTTATGTCAAGAAACTATAACTCGTGCTCTAAGGTAACTATAACTCGCCCCCCACCATGCACAGTTTTCTCATCAATAATTTTACAGCAAATGTTGCACTGATATTATCAATGATGTCATAGAAGATGTCATGAGTGATGTAATATGTGGGGTAATTAGCAATGCATGGCAGAATCCTTTGGTTGTTTTTTGTGGATTTCTAAGTTTTTTAAAATTCTAATTCATAACTATAACATCCCTGTAAGATTTGGTTTAATCAGTGAATTTCCCCCCAAAAATTAGTGTAGCGTGGGGTTGGTCTGCAGCCAGACCTTGCGACCAACTCCCTACATGCAGCCAAACTCCCGCAGTGCAAGGCTTTCAGCTGTGCATGGCGGGGTTAGTCACAGGGCCTGGCCTATGACCAGACCCTGCCAGAAACCCCCCGCATACAGCCAACCCCATGCCCAGGGACGGCCTTCGGTTGTGTGCCGCTGGGGGTTTGTCTCAGGGCCTGGCCTACTGCTGGGCCCTGCGCGCAACCACATGCATGCATAATTGAGAAGGGAGGCACGTGGCCCACCTCTTGTGACAATTTCAGCCCCCAAGGACTCCCATTTCCCAGGGCCCTGTCAGTGTCTGAAAGGGGAGGAGGCATGCAGCCCCCACTCTCCAGGCCAATAGTGGCTCTGGGGACCCCATTTCCCACAGACTGCCCAGTAAATGGTGGGTGCCCTGTAGCCCACCCAGGGCAGCCACTCCATATTACAAATGCGGAGGGGGCACATAACCCTCCTCGCGGCCCAAAATTGGCCCCGGGACCCCATTCCCTGCGGACCGGACACATTATCGATGGGAAGGTGGGACGAAGCCCTCCCCCTGGGCTAATATTGGCCCAGGAGCCCTCTTACCCTAGGGCCTGGCAAATAATAAATAGGGAGGGGGCCACACGGTCACCTTCCTGGGCCAATATCGGCCACAGGACCTCATCCCCAGTGGCCTGGCCAGTAACAGATGGGTGCCCTCTTGTCCCTCCAGGGCACCCACTTCCTTTTTGTTGGAGGTTGTGGGGGAAGCCCCACTGCCCCAGCCGGCTCCGTGCCTCCATCGGGAGCCGGCATTGCTCCTGCCTACATAGAGCAGGAAAAAATACTGCTACCTGCGTGCATCTGTTCCCTGCCCTCTTCAGTGAAGGCAGGGAAACTGATGAAAAGACCACTCTCAGCGGGCAGGAGCATTTTGCATGCTCCCACCCACTTGGAGCAGACTTAGGGCCTGATTAAGATCTTGGCAGATGGGTTACTCCATCACAACAATGATGGATATCCCATCCCCCGAAATATAAATCCCATAGGATATAATGAGATTTATAGTTCTGTGGATGGGATATTCATCACCTTTGTGACGGAATAACCTGTCCACCAAGATCTAAATCAGGCCCTTAGTGTTTGGTCTCGCTTGGCAGGAGCTTTAAAATTGCTCCTGCCAAGCTAGTGTGAACACGCTATGTCCCGGGGGGCACCCTGGGATTTAGCAGGAGCCCGGCCCTGGGGGCTGGGGTCCCCAGGGCCAATAATGGGTCCAGTAGGGAGTTTGGGTGCCCCCTCACTTTCCTATGCATGGCTGGGCCCCTGGGAATGGGGTCCCCGGGGTGAGCACGGCCCAGGAATGGGAGCTGCACAGCCCCCCATTCCCATCTGTTTCAAAGCCAGGCCCCAGGGGATGTGGTCCCGGGGGCTGAATTAGGCCCAGGAGTGGGGCTGCTTGGCCCCTCTCCCCATTTTAAAAATGGGCCAGGCTCTGGGTGATGGGGTCCCCGGGGCCAAAATTGGCTCAGGAGGGGGGCCATGTAGCCTCCCTCACTATATTCTAATCTCACTGGGCACTGGGGGATGGGTTCCCCAGGGCTGAAATCGGCCTGGGGAAGGGGGCAGCATGCATCCCCTTCCCCCATTATGCAAAAGATATTTCCCCCTTGGACCTGGTCCACCTGGGGGCAAAGAAAATCCAGAGCGCCAGACCGCACTTGTGTTTTTTTTCCAATTTTGCCGCAGATTCACAGATCCTACATTAATTTGAGGCAAACATTTACATTGAATTTGACAGACAGGTAGATTTTGTTCCAGAGATCATGCTCTTTATTATTTGGTGTAAATCCATTCAGCAGTTTGGAGCTATTAATGGAAATCCAAATTTGGATATCTAGAGGAACTAATCCTTCGTGAATTGCTCACGAATTCACATGCCAACAGCATAGCTGTGATTGGCTGGCCACAATTTAAGTAGAAAGTTGTGGCCGCCATTTTATACACCTGGGAACGGTTCTCTGCAGCAAAACAAAATATGTAATGTTGTGAAGGGGGCAGGGTAGAAGTACCCTGACCCCCTGGGATGCATATAGGGGTCAGTGAGGGACCTCTGGTGGGAAGAACATGCCCAGAAACTGGTTTTTATTCCATGTGTGAATATTCACGAATCCATCGCGGTGCTCAGCGTGGCCCCTCCGTGTAAGTTCGTTCGACGGATTTGTGAATTCCATCTATAAATTAAAAATTAAAAAAGACTCAGACACACACTCAGACTCTTACCCATCCACTCACAGACCCCCTCTGACACTCATGCACTCACTCACACACCCAGTCAGACCCTCATGTATCCACTCACAGACCTAATGAGACACTCACACACCCACTCATAGACCCACTCAGAGACATGCACCCACTTACAAACCCACTCTGGCCCTCATACACCCACTCACAGACCAACTGAGACATTCAAGGCACCACTCACTGACCCATTCTAACACTCATGCACCCACTAACACACACACTGAGACAGCCATGCACCCACTCACAAACCCACTGATACACCCACTCAAATCCTCATGTACCCACTCACAGCCCCAATCTGACACTCATGCACCCACTCACACATCCAGTCAGACACTCACATACCCACTCACAGACTGACAGAGACACTCATGCACTCACTCACAGACCCACTCAGATTCTCACATACCTACTCACATATCCACTGAGACACTCACACACCCACTCAGAGACCCACTTGGTCATTTATACAACCACTCACACACCTACTCAGAGACTCATGCACTCACTCACATATCCACTCAGACACTGATGTAGCCACTCACCGATCCAGTCAAAGAATAACGCAACCACTCACAGACCCAGACAGACACTGATACACCCACTCACAAATGCATTCAGACAGTCATGCACCCACTGACAGTTCCACTCATAGACTTATGCAGTCAGTCACAGATCCACTCACAGACTAATTCACCCATTCACAGACCCACTCAGACACTGATGCACTTACTCACAGATTCACTTGCACATTCATGTACCCACTTACAGATCCACTCAGACACTCATGCACTCACTCACGGACCCACTCAGACACTCATGGATCCAATCACATGTTGAATGAGAGATGGAGAGTCAATCACATAGTTGTGAATACTAAATGTGTTGGTCTGTATTAAAAGTATATTTTTGTTTTGTGGATTTGAGATGGATTTGCAAACCAAAAATGCGTTCTTGTGTATTTAATGTGCGTTTTTGCTTTGTGGGCTCGAGAAGGATTTGGTAGTTTCAGCCACCATTTCACACACCGGTGAATGGTCCTCAAAAAACAAAATATGTAATGTAGTGGAAGGGGGCAGGATAGAGGTACCCTGACCCCCTGGGAGGTATATAGGGGTCTGTGAGGGACCTCTGGTGGGAAGAACATGCCCAGAAACAGGGTTTTTTTCACATGCAAGTATTCGCAAATCCGTCACGATGCTCTGCACAGCCCCCCTGTGTAAGTTGGTGACCATTTCATAAATTCTATCAATAAATAAATTTTAAAAAGACTCACTCACTCAGATACTTACCCATCCACTCACAGACCCACTCTGGCACTCGTGCAACCACTCACACACCCAGTCAGTCCTTCACATACCCACTCATAGACCCACTGAGATACCCATGCACCTACTCACATACCCAGTCAGGCCCTCATGTACGCACTCACAGACTCACTGAGACACTCATACATCCCCACACCCACCCAGTCAGACCCTCATGAACCCACTCACAGAGATACTCAGATATCAACATACCTACTCACAGACTCACTGAGACCCTTATGCATCCATTCACAGACCCACTCACAGACTCATGCACCCACTCACAAAACCACTCTGGCCCTTACATACCCAATCACAGAACCACTGAGATACTCATGGACCGACTTGCTAACCCAGTCAGATATTCACGCACCGACTAACACACCAACTCAGATCCTCATGTACCCACTTACAGACCCACTGAGACACTCATGCACCTACTCACACACCCACTTAGATTCTCATGTACCCACTTTCATATCCACTGAGATACTCTCACACCCACTTACAGATGCACTCAGTCACTCATTTATCCCACTCACACACCTTCTCTGGCCCTCACGTAACCACTCACAAACCCACTGAGACAGTTATGCACTCATTCCCAGACCCACTCAGAGATTCACACACCCAGTCAGAGACTCATACACCCACTCCCAGACTCATTCAGACACTGATGTACCAACTCACAGATCCAGTCAAAGAATAGCGCACCCACTCACAGACCCAGTCAGACGCTAACACACTCACACATAGACCCACTCAGACACTCATGGTCATTGAGAGATGGTGAGAGTCAATCATATATTTGTGAATACTAAATGTGTTGGTCTGTATTAAATATATATTTTTACTTTGTGGATTTGAGACAAATTCATGAACCAAAAATTTGTTGTTGAATTGTATTGAATGTGTGTTTTTGCTTTGTGGATTTGAGAAGGATTCGCGAATTTAAAAAAGATTTAAAAAAAAGGATTTTAACAGAAAATGAACCAGTATTTGAAAAAGAATGGCTCTTAGAAGAGCCTTTGTGTTTATGGTGTGTAGGAGATAATTACACATAAAACAGGATGCAGTCTTTCACGTTGTTAAAGAATAACCTGTTGCCTTTCTCTGAGAAAGTACTCCGTCACTTCTGTATAAATGCTCCATCTCAAAGCGCAAGTTGTTGTAGATGGAGCCAATGTTGTTATGTACCCCAACCTAGGCCTAAGTAGCAAAACGACCTTTCACCTACATTTGTCCTACCTTGCTCTGCATAACGGTTCTAGAACTGACTATTTTCCCAGTTATGTGCTGGATAAATGTCGATTGGTTTCCTTGAAACTAGCCTCATTTACTATGCATGAGGATTCTTAGAAAAGTGCCCTGCGCATGACGCACATAACAGAATTAACATACTCTGTATAACAGTCATGGTCATTTTCGTTCTAGGGCGATAGAACTACTTTGTATAATTGCAAGTATTGATTTAGGCTCATTTACATAATCGTACTCACAACATATTGATTGTGGTAGGAACCCTGAGGCTATCTTTATGGTATAAAAGAACCATACATGCACTAGATAGACAGAGGAGAAGCTTCCACGCTGACACAAGACACTGAGGTCCCGGCCTGCAGAAGCTTCAACACGCAGCGGTCTGACATCCCTTGCGGGGTGTCAAACTCGAGACCAAGACGGGGCCCTTCATTCTCTCCCATCAGGTAATGGGGCTGGCTCTTTCCTAGGGGATTCTCGGCTTTGCACCTACATACATGCTAGGTACACTTAGGTACACTTAGGTAGGGTTTGCAACTTAGGAGTACGCTTGATTACTGTCATTTTTATATGCCTGCATATATTCACTGTTTTAGCACCATGATAGAATTGTACCTTCTATTTACTCTGTTGGTGCTTGTAATATTTTACATTTGCTTCTGTCTAATGATTGTCGCAGCAAACATAATTTATACTAGAATGACGCTGGTTCAATAAATGCTTATTGAAAACGTCCCCATCGTTTATGCTGTGTATCTCTCTGAGACTAAGGGGCCGATTCCGATTCAGGCCGGAAATCTCTCCGACCGAGCCGGACCCGGAGAGATTTCCGACCGAATCGGACTCTGGCAGTCTGACCGAACGAGTACAATGCGCACGCATGCAATCGGACTCGAGTTGGTGGGACTCCCATTCAGTCAATGGGAGCCGGACGTACAATGCGTACGCGGGCTCCCATTGACCCAATGGGTGCGAGGCGAACAAGGGTGCCCCCTACAGCGGGTACGCCTCGAAGCGACTCGTGGCGTACATGCACAGTCTGTGTGCGACTCGCGCAGCTACGCGTACAGGGGGGTCCGACACGGACCCCCAAAGTCCGGCTCCGACTGATCTTTCGAGCCGGACGGCGCGAGTCGGTCGGACTGCTCGCGGCGCGCATCGTTCTTGCCCGGCCAGGGAACGTCTCCATCGCGCGGTGCGAGTCGTGTCCGTGCGAGTCGGTCGGTGTGGTTGGGACGCGCGAACGAGTCGGTCGGCGATTTCGCGTGCGCTCGCATCGTACTCGCTCGGCCAGACGCACGTACGAATCGGTCGGTAAAGAGGGCTCCGAATTGGATCCGGTTAAGCCGAATCCGATTCGGTGCCCTACCGACCGAGATCGGAATCGGCCCCATAGTGTGCACGGTTGACGGAGCGAAAAGTACTGTACTGTTTCCACGATCCCTAGTCCCTAAAGGATCAAGGGTTGTCAGAAACTATTCGATCCTTGGTAAGGTTAGGGGGCTTATGGTGGCACTTTTAGCTAGCTGATCTAAAGGCTAACATATCCTTTGGGGGTGTCTGGAATCATTCTGGACACCAATCCCTTAGTTTATGTTGTCTAAGTGCGCAGATCCTATACATTTTTAGGAACTACATGACATAGCACAGCCAATGTTGGTTTGGTTCTTATTTAACGGTCAAATCTGAGTAGTTCAGTCGAGCTTGCTCAGAGACCCCTACTTACATTTAACCAGAGATGTCTGCAGTGGGAACGGAAAAATCCACCACAGTTGAGTAGGTATATCCTATGTATTGGCTGTAGGTTTGTTCAAGTTTGAAGGATCATAGTTCCTCACATTGTGCAAAAATATTATCTCTTTTCCTTACTACTTACTTCCACAATGTCTGTCCCTGGAGACGGCTTTGTGAATGCTGCGGAAGAAGAGCTTAAAGGTGCTCTTCACATTACAGAAAATTGCAGACATGCAATTACTATGAAATTAGTAGTTTACAGCTTCCCAGCAAAGGGTGGAAATGTTACCTTCATGATGGAGGCAGACAAGGCATTCAGGACAGAGGTATTCTATTCTTCGGTCAAATTCCCACCTGAATATGCATGCACACATTTGTTTCATACTTACATTGCAAATGAGAGTCCTGAAGAATACTCTCCATACGTGGACATAGAAGTCCCGTTAACTTACCAAGAACATATTAATTGGTTTAAAGGCGCCCTCCAGCACACCACAGAAAATGTGAGACTTGGTCTGCTCAACAGAGAGGGAGCGACCTGCCCGGTCCTAGCTGCTTACACACCGCATCCAGAGATTGATACATTGCCAGCAGCAGAATTATGTACACTTTACAAAGATATAGTAAAACTACACAGAAACCTTACACAGTTGTTAATGCGAACACTTACAATTCAACCTACAAGAGTTACTCAAGCTAATCAACCACAAATGACTACGACAAGTATTAGCCCACAAACGCTGAACACGATTATGGGAAGCATGGCCACTAAACATGAGCAAATGCCGTCCTGGATAGCACAGAATATAGCACAGCCTGAAGCAGTATTTCCCCATATGGGCCTGCAGGAAAAACACAGAATACTAACAATTTGCGTGCCAATGGGGATAGCTCCCCCGATAGAGGA
The DNA here is from genome assembly GCA_963921515.1 of Calotriton arnoldi. Taxonomy (NCBI): domain Eukaryota; kingdom Metazoa; phylum Chordata; class Amphibia; order Caudata; family Salamandridae; genus Calotriton; species Calotriton arnoldi. Next base: position 556,781 of record CAWUFW010007072.1, on the reverse strand, counting down.
TTGTACCATTTGGGGTACAGTTTTCACTGCAGTTTATACCAGAGCTGATGGTACCCCCTCAATAGCAGTTATACCAGATGTATTAAAACAAATACAGAATGAGTACGGGGCAGAACCTGCCCTGGACTTGTGGATGAAACCGATAGGCAATTTTGCCCCGGTATCAACAATAATGTTAGGTAACATAAAAGGGGAGGCAGCAGTGGTGGCTATACGCCAATGCCTGAGGGAAGTCACTCCTGCACAACAGGAGCGAGAACTACCTAAGATTATCAAAGAAACCTATGCTTCACTGGGTAGTGATAACTTGGGAGCTAGACCTGGGAAACCACAAATAACGGGTAATCCTGAAAAGGATAACTCAAAGAAAGCACCCAATTCTTCTAAAAACCAATGGGATAACAAACAATCAAAAAATAGTAAGCAGAATGCATCACGATCACGGGGTGGGTCTCCTCACCAGGAGCCCTCTGATAGAAAATACAATCTTAGAAACCGTGACAATAATAAAAAACCTGACAGGTATCAGGATACTGATATACGTTCCTCTCGTTCCTTTCAGGGTTCATCAAAAAACTCGGAGAGGGAAGGACGGTCAGAACACAGATCAGAAGAGCGAGTCAAGCCAAGAGACACACATCACGCTTCAGACTACATTATCAAACAAGAAGATAAACCCCAAACTAAACCTCAATTTATAAAGAAGAAAGTAGCTGGCCTTAAAATAAGAAATGCCCAGGCTACTGAGGACTCTGCTACTGAACTGGGAATGGGCTCTGACGATGCTAGACAGCACAGCAGAAGTAACAATAGCTCGCCAGAACCTGATGGAATTTCTGGTGAAAGCAGCGTTGAATGAACATATCACGGTGGAGACATCGGATACAAGGGTAAGTGTCCCACATCCTTTATACGAAATTACGCTCCAAAGGAGGGGGACATACCCAGAAAAGTGAAAGGTTTCTTTTGGGAGAACCTGACATATGGATACGATATCCTTTTGGCTGAAAAAGATTGGCCGCCTGAGTTCATTATAGAGTGCCCAAAGGGGGAAGATGTAATTTTACCAGCTTTCTCCAACCTCGTTCCAGAGTAACTAAAACATTCATACTCGCAAGAGTGGGCATTAGCGCTAGCTCCAGCACTTTACCACAATCATGTAGGGTGGGATGCTGAGTCACCTCACCATAAAATCCCATTAAAATCTACTCCTACCCCACAGAGGCAGTACCCAATAAAACATGATGCAAAGAAACAAGTAAGGGAAATCTTAGATCAACTTGAATAACACAGTGCGCACCTCTTCCATGAATAATCCTTTGTTTCCCGTAATGAAACCCGACAATTCATACAGTCTAGTATTAGACTACAGGCATTTGAACACATGCACACAAACATTTGCAGTACAAAATGCACACAGTGCCGCATTAATGAATACCATTGTGCGGAAGAAATACAAAGCAACACTAGATGGCTCAAATGGATTTTTCTGCCAGAATATAGCGCCTTGAAGCAGATATTTGACAGCATTCTCGGCCCTCGGCTCTCAACGCCAATTCTGTAGACTGCCCCAAGGGTATAAATAGCCCCGGGTTGTTCTCAGCAAGAGTAACAGAGTTACTTCAAAGTTGTGATGAGGAGGCATTGTCCTACGTAGATGATATTTATCTGATGGACAATGAGTTATTTGAACACTTGAACAGGGTGAAAAACATCATTTGGGGGTTCGCCACTGTGGGCTACAAATTTAACTTTAAAAAATCCAAAATTGCCCACCTCAATGTCCTATTTTTGGGATATGAGCTATCAAGTGAAAGAAAAAGCCTGGTAGCTATTTTTTTAGAAAAATGTGCACTGCTCCAACCTCCGAAAACTCTGAAAGACTTACAATCAATTTTAGGATTCCTAAATTTTATCAGAACATACATTTTGGATTACGCAGAAAGGGTCAAACCTTTCTACAACCTAATCAGACCTGATTTTACTGTCCAACATTGGACACAGGAACACACAGAAATTCTCCGTTCCATACAAGCTGACATGATAGCTTCCAGACACTTCCACACACCTGTAAATACTACTAATTTGGTGATCCGTGTAGTCGCGGCCTCGCGGGTCAATCAGTCTACACTTACCTCACCTTCAATGAAGGTGAAACAGTACCCATAGCATACAAATCACATTTGTACACAAACGCTGAAATGCGTTTTGCATCCACAGAAAAAATACTGACAGCAATGCAAATTGCTGTAGTGAGAGAAAGAGCACTAGCACAGGGGAAACGCATAATTGTCGTGACTCCAGTGCCAACCTTAAAGGCTGTTACCAAAGCAAGCGTTCCAAACGCAAAAGCACTGCATCCGCGATGGATACAATGGACTAATTCTCTCACTGCAACAGATGTAGACTACAAATTTGATTCTACATTAAAAACGCAAGCGTTCCTACAGTACGAACAAGAATATCCTCTTCCGAATGAAATAATGCCTCTAGATCAGGATGACTACATTGTTTACATTGACGGATCTGCCCAGCCTGCCATAGGAAGTAAACAGCAATACTGCGCAGCATGTGCGCTTGTGAAGGGACGTATGCAGGATGGCAAGTTCCATCCTAGCAATACACAGACACAGTCTCTAGAAGATTGCATGGCACAGCTGGCAGAACTAAAAGCCCTGATACTGGCACAAAAAAATACGGATCGGGAATTCCCCACACTCATTCTGTGCAATTTATTTTACTGTGTCCATTCATACAATGAATATCTTCACTATTGGGGCCAGAATGGGTTTTGAGATTCCAAAGGTTGCACAAAAAAAGCACAAATTGCTGTGGGAAAAAGTGGCAGAGCTGAAAAAAGGCTTGCCACGGGCTCATGTAATTCACACGTTGAGTCATCAGCGTGTTGGTGTGCACATTGAAGGGAATTTACTTGCCGGTGAAGCTGCTAAGGTGACAGTGGGAACTGCTGCCATTGCTGCAATCACTCGTTCTAGCACGAGGATAGACGGACAGATAATGATAGCTGTAAACGCTACGCGCAGCAGCTCAGCCTTGCCAAAAGGTTTTCCACTCAAGTATTCCTACAAGTTAGATGCGCATTCCTTATGCTCAAATTCCAGGAGTGGGGGATAGAGTAATACCAAACATGGATCGCAGATTAGGATTAGTTCTAGCTGCACATGAGGGTCTGGGTTCAGCACACGCAGGTATCGCAGCAACTATTTCACTACTGAAGCAGCGTTATTGGTGGCCAGGTCTTACTAAACAGACGAAGGGTTATGCCCTTAAATGTGACATCTATCAGCAGATGAAAGGTTTCACCGTAGCACGTCCACCACAAAACACCATTACTGATATCAGACAGACCCCTCGCATGTGTCTATTTGGACCACTGCAGCCCCTTGCAATCACAAGGGGCTTATAAGTACATCTTGGTGGCGGTGGATTCATGCTCTAGATTCCTGTGGGTTTGGCCTCAGCGCTTGACTGACGCCCAAACTGTTATAAAGGATTTGCGAGCCTTCATAGGGAAATACACAATTGGCACATTACATTCTGACCGTGGCCCTGCGTTCAGCTCACAGGCTTACAAAGAAGCCATGGGAAGTTTGGGTGTAGCATTGCGTTACTCCTCCCCGTATCACCCTGAGGGAAATTCAATTCTGTAGAGGAAGAACCGGGACTTAAAGCATTCCTTAACAGCTAGGATATTAGGCTCAGGTGGCAGTTGAGTCAATAACCTATATGGGGTGCAGAAGGCACTTAACAACATTACAAGAAGTTCCCTGGGGAGCCGTACTCCATATGAAGTCCTGTTTGGGATAAGAATGTGGGTACCAGACCTCGACTGTGGCAGCACAGTGGTGGATGAAAAACCATTTGACATCAATGATAGTTTGACTGTTTTACAGGAACTCAATAAATTCCGGGCATTACAAAGCAGCGTCCAAGTAAAACGCACTACCGCTGGAGAAGTGAAAGCTGTTCCGGCAAAACCTGCCTGGGTCCCGAGGATTGGGGACCTGGTCATTGAAAAGATTGTGGACAAAAAAGAATTTGGGCCATCTGACAGAGCGCCTGTACCTGTCCTGGCTGTCGAAGAAACAAGAACAGTACTTCTTCCGCCTCTTGCCGGCTGCAAAGACAAGAGATTTGTCTCAATTGATCTGATCAAACTCCACTATGTGGCTGCTACTGAATAGTAGGCCATCTGGGCTCCTGGGTAGCAACAGATCTCCTCTCGCTACCATACAGGAAGTTCAGATGGAAAGATTAATTACGTTTGAAGATTCTACTCCACGAAGTGAAGGAGTTACCAACAATGGAATGCAACTTGTACCTGTTAAAATACAAATGAAAACACAGATTTCAATTCGGCCTAACACCGACATTTATGTGAATATGTCTCAAACTGAGGCATCTGCCAGTTCCACAAAACCTTCTGAGCTACCAAAGATAGATCGAACTGCGTATGGCTACTTCATCGATTTTGAAGATTTCTCATTGGATCCAAGTCAACCCGAGTTACCGCCGCCACCGCCTGTTTCCCAAATACAGCGAATTTGTAATTTCTACCTTTGGCTGAAAAATACTTACCTTGTCTTTCCCTGGCTAAAGCTCTGGATTGCTATTGGTCTTGTGTCCCTAGTTCTTTGGATTGGTATAGTGACTGTCTTTTTTTCACCCCTGAACGGACATTATCTTCCAGAACGCTCTGTAGTACAACATGTGAAATTGGTCCTGAAACCGCATGCATCATCACACCCTGAAGAGAGAGATCTGTCCTTAGTGAACATTACAGCAGTTCCAGTTCCTGAAGGAATAGTTTGGGACAGAGTTTCTTATGATGTGTATGGTCCTGCTGAACTATTAAGAATACCACACTTGTTTAAAATTTCCCTTAGTGATATCATCACCTCTAGTACTCTCTTTGATGATTGGGACATTGAAACTGTGCATACTATGCTATCTGATTTAGAACAATCTGCTGCATTTTCAAATGATGAATTGTATAATGGTACATCTAATTTTGACACCATGTTTTGTTACCAACACTATGGTCACCATTTTTGCACAAAGCAAGTATCCCACGTAATGTTTTCACTTACCATCAATGGGAACATTGCCCGACACAGCAGAAAGGTAGTTCAACCACATTGGCACAGAAGTTTGCTTATTTATCTGGGTTTAACACTTCAGACCCGACCTCTTATTACTATAAGCTTACACCTACACCTGCAAAGAAAAATATGCTCACTAACACTAAGGTAATATACTCTGCTTCCTTTATTTCCCAACTGTCTTTACAGGGTTTCGACTTTTGGAGGGACACAATAGACACACAATCTGCCTCGGGGACTAAAGATTGGCAAGTTCAGGGAACTGAGGCCTTATTTAGAGCATGCCTCATACCACACCAGATGACCTTCTTGAACGACACAGTGCAACAGACTTCCTGTTTTGGGCTAGCGAAGATCAAGGACTTGAACGCACCTAGGATTCCCTCGCTTACACACTTTTAGGGTTGGCAAAATGACACACAACAAAGTGAGGATACATTAGATGCCATGTTGCACAATGTTTCATACAATTCATCTGACCCCAATTGGAAGGGATGGTTGGTTTGGCCTATCGACACAAATAGGTGTCAGTCAAGATTCAAGGGTTCCACCGAAGGGTTTAGTATCCTTAGGCCTGACCAGCGCTATGCAAGATCGGGACACTTGGGGGTGGTGACATCATACAGTGTTGGGAAGTTATGCCTAGAGTGACTAAAGACCTCAACACTGTCCCAAGTGAAACAACACTAATCTCTTCTCTCAGATGACATGGAACATCTCTCAGCAGGAGGCTGCTGAGAGACTATGTGAGATTGATACGGTTAATCTAGAATAGACTTTGGCAGTGGTTGACAATGGTATGTCTACACTATCATCCAGAATGTATTCACTGGGCAACATTGTGTCTTCTGCAATAGATATAATGGAACAGGATTTGTATATTCTACACCATGGACAATCGCAATTGCGATCCATTTTATTATTGAGCTGGACGCTACAATCACTGCGTTCTGGCCATGTGCCTTGGTGCTACATCAACAGCACAGCCCTGTTTTCTGTACACAATTTAACGGAAAGTCAGCCGGTAATGGAGATGCGAAATATACCATGTTGCACATTGAAAAATTGGACAAATTACCTTTTACCGTGGCTGAGTCACCTTCCACAGAATGGTTAATCCATGGCTATATCACAATGTCCGTCCCAACTTTCCAATTTCAATACTGTCTCAAATACCACCAGGTAGGCAGATATGAGGCACTAGGAGAAGGATACATACACGAGTACTGGGAACTACCGTACAGATTTAGATGCAGGAATGGGGACACTGACGTTTTTCTCAGCGGTTCAAACTGTGAAAGTGCCTTAAGTGGTTCCTTATTTTGCAAAGACATTTAGCTTCACAGAGCTTGTAGTGCTTTGGTTGCTAACTTGCCATGTCACTTGAGGGGTTCCCCAGCTGCTGTGATTCATCCGGTGTTCAAGTTGATTTGCTTCTGTCTAATGATTGTAGCAGCAAACATGTTTTATACTAGAATGACGCTGGTTCAATAAATGCTTATTGAAAAGCTCCCCATCATTTATTCTGTGTATCTCTCTGATACTAAGTGTGCATGATTGACTGAGCGAAAAGTACTGTACTGTTTCCGCGATCCCTGAAGGCTCAAGGGTTGTCATGTTCAATAGTTGCCAGAAACTATTAGCTCCTTGGTAAGGTTAGGGGGCTTACGGTGCCCCTGTGAGCTAGCTGGTCTAAAGGCTAACATATCTGGAATCAGTCTAGATACCAATCCCTTAGTTTATGTTGTCTAAACGCGCAGATCCTATATATTTTTAGGAACTACACAACAATGTTGTGGTCTCTAAGGAATGCAGAAACAGTTTTATGAACATGTTTCCTGGCTTTGTCTATTTGTGGACAGAATTAATTTGACCATTTCCATTTCTGCCTTTGGCAAATGTTGGTGTACACCAAGGCAGTGCGAGGGAAAAGTACCATTAATTGGTCAAAGGTCTCCTTCATTGCGATTTCCAATCCTACCCCAGTAAGCGTGCTTAGGTCATTGCAACCACAGTGCACAATTGAGAGGTCTGGTTGTAGACAATGCAATGCTCTTAAGCAAAGGCAGCAATCGCTGCCCTTTAACCCTTCTGGCCAATCCAAGTAATGTCCACATTAGACAAACCCAAGTCCTTGTCAATGCCACTCTTTCAAGCACACTCTCTGGCCCAAAACACATAACTGTGACCCACAATCCACACTCTGGCAGTTTTGAAGGCAAGGAGTAGTAGCACTCAGGAGAAGGCTGGAGCTGAATGAGGAGGTTTTCAAAATGAAAGGCAGTTAAAATGGAGGCCCAGTGCTGCTTTAGAAAAGGGCATATTTGATTTACTGCTGTAAATATGTTGGTAGTTAAAATAGGTAGTGATTTAATACGTAAAGAAAGTGGATCTGTGATTGGTTCTGGTTGATTTAAAAATAATTTATGCTGTTTTGGATAGGCTAACATTTTCAGAGACTCAACCACACCTGCTACAGTTGAACTTGAAGCTAGTATGCTGAAAGTGCTGTGAACTTATGACCTACTGGTACAGTAAAGTGTTGCAAAGAAGGTTACTATGGCAAATGAGGTAAAACAGTGTGGGGGAAGGGTTCTAAATGCACTGTAATTTCAAACTAGAAGGGAGAGTGGTTTACATATAGTACCTATTCAGAAATACAATTTCCAATGTCAGCACTTTCACAGTATGAAAAATAATAGTAGTATTATGGTAAATGCATTAATGGGCTCCCATAGAGATTCACGAATCCATGAAGTTACACGGAGGCTGCGCTGAGTGTAACAAAGGATTCGCGAAGTCATTTATTTTCATTTTCTTTACTTTATTTCGACCACAGGGTCATAAAAGTATACACAGCACAGTAAAGAAAACATATATAGAATGCACATATAAAATACATGATTAAATATAATACAATTAAAAGGGAATAAAATTACAAAAATAAAAGCGGCAATCAATGTAGTTGAGGGAGCGAGGAAATCAAAACAAAGCATCAAGTAAATCAGTTTTAGAATCATAAATGATGTCCAGACTAAAGTGCATTGAGATTGATCCAGTGCTAGGCAATGGTCATCACTTCAAGCACTTGAACCTTTTCAGCCATACCGCGTGCCAGAATCTAGATAGACCAAAGACCACGAGTCTACTAGTGTCCGTGCTTAACAGTCTTAGCAGCTCCAGACAGTGACCGGGGCCAATGATTTTACAGAGCGGAATAATCCACTTGGCCCTCAGTGATTTATAGAATGGGCAGAAAAATAGGAGGTGGGTAATGGACTCAGGACTCGCATTGCAAGCGGGGCAAAGAACGCTATTTTCAAAGCCTGACCTCCAGTTTTTGCAAAAAGTTTTAAGCGGAAGCGTTTTATAGCAAAACTGAAAAAACAGCTTCCGGGCCAAGGGAGGAGCAATTTCATCAACTGTGTCTTCAAAGCAGGGTACACACTTGAATTGCTGAATGGCTAAAGGCCATCGATGCGCTCAACGGGAATCTCACCCTGGCCGACTCTGTCAAATCACTAGGCATCACGCAAGACCCGAAACTGAACATGACCAGACACATCAAGAATTCGGCCAAGAGTGCTTTCCTTAACCTAAAACTACTGAACAAAATAAAACCTTTCATTCCGCCCAGTGATCTCAAACAGGCCACCCAAACACTGGTGCTATCAAGACTGGACTATGGGAACGCAGTCCTCGCAGGAATAGCAAAATCACAGCTGGCTCCCATCAAAACAACTCTGAATGCGGCAGCCAGAATGGTCACTGGAATCAAGAAATTCGACCATATTTCTCCTGCACTCAGAGATCTTAAGTGGCTTCCAGTCGAAATGCGGATTAGCTTCAGAACAGCCTGCCTCACTCATAAAGCCCTACATACCGGCAAACCCGAATATTTGGCGGCCAAACTCAAAAAGCCGGTCAGGTCAGGAACCTCAGAAGCTCAAACTCCCTCCTACTCATCCCGCCAAAAACTCGAAAACAAAAAACTGCGGCACGATCCTTCGCCGGTAGCGCGCCTAAAATCTGGAACTCTATTCCCCCTCACATCAGAACCATTCCCTCTTTTGTAAAATTCAAAAGCCAACTCAAAATCCTGTTCCTCGACCGCTCCCTAGGGAATCGATAGGATCTATCGGAGCGGGGAAACAGACACCTTGCACTACTCGATCTCCTTGTTCTCAAGACTACGAAGCTCCCACACAGCGTCCTGCAATGTTAATGTGTTCTTTCTTATGTTTTGTTTGTTGTGAATCTCTACATTGTATCTGCTGTAAAGCGCTCCGATACCCTCGGGTCAGGCAAGCGCTATATAAAACTTCTAAAATAAAACAAAATAAAAAAAAAAGTCTAGGAAATTGATAGTCAAACTGCCCTGAGCGTCAAGTGCAATTTGTAAGGATGTGGCTTCCCAGTACTGTTCCTTCAGTGCTGTTCTTGAGACAGTGATCATGCTTCCTGGGTCAGACCAGAACCTCAACATCCCTAGCTTCTCTAGAATTGCCCTCAGAGCTCTAAACCAAGGAACTGATTTGATGGTAGATGATTTCATGAGCTCGCGAAGAAGCTCCCGGTATGGGGACAATTCCTCCACGGTCCACAATCTATACCAAAACATCAAAACTTTCTAATGGATTTTATGGACCAACTGTCTGTGTGCCAAATCAAAACAGAGTGGAACTAACGGGGTACTTGCTGGGAGATTAGTCAGAGATCTAAGGAATCGATTTTCGACCAATGACAACGGTGCTATTTTACCAGAGCCCCAGAGTTCTGCTCCATATAGTGCACCCCTAAAATTTTCATGTTGTAAATTTCCAATGCTGGCGCCAACTGCCTAGTGAAGGTATTTCTGTGTATGTTCGCCAGGTTTGCAGTTTGGAAAATAAGTTGCAGCTTTACCTTGTCAATATGTTGGTCCCACCTCAAAGTTGGAGTTAAGCGAATGCCCAAATAATCAAAGAATTCCACACGCTCTAACTTGCTGCTGCCTGCAAGAACCTGTCTTTTGTTTCGATTGGCCCTACCCTTCCTAAAAATCATGTATTTTGTTTTAGTTTCATTTAGCACCAGACCTCGTTCCTCACAAAACAAAATAAAATCATTTAAAAGCTGCTGGAGACCTTGGGGAGATTTTGCAATCAGGAGAGTATCATCAGCGAAGAGGAGGGCCGGAACTCTTCGACTACCCACCTTCGGTGCATCGCACCCATCCCTGTCCAGCCATTTTATTACATCGTTTATAAAAAGAATAAAAAGTGTGGGGGCAAGGACACATCCCTGTCTCACACCACAGTCCACAGGGAAAGTGTTTGTGACTTGGTTGTTCCCCCCCACCTAACCTGTGCTGTGTTAGATGCATGCAGTCTGATTAAAATATCTAAAAGGTTGTGTGGCATACCTAAATCTTTGAGGACCCTCCATAGTTTAGCCTGGGGAACTAGGTCAAAAGCGGACCGCAAGTCTACAAAGGCCACATAGAGTTCCCCCCCTTTAATGTGCACTTCTTTCCAATATAGGCATGACAAGCGGAACGTTTGATCAAGGGTACTAATTTTAACACGAAAACCTGCCTGGAGATCGCTTAAGATTTCAGCCTCTACAATCCAATCCTGGAGTCGCAATGATATCTGTTTACAGAAAATCTTTTGCAAAGAATCGATGAGGCTTATCGGCCTAAAACTAGAAGGCTTAGTTCTGTCCCCTTTTTTGTATATTGGAACGATCTCGGAATTTTTCCAGGAGGTGGGTATGGGGCTACCCCTTAAAATGGAGTTTGTTAGGACATTAATATACCTGCCCCATAAAACCACATCCTCCTTATAGATATCATTGGGGATACGATCAGGCCCAGGCGCACGTGCTAAAGTGCAAGAGGCAATTGCTGCTAGAGTCTCCTCAAGCGAGATGTGAAGAGCATTTACGTCCAGGGCCTCAAGGACCAGGCTTACGTCTTGTCCCACAAGTATCTCGTCTCTTGATGCATATAGGGTACCAAAGTGGGTTTCCCAGGCTTCCGGTTGGACCGTAAGTTCCAACTGGCACTTATTGTCCTTTAGCCAGTATGCAGCCACACTCCAAAACTTTTTCGAGTTCCTTGCTAACAGAGCACTCCTTAGCGATGACCAGACGCTAACCTCCCATTCCTTTTTGGCTTTTTCAATGGTTCGTTTGTACTTAGTACGGCAAAGTATTATATCAGGGCGAGATTTAAGCTTGACTGCCTTTAGAAGTTCCTGTTTTGACAGCCTGCATTCTTTTGTGTACCAAGCTCCCTGCTTATTTTGTATGTTGGTTTTCACTGTCTGCGGCTTCCCCTGGCTGCCCAGTAAATCCCTGATTTCTCTATAGAGGAGGTCATGGCTCGTGCCTATCTCATCATCAACCTGCTCCATGGTTGAACTAGTGGCTTTTTCGAGAAGAGCAGAGACCTTCCCCTTAACTGAACCCAGAGCCTCCGGGTGAGTCTCAACCCAGCTCCACTTGATTCTCCTCTGATTGTTGGCAACTGAGAAGAGACCAATATCCGGGCAACCCCGATCTACAGTGCACCCAGATGCTCGGTTTGCGAGGGTCAGAGCAAGAGCATTGTGGTCACTATCAACCCTTTTGACCACAGCCATGTCCAAGACAAGATGCCAGTGGTTAAGGGAAACAAGGCAATAGTCAATTCTGCTTTCCTGGGCGAACCTGTTAAAGGTGGTGTCCCCTTTTAAATCTGAGGGCATCCTACCATTTGTAGCTCTAAGATCATGCTGCAGAGTAAGTGCCAGCAACTGCGCTCCTCTTGCACTCCACCTAACCAAAGGCAAATCAAGCTGGGGAACCTGCCATTCGCAGTCCCATTCATTGGTTAGGTCGTCGGGGACTGAAGCCAGAGGCTCAAATGTACAATTAAAGTCCCCACAGACCAATAGCCGGGAGTTCTGAGAATACTGGGTTAATGCATTGTCAAGGATGCGCAGTGTATCTGTTTCAGCCATGCCTTTCTTTACCCTGTTATATACATTGAAAATTCTCGTTCTTATGCCACTGTTGTTATTAACTTCAATAGCTACAATGTCTTCTGACTCCACCTGCAACTGTCTAACTTTCCACCCAAGCTCTATGTTCACCCAGACTGCTAGGCCTCCTGACGGTCTCCCTCTCACTCTCCTGGTAGCTTCTTTTGCATACGTTGCATAACCTGATCGATACGGGCAAGAGAGACTCCACGTTTCTTGAAATAAAATGATATCAAAGGAATCTATGAATGTACACCACTCTAAGTCTGCCAATAACTTATTGATCCCTGCCACATTCCAAACCAGGACCTTGAGAGGAGAGGGCTGCAGTATCACTGCTAACCTATCCTCATTACTACTTGGCTCCCCTATATTCAAGCCCAACTCGGGCCCAGGTCCAGTGACCGGGGCACAATCATTGTTTGTAGCCACGTCCTGAACCAAGACGCACACTGGGGAAGGAGAATTTATAGTTGGAGATCTGGGTACACTAGAGCTATTTCCCACGTAATTACTCTGGTGGGTTTGTTTTGGGGGACAATAAGGGATTTGCCTACCCATGTACAATGGCATTATCGAACCCTGGGGTCAACTGGAACTATTTCCATCAACCCTATTCGTCAGAAGGGGCCTACAAGGTAACCCACCACAAAGTGGTCTATACCTGATAGTTATACTGGAATTCTTGGGAGGGATCCTGCGGGCCTCCATGGAAAGCAACCCAGTGATAGTAGCGGCATCATAGAAAGTGACCTCAATCATGCCCCAAGGGGAATTTGGCAATGATGATCTTTTAGCCATTCTGATGTCATCCCTGATTATAGAGTAGCATTGGCGTGTGTGTCTAAACCAGTGTATGATCTTATTTGTAAGGGACTCCTGATTTTCAGGGGTTCTGCCATTGTATTTGGGGACTTCCATAAGGAAAATCCGAGAGGGGCTTTCTTCCACTTCAGGTCTCACATATACACCCTCCCGCACAAACCCTCTAGTTGGTCCCTCACCCTGAGCCCGCATGTGGGATAGATCTACATTACAAACGGCTTCACCTCTATGGACATCCCGGCCCGATGTTGAAGCTAGGGGAGAGTCCTGTGATGCCTTGCTAGTAGACGACTGCTGATAGGGAACACTCATTCGCGAAGTCCCTCACAGACACTACTAGATTGGGCTTCTTAGCAGGAGACTAAGAAAGGGTTAAAAAAACTGACCATACACAAGTGGAATAACAAAAGAAAACAATGAAAGAAAGGTTACGAATTGCTAAGCCCTTTGGTATCACTCCAAAAAGAGTGGGAAAGATTGCAATTACTGTTTCTTTTCCACAGGGAGCAGTAGTTATCATTTTATGCTGATTGTAAATTCCAAGTAAAAGTGGGCTACAAACTGCAGAACATCAAAGCCACTAAACAGGTATGTTAATAATGGTTGATATGGAAAATGTACATATAAATGTATAGTAAGTTATGACTACTACATGCAGTCTACATCTAGTTTTGCAACTCAAAGAGGTAAACCTTCAAATAACTGTGAGGTGTGCTAGTCCAGAACCTGTGTCTTTACTTCAAGCCTGGCTGATGACGGCTGGAATGCCAGAAACCGGTCCTAGGATGCTTGTTTCCGGTCCAGGGAAGACATGGCTTGGCAGTTCGGCCTGGACTGTTCCCATGAGGCACAGGGTCAGACTGATTTGCATGTGGCCATGTCTGAGCTGGGGTGGTGGAGTGAGCTAAAGAATGATGATGGATTAAACCCAGATCAGTTGACTGGGGGTGAGTGTTTGATTGGCTCAAGCGTTCCGTCCATCATCCCCTTTTGTATCGCTTTGTTCGCCCTAAGTTGGCGGGGGTATGCCCAGACGTGGGTCCCTTGCTCACTTTGCCACTGGATTCAGGCAAGCCTGGCTGATGACGGCTGGAATGCCAGAAACCGGTCCTAGGATGCTTGTTTCCGGTCCAGGGAAGACATGGCTTGGCAGTTCGGGCTGGACTGTTCCCATGAGGCACAGGGTCAGACTGATTTGCATGTGGCCATGTCTGAGCTGGGGTGGTGGAGTGAGCTAAAGAATGATGATGGATTAAACCCAGATCAGTTGACTGGGGGTGAGTGTTTGATTGGCTCAAGCGTTCCGTCCATCATCCCCTTTTGTATCGCTTTGTTCGCCCTAAGTTGGCGGGGGTATGCCCAGACGTGGGTCCCTTGCTCACTTTGCCACTGGATTCAAGCAAGCAAGCCTGGCTGATGACGGCTGGAATGCCAGAAACCGGTCCTAGGATGCTTGTTTCCGGTCCAGGGAAGACATGGCTTGGCAGTTCGGGCTGGACTGTTCCCATGAGGCACAGGGTCAGACTGATTTGCATGTGGCCATGTCTGAGCAGGGGTGGTGGAGTGAGCTAAAGAATGATGATGGATTAAACCCAGATCAGTTGACTGGGGGTGAGTGTTTGATTGGCTCAAGCGTTCCGTCCATCATCCCCTTTTGTATCGCTTTGTTCGCCCTAAGTTGGCGGGGGTATGCCCAGACGTGGGTCCCTTGCTCACTTTGCCACTGGATTCAGGCAAGCCTGGCTGATGACGGCTGGAATGCCAGAAACCGGTCCTAGGATGCTTGTTTCCGGTCCAGGGAAGACATGGCTTGGCAGTTCGGGCTGGACTGTTCCCATGAGGCACAGGGTCAGACTGATTTGCATGTGGCCATGTCTGAGCTGGGGTGGTGGAGTGAGCTAAAGAATGATGATGGATTAAACCCAGATCAGTTGACTGGGGGTGAGTGTTTGATTGGCTCAAGCGTTCCATCCATCATCCCCTTTTGTATCGCTTTGTTCGCCCTAAGTTGGCGGGGGTATGCCCAGACGTGGGTCCCTTGCTCACTTTGCCACTGGATTCAGGCAAGCCTGGCTGATGACGGCTGGAATGCCAGAAACCGGTCCTAGGATGCTTGTTTCCGGTCCAGGGAAGACATGGCTTGGCAGTTCGGGCTGGACTGTTCCCATGAGGCACAGGGTCAGACTGATTTGCATGTGGCCATGTCTGAGCTGGGGTGGTGGAGTGAGCTAAAGAATGATGATGGATTAAACCCAGATCAGTTGACTGGGGGTGAGTGTTTGATTGGCTCAAGCGTTCCGTCCATCATCCCCTTTTGTATCGCTTTGTTCGCCCTAAGTTGGCGGGGGTATGCCCAGACGTGGGTCCCTTGCTCACTTTGCCACTGGATTCAGGCAAGCCTGGCTGATGACGGCTGGAATGCCAGAAACCGGTCCTAGGATGCTTGTTTCCGGTCCAGGGAAGACATGGCTTGGCAGTTCGGGGTGGACTGTTCCCATGAGGCACAGGGTCAGACTGATTTGCATGTAGCCATGTCTGAGCTGGGGTGGTGGAGTGAGCTAAAGAATGATGATGGATTAAACCCAGATCAGTTGACTGGGGGTGAGTGTTTGATTGGCTCAAGCGTTCCGTCCATCATCCCCTTTTGTATCGCTTTGTTCGCCCTAAGTTGGCGGGGGTATGCCCAGACGTGGGTCCCTTGCTCACTTTGCCACTGGATTCAGGCAAGCCTGGCTGATGATGGCTGGAATGCCAGAAACCGGTCCTAGGATGCTTGTTTCCGGTCCAGGGAAGACATGGCTTGGCAGTTCGGGCTGGACTGTTCCCATGAGGCACAGGGTCAGACTGATTTGCATGTGGCCATGTCTGAGCTGGGGTGGTGGAGTGAGCTAAAGAATGATGATGGATTAAACCCAGATCAGTTGACTGGGGGTGAGTGTTTGATTGGCTCAAGCGTTCCGTCCATCATCCCCTTTTGTATCGCTTTGTTTGCCCTAAGTTGGCGGGGGTATGCCCAGACGTGGGTCCCTTGCTCACTTTGCCACTGGATTCAGGCAAGCCTGGCTGATGACGGCTGGAATGCCAGAAACCGGTCCTAGGATGCTTGTTTCCGGTCCAGGGAAGACATGGCTTGGCAGTTCGGGCTGGACTGTTCCCATGAGGCACAGGGTCAGACTGATTTGCATGTGGCCATGTCTGAGCTGGGGTGGTGGAGTGAGCTAAAGAATGATGATGGATTAAACCCAGATCAGTTGACTGGGGGTGAGTGTTTGATTGGCTCAAGCGTTCCGTCCATCATCCCCTTTTGTATCGCTTTGTTCGCCCTAAGTTGGCGGGGTATGCCCAGACGTGGGTCCCTTGCTCACTTTGCCACTGGATTCAGGCAAGCCTGGCTGATGACGGCTGGAATGCCAGAAACCGGTCCTAGGATGCTTGTTTCCGGTCCAGGGAAGACATGGCTTGGCAGTTCGGGCTGGACTGTTCCCATGAGGCACAGGGTCAGACTGATTTGCATGTGGCCATGTCTGAGCTGGGGTGGTGGAGTGAGCTAAAGAATGATGATGGATTAAACCCAGATCAGTTGACTGGGGGTGAGTGTTTGATTGGCTCAAGCGTTCCGTCCATCATCCCCTTTTGTATCGCTTTGTTCGCCCTAAGTTGGCGGGGGTATGCCCAGACGTGGGTCCCTTGCTCACTTTGCCACTGGATTCAGGCAAGCCTGGCTGATGACGGCTGGAATACCAGAAACCGGTCCTAGGATGCTTGTTTCCGGTCCAGGGAAGACATGGCTTGGCAGTTCGGGCTGGACTGTTCCCATGAGGCACAGGGTCAGACTGATTTGCATGTGGCCATGTCTGAGCTGGGGTGGTGGAGTGAGCTAAAGAATGATGATGGATTAAACCCAGATCAGTTGACTGGGGGTGAGTGTTTGATTGGCTCAAGCGTTCCGTCCATCATCCCCTTTTGTATCGCTTTACTTCAGACTTGTCTGTAGAAATGACTTTTAAAACGTGTAGACAAGTCCGAAGGTCTTCTTTTATTACATTTAAAAAAAAAACTAAGGTAAACTGTATGTAGCCAATAGGGGAGGAAGGTGTATGTTTAAATGCAAAATATGTAATTTGATGTTTTAATGAGTTATAAATACAGTTACAGAGCAGTATATCCCATTAAACATCCCCTCATCTATCTCTGTACCCATTGACATATCTATTATACCATACAGCCACTCAGAAACACAGTGATACAATGACAGACGTGCACCGAGATTAACTCACACACTGGTATTTATGTATGTAGCAATAACAAACACATACACATTTAGACTTCATAGAGACACTTACATATACATTTAGACAAAAATAAAGTAATTAATACAGTAAGTGATATACTGGCATAGTAATTTCAGCATCTGGTGGCACACCCAAAGAGGAAGTGATACAGTCATTCAGATATGTAGCCAAGCAGTGTCAGTCCTAGACATCCATTGAGCTAAGAAGTCCTTTAATCATGGCTTGGACCTACTACTGCAGAGCCTGTGTGAGCATTTTTACTGACAGTGTTCCTGCAAGGCTGAGTTGACATTGAAAACATGTTGCTAAGCCTTAAACTCCTCTTCTACTACATATAGGTCACTCCTGAGACAGGCTGTAGGTAGGCCATAGGGAGGGAGCTATAAGCTTAAAAGATAAGACATGTTGTTTGAAGTTTGATTGAGTTATATGTGCACTTCCACACCCATATGTCCAATTATACATCCAGTCTTCTACCCATACTGGCACTCGCATACCTATGTGTAAAAGGTTAGAGCCACTAAAACACCCAGTCAGACAGTGACAGAGGTCCTTAAATATTCACTCACACACACTTAAAGCTCTTATGTATCCAGCAGTAAGGGAGGCAGTTGTACACACAGTTAAAAATGGCAATACTAATACTGCCTGCAAGCAATTCATGCAGCTCCTTATATAGAGATTGAGAGTCCCATGGAGTAACTAAGAGACCCAGACATATATCAACATACGTACTTACGTATCCAATGATACACTAACATAGGCACTCTGAAACTCTTTTAGGTGTGTACTGAAGAACTCACTCTAACAAGTCATCCATCCAGACAAGTAGGCCTTTAAACATGTCTTGGGCCTGCTACAGTAGAGCGTATATGTACAGGTTTCCTGATAGGATGAGTTGACATTGAAAACATGTTTCTAAGCCTTAAACTCCTCTTCTAGTACATACAGGTCACTTCTGAGATAGGCTGTGGTAGGCCGTAGACCAGGGTGCTATGAGCTGAAAAGATGACATGCCGTTTCCAGTTTGATTGAGTTACATGAGCACTTGCAGACCCATATCTCGAGTTATACATCCAGTCTCCTACCCATACCGGAACTCACATACCTATGTGTAAAAGGATAGAGCCACTCATACAGACAGTGACAGAGGCACTTAAACATTCACTCACACACACATATAGCTCTTATGTATGTATCTAGCAGTAATGAAGGGAGTTGCACACACAGTTAAATACCCCAAAACTCACTAACACAGCCAGTAAGCAATCCAGCCAGCTTTTTACATATACATTGAGAGACCCATAGAGAAACTAAGAGATTCAGAAATATACCAACATAATTACTTACATATCAAATGAAACATCCATCTTGGGACTGAGACACTCATTCAGATATGTACTGAAGAACAGACACTAAGAAGTAATTCATTCAGACAAGTAGGCGTTTCAACACGTCTCAGGCCTGCTACAGTAGAGCATATATGCTTTTTCCTGCTAGGCTGAGTTGACATTGAAAACATGTTGCTAAGCCATTCACTCCTCTTTTAGTACATATAAGTCACTTCTGAGGTTGGCTGTAGGTAGGAGATAAGGCAGGGAGCTATGAGCTTAAAAGATAAGACATGGGGTTTGCAGTTTGATTGAGTTAGATGCGCACTTGTAGACCCAAAAGTCCAGCTATACATGCAGTCTTCTACCCATACTGGAACTCACATACCTATGTGTGAAAGGATAGACCCACTAATACACTGAGTCAGACAGTGACAGCGGCACTTAAACATTCACTCACACACACATATAGCTCTTATGTATCCAGCAGTATTGGAGGGAGTTGCACACACAGTTAAATACCCCAAAACTCACCAACACTGCCTGCAAGCAATCCATGCAGCTTGTTACATACAGATTGAGAGTCCCATAGAGTAACTAAGAGACTCAGACATATATCAACATCCTTACTTATATTTACAATGATACACTCACATAGGCACTGAGACACTTATTTAGGTAGGTAGTGAAGATTTGGCACTAACAAGTCACCCAACCAGACAAGTAGGCCTTTACGTATGTCTCGGGCCTCCTACAGTAGAGCATATATTTTTAATCTTCCTGCTAGGCTGAGTTTGAAAACATGTTGCTAAGCCTTCAACTCCACTTCTACTACATATAAGTCACTCCTGGTATAGTCTGTAGGTAGGCCATAGGTCAGGGAACTATGAGCTTAAAATATAAGACATGTTGTTTCCAGTTTGATTGAGTTTTTTTTTGGCAGTTGCACAGCAGCAGCAGCAGCAGAGTGAGGACGCACAGCGTGAGGCTGCAAGGAGAGGGGGCTGCCGCGGCACTCCGCTCTTCATTCTCCGCTGACCCGCCTATCCGTTGCTCCCTGTCGCCGCCGGGGGGGGGGCTTGCGGTGGACTTCCCCCATAAAAAGAAAACTGGATTTTGACCCCTGCCGGACCCCCGCTGGAATTGCCGTGAAAACGCCAGCCCGCGAGTTTGTGACCCGCGTGACGGGGCTGGTTTGGCAGCTCGAGGGGTTTGGAGGGCGGCGAGCGCAGCTGGTGTAAGCTCGAAGCGGATCTGGGAAAACGGCCCAACTAGGTTTGGGTCCCGCTTGCAGACCCACCCAAGCTTGAGTCAGCGGGGAAACAGCGCAGCGGTTCTGTGCTTATTTTTTGTTGATCCTTCAACACTGTGACAGCAGCAACACTTCTGGAGAAGTCCTGATAGTAGAACAGCTTGGCAGCTTGGCATGTTAACACAATGCTACACAATGCTACTTCCAGCTTCCTTTTTGTCAGTTGTGATACTTACAGCAAGCCCTGATTTTTGTTTTTAGCCAACAGGAGGCGCATGTTAAGCGATGTAAGCGCAAAATGCAAGGCTTTTGACTGAAAAGCCAGGGCTGACTACCCGAAGGTGCCTCACATAGGATGAGGACATAGGGTGCCCGTTATCCTTCACAACCTTCAAGCCTTCAAACTTTCAAACCTTCACAAACTTCACTGCTGAGGAATTGGTGAGCCGGAGACCCTGACTGCTGACCACTGTTGGGCCAAATTGCTGCCGTTGTTGAGCCGGCTGACCGGGGACTACATTCCCCAACATCCCCCACCATCCCCCCATCATCCCTTACGGCGCGTACCAGGAGGCGCTCAAGAGGGGGCCAGGGCTCCCGCAGTGCGAAGCCCGGGCCAAGGGCGGGCCCGTCCGTGCCCGTCACAGACCAGAGGAGGCCGGGCTGGGCCCCCCCCTGAGATTTGTATCGAAAGAAGGTACAGTGGATGGTTCTTTTATTTATACATCACCCATACCTCACCCCTAAGATCTTTGAGTCATCAGCCCCGACCCCTTGTTCGTTTATACACCTGTCATAGTGATATAATATCAAGATGAACAAACGAGAGGGGAAGGGAAAAGGCGTGCAGCCGGGCGGGAGTATTGTGGGGACACTTGACCAATTTCTGATTAGGGCTACCTCCGTACTTGAGCATGAGATAGTGAGGACGGAACGGCGCCTGTCTCTGGAACCTTTCTCTAATAAAAGATCCTCGCTGGGGGGTATGGCTGCCCTAACTACTCAGGATTGCGGACTCAGTATTGATCTAGTGAGCGAAAAAGCAACTGATGTAGTTCCTGAAACAGTCCCCGAAATACTCATTGGCTCGATACCTTGCGAGCCTGTGTCTGAGCTAGAGCCAATCTGTACCACCCAAAGAATCTCAACCAGAGCATCAGGAGTGACTAAAACCTTGAGCTTGGGACCAACTCCTGACCCCGTTGTGAAGAGGAAGAGGGGGGGGGCCCGCAGAGACCGAAACCTGCAAAATCTGCAAAGCAGTCTAGAAGAGGGGGGGATGACACAGCCGCCTACAATACAAGATCTCCAAGTCCTGCAGAAGTACAGAATACTGACATCACCCAAGCATTCTGCCTGCCCCCAGACGAAGCTTTGTGGCAGAGACTGGAAACCTTGGTCTTTACTATGTTAAACCCCCATCATCTTGAGATTGGCCCAGATTGAAGATAAAATAAATGGTCTTGAATCGCAGGCTAAATCAAATTTTCGTACTATAGAGGCATTATTAATCAAAAGCAGGTCCCTCCCTCTGCCAAATGAAATTGTTCAGACCCCTGAAGACATTAACCAAGAGATAAGTAAACGGGCACTCATTTCTAATCCAACTATACCAACAAGGATGAAGTCTGCACCCCAAAGCTTGGCACTCTCTTCAGATATTAATTCAGCCAAGACTATGGATGAAACTAATATTGCAGCTGATACATCCGGCAAATTTGCCCAAATTCTTACGAGCCCAACTGACGCCAACAAACTAAATAAATTGGCCAACGTAAATAATCCTCCAATTGCTAATAATGATAGTGCAACTACTGGGCAGAGTATAATATCTCTGGGGCAGGGACGCTCAGGGGTAAATAGGAAGTTTGAAAGACCTGACCGAGGCACACTAAATACTGGTACTCAGACTTTGACTCTGCACATTCCACCGGCGGCTGCCCCCTTGGTGGTGGTACTGGGAAATGTGCCATTATTGCGGGAGGGCCAGGTTGAATCCACAGCTCAGCTAATGATCAAAGCTATGCACTGGGTGGACCAAAAGTTGAGGGGGTGGGGGTTTGGGATGGGGATATTCAAAGACAATTGATTATGGCCAGGAGAGTAACCTGGATAGGGCCTACAAGGAAAGAAAAGGGGAGAGACTGTGTAGTCCTAAACTTTAATAATGGTTTTATTGTAAAATTTCTTTGGGATATCCTGTGTACCGACTTTGACAGAAATCCCAACAATATCATTGTGTTACCACTGGGCTTCTTTTACAGGCCAACTCTCCTAAAATTATCAGAGACCAATTTACAACGTCCGAAGCTGGAGAAACAGACCTGGGTAGCCCCAAGAGGTCCACCTATGGCATATAACCTAAGTTGTGAAAATAGATTTGCCCCTCTTTCTGATTTAGAAGCCTGCGATTGACTACAGCCAGCACAACTGCATCATATTGAGAGCAGCGTGAGTCAATCCTCAATAGCTACGTCCACTGGGGATAGTGCACAGGTAGTACCATCAAATCAAATAGAGAGTAGAGGTTTCCAACTCTTTTCGGTCTCTACCGCAGGTGATAGTCTACAGTCAACAAATAGACTAAAGGGGTTCCAAAACGCGGCATTTAAGGTCAATCTTAGGAACACATTGGGAAATGACTTAAAACAGTGTGATAAATATCAGTTAGACACACTGCGACATCATGATTGTTTGACCGTTTTTTCGCCTCAGCTGTCGCTAGGGGTGGCTGAAGTGAAGAGGGATGAACTTATGCATCCCCTCTAATATGGACGAAATTGTCCATCATTGTACCACAAGTACAAATATGGAAAATGGTAATCCTAAAACAAATGTAGATAAGGTTAACTTAACAGAACCTCGCCATATAGAGATAGAGGATGTACTTCAGCATGATTATAGTAATAGCACCGATAACTTGCTGATAGCTGATTCTGGAATATCCCTGAGCAAAAGTCTAAAAATTATGACATGGAACACAGCTGGTATTAAAAATAAAATCTATGACGTTAACTGGCAACAAATGTTGGAGGGTTCTGGGGTTGTACTACTACAAGAAACTTGGTGCCCTGAACCTTTTATGTAAATGGGTACCAAAGTATTTGCACTAATGCAATACCATCAAGAAAGGGAAGGGCGAAGGGAGGTCTGGCTACCTTAATTCCAGTTGCCTCCCCTCTGACCGTTAGGAAAACCTTCACTGAATCACAATATTACCAGTTTTTACATCTTTATTCCAATGAAAACCAGACTTTTGTCATAATAAACTTCTATAACAATATTTTTGATAACACGAGGAGCACCGTAATTAATCTATTAGAAGAGGATTTGGACCAATTCGTGAAGGGAATTGTAGGGACTTACGTTTTAATTTGGGCAGGGGATTTTAATTGTGTTAAATGTGATTTTGAAGCTGGTGAGCCTTGTGGGTATTGTGACGATTTTGGTGACAAGATCCCACATTTCCACCATGATAGATATGGAGAAGCCATCAATAATGCAATGCATAAATATGATCTAATAATCTTGGAACCGATCATACCAGATGGTGAAGAAAATATGTATACCTTTGTGGGAACAAGGTCATCTTCAAACATAGACCATATCATAATATCTTCAAATGGTAACGATTTGGTCGAGAATGTTTCAATAAATATTAGTATGGGTAGTGACCATCATTCCCTAAGCGTGAAATTAAAGGTAAACTTGTTAACAAAACTAAGAGGCAAGAATGCAGATGTTGATATTGACACCCAAGGAAATAATGGCGTCTCAATAAAATGGACAGGTGTTAATCCATCTTCATTCATGGAAACCCTCAAAGGGAAAACACAAAAAGAATTAGAAATCTGTCTGGATGGTTCCTCTACACAAACAGCTGTCATAGCTGCTTTCGCCAATATCACCAAAGAAATTGCAGGTGACCTAAAATCTAAAAGAAGGAAAAAATTGTGTGGTCTAACTCCAAGATGGTTTAACCATGAATATACAAGGCTAAATGGGGAGCTGAAACTTGTGCTTAAACAAAAACCTAGAGACCCACAAAAATCAATGCTGTAAGGAAAGAGTATAAAAAGACATTGGAAATAAGAAAAAGGGAGATCCGTGAGGAGGCCTGGGAGAAATTAAACCAGGCAGTAGAGCTGAAAGATTCAGCCCTCTTCTGGAAGATAATAAATCATCCATATTTTAAAGATAATAACGTGGTGAGGATCGATACTGTAGTACCACCAGAAGACTGGGTGCTACATTTTAAGAGTATTTTTAACCCAGAAGGAATAGATATGATTGATTTGAAAAAGAAAAATTTATAAAGGTAAACCCAGTGAAAACATCACCAATCACATCAGAGGAAATAAAATCAGCACTCCAAAAAAGTGCAAATGGGAAAGCAGCAGGCTCAGATGGGGTGCCGATAGATGTTTTTAAGTATGATTTGGAATTCTGGATACCAATATTAATGAAAGTTTTTAATGCTGCTTTGGGAGGAGTATTACCAGCCACATGGGTTGAAAGTATTATTGTACCCATTTTTAAAAAGGGGACAGGGAAAAGGCAAATTGCTACCGCCCAATATCCCTTCTTGATTCCTCTTCCAAGATTATGGGCCGAATCATGCTGGAGAGGCTCGAAGCTTGGCCCAGTGAAAAAAATATACTAACAGAGGTGCAGTACAGTTTCAGAAGGGGTATTGGGACGGTAGAGCAATGTTTAAACCTAGAGTTGTTAATTGGGAAGTATACAATAGCTAAGGAGGGGATACTTCATCTATGTTTTGTAGACCTCACCAGTGCCTTTGACTTAGTCAATCATCAAAAATTATGGCAAATTTTAAAAGGGCTTGGTGCTCCCACAGAAATAATCTTATTTTTATCACAAATTTATGCATATTTAACCTCAAGGGTACGCTATGGAAAATCAGGGGATTGTACGCCTGACTTTGTGGTAAAGCGTGGTATCAGACAGGGATGCGTATTAGCTCCCTTTTATTTTCATTGTATATAAATAACGTGGACTCGTTTTTACAAAAATTGGTTGTAGACGCCCCAAAAGTTGGAACACGCCCCACCCCCGTTTTATTATAAACAGACGACGCTGTCCTAATGTCTAGAACTGCAAATGGCCTGCAATGTCTAATGGAAAATTTTGCCCAATACATGAATGACATAGACTTGCAGCTGAATCTAAAGAAAACATTTGTAATGTGCGGGGGAAGAGACAAAAGTGTAGACAGCATCATGTGGGAGGGGTTTTTATAAATAGAGTCCCAACATTTTCATACTTGGGGATGTTATTTTGTAATAACGGTATATGGAAATCACATATTGAATTATGCAAAATGAAATTTTTAAAAACGACTGAGGGAATATTTAGATTTGCGGCAAAATTAGGTAAGAAACCGATACGAGAAATTTTAACCTTGTATAGGAGTAAGTGTGTCCCAGCTGTTAATTATGGAGCCGCAATATGGGGGAGAGCAAATACAACAATCCTACAAACTGATGAAAACAAGTTTTTAAAAAGATTATTGGCTGTTCCCAGTGCAACTGCAAACATCATTGTTCATAAAGAACTGTCCGTCCCATATATAAATGATGCTATTAATATGGCTGGTCTTACCCTCTGGCATGGCATATGGACGAAGGAAGAAACACAATTTTCTAAGGATTTAATTATAGACTGTCTAGCTCTAGAACATAGTATGAAAATACCATGGCTAGGGCACATTTTTAATCTTTTGATGAAATGCAAAGTAAATACAGATAACCCCTATGTATACAGGAATATAGTAAAAGCTAACTGAAATTAAGATATATAACCACTGCAGACTACGAAAGGGAAAGGGTGGCTAACAAAAAACAGACTGTGGTAGCTTATTGTGAACGTCCATACATGAGGGGTACCCAGTTATACCTAATTTTGGTTCGGAATATTCAGCATAGATTTTACCTCACCAGGTTAAGGATGGGCACCTTACATTATCTAATTGCATTTCCAAGTAGAGAAATGGCAACGAATATTGCCACCCTGCCCGTGTGACGGTAAAACCTTACAGTCCACCTTGCATTTTATCCTTTTTGTCCTTTTTATATGGGTATCCGGAAAACCTTTTAAAACCTCTCTTTTAAAAAATATGCTTTTTAACTATAAGGATGCGTTTAACTTTATATGTAGTCTGGACACTATGAAAATCATCGGCTCAGTTATTCGCTTCATACAACAATCGATTAGAAAAAGAAAAGACTACGCCTTTTTGGAAGCATTGCTGTATGAAAAAGAAGACGCATAACATTATTTCTTTTAAATTGTACCTTCCTGCACTTTCTGCACTTGCACTTTATCGTATGAATTGTGGTAGCCTGTATTTTTTTAAAACCTCGGAAAATAATGTACTTACTATTTTATCATGTTATCCTCCCCATGAAGCCCAAATTTGTAAATATCATCTATAGTATTAAGTATTGCCTATGACAAATTGTAAGAAAGTACTTTTTAGATACATGTGTATTAGTATGCTTTTATGGTGTTTGTTTCATTGTCACCGAATAAAGCTGTTTTGATTTGATTTGATTTACATGCGCACTTGCAGGCCCATATGCCCAGATATACATCCAGTCTTCTACCTATACTGGAAGTCACATACCTATATGTAAAAGGATAGATCCACTAGTATACCCAGTCAGACAGTGACAGAGGCACTTAAACATTCACTCACACACACATACAGCTCTTATGTATCCAGCAGTAATGGAGGCAGTTGCAGACACAGTTAAATATGCCAATACTCACTAACACTGCTTGCAAGCAATCCATGCAGTTCCTTACATTCAGATTGAGAGATCGATAGACTAACTAAGAGATCCAGACATATATCAACATACTTACTCACATATCCAATGATACACTCAAATAGGCACTGAGACACTCATTCAAATATGCAAGAAAAGAGCATTTACGAGCACACCCTTTTCTGATAAAAGATCACCCAGAATGCTGGTAGAGTAAAAATTGCTCCAAATATCTATTAGCAGGAACGTATCAGTTTTTAGATGGCAATGTTCAATGTAATCACACACTGCTCCTGATTGCACAAGATATACAGAGTCCACAGTGTTCAGATTTCTTCAAAAATTAGATTCTTTATTCTTAATTTCATAAAATCCAGCACGAAGAATCAGCCAACACGTGTTTCGTCTTCCCTTAGACTTTTTCAAGGCGATTGGCGAAAATTATGTTGTCCAGCATGTCTATACGGACGGCAGGTGCGTGTCCCTCGTTGTAACCAAAACCTGCAATGCTGCCAAAAATGACCGTAGTCCTCTCTCATACACCGGAAGAGTATGATACTCTTCCGGTGTATGAGAGAGGACTACGGTCGCCATATGACTAGCTATATATCTACTTTCTCACACATACTGTGACTGAATTACCTATTTACAAAAGAGTAGAGCCACTCACACAGACACTCAGATAGTGTCAGAGGCATTTACACATTCACTCACACACCCACATAGCACTTATGCATTCATCAGTAACAAAGCGTTTTCACCCACAGTTAGATACCACAGTACTAACTAACATAGCCAGTAGCACTCCATAGACCCACTTACATAAACATTTAGAGACCCATACACCTACTAAGAGAGACAGTCATATAGTGACATGGTTACTTACACATTCAGTGACACATGCACAGAGGAAGTGATACTCTCTTTCAGATATAAAGTGATTTACAAATTTAAGGCTGAGGCAAATGAATCATACCTATCACTTTTGATTTGATTTAGTTAACACTCAGGTGGTGCATAGATCCAGAAGATCAGCCTCCTAATCTGCCACATTGGAACAACGTTACACAAAACGAAATGCAGAAGATGATCAGCACCCACCATTCAATCAATTGACTAGATAAGTATCACAAAATATATGTTACATAATGCACAGACTCTATCGAAATTTGTTCATAACAAATCCTTTTTATTGATATCTTCTTGCTTTTTAAAAAAACATATTTTTCTTCCCTGTAGCCAACACATTTCATCTCTTAACAGAGACTTCTTCAGGGCTACAAAATACGGACAATAAAAACACAATTAAAATAATTTTGTACAAATTTATCACATCCTCACGAAAATAAACACGATATAAAATGAGCTACGAGGGTGCCCTGATGAATGAAGATACAATGTCAGTGATAGCGGCCACGTAAAAGTGGTTTTGCACTTTTTTTCTTAAAGAAATGTCTGTATGGACCACGACAGAATAGACCTATATCCCATAGGCCATAACACACTATGCACAGAAGTGTGGGCTCCAGTAGGATACTTTTTCCAATAGTGAGGGCACGCATGCACCCCAACACTTTATTTTGTCATCAACAATAGTGTTAATGATAGTGGCCATGCAACAGCGGTTCCACTATTCTTTTGAAAGAAATATTCACATGGACCGCTTTAGAATAGATATGTATCTCAAAGGCTAAAATGCGCTATATGCATAGATGGGGGTTCCGGTTGGAGGTCTCGCCTGACAGCGATTGGAAGCATGCATTTAAGACTTTAACATGCCGATAAATATAGGACTGCTACTGGATAGAAGTAGTCTCCTCACTCCCCTTAATTGTAATATATCATGTGTGTAGATGAGGGTCCACCAAAACGTTGTGGACAATATTTTGGGGGTTATCGATAATGTCATCTATATCGTCTAAAAATTTGTGTTGCATAATATTGATTGATTGCATGCTACTTGGTCATTCGATGTAATTATGATGTCAGCTTTGGCACTCAGTGGGCATCATCCACTTTTTCCTTGACATTTTTATTAGACGCGGATGTCAACATGGACTTGGATATTGGTTGTCAATGATATTTCTGAAGATGGAATGACGGAATAACAACATATAATTATGAGGTATTCACATGCCATTATTAAAATTCTTTAATAACCTACTTGCTTTAAAAAAAACAGTGGATAAGTGGGCCTCAGGGTGTAAATTATTTTTCTTCATAGAAATTCCCGTATCATTAGGATTAGCCACAAATGGTACACCAGAAAATTATATCCTAAACAAGATCAAAGAGGGTAGAGATGTTGTGACTATTCAGTAGTCTGGCAGACATGTTGGTTAATTAGATACAATACGGTATACCCTCCTTGTTCATGGACAGAATAGAGGATACAATGATCAGGATATATGTTACAATGATAATTATGTCTTGGACCATTGAGGGGAGTTTTTCTGAATGGAAAATGGATATGAGAATGTAAGCCTCAGAACAATTGGACCCAACTCCATTGTCAATATATGGTGGTGACTCTGTAATGGAATACTGTATTAAAATTGATATAAGGATGTCATGAATTATTGTAACAATACTGGTATAAGGACAATGTACAAGTCTAGACGCATTGTGATTGATTATGGAAGGAAGAAGAAAAGTTTATGGACTTGAATGCCTCTCGTATTGAAAATGATGTGCTCAAGAATATGTGGTAATCGGAACTAAGGAAATATGAAATATGATCCAACTGTAAAAAACTCATGTGCACAGTGAATGTAAATATGTTTTAGATTATGATGCACAGTTTATTTAACAAGGGTCATAATCACTAGGGGTACACAAATTATGTGTTTCTTTTTTTTCATTTTTTTCATGAGTATGTGTGAAATTTGTACAAATGATTTTAATTGTGTTTTCATGGTCTATATTTTGTAGCCTTAAGAAGTCTCTGTTAAGAGACGAAACACATTGGCTACAGCGAAGATTTTTTTTTTTTTAAAGCAAGAAGATATCAGTAAAAAGGATTTGTAGTGAAAACATTTGGAGGGAGTCTGTGCATTATGCAACATATCTTTTGTAATACTTATCTGGTCAATTGATTGAATGATGGGTGCTGATCATCTTGTGCATCGCTCTCAGATAAGTACTCATATGCTTATACTCTGAGTCTCCCTTTTAGACAATTTGCCCTTTCAACATGTGTGGGCCTGCTGCTGCATAGACTGTTTGTGCAGTTTTGCTGCCAGGTTGACTTGGCATTTAAAATGATTTGATAAGCCTTAAACTGTTCTTCTACTATGTATAAGTCACCCCTAAGGTAGATCGTAGGTAGACATACACTGATGCATACACTGACACACCGAAACACACTCTAATGCATACAGTAGCATACCCAGTCAGACACTAATGCATACACTAACATAGTAAAGCTCACACTCATGCATCAACTAAGACACCCAGGCACACACTGATGCATACACTGACACACCCAGGGACACACTCGTACATACAGTAATACACCCAGCAACACATTCATGTATACACTCACATACCCAGATACACACAGACACATACACTGACATACCCAGGCATACACTTATGCATACAGGAATACACCCAGATACACTCTGATGCATATAGTGATACAGCTAGACAAACACTAGTGCATCTGCTGACACATCCAGGCACACACTAATGCACACACTAACACACTCAGCCACACACTGACCCTTACAATAAGACACCCATGCACACTGTGATGCATACAATAACATGACCAGACACACACTTATGTATACACTAATACATAAATACACCCAGATAGATACTTGTGCACATAGCGACACAGCCAAACACACAGTGATGTATATACTGAAACATCCAGGCACACACTTGGGTACACACTAAGACACCCAGTTGCACTCTGATGCACAGAGTGAGACAACTACAGATACACTGATGCATACACTGAGATAATTTGCGACACAGAGATGTACAGACTAACAACCAGTCACACAAAAACCTATTTACTTGCACATCCAGAATAATACTGATACATACACTAAAACACACAGGCAGAAAGTGAAACATATCCTGATTCTCCCATGTACATTCTGATGAATAGAGTAGTACACCCACACATACACTGATATATACACATGCACAACGAAGGAGACAGTAAAGAAGATAGTCGCATATGCTAATATACACGTCTCTATACAGTATTACACCCAGACAGTCATTTATGCATGCTGTGAGACTCTTTAAGATACACTGACACATATGCTTAGACACTCAGGATTACAGTGATCCGTACAGTAGTTTAACCATGCACACACTGATGGATACACTAACACAGGCAGAGTTATACAGATAGAAATATGAAAAAATAGAGAGAAAGTGGCTAGACTATTGTAATATAACTGTTTATGTTGTTAGTTAAATGCTTCAAAATGTAATTTAATAGTATGTAAAGAAAATATAAATGTGCTCATTTGTTTTTTCTCTTTGCAGATTTTTATTTCCGCTTAAAACAACATAATTACAATGCCATCAAAAACTGAAAGAAGAAAGAAACAGAGGAAAGGATACTATCTCTTCACAACTGAGAAACAAAAGGGGCAAAATGGAGAGAATGTTGTGAAAGAGAAAAGAACTGGTTAGAAAACAAAAAGGTTTCTTAAAATTGACTATGGAAAGCTAAAAAGTGAGCAAAAGCAAGTAAATAAAAAAGCAAACATGCAAATAAGCTAAGAAAGGGCAAAAAATGCATGATATTAGAAGTAAAAAATGGTATAAGAAAGCAGATAGTTTAACAAAAGACAGAGGCAGTTTAAAATATAAGAGTCAGAATGTTTCGTAGTAGGGTAATTCACAATCTCATAAGAAGTATGAAGCAGTATAAAAGGAGAAGAGAAGCATCCAAACAAAAACAACACGTTGAAGCTGTAGTTGATAAGACCTTTTCTCTCAAGAGGAATCTATTTATTTTGATTCTGAGCAGAATAGGAACACTGGATAAAATAGTGTTGTCTATGAGGAAAAGAAGCCAAAAGAAAAGACTTGCGATTAGAAGTAACTTTTGAAAAATGTTCAGTGGTGAATGGAAGCATACTTCCAATACTGAGCCTTTCTTTAATGAAAAAAGCTACTTGCAAGAGAACACCTTAGTGCATTCAGTTGAAACAACTGGACGATGTTATGAGATGAAGGATGGGCCTCCCATTGCAAAAGAGGAGATGATACCTAGGCATGTTGAAGAAGTGATAGCTGAAGAGGTAAAGGTAAGGCGTAGCTAGGCCCCTGTGTACACATGGAACTGTAGCAGTATTTGTAGTGTTCTGTAGGAATAAATTGACATATTGAGAACTTTCCTTCAGATGTTTACATGCAAAAGTCTGAAACAGAAAATAAGTATGTTGCAAGGATTAGATCCATGCAAAGTAAGGAAGTATACAAATTACAAGGACATTCATTAGCATGTCTCTCGTAGAAAGTGTGCCAAAGCACCTTCCATCATTTCAGAATGTTAACTGTTCATTACTCTATAATGAGTAAGATAGTTAGGAGGCTTTATTATGTCAAAATTCCTGCTCTGTGTTTAGGAGAAATAAATAGAGCTCTTTTGCATGGTACAGTAGCAGAGGTAGAAAAGGTTTGTGAAGATGTTCAGTTTTGTTTCTTTGGTCCTGAAGAAGAGTGTAGAGTAAATGAGAATTTGGAATGTGGAGGTGTAGAGGAACACAACACAAGTATAAGTGTTGACAACTTTACAGAACAGATTATGAAGTTTAACACAGTTTCTTCTGAGAACCCAAACTGTATTTGTATTTGTTGTCGATGCACTCACTACAAGAAGCAAACTTGCAATGGAGTTGTATTCTCAAAAACTGAACAGGAGCATAGAGATAAGTGCAAGAATTTGATGTTTCTTTATTTATAGAAGAACAATTTGACTTGTCCACACAGCACGTTATAGGTAAGCACTGCTAAGATAAGTCACAGAATAACAAAATGCCAGCTAGAGCAGTGCATAACAAGTTAGAATTAGCATCTTATATACACAATAAAGTGCACCATACAACGTTTCTTATACAGAATTCAGAGTCCAAAGAGAACGGATTTCCAATTTGTATGTTTATAAGACAGCCAACGCATTTCATCCAACACAGTGGACTTCTTCAGGACTAAATACAATGAGATCAGAGTATGGTTAAATAGCATTTATCCAAATAGTAGGTCATAATTCATGATGCGGTGAAGGGTCCAGGGCTATACTTCCATCGTGTCCTGGGTAGGAGTTGTTTATGCAGAAGTCATGATGCATAGAAATATTATAAATCACAAGGCCATGATTCATCTATCGTGAAGGATTCCACATAAATAAATTAAGGGGTATAGAACAAACCCCAAACACGGCACCAGAATCAGTGGCCGATGGGATAATGCGATGCGGTAAGATACCAGCCAGCCAGCTGATTCTGGTGCCGTGTTTGTGGTTTGATCTATACCCCTTAATTTATTCATGTGGATTCCTTTATGAGAGATGAATCATGGACTTCTGATTTATATATTTCTATGCATCATGACTTCTGCATAAACAACTCCTACCCAGGACACGATGGAAGTATAGCCCGGGACCGTTCACCGCGTCATGAATTATGACCTACTATTTGGATAAATGCTATTTAACCATACTCTGATCACATTGTATTTAGCCCTGAAGAAGTCTACTGTGTTGGATGAAACACGTTGGCTGTCATAAACTCCAGCTTTCGAAACAAGAAATTAAATAAAAAGAGAAGATTGACATACGAATTGGAAATCCATCGTCATTGGACTCTGGATTCTGTATGAGGAACGTTGTGTGGTGCACCTTATTGTGTATTTATGTTTATCTAGTCCTTTTCTGGACTACACCTAGACAGCAGGTGTTAATATTGTGTGCCCATTTCTAACATGTTTTTATGATAAATACCAGGGGATATACAGCTAAGGTGCGTCTTGTGTAGGGTCCGCTGTCACATATTGGTTAATACTGTTGGAATTAGTATCTATTCCACAAGAACTATGAGATGTAAGTGTTTATGAATCCATTCCCATACAATGTGCACACCCATTTCAGACTATAGTTCATAATGAGCCTAAGGCAGGGAAGCTGCCACGAACTGACTTTCAGAACAGCACTCATGCGCTCACTGACAGACTCACTCAGAGACTCATGCACCCACTCACAGACCCACTCAGACACTCACTCACCCACTCACACACCCTCTCAGAAACTCAAACACCCACTCACAGACCCACTCAGACACTCACAGACCCACTCAGAGAAAATCACACACCCACTCACATATCTACTCAGACACTCACACACCCATTCACAGACACAGTCCGAGACTGGCGCACCCACTGAGAGACACACTCTGGCACTCATGTACCCACTCACAGGGACACTCAGAGACTCACACACCCACTCACAGACTCACACACCCACTCAATTACCAGATCAGACTCTCATGCACCCACTGACAGACCCACTCAGACACTCACACACCCACTTACAGACACAACCAGATACTCACGCACCTACTCACAGACCCACTCAGACACACACATGCCCACTCACAGACCCTCTTAGACACTGATACACCCAGTCAGATGCACAGAGTCACTCACAGATTTGTGAATTCTAAATGTGCTGGTGTGTATTGAATGTGTGTTTTTGTTTAGTGAATTCGCAGCACATTCAGGAATTTGAAAAAACATTTTAAAAAGGGTATTTAAAAAAAAAATTAACCAGTGTTTTGGCAAAAGGGTGGCTCCAAGAAGAGCCTTGGTGTTTATTGTGGATAGATGATAACTACATATAAAAAAGGATGGGCCTGATTCACAGAACTAACTTACGTCAAAATCCTAAACTTACAACAATTTTGGTATTCACAGAATGAACTTACACATTTGGGTATTCACAGAATGAACTTACACATTTGGGTATTCACAGAATAAACTTACAACAATTTTGGTATTCACAGAATGAACTTACACATTTGGGTATTCACAGAATGAACTTACAACAATTTTGGTATTCACAGAATGAACTTACACATTTGGGTATTCACAGAATGAACTTACAACAATTTTGGTATTCACAGAATGAACTTACTCATCCTAACTTTATGTCCGCCACTGGGCCGGAAATTCTGGCCCGAGTGCGGACATAAGGTTAGGATGAGTAAGTTCATTCTGTGAATACCCAAATGTGTAAGTTCATTCTGTGAATACCAAAATTGTTGTAAGTTCATTCTGTGAATACCCAAATGTGTAAGTTCATTCTGTGAATACCAAAATTGTTGTAAGTTCATTCTGTGAATACCCAAATGTGTAAGTTCATTCTGTGAATACCAAAATTGTTGTAAGTTTAGGATTTTGACGTAAGTTAGTTCTGTGAATCAGGCCCATAGCCCTCTTCCAAGTTGTTGAGAAACTCCCTGTTGCATTTCTCCATCAAATGGACTCCATCACTTCTATAGTTACTGTCCATGTCAAAGAATAAATTGTTGTTATAAATAGAGCCCATGTTATATTCTCTGAGGAATGCAGAAACAGTTTTATTCATGGTTCCTTGCTTTGTCTATCTGTGGGCACAATTCATTTGACCACTTTTATTTCTGCCTTTGGCAAATGTTGGAAAACACGACAGCAGTGTGAGGGAAAAGTGCCATTAACTGCACAAAGGTATCCTTGATTAGGATTTACAGTCCTACCCAAGTAAGTGTGCCTAGGCCATTGCCATCACAGTATACAATCATGAGGTCTGGATGTTGGCAAGCCACAATGCTTTCAACCAAAGGCACCAATTGATGCCCTTTCAACCCTCTATGGCCAACCCAAGTAATATCCACATTAGGCAAACCCAAGTCGCTGTCATTTTGCCACTCTTTCTAGCACACTTTCTGGCCCAAAACACAAAGCTATGACTCACAAACCACACTCTAACCATTTTGAAGGGAAAGAGGAGTAGCACACAGGAGAAGGTTGGAGTTGAAAGAGACAGTTTTCAAAATGAAAGACAGTTAAAATAGAGGGCAGCATCTAATTGAAAAAACTAACATATTTCATAGGATGGTGTAAATATGCAGGTAGCTAAAATTAGGTAGTGTTTTTTTTAGCGGAAAGTAAGTAGATCTGTGATTGACTCTACAAAAACTAGAAAAAAGTTATGCTATTTTGGATATGCTTAGGTTTCCAAATAGTCAACCACACCTGCAACAGTTGAAGTTGAAGCTAGTATGCTGCTCACAGAAAGTGTTGTGAACTTCCGACCTACTGGTACAATAGAGTATTCCAAACGAGGTTGCTATGGAAACTGAACCAAAACAGTGTGGTGGAAGGGTTCTAAAAAGACTGCATTTCCAAAGTTGAAAGCAGAGTGGTTCAGACACATTGCTTGATATAAAATACTTATTTTCTAAATCTCTACTACCTGAAAAAGTAAAATGTAAATACAAAGTCACAGTAGTACAATGTTAAATTGTTTAACAGACTCCAGTAGAGATTTGCGAATCCATCGCAAAGTTACACAGGGGATGCACTGAGCATTGCAACAGATTCGCAATTCCACCCAGAAACACTATCAGATTGGGCTTCTTAACAGGAGGCTAAGAAAGGGTTGAAAAGAACTCACCACTGAGATATTGAATAAGAAAAAGAAATTAAATGAAGGTTATTAGAACTCATAAAGATGCTTTTAAGTTTCTGCATGCACTGAATGACCATCAAGCATGTTTTAATGTTGCTCGTTTTATCTTGAAAGCTATGAATTTGAGGAAAAGTGTCATGTATTAGATATTTTTCGGTTTTTGTATCATAATGGATGTATGGCTTTTAATTACAAATATATCATGAGGATTTGTTGAAATTGTTTTTAATGCAGTGTTACTGTTTTTTACTTTATTTGTTATGTACTTTTATGGCTGTTTTTTACCTGCCGAATAAAGTTTTTGAACCGATTTGATAAGTACATCAGTATCACTGAAAAAAGAGTGGGAAAGATTTCCTTTACTATTTCTTTAGTACTATGAGTGGTGTACCATTCTTGTACTTTAGATGTGGCACTGCATAACAAAAGATTGTATGTGATACTGATTTAAAAACTGAATAACAGCAAAGAGTTTTCAGAGATATGTCAATAATGGTGTACTTTTAAAAAGGAGATGTAATGACTGAGTTATGAGTGCATGTAAAGTGAAAGAAAGTGTGAAGGTTACTTACATATCTAGTCACATACCCAAGGAGGCACTGCCATACTAAGATACATATGAAGTAAATGACTGACACAAATAGTCATTCATTTGTACAGTAACTTTTATATGCATGCATAGAGTCAGTGTACATCCATTTGGACAATGAAACAGTCAGTAAGAAATTTAGTTAGATACCAGAACAGTCATTCGGAATTAGGAGACTGAAAGGATTATTAATGGGACATATTCATAAAGTGAATGTTCTTGACCCGTAAATAGGGTTTCAATCAGTTGTTCCTAATTGGTATATCTAATTTATTTGTGAGTTTGTAGTTCAATGCACTATCTGTGCCTAGGTTTTTTAAATTAAATAATACTACTCGAATTGTAGTACTGATTGTGCTACCCAGAGAATTAGTCCTTCAAATATGTGTTAGGCCTCCTACTACAGAGCCTATGTGTGCAGTTTATACTGCTTTGTTAAATTGCCATTTATACCAACCGGCCAAGAATGTAAGGTTTGCTTTCATTACATGTAAATCACTCATAAGGTAAGCTCTAGGTACCCAACAGGGCAGGGTGGTATGTGCTTAAAAGGTAAAACATGTAGTTTGAACTTTTAGACAGCTAAAAATGCATTTCTACACTAATATACAATTACACATCTAGTCAGCTACGTGTGCAGCAACTGACATACCAATTTAAAAAAACCATAGAGTAAGTTACACACCCAGTGAGAAAGTGACAGAGGCACTTACATATTCAGTCAGACACCCACACAGCACTTACGTATCTAGCAGTAACAGAACCAGTTACACACAGTGTTACACTAAAGAGCCAGTAAACAATCAATATACTCACACAAATACTCATATACAGACTTATAGACTTACTTAGAAAGGTAATCATATACGGACAAACTAACTTAGGGCTTTATTATGAGTCTGGCAGTCCACGGACCACCAGACTCACAAGGGGTGCAGTGGTGGCAGTCTTCCAACAGCCACAGGATGACCAGGGTGGTCGGGCCGCCCTGGGACCACCGCAACTGCCAGGGATCAGACGCGGTGGCATTAAGGTGCAATATTCTGGGTGGGCCGCTTGTTATGAGTTTCCTCACTGCCACAGTTTTCATGTTGGTGCAACCGCCATGAAAAGTGTAGTGGTGAGGAAATGCCCCCTCATGCCTCACACCATATGGGTGCATACAGGGGGCACAGCATGTGCCCCTCTGTGTGCATGCACAGCAGCACCTGCACAGCATGGACTGCAGCAGTCATTGCCGTGCAGCTTCTGTTTTTGACTTTCCCATTGCAGTGCCTATTTCATAGGTTCCACCCTGGGAATGCCAAAGAACTGCCCACCAGACAGGAGAAAACTCCTGATCTGGTGGGTGGTTCCTACATGGGTTTGGCGGTGTGGGAGTGGAGCGGTCCCGCACTGTCAAACTCTTAGTAAGGCTTTAGACATCCAGACACACACTCCCAAAGTGTGACTCACATACCTATTTACTGAAGGATAGATAAACTCACACACCCAGTCAGACAGTGACAAAGGCACTTACACATTCAGTCATACATCCTCAGAGCACTCAAGTATCCAGCAGTAGCAGAGTGAACAGCACACACTTTTACATATCCAATACTCACTAACACAATCAGTAAGCAATCCATACAGCCACTTAGAAACACATTTAGAGACCTATAGAGTTACTGAGAGAGCCAGTCATATATTGGCTTGTTACTTGCATGTATATTTTCTTTAATCTTTTTCCCTCTTGCAGACATCAATTATATCTTCCTTTAATAAGGGGACAGCTTTGTTGATATGGTTTACATATAAAGTATGCAGATCATTGACAATAGTTTTCCACTGCATGTTTGTAGTGTTACATGTTTCCTGGGAGATTATATGTTTGTATTTGTGTTTATATCTTGTCAGGCTCGTCTTTTAATTTTCCTGTTCTATAAAAAGATAATAAGATATTATACCCTCAGTCCAATTATGGGCCCTTGTTATTACATGTAATCATTCTAATTATTAACTACAGTGACACTCAAAATCACATTTAATGATCATGTTGTATATGTATGTGATATATATATATATGTTATTCTCTACAGAGCACAACATTCTGAGGTGGAAGTCCTGATGAAGACAGTGTTTCTGTCGAAACGCGCGTAGAGTCATCTTTGAAAACCACCCTACAAATGCAATCTTCTTATTTAAGTGTTGTCGTTGTTTGTTTGTTATAGTTTGTATTAACCCAATCATGTGGGACGGAATAATCATGGATATCAATTTGATTATATGTATGTAGTATGTCTCTGATAGTGAATGAATGTGGTCAGAATGTTGTATAATTGTTAGTCTCTGTATGAATATCTTTATGTTTATTATGTGTTTTTATAGTTACCTACCAATAGGATTAAGATCATTTATAAATAAACTTTTTTATACATTTCTAATTTTTAGTGTCACTGTAGTTATTTCTCAGCCGTTTATGGCGTGAGGGTTTATGGTCTGAAGTAGCCCTAGAGTATTTACATTAATTGGCTTGTTACTTATACATCCAGTGACACACCCACAGCGGGTATTCGGACAAAATATTGATTTGCAGAAATATTGAGTTTTTAATATTGTGACACAGACATATCGTATGCAAAACTATTGTTGACAAAAACATCGTTCGTTAAGATTTCTTTATGTGTTTAAATAATATTTTAATTGTATATTATTTAAATTGTTTGTGTAATTGGTGTTAATGTTTTTAAATATAGTATGTAATTTTAAGTTATTTATATTTTTAATGTAATTGTAAAATAGTACTTTATAGTGTCGTAGCAGGTTGTGAGGTTTGTAGGGCTACAGGGTTGGAAGTTAATTAAGTATAATTAATTTGCAATTGTTTTTCATTCATTTTAATTATTTGTTAAGTATGCAAATTGTGGAAATAATATTTTTTAAGTTATATTTTTGGTGTAGGTTGTTGGGTTTGTAGGGGTATAAGGTGGGAAGTTAATGAAATAATAATTGATTAAATATTGATAAATTATCAATTAATTAATTGTTAATTTAATCTGTAAATTGTGTAATTATTTTAATGTTTTTATTTATATTTTTGTGGGGGATGTTGGGTTTGTAGGGGTATTTAATGGGAAGTTAATTAAATACTAATGTATTATTATTTATTGATAAATGTGTTATGAATTAATTGTTAATTAATTATGTAAATTGTGTAGTTATTACAATTTTTTAATTTACATTTTAGGTGCAGGTTGTTGAGTTTGTAGGGCTATGGGGTGAGAAGTTAAATATTTGATTAATTATAATTTATTCATTTATTATTAATGAATTGTTAATTAATTATGTAAGTTGTGTAATTATTTAATTTTTTAATTTAGATATATGTTAAATGTGCGTTGCTTGGCAATTTGGGACTAAAGTGTCGTAATTTAATGAAATAATTATTAAATAACATTTTTTTCTTATATTAATTATTTAAAAAAATTATAATTAATTTAATTGTTTAATTGTTATTTTAATGGATACATTTAATTTTAAGTTAAAAGTTGATCATTTATTAAATTAATACTTGTATTGAAATAAGGTATGTGTTTAGAAGTGAAGTACTTTCCCTACTATTGCACAGACTGGAGTGGGAACAGTAAATGTAACCCCTCCTGAGTCCAACGCTTTCCCTAATGTTGTACCAAGTGGAGTGGGAATAGTAAAAGTTACCCCTCCTGAGGCCAACGTCATAAGGCAGCTATATGCCAATGCAACAGCTTCAGTTCGCTATACAAAAAACGGGGACTGCACTCGCCCATTTAAAATTGTTAGGGGTGTGCGGCAGGGATGCGTGTTGGCTCCCTTTCTTTTCTCTCTGTACACCAATGGAGTAGAGCAAGCACTTTTAGCGGTCACTGATGATGTCCCCAGATTTGGTAATCTTTAACCCTGGGCGAAGTACTACACTACGCTCGCGTAGTTTGCGAAGTTTGCGCTACTTCGCACTACGCGAATTGCACGTAGCACAATGCAAACACGCGTAGCATAGCGGTCATTTTTTGCTTGCTCGCGGTACTCAACGTCAAGTTGGCGACCGCGATCAAGCAAAATGACATCCCGGCGAGACTTTTTCTTCGTTCGCGATCAGCAACATCAAGTTGCCGATCGCGAGCGTGGAAAATAAACCTCCCGGCGAGATTCTCAACGCGGGAGGTCAGGTTTCTCATTGCGAGTGGTCGCGTATGCTCGCGACCGCTCGCGATGAGAAACTACTAGTCCGCGTTGAGAAGCTGCCGCTCGAGTAGAAATCTACTCGAGCGGCAGAAAATCGACCGCTTGCACTGTGCAAGATGCGGTTTGCAGTGATTGCACAGTGCGGACAAGCATCCGGCACTGTGCAATCAGTGCGAACAGCATTTTGCACAGTGCACTATGCAGTTCGCGTAGCTACGCGTAGCTCGCGTGGTGCGAAGTGCACTTCGCGTAGCTACGCGTAGCACTACTACGCGAACTACGCCCAGGGTTAGTAATGTTAGTACTCCCATATTGGTGTATGCAGATGACGCCGTATTGATCGCTAGGACGGGGTTGGGGCTATAGAGATTGATTACGGCATATGTCTCCTTTATGGGCACGCTCCAGATGAGAGTTAATCATACAAAGTCGTTTGTAATTGTAGCAGGGGCGACAAAAGAGATAAAACCCCAAGTTTTTATGCGGAGGAGAATAACATCGAAGTGGTAGAATCCTTCCCGTACCTGGGTATCCTCTTCGATAAAGACCTTTCTTGGAAAAAACTAGTGGAAGGCAGAAAGAGGGTCATGGAAAGGGGCATCACCGCACTGAAATCTTTTGCTAAAAAACTGGGGGCCAAACCACTGCCTATTATTAAGAATATTTATCAGGCCCGTGTAAAAGCATCTGTATCTTATGGAGCAGGAGTATGGGAGGTGGCATACCCTACTGCATTGCAGATAGTTGAGAACAAATATTTTAAATCTGTAGTAGGTCTCCCTCCATCCTTCGCAAATTGTATACTTCACATGGAGCTAGATATCCCATACATCGCTGAACAGATTAAAGTGGCTCCATTACTCCTGTGGTACTCAATATGGAGGAGGGAATCTGTGCCGCTTACGCAGCTAATAATTAAGAGCTGCCTAGACATGGACCACTGGAAGAGATCTAGGTGGGAAACAACCTTTACTACGCATGCATTACATCGCATGCCATTAGATCGCGGTTTTTAAAACGCAAGTCGTTACAACGACTTGCGCTGGAGGGCGCTATAGGACAATGAATAGTTTAATTTACTATCCAACACCTTCCCTACTGTACGTAGGCTGGAGTTGGAATAGTAAATTAAACTACTCCTAAGTCCAGCGCCCTCCAATGCAAGTCGTTGTAACGACTTGCGTTGTAAAAACCCCAAACTAATGGCATGCGATGTGAATGCATGCGTTGTATCGTCATACATTCGATCTAGGTGGCTGAGTTATGTGGAGCACACTTTCAAGGAAATTGGGCTCCCGGAACTTTTTAATGATCGGT
Source organism: Calotriton arnoldi (assembly GCA_963921515.1). NCBI lineage: Eukaryota > Metazoa > Chordata > Amphibia > Caudata > Salamandridae > Calotriton > Calotriton arnoldi. Next base: position 514,357 of record CAWUFW010007072.1, on the reverse strand, counting down.
TTGCATGTAAGGGGATATCTATACAGAAGGTAATTGATGAGTTTTCCCGAATGGCGGAATATAAGAGGTCTAAAACTGATGTGGGGAAACATGCTCTGCGGGTATATCAAGGAAATACACCTGTGATAGAGGGAGGGTTTTCGTACCTAGCGATAGCAAATATCCCACAGCATAGATACATTTTGTTAAGGTTTAGAACTAACCTGATAGTGTGTATGCTAGGCTATCTGGAAAATACTTTTAGTATTAACGATTTGAGCGTTTGCCCGTGCGACAATGTATCAACTCAATCTGAGATACATTTAGTCCTTTTCTGTACATTATATAAAAAGGAAAGGAAAGCCCACCTGATGCCGATTTTAAAGAAGACGAGGTTTACACAATGTCGGGTGGCTTTATATTTTTGATAATCTTTACCAGATCCATTTGTTTGTTTTTCAATGGCCTCGTTTTTATGGGCCTGTCTGAAGAAGAGAAAGGGTTGGTTATGAGAGCTGTGAGATGTACCTTGAATAGTAACTGACGTCTTTTTCTTAATTTCTAGCATTTTATAATTAGGTGTTAATATGATTGGATTTTAATGATGGTATTTTATGAAATTGGGATGTGTGTGTATTTATTCTTTTATGATCATTTTAAATTTTGATCGAATAAAGAGTTTTGATGATGATGATGATAAATTATCAATTAATTAATTGTTAATTTAATCTGTAAATTGTGTAATTATTTTAATGTTTTTATTTATATTTTTGTGGGGGATGTTGGGTTTGTAGGGGTATTTAATGGGAAGTAAATTAAATACTAATTTATTATTATTTATTGATAAATGTTTTATGAATTAATTGTTAATTAATTATGTAAATTGTGTAGTTATTACAATTTTTTAATTTACATTTGAGGTGCAGGTTGTTGAGTTTGTAGGGCTATGGGGTGAGAAGTTAAATATTTGATTAATTATAATTTATTCATTTATTATTAATGAATTGTTAATTAATTATGTAAGTTGTGTAATTATTAAATTTTTTAATTTAGATATATGTTAAATGTGCGTTGCTTGGCAATTTGGGACTAAAGTGTCAGAATTTAATGAAATAATTATTAAGTAACATTTTTTTTATATTAATTATTTTAAAAAAATTATAATTAATTTAATTGTTTAATTGTTATTTTAATGTATACATTTAATTTTAAGTTAAAAGTTGATCATTTATTAAATTAATACTTGTATTGAAATAAGGTATGTGTTTAGAAGTGAAGTACTTTCCCTACTATTGCACAGACTGGAGTGGGAACAGTAAATTTAACCCCTCCTGAGTCCAACGCTTTCCCTAATGTTGTACCAACTGGAGTGGGAATAGTAAAAGTTACCCCTCCTGAGGCCAACGTTTTTACCTACTGTTGCACCGAATTGGAGTGGGAATAGTACATTTTACCCCTCCAGGGTCCAACGCTTTCCTTGCTGTTGCGTCGATTGGAGTGGAAATCGTACATTTTAGCTCTCCTGAGTCCAGCGCTTTTCCTACTGTTGTACCGACTGGAGTGGGAATAGTAAATATTACCCCTCCTGGAGTGGGAATAGTATACGTATTATTCATAGAAATTTATAGTTTTGTTTATATTGTTTAAAATTATATTATTATTATGTTTCTGTGTATTTAAAATCATATTTTTTTAATTAGTAATGTTTGTAATATATAAAATATTTTTGTAAACTGTATTTGTTTTATATTGCTTACTTTTTATGTGTAATTAAATTAATATGTTTGTTAAATTTTTTCCAGTTTATCTGTTATGGTTTTTATTTTATTGTGTTTATGTGTGTGTGTGTGTGTGTGTATGTGTGTATATATATATATATATATATATATATATATATATTATCTACTGGCGGTCGCCAGTAGATAGTTATAGTTAGGACCTATTTTCCATAGGAAATTCACAACATTCTATTTCCAATAACTTTGGCGCCGGTCGACGAATCTTCGCAAAATTTTCAAAACTTATGGCCCGCTCTGGTCCATTCCTATCCTGAAAGGCTTGGGGTGATTCGTCTAGTGGGGGCCGAGAAAAAAGGGGGGTCCCAAAACATGTTTTCCCCATGCAATTTTCCATAGGAACCTTTAGTCACAGCTACAGCCCGAACTGCTGAACGGAATTACACCAAATTTGGCAAAAAGGTAGCCCTTGGTTCAGAGTCATGCCTTTTCATTAAATGGTGTAAATCCATTCAGTAGTTCCTGAGAAAATCAAAAGTAAAATCACATATATATCTGGGCGGAGCCTAACCACACATGTCATTGTGAGATCTGATTGGCTGTCAGCACTTCATCCTGGAATTGCTGGCAGCCATCTTGGGACCAATATACATGATAGTACCCCATTGAAATGCATTGTAGTGAATCAAAGATTTTGAGGGTTACCAAAAGGAGAACTATAAAGGGTGATAACAGACTTTAGTTACATTAGAATTCATTTGTTGATGGTACCATACTAATTTCAGGAATTGTGGTGTGTTCTAAGGTGATTTTACCCTGTGAAAAACCTTCTGCTGGGATATCATGAATCATGTTTGAGAGAAAACTATTTTCACATGCTTGTCCCATAGAGTTTTGGAAGGTGCTCCAGAAGCTAAAATGAGAGCATATTTTCTGTAAATTCACATTATCTTTCTCAGTCATGTGAGAATGAAGTCTGACATTCTCAGTAAAACATGTACATCCAACAAGGGCAGAGACTGTCAGTTGATTCCTTTGTGTTCTACTGCAGCTTCCCAGAGTGTTCTAAAGAACAACTAGAGTGCTAACAGCCTTACTTATGACAAAATTATGCTACACCTGAAGCCATCTTGATTGGAATAAACTGGTAACTCTTAAAACATTTAATTTAAAAAGGAACAAAATGAGGGGGTTCATTTTGTCATAGAAATTATGGTTAGTGCTGTAGAAAGAAAAATTAGGACATGTTTTAAGTGAGATCTCAACTATCTTCCTGTTATATTTCAACAGGAGCAGCCTGCCAGTTGATTCCTTTGTGTTCTACTGCAGCTTCCCAGAGTGTTCCAAAGAACAACTAGAGCGCTAACAGCCTTACTTATGACAAAAGTATGGCACACCTGAAGCCATCTTGTTTGGAATAAACTGGTAACACTTAAAACATTTAATTTAAAAAGGAACAAAATGATGGGGTTAATTTTGTCATAGAAATTATGGTTAGTGCTGTAGAAAGAAAAATTTGGACATGTTTCAAGTGTGATCTCAAATATCTTCCTGTTATATTTCAACAGGAGCAGCCTGTCAGTTGATGCCTTTGTGTTCTACTGCAGCTTCCCAGAGTGTTCTAAAGAACAACTAGAGAGCTAACATTCTTACTTATGACAAAATTATGGCACACCTGAAGCCATCTTGATTGGAATAAACTGGTAACACTAAAAACATTAAAATTTAAAAAGGAACAAAATGAGGGGGTTCATTTTGCCATAGAAATGAACAACATTCCCAGCACGACCCCCTACACTACACAAGCACCACTGCACTACCCTAAACCCTAAAACACTACCCCCAGCACGACCCCCTTCACTACCTAAACACAACGGCACTACCCTAAACCCTAAAACACTACCTCCAGCACGACCCCCTACACTACACAAACACCACTGCACTAACATAAACCCTAAAACACTACCCCCAGCACGACCCCATACACTACCCAAACACCACTGCACTACCCTAAACCATAAAACACTACCCCCAGCACAACCCCCTACACTACCCAAACACCACTGCCATGCCCTAAACCCTAAAACACTACCCCCAGCATGAACCCCTACACTACCCAAACACCACTGCACCACCCTAAACACTAAAACACTACCCCCAGCACTACACCCTACACTACACAAACACCACTGCACTACCCTAAACCCTAAAACACTACCCCCTACACTACCCAAACAATACTGCACTAACATAAACCCTAAAACACTACCCCCAGCACAACTCCCTACACTACCCAAACACCACTGCACTACCCTAAACCCTAAATCTACCCCCAGCATGACCCCCTACACTACCCAAACACCACTGTACTACCCTAAACAATAAAACACTACCCCCAGCATGACCCCCTACACTACACAAACACCACTGCACTACCCTAAACCCTAAAACACTACCACCAGCATGACCCCCTACACTACTCAAACACCACTGCACTACCCTAAACCCTAAAACACTACACCAGCACGACCCCCTACACCACCCAAACACCACTGCACTACCCTAAATCCAAAAAAACTACCCCCAGCACGACCCCTACACTACCCAAACACCACTGCATGACCCTAAACCCTAAAACACGACCCCCTACAATACACAAACACCACTGCACTACCCTAAACCCTAAAACACTAGAACCCAGCACGACCCCCTATAGTACACCAACACCACTGCACTACCCTAAACCCTAAAACACTACCCCCTACACTACACAAACACCACTGCACTACCCTAAACCCTAAAACACTACCCCCAGCACAACCCCCTACACTACACAACAACCACTGCACTACCGTAAACCCAAAACACTACCCCAGCACTACCCCCTATACTACCCAAACACCACTGCACTACCCTAAACCCTAAAACACTACCCCCAGCATGACCCCCTACACTACACAAACACCACTGCACTACCCTAAACCCTAAAACACTACCCCCAGCACGACCCCCTACACTACCCAAACACCACTGCACTACCCTAAACCCTAAAACACTACCCCCAGCACGACTCCCTACACTACACAAACACCACTGGACTACCCTAAACCCTAAAACACTACCCCCAGCATGACTCCCTACACTACCCAAATACCACTGCACTACACTAAACCCTAAATCTACCCCCAGCAGGATCTCCCACACTACACAAACACCACTGCACTACCCTAACCCCTAAAACACTACCCCCAGCACGTCCCCCTACACTACCCAAACACCACTGCACTACCCTAAACCCTAAAACACTAACCCCAGCATGACCCCCTACACTACCCAAACACCACTGCACTACCCTATACCCTAAAACACGACCCCTACACTACACAAACATGACTGCACTACCCTAAACCCTAAAACACTACCCACAGCATGACCCCTACATTACACAAACACCACTGCACTACCCTAAATCCTAAAACACTACCCCTACAGTACACAAACACCACTGCACTACCCTAAACCCTAAAACACTACCCCCAGCATGACCCCCTACACTACACAAATACCACTGCACTACCCTAAACCCCCTACACTATACAAACACCACTGCACTACTCTAAACCCTAAAACACTACCCCCAGCACGACCCCCTCACAACACAAACACCACTGCACTACCCTAAACCCTAAATCTACCCCCAGCACGACCCCTACACTACCCAAACACCACTGCCATACCCTAAACCCTAAAACACTACCCCCAGCATGAACCCCTACACTACCCAAACACCACTGCACTACCCTAAACCCTAAAACACTACCCCCAGCACTAACCCCTACACTACACAAACACCACTGCACTACCCTAAACCCTAAAACACTACCCCAGCACTACCCCCTACACTACCCAAACACCACTGCACTAACATAAACCCTAAACACTACCCCAGCACAACACCCTACACTACACAAACACTACTGCACTACCCTAAACCCTAAAACACTACCCCCAGCACGACTCCCTACACTACCCAAACACCACTGCACTACCCTAAACCATAAATCTATCCCCAGCACGACCCCCTACACTACCCAAACACCACTGCACTACCCTAAACCATAAAACACTACCCCCAGCATGACCCCCTACACTACACAAACACCACTGCACTACCCTAAACCCTAAAACACTACAACCAGCATGACCCCCTACACTACTCAAATACCACTGCACTACCCTAAACCCTAAAACACTACCCCAGCATGACCCCCTACACTACCCATACACCACTGCACTACCCTAAACCCTAAAACACTACTCCCAGCATGATCCCCTACACTACTGCACTACCCTAAACCCTAAAACACTACCCCCCAGCACGACCCCCTACTCTACCCAAACACTACTGCACTACCCTAAACCCTAAACCACTACCCCCAGCACGACCCCCTACACCACCCAAACACCACTGCACTACCCTAAACAATAGAAAAAAAAACCCCACCCCATACCCAATCCCCCTTACCTCTCACTCCTTGTGGTTCCTCTCTCCTCGTGGTTCCTGCTTCACGTTGTCTCTGAGGGGCAGTGCATGTCGTTGTGAGGAAACGGAACAGCCTCTGTTTCCTTACAACGACGTGGATCATCTACATGTTTTTTAGAACGCATGGTCATTTACCATACATACCTTTACAACAAAATGACCATGCGTTCTAAAAAAATGCGTAGTAATGACTTCGCGATGTACAACGCATGCGTGGTAATGCATGCGTTGTAATGGTATCGCGAAGTAAAAAAGTAGTTGTAACGGCTGCTTAACGATCGAAGCTGGCCCCTGTTCTTCAGTGAGACGTTTATTTGATTAATTAGGAGGAAGGAATGTGTTTTTTTTACCGAAAAGTGCATTCCCGGCTGTTGTATTGTGAAAGTGTCCGCGTGGCCTGGTTTCACTTCTGGTGAGAGAGTGAAAGAGTCAGTTTGGATCTAAAGGAATTCTGTTGTTGGACGGGGCCGGCGCGAAACATCATCAGAAAGCATAGCTAATGGAAAGCGTCCTCCCTGAAGTGTGGAGCAGTGCCATGAGAGGTCAACGAGTGTGCGTCGCACCGCAGTATGACCATACCACGTGGCCCATGTGCCGCCTCCAGGGTACGGGAGGCAGAAGCGGCATCGCAGGTCCTCTTGAAGACCGTTGTAGCACTAATTCTACATTTTGGTACTAGGGCATTTTAACTTTGTTGTTCCTGCCAGATACAAAGAGAAGATCCTGTGTTATTCAGTGCCCTCGTTACCTTTTTTGTGGGTTGTGGTGCTTGTCACTTCGCTGCCCCGCCGGTGCACACGACTGGGCACCCCACCTCGTGTGCCATCTGCAGGGCCTCTGCCCTCTGATCACTGGTTTTGGTTTCTGGAGTGGCAACATAAACAGTTGCTCCCAAAGGACTAGCCTGAACACTTAGGTGAATATCCCCTGCACCAGCATTCCACGGAAATTCTTTCCTAGCTCTCCCACGTCAACGAGGACGTCATAATAGCACGGCTCCGCTCGCGACACCGTATGACGTCATCGGAGCCATAAGAGGACCTCGTCGGCGTGCTGACGTCAGTTCCACCCATTTTTCCGTGCCACCGAGGCAAACAGGCGGACCGAGACATTTTCACATGTATACATGGTATAATAAATATATATATATTCACTGAAAAAACCATAGGTTTCAGGCATGTTATAGTTAGAAATTAGCATTTAAAAAACCTTAGAAATTCACTGAAAAAACCATAGGTTTCAGGGGCGTTATAGTTAGTTGGACATTTCACTCGTACAAAACCATAGACATTCCCCCGTTATAGTTAGTTCAGCTAACTATAACTCGCGCGCCCGCAATGCACTGCTGGTGACATCACATATTACATCACTCATGACATGGTCAGTGACATCACTCATGACATCACTGATGACATCTCAAATGACATCCCTGATGACATCACTGATGACATCATCCTTGTGACAGAGTGGCAGACCTCCTCTCACCCTAATATAACCTTTGATACACACACTCAAACATACAAACTGACATTTTCAAAACAATGGACATACCAATACCAGTTACAACACACCTATTCAGTAATTCCAAGATCTACACACACATCCACTCATTCACCAACAGTCCCTATACAGTCACTCATACATGTACTCACTCATCATATGTACTCATACACCTATACATCCTGTTACATACCGCCACTCATCCTTAGAGTTACTCACACACATAGTCACACATGCAAACACAGTATCAAACATCCATTTACTTGCATATACAGTTATACACACACTACCACACTTACTTCTACAGAAACTTACACATACTTACTCTCTTAAACAATCACTTATAGAAACACCTACTTATTTGTACAGGAACTCTTCCAATCTCTCACTCTCACATATACTCACTTATATACACCAATACTCACATATACTAGTTTAAAACATATGTAGTTACTCATAAAGACACTATTGAGACAGTCATTCACTCACTAACACACCCATACACACACTCATCCACCTATACATTCCTGCACACATGCTGTCTTCAACACATACAAACAGTGAGTCACTCTTTCATGCATCTATGCACTAAGTAATACCCCCACCGAACCATACAGACACTCAGACACTCATACTGATACTCAAAAAACCAACTAATAACCCATATAGACACTCATGTAGCTACTCACCAACCCATGCAGCCACTTATACACAAAGTGAGAGACTGATACAGATATTTTCATATTTAAACATTACTCACTAACCCATGTATTCACTAAGATACACTTAATCAGTCAGTTATACAATCAATTTTACAAAAAAATCATCCATTTAGACACTTATATACCCATTTATTCTTCCATCGACATTGAGATATACATATATAAAACATATTTAATTTTCAGAAAAACACACATTCACTGGATGATGTCATCAGTGATGTCATCAGTGATGTCATTTGAGATGTCATCAGTGATGTCATGAGTGATGTCACTGACCATGTCATGAGTGATGTAATATGTGACGTCATCAGCAGTGTATTATGGGCGCCATGAAGTTATAGTTAGCTGAACTAACTATAACGGGGAATTTCTATGGTTTTGTACGAGTGAAATGTCCAACTAACTATAACGCCCTGAAACCTATGGTTTTTTCAGTGAATATATATATATATATATTACTCCACTCCGCTTGTGTAGCAGCCGCCGCAAACTCCTGACCAGAGGGTGCGTCGTCACATCAGACCACCCAAGCTCGGTCCGTAATCTATACCAGTAACACTCCTCTGCAACAAAGGATTGACGACGCCGTGTTTTGACAAATAATAGGTTTTATTTGTCGGCTGATTGGACGCGTTTCGCCTGTAAGGCAGGTTTTATGAAATGCAAAGCCTGCAGACATGGAAAAAACACTACCACCTATGTCCCAGGGCTATCCAAAAAATAAAGAAAAATAAAGGGACAGTACGATTGTAAGACCGAATATGCTATTTACGTACTAGAATGTCCCTGTAAACTTCAGTATGTGGGGAGCACAATATTACTGGTACACAAGAGGGTGCTGCAACACCTCAGAGCGATCAAAAATGGTGACAAGACATACCCAGTGGCGCGCCATTTTGATAAATACCATAACAAGAATGAACAAGGCCTAGCATATTTTGTTATAGATTCTATTCCCCCTCTTATCAGAGGTGGGGACAGAGAGAAAAAATGAAGAAGATTAGAATCCTGTTATATATTAGAGCTAGACACGAGTGCCCCGGCAGGATTGAATATGGAGGAAGATTTATATACACATCTATAAATTTTCAAATAATTCAGCCAGCCGTAAAATCCATTAAGAAGCTCCTTCAGATTCTCTGTTTTAATAATTTTAAGTTTTTTGTCAACACCTGCACTTTTTTAGTTAGTTTAAAATACTATGTGTACACAATGCTGATGCTAATCAGAGTTGTAATGCATTTTAACATAAATTTATGACAGCCCACTGGGGCATGACTTCTAATGTTGTTTCAGCTGTTCAAATGTCCTTGCTTCTGCTTAGTTGAGTTAAGCCCACTGGGGTGGTATTCCAACAGTAAACCCACAAAAGGAGTACTCATTTTACAAATGGCACAAGAGTATGTAATCCCTGGGGGGAATATAGACATTAATTGTTGAAGTTCAAAAAGTTGTGGCAGATAAATGAAGGAAGTGTAAGGGAGAATCAATGCCCTACTTTATTTGTTCACAATGAGCGCGTTGACCGTTGTCGATTAGTGCACCATGCAGGATAAATTATTTTGTTGACAAATGACAGCAACAACGATAAAAATGGTTAAAACATTTTTTTAAATGTGGTTAAGTTTACATTTTGGTGTCCTAAATAATGAAATTTTAATTGTTTGTTACAAAAGATGAAATTTGACATAATTTTGTTGGAATGTTTATGAAAAACTACGAGTCTGTTTACCATGGCATTGTGTTTGTAGTCTATCACGTGATACGTCACATGCACAGCATTTAAAAATGGTTGATATCGGCATTAACTTTGTTGGTGAGCAAGCCTGCTGGTACAGGCGAAACGCGTCCAATCACCTCCCCTACTTAATGGCGGCCGCTGCGGGGGAGCGCAAGTAAGACCTCCGACCCTCGGTCTAGGTCCACTCTCTCCCCACTGCTCCGCTGTGCCGTCTCTTGCCTCCAGACCCGACCTCCTCCTTGGGAGGTTCGAGACTGCGGCCCGCTCCTGCGCCTGCTGCCCGCTCCAACTGGGACCAGACTGCCTACAACCACCGTAACCTTTCTCAGCTGCTTTTTTTCTTAATTTTTTCCCTGTTGTGCCACTGTTATTGTGCCCATCTGTGTCTTGCTCTAATTCCACCACTGTTTTTATTTTCTCGTGCCTGCCTGTTCCTTTTGCCTTTCGCCGCTGCTGCCCCTGCGGCCCCTCCCCCCCGGAATTCCCCCCCAGAATTCCCCTGCTCCCGCCACCTAGCCTCTCCTCCGCGTGGCCAGCGCCAGGAACCCTGGACCTCCCACTACCCATCGCTACGACACCACCACCCTCCTCGCACTCAACCCTGGAAGACTTAGAGAATGCCAACAGGCCTCGCCGAACACGACACACGGCCAGTTCTCCTGCCTCCACTGCCGCCAGACCATCACCGCCACCCCGGGCTCCAACACTGCCGATGCCAGCACCGGCGACACCCTAAAATGCATCCTCCTCAACTCACCAATATAGCTACTCACACACCCAGCCAGTCACCCATATAGACTTTCATCAAAGCCACTCACATGCCCACCTAACCACTTACATGCCCATTCCCACATCCATACAAGCAATCACACATCTACTCACTCACCCATACAGCCACTCACACAGTCACTCTCCAATACAGCCATTCCCACACCCACTCACCCACTCAGTCACCCATATAGTGACTTACACACCCAGTCATTCACCCATCCAGTCACTCATACAGCCACTCAGTCACCCATACAGCCAGTCACCCCCCACACCCATCCATACAGCCTCTCATACAGTCACTCACTCACCCATACAGCCACTCACACACTCACTCACCAATACAGCTACTCACACACCCACTCACACAGGGTCAAGACTGATTTGCATATAGCTGGGTCTGAACTGAGGTGGGAAGTGAGCTAAAGAATGATGATGGATTCAACCCAGATCTGTGACTGGGGGAGAATGTCTGAAAAGTTTCACCGCTACGTCCATCATCTCTTTGTGTTTGCTTTGTTCACCCTAAGTTGGCAGGGTATGCCCAGACGTGGGTCCCTTGCTCACTTTGCCACTGGATTCAAGCTAGCCTGGCTGATGAGAGGTGTTACCCCAAAACCGGTCCCAGGATGCTTGTTTCCAGTCCAGGGAAGACCTGGCTTGGCAGTTCGGGCTGGACTGTTCCCATGAGGCACAGGGTCAAGACTGATTTGCATTTGGCTGGGTCTGAACTGGGATGGCGAAGCGAGCTAAAGAACGATGATGAATTCAACCCAGATCCGTGACTGGGGGTGAGTGTCTGAAAATTTTCAGCGCTCCGTCTATCATCTCTTTGTGTTTGCTTTGTTCGCCCTAAGTTGGTAGGGTTTGCCCAGACGTGGGTCCCTTGCTCCCTTTGCCACTGGATTCAAGCTAGCTTGGCTGATGAGGAGTGTTACCCCGAAACCGGTCCCAGGATGCTTGTTTCCTGTCCAGGGAAGACCTGGCTTGGCAGTTCAGGCTGGACTGTTCCCATGAGGCACAGTCTTCTCTACGACACTACATACCACTTTACTCTATGACACTCCACTCTACAATAGGCCCCTACACTCTATGACATGCACCTCCACTGCACAACACTCCAGTCTACGGCCCTAAGACACTGTACAACACACCACTCTATGGCACACCACTCCATTGTAATGTATGACACGCCACTCTATTCTACACCAGTCAACTCTGCTCTACAACACACCACTCCATTCTATGCCATGGCATGCTACGCCATGACACTATTCACCACTACCCTTTATGCCACTCTATTCTACACAAATATATCTACCCCTTCACTCTGTGACACTCCACTCTATGTGCCATGACACTCTATGCCATGATACTCTACAACAAAGCATTCTACGACACTCCACTCTATGCCATGCATTCTACTCGGTTCTACAATACTCTACTCCACTCTATGCCCCTCCACTCTACCACACTCTACTCCACTCCACACTACAACATTCTACTCCACTCTATGCCACTCTATCCCACTCCACTCTACTCCACTCAGCACATCTCCCTCTATGCCACTCTACCCCACTTTACTCCACTGTACTCTAGGACACTCTACACATCTCCCTCTATGTCACTCTACAACACTCTACACCACTGTACAACACTCTATGCAGCTCCTTTTATGCCACTTTATACCACTTTAGTACACTACTCCACTCTACTTCACTGTACACTACTACTCCACTCAATGCCACTCCGTACCACTCCATTCTATGCCATTCTAAACCACTCCACTCTACCACACTCTACAACATCTATGACACTCTAATTCACTCTATGACACTCTAATTCACTCTATGACACTCTACACATCTTTCTCTATGCCACTCCACCCCACTTTATTCTACTGTACTCTATGATACACTGTTCCACTCTACACCACTCCATTCTATGCCACTCTATGCCACTTGACTCTACGGCACTCTATGCACTACAGTCTACCACAATCTATGACACTCTACTCCACACTACACCACTCAACTCTACAACAGTCTACTCTACTCTATGACACTGTACTCCACTCTATGCCAATCTACAACACTCTACTCCACTGTACAACACTATATGCAACTCCTTATATACCACTTCATACCACTTTACTACACTCTACTCTATGACCCACTACTCCACTCTATTTCACTATACACTACTACTCCACTCTATTCCACTTCACTCAATGCCACTCTGTAACACTCCACTCTAAGCCACTCCACTCTACCACACTCTACAACACTCTGTTCCACTCTACCACACTCTATGGCATTCCACTCTACAACATTCCACTCTATTGCACTCCCCTCCACTCTACTCGTTGGCTCTCCACTTGACGCCACTGGACTCTATGACACGCCAATCCTCTCTATGACATGCCATTCCACTCTACACCCCTTTTGCAACTCTATGAGATGCCACTACACTCTACTCTATGACATGACTCTGCATTCTATGCTGCTCCACTCTATGCCATTCCACTGTATGTCATTCTACTCTACACCTCTCCACTCTACACCACTCTGCTGTACGCCACTGCACTCTACACCACACCGCTCTACACTCTATGCCACTCCACTATACAACACTCTACTCCCACTCTATGCCACTCTACGACACTGTACTCAACAACACACTACTCAACAGCAATCCACTCGACAACATTCCACTGGACAACACTACACTCAACAACACTCCAATTTATGCCACTCCAATGTATGACACTCCACTCTACAACATTTCACTCCACTCTATGCCACTCTATCCCACACTACAACATTCTTATTGTACTGATGACATCATCCAGTGAATGTGTGTTTTTCTGAAAATTAAATATGTTTTATATATGTATATCTCAAGGTCGATGGAAGAATAAATGGGTATATAAGTGTCTAAATGGATGATTTTTTTGTAAAATTGATTGTATAACTGACTGATTAAGTGTATCTTAGTGAATACATGGGTTAGTGAGTAATGTTTAAATATGAAAATATCTGTATCAGTCTCTCACTTTGTGTATAAGTGGCTGCATGGGTTGGTGAGTAGCTACATGAGTGTCTATATGGGTTATTAGTTGGTTTTTTGAGTATCAGTATGAGTGTCTGAGTGTCTGTATGGTTCGGTGGGGGTATTACTTAGTGCATAGATGCATGAATGAGTGACTCACTGTTTGTATGTGTTGAAGACAGCATGTGTGCAGGACTGTATAGGAGGATGAGTGTGTGTATGGGTGTGTTAGTGAGTGAATGACTGTCTCAATAGTGTCTTTATGAGTAACTACATATGTTTTAAACTAGTATATGTGAGTATTGGTGTATATAAGTGAGTATATGTGAGAGTGAGAGATTGGAAGAGTTCCTGTACAAATAAGTAGGTGTTTCTATAAGTGATTGTTTAAGAGAGTAAGTATGTGTAAGTTTCTGTAGAAGTAAGTGTGGTAGTGTGTGTATAACTGTATATGCAAGTAAATGGATGTTTGATACTTTGTTTGCATGTGTGACTATGTGTGTGAGTAACTCTAAGGATGAGTGGCGGTATATAACAGGATGTATAGGTGTATGAGTATATATGATGAGTGAGTACATGTATGAGTGACTGTATAGGGACTGTTGGTGAATGAGTGGATGTGTGTGTAGATCTTGGAATTACTGAATAGGTGTGTTGTAACTGGTATTGGTATGTCCATTGTTTTGAAAATGTCAGTTTGTATTTTTGAGTGTGTGTATCAAAGGTTATATTAGGGTGAGAGGAGGTCTGCCACTCTATCACAAGGATGATGTCATCAGTGATGTCATGAGTGATGTCATTTGAGATGTCATCAGTGATGTCATGAGTGATGTCACTGACCATGTCATGAGTGATATAATATGTGACGTCATCAGCAGTGCATTGCGGGCGCAGCGAGTTATAGTTAGCTGAACTAACTATAACGGGGAATTTCTATGGTTTTGTACGAGTGAAATGTCCAACTAACTATAACGCCCCTGAAACCTATGGTTTTTTCAGTGAATTTCTAAGGTTTTTTAAATGCTAATTTCTAACTATAACGTGCCTGAAACCTATGTTTTTTTCAGTGAATTTCTAAGGTTTTTTAAATGCTAATTTCTAACTATAACGTGCCTGAAACCTATGGTTTTTTCAGTGAATATATATATATTTATTATACCATGTATACATGTGAAAATGTCTCGGTCCGCCTGCTTGCCTCGGTGACACGGAAAAAATGGGTGGAACTGACGTCAGCACGCCGACGAGGTCCTCTTATGGCTCCGATGACGTCATACGGTGTCGCGAGCGGAGCCGTGCTATTATGACGTCCTCGTTGACGTGGGAGAGCTAGGAAAGAATTTCCGTGGAATGCTGGTGCAGGGGATATTCACCTAAGTGTTCAGGCTAGTCCTTTGGGAGCAACTGTTTATGTTGCCACTCCAGAAACCAAAACCAGTGATCAGAGGGCAGAGGCCCTGCAGATGGCACACGAGGTGGGGTGCCCAGTCGTGTGCACCGGCGGGGCAGCGAAGTGACAAGCACCACAACCCACAAAAAAGGTAACGAGGGCACTGAATAACACAGGATCTTCTCTTTGTATCTGGCAGGAACAACGAAGTTAAAATGCCCTAGTATCAAAATGTAGAATTAGTGCTACAACGGTCTTCAAGAGGACCTGCGATGCCGCTTCTGCCTCCCGTACCCTGGAGGCGGCACATGGGTCACGCGGTACGGTCATACTGCGGTGGGACGCACACTCGTTGACCTCACATGGAACTGCTCCACACTTCAGGGAGGACGCTTTCCATTAGCTATGTTTTCTGATGATGTTTCGCGCCGGCCCCGTCCAACAACAGAATTCCTTTAGATCCAAACAGACTCTTTCACTCTCTCACCGGAAGTGAAACCAGGCCACGCGGACACTTTCACAATACAACAGCCGGGAATGCACTTTTCGGTAAAAAAAACACATTCCTTCCTCCTAATTAATCAAATAAACATCTCACTGAAGAATAGAGGCCAGCTTCGATGGGTAAGCAGCCGCTACAACGACTTTTTTACTTCACGATACCATTACAACGCATGCATTACCACGCATGCGTTGTACATCGCGATGTCATTACTACGCATTTTTTTAGAACGCATGGTCATTTACCACGCATGTCTTTACAACGAATTTTGTTGTAAAGGTATGTATGGTAAATGACCATGCGTTCTAAAAAACATGTAGATGATCCACGTTGTTGTAAGGAAACAGAGGCTGTTCCGTTTCCTCACAACGACGTGCACTTCCCCTCAGAGACAACGTGAAGCAGGAACCACGAGGAGAGAGGAACCACGAGGAGTGAGAGGTAAGGGGGATTGGGCATGGGGTGGGGGTTTCTTTTCTATTGTTTAGGGTAGTGCAGTGGTGTTTGGGTGGTGTAGGGGGTCATGCTGGGGGTAGTATTTTAGGGTTTAGGGTAGTGCAGTGGTGTTTGGGTAGAGTAGGGGGTCGTGCTGGGGGTAGTGTTTTAGGGTTTAGGGTAGTGCCGTAGTGTAGGGGGTCATGCTGGGGGTAGTGTTTTAGGGTTTAG
Source organism: Calotriton arnoldi (assembly GCA_963921515.1). Lineage (NCBI taxonomy): Eukaryota > Metazoa > Chordata > Amphibia > Caudata > Salamandridae > Calotriton > Calotriton arnoldi. Next base: position 497,759 of record CAWUFW010007072.1, on the reverse strand, counting down.
GGTAGTGCAGTGGTGTATGGGTAGTGTAGGGGTCATGCTGGGGTAGTGTTTTAGGGTTTAGGGTAGTGCAGTGGTATTTGGGTAGTGTAGGGGTCATGCTGGGGTTAGTGTTTTAGGGTTTAGGGTAGTGCAGTGGTGTTTGGGTAGTGTAGGGGTCGTGCTGGGGGTAGTGTTTTAGGGGTTAGGGTAGTGCAGTGGTGTTTGTGTAGTGTGGGAGGTCATGCTGGGGGTAGATTTAGGGTTTAGTGTAGTGCAGTGGTGTTAGGGTAGTGTAGGGAGTCATGCTGGGGTAATGTTTTAGGGTTTAGGGTAGTCCAGTGGTGTTTGTGTAGTGTAGGGAGTCGTGCTGGGGGTAGTGTTTTAGGGTTTAGGGTAGTGCAGTGGTGTTTGGGTAGTGTAGGGGGTCATGCTGGGGGTAGTGTTTTATGGTTTAGGGTAGTGCAGTGGTGTTTGTGTAGTGTAGGGGGTCATGCTGGGGGTAGTGTTTTAGGGTTTAGGGTAGTGCAGTGGTGTTTGGGTAGTATAGGGGGTAGTGCTGGGGTAGTGTTTTGGGTTTACGGTAGCGCAGTGGTGTTTGTGTAGTGTAGGGGTCGTGCTGGGGGTAGTGTTTTAGGGTTTAGGGTAGTGCAGTGGTGTTTGTGTAGTGTAGGGGGTAGTGTTTTAGGGTTTAGGGTAGTGCAGTGGTGTTGGTGTACTGTAGGGGTCGTGCTGGGTTCTAGTGTTTTAGGGTTTAGGGTAGTGCAGTGGTGTTTGTGTAGTGTAGGGGGTCGTGTTTTAGGGTTTAGGGTTGTGCAGTGGTGTTTGGGTAGTGTAGGGGTCGTGCTGGGGGTAGTGTTTTGGATTTAGGGTAGTGCAGTGGTGTTTGGGTGGTATAGGGGTCGTGCTGGGGGTAGTGTTTTAAGGTTTAGGGTAGTGCAGTGGTGTTTAGGTCGTGTAGGGGTCGTGCTGGGGGTAGATTTAGGGTTTAGGGTAGTGCAGTGGTGTTTGGGTAGTGTAGGGAGTCGTGCTGGGGGTAGTGTTTTAGGGTTTAGGGTAGTGCAGTGGTGTTTGTGTAGTGTAGGGGGTTGTGCTGTGGGTAGTGTTTTAGGGTTTATGTTAGTGCAGTGGTGTTTGGGTAGTGTAGGGGGTAGTGCTGGAGTAGTGTTTTAGGGTTTAGGGTAGTGCAGTGGTGTTTGTGTAGTGTAGGGTGTAGTGCTGGGGGTAGTGTTTTAGTGTTTAGGTGGTGCAGTGGCGTTTGGGTCGTGTAGGGGTTCATGCTGGGGGTAGTGTTTTAGGGTTTAGGGTATGGCAGTGGTGTTTGGGTAGTGTAGGGGGTTGTGCTGGGGGTAGTGTTTTATGGTTTAGGGTAGTGCAGTGGTGTTTGGGTAGTGTATGGGGTTGTGCTGGGGGTTGTGTTTTAGGGTTTATGTTAGTGCAGTGGTGTTTGTGTAGTGTAGGGGGTCGTGCTGGAGGTAGTGTTTTAGGGTTTAGGGTAGTGCTGTTGTGTTTAGGTAGTGAAGGGGGTCGTGCTGGGGGTAGTGTTTTAGGGTTTAGGGTAGTGCAGTGTTGCTTGTGTAGTGTAGGGGGTTGTGCTGGGAATGTTGTTCATTTCTTTGGCAAAATGAACCCCCTCATTTTGTTCCTTTTTAAATTAAATGTTTTAAGTGTTACCAGTTTATTCCAATCAAGATGGCTTCAGGTGTGCCATAATTTTGTCATAAGTAAGACTGTTAGCTCTCTAGTTGTTCTTTAGAACACTCTGGGAAGCTGCAGTAGAACACAAAGGCATCAACTGACAGGCTGCTCCTGTTGAAATATAACAGGAAGATATTTGAGATCACACTTGAAACATGTCCAAATTTTTCTTTCTACAGCACTAACCATAATTTCTATGACAAAATGAACCCCATCATTTTGTTCCTTTTTAAATTAAATGTTTTAAGTGTTACCAGTTTATTCCAATCAAGATGGCTTCAGGTGTGCCATACTTTTGTCATAAGTAAGGCTGTTAGCGCTCTAGTTGTTCTTTGGAACACTCTGGGAAGCTGCAGTAGAACACAAAGGAATCAACTGGCAGGCTGCTCCTGTTGAAATATAACAGGAAGATAGTTGAGATCTCACTTAAAACATGTCTTAATTTTTCTTTCTACAGCACTAACCATAATTTCTATGACAAAATGAACCCCCTCATTTTGTTCCTTTTAAATTAAATGTTTTAAGTGTTACCAGTTTATTCCAATCAAGATGGCTTCAGGTGTGCCATAATTTTGTCATAAGTAAGACTGTTAGCTCTCTAGTTGTTCTTTAGAACACTCTGGGAAGCTGCAGTAGAACACAAAGGCATCAACTGACAGGCTGCTCCTGTTGAAATATAACAGGAAGATATTTGAGATCACACTTGAAACATGTCCAAATTTTTCTTTCTACAGCACTAACCATAATTTCTATGACAAAATGAACCCCATCATTTTGTTCCTTTTTAAATTAAATGTTTTAAGTGTTACCAGTTTATTCCAATCAAGATGGCTTCAGGTGTGCCATACTTTTGTCATAAGTAAGGCTGTTAGCGCTCTAGTTGTTCTTTGGAACACTCTGGGAAGCTGCAGTAGAACACAAAGGAATCAACTGGCAGGCTGCTCCTGTTGAAATATAACAGGAAGATAGTTGAGATCTCACTTAAAACATGTCCTAATTTTTCTTTCTACAGCACTAACCATAATTTCTATGACAAAATGAACCCCCTCATTTTGTTCCTTTTTAAATTAAATGTTTTAAGTGTTACCAGTTTATTCCAATCAAGATGGCTTCAGGTGTGCCATAATTTTGTCATAAGTAAGACTGTTAGCTCTCTAGTTGTTCTTTAGAACACTCTGGGAAGCTGCAGTAGAACACAAAGGCATCAACTGACAGGCTGCTCCTGTTGAAATATAACAGGAAGATATTTGAGATCACACTTGAAACATGTCCAAATTTTTCTTTCTACAGCACTAACCATAATTTCTATGACAAAATGAACCCCATCATTTTGTTCCTTTTTAAATTAAATGTTTTAAGTGTTACCAGTTTATTCCAATCAAGATGGCTTCAGGTGTGCCATACTTTTGTCATAAGTAAGGCTGTTAGCGCTCTAGTTGTTCTTTGGAACACTCTGGGAAGCTGCAGTAGAACACAAAGGAATCAACTGGCAGGCTGCTCCTGTTGAAATATAACAGGAAGATAGTTGAGATCTCACTTAAAACATGTCCTAATTTTTCTTTCTACAGCACTAACCATAATTTCTATGACAAAATGAACCCCCTCATTTTGTTCCTTTTAAATTAAATGTTTTAAGAGTTACCAGTTTATTCCAATCAAGATGGCTTCAGGTGTAGCATAATTTTGTCATAAGTAAGGCTGTTAGCACTCTAGTTGTTCTTTAGAACACTCTGGGAAGCTGCAGTAGAACACAAAGGAATCAACTGACAGTCTCTGCCCTTGTTGGATGTACATGTTTTACTGAGAATGTCAGACTTCATTCTCACATGACTGAGAAAGATAATGTGAATTTACAGAAAATATGCTCTCATTTTAGCTTCTGGAGCACCTTCCAAAACTCTATGGGACAAGCATGTGAAAATAGTTTTCTCTCAAACATGATTCATGATATCCCAGCAGAAGGTTTTTCACAGGGTAAAATCACCTTAGAACACACCACAATTCCTGAAATTAGTATGGTACCATCAACAAATGAATTCTAATGTAACTAAAGTCTGTTATCACCCTTTATAGTTCTCCTTTTGGTAACCCTCAAAATCTTTGATTCACTACAATGCATTTCAATGGGGTACTATCATGTATATTGGTCCCAAGATGGCTGCCAGCAATTCCAGGATGAAGTGCTGACAGCCAATCGGATCTCACAATGACATGTGTGGTTAGGCTCCGCCCAGATATATATGTGATTTTACTTTTGATTTTCTCAGGAACTACTGAACGGATTTACACCATTTAATGAAAAGGCACGACTCTGAACCAAGGGCTACCTTTTTGCCAAATTTGGTGTAATTCCGTTCAGCAGTTCGGGCTGTAGCTGTGACTAAAGGTTCCTATGGAAAATTGCATGGGGAAAACACGTTTTGGGACCACCCTTTTTTCTCGGCCCCCACTAGACGAATCACCCCGAGACTTTCAGGATAGGAGTGGACCAGAGCGGGCCATAAGTTTTGAAAATTTCGCGAAGATTCGTCCACCTGCGCCAAAGTTATTGGAAATAGAATGTTGTGAATTTCCTATGGAAAATAGGTCCTAACTATAACTATCTACTGACAGTGAAATGTCCAACTAACTATAACGTCCCTGAAACCTATGGTTTTTTCAGTGAATATATATATATTACTCCACTCCGCTTGTGTAGCAGCCGCCGCAAACTCCTGACCAGAGGGTGCGTCGTCACATCAGACCACCCAAGCTCGGTCCGTAATCTATACCAGTAACACTCCTCTGCAACAAAGGATTGACGACGCCGTGTTTTGACAAATAATAGGTTTTATTTGTCGGCTGATAGGACGCGTTTCGCCTGTAAGGCAGGTTTTATAAAATGCATGAAATGTAAAGCCTGCAGACATGGAAAAAACACTACCACCTATGTCCCAGGGCTATCCAAAAAATAAAGAAAAATAAAGGGACAGTACGATTGTAAGACCGAATATGCTATTTACGTACTAGAATGTCCCTGTAAACTTCATTATGTGGGGAGCACAATATTACCGGTACACAAGAGGGTGCTGCAACACCTCAGAGCGATCAAAAATGGTGACAAGACATACCCAGTGGCGCGCCATTTTGATAAATACCATAACAAGAATGAACAAGGCCTAGCATATTTTGTTATAGATTCTATTCCCCTCTTATCAGAGGTGGGGACAGAGAGAAAAAATTAAGAAGATTAGAATCCTGTTATATATTAGAGCTAGACACGAGAGCCCCGGCAGGATTGAATATGGAGGAAGATTTATATACACATCTATACATTTTCAAATAATTCAGCCAGCCGTAAAATCCATTAAGAAGCTCCTTCAAATTCTCTGTTTTAATAATTTTAAGTTTTTTGTCAACACCTGCACTTTTTTAGTTAGTTTAAAATACTATGTGTACACAATGCTGATGCTAATCAGAGTTGTAATGCATTTTAACATAAATTTACGACAGCCCACTGGGGCATGACTTCTAATGTTGTTTCAGCTGTTCAAATGTCCTTGCTTCTGCTTAGTTGAGTTAAGCCCACTGGGGTGGTATTCCAACAGTAAACCCACAAAAGGAGTACTCATGTTACAAATGGCACAAGAGTATGTAATCCCTGGGGGGAATATAGACATTAATTGTTGAAGTTCAAAAAAGTTGTGGCAGATAAATGAAGGAAGTGTAAGGGAGAATCAATGCCCTACTTTATTTGTTCACAATGAGCGCGTTGACCGTTGTCGTTTAGTGCACCATGCAGGGTAAATTATTTTGTTGACAAATGACAGCAACAACGATAAAAATGGTTACATTTTTTTTTGAAATGTGGTTAAGTTTACATTTTGGTGTCCTAAATTATGAAATTATAATTGTTTGTTACAAAAGATGAAATTTGACATAATTTTGTTGGAATGTTTATGAAAAACTACGAGTCTGTTTACCATGGCATTGTGTTTGTAGTCTATCACGTGATACGTCACATGCACGGCATTTAAAAATGGTTGATATCGGCATTAACTTTGTTGGTGAGCAAGCCTGCTGGTACAGGCGAAACTCATCCAATCACCTCCCCTACTTAATGGCGGCCGCTGCGGGGGAGCGCAAGTAAGACCTCCGACCCTCGGTCTAGGTCCACTCTCTCCCCACTGCTCCGCTGTGCCGTCTCTTGCCTCCAGACCCCGACCTCCTCCTTGGGAGGTTCGAGACTGCTGCCCGCTCCTGCGCCTGCTGCCCGCTCCAACTGGGACCAGACTGCCTACAACCACCGTAACCTTTCTCAGCCGCTTTTTTTCTTAATTTTTTCCCTGTTGTGCCACTGTTATTGTGCCCATCTGTGTCTTGCTCTAATTCCACCACTGTTTTTATTTTCTCGTGCCTGCCTGTTCCTTTTGCCTTTCACCGCTGCTGCCCCTGCGGCCCCTCCCCCCGATTACCCCCCGATTACCCCCCGGAATTCCCCCCCAGAATTCCCCTGCTCCCGCCTCCCAGCCTCTCCTCTGCGCGGCCAGCGCCAGGAACCCTGGACCTCCCACTACCCATCGCTACGACACCACCACCCTCCTCACACTCAACCCTGGAAGACTTAGAGAATGCCAACAGGCCTCGCTGAACATGACCCACGGCCAGTTCTCCTGCCTCCACTGCCGCCAGACCCTCACCGCCACCCCGGCCTCCAACACCGCCGATGCCAGCACCGGCGACTCCCTAAAATGCATCCTCCTCAACGTGCGCTCCGTACACAAACATGCCATGGAAATCTGGAACCTACTCGACTCTCTTTCGCCCGACATCGCCTTCTTCACAGAGACCTGGACCAACGCATCCTCTGCCCCCGACATCAGCACCGCCATCCCAGACGGATACAAGATCCGGATGAAATACCGCCCCAACCACCCAGGAGGGGGCCTCGCCATCGCCCACAAGAGCACTCTCTGCCTCACCACATCCAGCGAAACCTTCCCTCCGCCCGAACACCTGCACTTCAAGATCCAGACCACCCCAAAGCCACACTCCGAGGAACCCTCGTCTACAGACCCCCGGCCCCCAAACACCCTTCGCCGCCACCATCACCGACTTCATCGCACCCCACGCGATCGCCTCAACAAACTACATACTTATTGTAGACCTGAACTTCCACCTCGACAACCCCAGCGACCCCAACTCCACTATCCTTCATGACAACCTCGCCAGCATCGGACTTAAACAACTCGTCAACACACTGACCCACAGAGCAGGACACACCCTCGACCCCATCTTCGCAGCAGGAAACAGCTTCCATTTCAGCCACACAACGCAGCCGCCATGGACCGACCACCACTGCGTACACTTCGCCATCAACAAACCCAAGGCACCCAAACCAGCCCCACGCCCACCACGAAGGAACTGGAGCAAGGTTACCGATGAGCAACTTAACTCCACCCTCAACCGAGACAACCACACCTGGGCACCTGACGCAAACAGCGCAAACGACACAGCCAGAGAACTCCACACCTGGATCTCCAACTGCACAGATGAGCTCGCCCCGCTACTCAACCCCGACAGACAACGCCCCAGGAAAGCCGCCTGGTTCATAACCGCTCTCCAAGAAGCCAGACGCACCTGCAGACGCCTGGAGAAGATCTGGAGAAACACCAAGACAACAGAAAACCACACCACCTACAAGGACGCCATGACGGACTACCACAACCAGATCAGAGCCACCAAAAGGAACTTCATCCACAACAAAATCCTGGCCAACTCCAGCAACTCCAAGGAACTTTTCAGTGTCATTCAAGAATTCACCAACCCACGCAGCGAAGCCACAGACATCACCCCATCCCAAGACCTCTGCGACAAGCTTGGAACCTATTTCCACCTCAAGATCAAAAATCTCTACGACAACTTCATCGACCATCCACCAGGCGTCACAGACGGCCCCCGCCTCCCAGAAACACCAGCCAGCCCACCATCTCCAACTGGACACCGATCACAGCCGAAGACACCGCCTCGACCATGAAAAGCATCCACTCTGGGGCCCCCACCGACCCCTTCCCCCCTCACATCTACCACAGAGCTGTGGCCACCATCGCACCCGAACTACAACGCACCATCAACACCACCTTCAAAACAGGCACCTTCCCAGATGACTGGAAGCGCGCAGAAGTCAGACCACTGCTCAAGAAGCCCGCAGCTGACCCCACCGACCTCAAGAACTATCGGCCCATCTCGCTCCTCACCTTCGCAGCCAAAGTTGCAGAGAAAACAGTCAACAGGAAACTGACACGATTCATTGAAGAGAACGCCGTCCTCGACCCGTCCCAATCCGGATTCCGAAGCAACCACAGCACAGAGACCGCCCTACTCGCCGCCACAGACGACATCCGCACCCTCCTGGACCAAGGCCACTCCGCAGCCCTCATCCTACTCGACCTATCAGCGGCCTTCGACACTGTCTCCCATCGCACACTAGTCATCAGACTACACGACGCAGGCATACAAGGAACAGCCCTGGACTGGATCCGATCATTCCTCACCGGAAGAAGCCAAAGGATCAGACTCCCACCCTTCCTGTCCGACCCCACGAAAATCACCTTCGGAGTCCCACAGGGTTCATCACTGAGCCCCACCCTCTTCAACATTTACATGGCCCCCCTCGCAGTCATCGTCCGACAACACGGCCTCAACATCGTATCCTATGCTGACGACACCCAGCTCATCCTCTCCCTCACCAAAGACCCCACCACTGCCAAACTCAACTTCCAGAAAGGAATGCAAGACATCGCAGTCTGGATGACCACCAGCTGCCTGAAGCTCAATGCCGAGAAGACAGAAGTCCTCGCCCTCGGTACCACCCCTTCTGCATGGGACAGCACCTGGTGGCCGACTGCCCTCGAAAACCCACCTACCCCCTCAGACCACGCCAAGAACCTCGGCATCGTACTCGACTCATCACTCTCCATGAACCGACAGGTCAGCGCCGTCACCTCCAGCTGCTTCAACACCCTCCGCATCCTCCGCAAGACCTTCAAGTGGATCCCCCCTGAGTCAAGGAAGACAGTCACCCACGCACTCATCACCAGCAGACTGGACTATGGAAACGCACTCTACGCCGGCATCAACAAGTCCCTACTCCGCAAACTCCAGACAGTACAGAACACCGCCGCCAGACTCGTCCTCGGCATCCCCCGACATGAACACATCAGCCAACACCTACGAAGTCTCCACTGGCTCCCCGTGGAGAAAAGAGTCACTTTCAAAATCCTCACTCACGCCTACAAATGCCTACACAACAACGGACCCAAATACCTCAACGACAGAATCAACTTCCACGTACCCAAAAGAAACCTCCGATCTTCCAACCTCGCACTGGCCGAAACCCCGCGCATCCACAGAGCCAGAGCAGGCGGAAGATCCTTCTCTCACATTGCAGCCAAGACCTGGAACGAGCTACCGGCAGACATCAGACGCGCCCCTCCCTGAACACCTTCAGGAAGACCCTCAAGACCTGGCTCTTCGGCTAAACAGATCTGCGGACCCCCCCCCTCAGCGCCTTGAGACCCTCACGGGTGAGTAGCGCGCTTACAATTCCCTGATTGATTGATTGATTGACAAATAAAACCTATTATTTGTCTAAACACGGCGTCGTCAATCCTTTGTTGCAGAGGAGTGTTACTGGTATATATATATATATATATTCACTGAAAAAACCATAGGTTTTAGGGACAGTTATAGTTAGTTGGACATTTCACTCGTACAAAACCCGTGAAATTCCCCCGTTATAGTTAGTTCAGCTAACTATAACTCGCGCCCCCGCAATGCACTGCTGATGATGTCACATATTACATCACTCATGACATGGTCAGTGACATCACTGATGACATCACTGATGACATCTCAAATGACATCACTGATGACATCATGCAGTGACTGTGTGTTTCTCTAAAGTTTAAATATTTTTAATATATATCGGAAAAGACGTATTGAAGAATGAGTGGGTGTATAAGTGTCTGTATGGATGATTTAGTAGGTGCGTGACTGACTCTATAAGTGAGTGATTTAACGTATCTTACTGAATGCATGGGTTAGTGACTAAACTGGGTGAATGTCTGTATCCGTCTGTTGCTGTGTAAGTGACTGCATGTGTTTGTGAATAGCTACATGAGTGTGTATATGAGATATTGAATGGTTGTCTGAGTATCTGTATGGGTGCCTGAGTGTTTGTGTGGGAGGGGTGTGTGCGACTCTGTGCATAGATGTGTGAGTGGGTGATTCACTGGGTGGATGGTTTCAAGAGTGCATCTGTGATAGACTGTATGGGTGGGTAAGTGTGTGTAAGAGTGTGTTAGTGAGTGAATGTATGTCCCAGTGGTACATGTGTGAGTAACTACATATGTGAAAGGCAGTATATATGTGTGTTGGAGTATATAAATAGCTATAAGCGAGAGTGAGTGATTGTGATAGTGGCTGTATGGATGAGTGTGTGCTTGTATCAGTGATTGTATAAGAGCGTAACAAGGTGCTAGTATTTGTATGATTAAGTGAGCTGGTGTGTGTATAACTGTATAGGTGAGTAAATGGCAGTGTGTTTAATTATTTGCATGACTGACTAGGTGTGTGAGTTCCTCTATGGATGAGTGGCGGTGTTTGAGTGTCTATATAGGAGTAAGAGTGCATATGATAGTCCTGTACTGAGTGACCATAAGTATGAGTGACTGTACGGGTGAGTGAGTGGATGTGTGTGTGTAGACCTAAGAATCAGTGAGTGTGTATGTAGTTATTGGTGTTGGAGTGTCTATGGTTTTGCGAATGGCAGTCTGTAATTTAGAGTGGGTGTATCAAAGGATTATATTATGGTGTGAGGAGGTGCATCAGATTATCACGTGGATGATGTCATCAGTGATGTCATTTGAGATGTCATCAGTGATGTCATCAGTGATGTCACTGACCATGTCATGAGTGATGTAATATGTGACGCCATCAGCAGTGCATTGCGGGCGCGAGTTATAGTTAGCTGAACTAACTATAACGGGGAATTTCACGGGTTTTGTACGAGTGAAATGTCCAACTAACTATAACTGTCCCTAAAACCTATGGTTTTTTCAGTGAATTTCAAAGGTTTTTTAAATGCTAATTTCTAACTATAACGTGTCTGAAACCTATGGTTTTTTCTGTGAATTTCAAAGGTTTTTAAATGCTAATTTCTAACTATAACGTGCCTGAAACCTATGGTTTTTTCAGTGAATTTCAAGGTTTTTTAAATGCTAATTTCTAACTATAACGCCCCTAAAACCTATGGTTTTTCAGTGAATTTCAAAGGTTTTGTAAATGACAATTTTTAAATGTATTAATTCTTATATTTATTTTTTTGATACTGATTTACTACATTTTTTAAAACTATTTATTTTTAGATATTTTATTTATTAAATTACATTGTAATTACATTATACATTACATTACAAAATATACTTTCTCAGAATGAATTACTTTAGTTTAAATAGTTTGCAAATAGGCAATAGAGTTTTAAGTACAGTAGTTACAGTTGTTGCAATGGGCAACACAATTTCAAACACAATGCAACATTGACCTCAATGTGAATTTCTAGTTAAATGCAATTAGTTACTTTATGGATTACTTTTCTAACCACAGGACTGGATCCTAGATTCAGTCCTGGGACATCTCCTGTAAACAGTTGAGTAAAAGCGTTTTGGTTACAGTAGTGATTTTTAAGGAATATTATTGTATTTTAAAAGTTGACACTTAGAAACTTTTTCACATAGAATCACCAATGTTATCCTATGGGAGGAAATTCACTTAGCAGGTAAGTAGTGTTATCGTTACTTTTTCTTACTCAGTGTTGGATCCTGGATCCAGCACTGGTGCATCTCCTGTAAACAGTTGAAAGAATGCGTTTAAGTCATACAGGCGATTTTTAAGGAATATTTGTAATTTGTGAAAATCGACACTTTGAAACTTTTCTGCTGAAAACCAGACAATGGATTCCTATGGAAGGAAATATAAGTTACTGGTAAGTACGGTTAGAATTACTTTTCAGGGTCAGTGCTGGGCTAAAAGATGCAGCACTGGGTTCTCTCCTGATAACAGGTGAGTAAATCGGAATTCGTAGTTCCGTTGATTTTAGAGGAATATTATAAAGTTCCAAAACTCCACACTTAGAAGAATTTCCAAGTGAAACCAGTCAATGTTAGCCTATGGAAGGAAATTCAAGTTGCTGGTAAGTACGGTTAAAATTACTTTTCAGGATCAGTACTGGGCTGAAAGATGCAGCACTGAGGTCTCTCCTGATAACAGGTGAGTAAATCGGAATCCGTATTTTGGCTGATTTTAGAGGAATATTATAAAGTTCCAAATCTGCACACTTAGAAGAATTTCCAAGTGAAACCAGTCAATGTTAGCCTATGGAAGGAAATTCAAGTTACTGGTAAGTACGGTTAGAATTACTTTTCAGGACCAGTACTGGGCTGAAAGATGCAGCACTGAGGTCTCTCCTGATAACAGGTGAGTAAATCGGAATTCGTATTTCGGCTGATTTTAGAGGAATATTTGCACAATGGTGAAGGGAGGGCGGGGCCTGAGGTGACATCTGTGCAAACGCGCCCCGTGGCGCGTTTTAATTTGGGGGATTAAGTCCCCTTGAATCATGAGGGTCCCTGGGGCCAACTAGCCCACCAGGAACCTCCAGTATGCGCCACGGGGCTGCGTTGCAGAGACGTGTACAGAGGCCACACCCCTTTTACACCTCTCTGCAACACAGCTCTGTGGCGCTTTCTGGACGTACCTGTTGGGCTAGTTGGCCCCCAGGGACCCTCAGGATTGAAGGGGATTTAATTCCCCATCTTAAAACACGCCACGGGGCCTGTTTGCACACATGTCACCTGAAGCCCCGCCCCTCCCTTCACCACTGTGCAAACGCGCCCGTGGCGCGTTTTAAGTTGGGGATTAAGTCCCCTTGAATCCTGAGGGTCCCTGGAGTCCAACTAGCCCACCATGTACTTCCAAAAGCGCCACAGAGCTGCGTTGCAGAGAGGTGTAAAGGGGTGTGGCCTCTGTACACCTCTCTGCAACGCAGCCCCTGGCGCATACTGGAGGTTCCTGGTGGGCTAGTTTGCCCCAGGGACCCCCAGTATTCAAGGGGAATTACTTCCCTTCTCAAACGCGCCAGGGGCGCGTTTGCAGACTGCTGCAGGGAGGGGGCGGGCCTCCGGCACAATGCCGGTCTTTTTTTTTTTTTTTGATTGGGAGGGGGCTGCGTGGCCCCCTTCCCTCAGCCACTTTTGCCCCGGGGACCCCATCCCCGGGGCCTGAGGAGTTTTTTTTTTAATAAAATTTTAAAAATGGGAAGGGGGCTGCGTGGCCCCCTTCCCTGGGCCTGTATTGGCCCGGGGACCCCATCCCCGGGGCAAGACCTCTTTTTTTATTAAAAATTTGGAGGGGGCTGCGTGGCCCCCTCCTCAGGCCATTTAAGGCCCCGGGACCCCATCCCGGGGCCGGCCTTTAAATATTTTTTTTTATTTTTTTAGGGGAGGGGGCTGCGTGGCCCCCTCCCTGGCCACTTATGGCCCCGGGGACCCCATCCCCGGGGCCTGGCTCTCGTTGGGGACTGTGGGGGTCCCCAAACCCCCACAGTCCCGCCGGCTCCCCGTGTCCTACGGGAGCCGGCATGCTTTCCACATGGGGAGCAGCTAAGATGCTGCTCCCCATGTGGAAAAGCAATTTGCTTGGATATTGGAAGCGAGAGCAGGTTTCTGCTCTCGCCCAATATCCAAAGCAAGTTTGCAATGACAGGACGGGAGCCGCGAGGCTCCCGTCCTGTCATTGCAACAGCAGTGTCCCGGGGTAGGCACCCGGGACACTGCAGGAGCTGGCCCTGGGGGCGGTCCCCAGGGCCACCACAGGCTCCAAGAGGGGGCCGCGCGGCCCCCTCCCCACATCTAGAAAGCCCCGGGAGGTGGTGGTCCCGGGGCTTCGAGGTCCAAAACGGACCCCCATTTTAAATTTCTTAGTGCCCCGGGAGGTGGCGGTCCCGGGGCATGTGGGGGCTGGAGCCCCCACACAGGTTAAAACATTTTAAAAGAAGCCCCGGGAGGTGGCGGTCCCGGGGCAGCGGGAGGGCAAAGACCCTCCCGCACCATTATTTTTTTAAGCCCGGGGGTGATGGTCCTCGGGGCTTTGGGGGCCTTATAAGCCCCCACATATTAAAAAGAAACCCCTGCATGCCCCCGGGACTTGGCCCACCCGGGGCCAATTAACAACGAGCGCGGAGACCGCTGCTGTTTTTTTCTCAGCGGGATCCGCGCACCCTGAGCGCATCCGCCGATTAAAAAAAAAAAATGCTTTTTCTGCCCATGGGGTCCTTGTGGGACCCCTGAGCAGACCTAGGGGGTCAGGGTGTTTCTACCCTGCCCCTTTGTGCGTTTTGTGCACTTGTTTCTTCTTGGGTTTTTCTAATCGGCAGGATCCGCGCACCCTGAGCGCATCCTGCCGATTTAAAAAAATGCTTTTCTGCCCAGGGGTCCTTGTGGGACCCCCTGAGCAGACCTAGGGGTCAGGGTGTTTCTACCCTGCCCCCTTTGTGCGTTTGTGCACTTGTTTCTTCTTGGTTTTTTTCTAATCGGCAGGATCCGCGCACCCTGAGCGCATCCTGCCGATTAAAAAAATGCTTTTCTGCCCAGGGGTCCTTGTGGGACCCCTGAGCAGACCTAGGGGTCAGGGTGTTTCTACCCTGCCCCTTTTGCGCTTTGCGCACTTGTTTCTGTCCCTCGGTTCTACTGAGGGACAAAATGGCTGCCAACACTTCCTGATTTGGACTGTTGACAGCCAATTAGCATGCAGCTCGTGGTCGGGAGGGTACGCGGACCCTACTCGCCCATAGATATATATGTGATTTTCCTTTTGATTTTCTCTGGAACTACTGAACGGATTTACACCATTTAACAAAAGGGTTCTTTCTGAACCAAGAACTACCTCTTTGCCAAATTTGGTGTAATTCCGTTCAGCAGTTCGGGCTGTAGCCGTGGCTAAAGTTTCCTATGGGAAAATGAATGGGGAAAACACGTTTTGGGACCCCCCTTTTTTCTCAGCCCCCGCTTGACGAATCACCCCGAAACTTTCAGGGTAGGAGCGGACCGGAGCGGGCCATAAAGTTGGAAAATTCAGCGAAGATTCGTCAACCGGCAAGAGAGTTATTTCAAATAGAATGTCGCGGATTTCCTATGGAAAATAGGTCCTAACTATAATTATCTACTGGCGACCGCCAGTAGATAATATATATATATATATATATATATATATATATATATTCACTAAAAAATACAAAGGTTACAGGGTCGTTCTAGTTAG
This sequence comes from Calotriton arnoldi, assembly GCA_963921515.1. Lineage (NCBI taxonomy): Eukaryota > Metazoa > Chordata > Amphibia > Caudata > Salamandridae > Calotriton > Calotriton arnoldi. The sequence continues at coordinate 482,729 of CAWUFW010007072.1, read as the reverse complement.
CAAATACAATTTATAAAACCTTAGAAATTCACTAAAAAAAACAAAAACCAGTCCGGAGGTGAGAAAAAAAACAAGCAGGCTTCCCTGCTTGTTTGACTCCGGATTTTCAGCCATAACAGTTTATCATTACGACTGCAGCAATTTAAAAGTATTGAAGTTCACTTAGCCTCGAATTGAACAATTTATCGCGTGCACTTTCATATTGTGATATTGCACTGTAGCTATGAATGCTATTTAGCAAAATAATATTAAGCTCAGTGCTCAATGAATTGTGGGATTTGTAGTATTTTACTACTTGCACGTGACTTTGTAGATATAAAAATCTCAGGCTTGTGAAATGTGACTCACCTGTGATCAAGGCAGCTATGCCGAAACATGTCAGGGTTGAATATCGCTGCATGCAGTCTTCACTTAATCGAAATAAATGTACGACTTACAGAGTTGGTCTTGGCGCCTTCTTTGCTTTTGGTATATATGTGGGAGTCTCCATCCTCCATTTGCCAAGGTCCCCCTTGCAGGATCGGTGACCCCTCACATTAGAAATCTGCATTTGGATTGATGGTGAGAAGGGGGGAATGACCCGCTTGCCTTGGGACGGATCAGAGGATTTTCCTGATATTGTCCAGTCCTTAGGTGATAAAGGGAAACAAGCAGGCTACCCTGCTTGTTTGGCTCTGGATTTTCAGCCACAACAGGTTATCATTACGAATGCAGCAATTTGAAAGTATTTAAGCTCACTTAGCCTCTAATTGAACATTTTATCGCGTACTCTTTAATATTGTGATATTGCACTGTAGCTATGAATGCTATGCAGCAAAATAATATTAAGCTCAGTGCTCAATGAATTGTGGGACACGTAGCATTTTACCACTTGCACGTGGCTTTGCATATATAAAAACCTCAGGCTTGTGAATTGTGACTCACCTGTGACCAAGGTGGCTACGCCAAAACGAGTCAGGGTTGAATATCGCTGCATGCAGTCTTCACCTAATCGAAATAAATGTACGACTTACAGAGTTGGTCTTGGTGCCTTCATTTTGGGGTCTCTGTCTTCCTCTCCCCACTTGATGGCTCTTTCCTGAAAAAGGCATCCACATGAGCAATGGACATAAGACCTCCACTCACTCCATTTTCACTGAAAGTAATGAAGAACTCCTTTGCATGACTATACCAATTTACCGCAAATGGTTTGGCCATCTTGTAACAGTACTGGGTCTTCTAATACTCTTTCACTATGGATCTGCTAGACCTGAAGTTGCGAAAACTGAGCTAGGATTAGTTGACAAAGGCCCGTGTTTAGCAACTGCTCTCAAGGTGACTATATGATTATAATTGTCCCCTCTGAAAGTATATTTTAACTGTGTATGGCCTGGAGGCCTTTGAATGAGAGCCCTTCTTTGCTGCATGGAACACCCCAGCTTCACTCATTTCAACTCAGCCCTAGTCCTCCTCCCTAAAGGCATTCTCCAGCCATTGGGAAATGAGAGAGATGAATTGATCTTTCCTTTATTCACCGCTCTACTAACATGGGGAGAAAGCTCCTGACAATTAATCTATGAACTTGTTCCAGGCCCAGGAGACATTTTGAAACTGGGAGACACCAACCCCCTTCATACAGAAACAGGGAGATAAACACCTCCCATAATTCTACATAAAAAGAGGAATAGCCTGTAGGGTCACAATATAAATGATGCAATTTAAATATGTCTGACAAGGAGGCAGCCCTCCTTAGTGTAAGGGCTACCTCCTTACAACAAGGTAATTGCAATAAGCCTAGGTCTACAAGGCTCTGCAAGAGATAGCTGTTCATTCTCTCCAGAATTTTTTTTAAGTCCCACCAGACATAATATCCTACAAGACCATCACCCACGATGTTGCCTATAGCCTCTTACCTGGGCCCTCTGGAACTCTGACCTGAAACACAGTCATTTGCATTTAATTTACACTGCGATATGCCTCTTCTCTAACATGAACTCTAGTGCAAGGGACAGCGAAGATGGCTCACCCCTTCCTTAAGCCCCATGACACAGCACTTGAGAGATTTGGTTCCAACTCATGAAGCATAAAATACTCCAAAAATCTCTCAAATAATGCAAGAAAAAAATTCAAACACAACCTACGCACACTAACCTCAATTTCTGCTCTAAATGCCCTACAAAATGTAGGAACTGCTTCCTTCTCCACCTTTAAATTGCAAAAACAATCATAATTCCCTTCCGACACTTTTTGTCACTCCTCAGCTCTTTATCTCAACCGGATCTGATCCCCTGAGCACCATTGCCACACCCTTCATAACTAATGAATACATCAAAACACACTCACATGTCGCACTTAGTGAGCACAGGAGCACCAGACCCAATTTAAGAACATTCAGCACTGAGCACCCCCTCTAACACGCCCCAGTCTTCCATCACTGAACCCACCCAGTTCAAAAATCCCCTCAACATTTCCTACCTCTATTTCACCTCCCTCCTCTCCATCAACGATCACTCCCCTACTTTAGGCTTGGAACCTGCAACCCGCCAACCTTCTCAAGGAAGAGGCAACCTCCCCGACATTCTTACCATGTTGCTGAGCTGAATAGAACAAAAACTTGTTTCCAAGCTAAAGACCCCTCCGTAGTAAGAAATGACCTTGTAATCCAGGCCAACTTAACACTCAACCCCACCCTGAGAACTGAGTATTTGACTCCACAAAAATGATCAACAACAGTCAATGGTCTCACTGCCCAGACTTCCATCCCCTTGAGCCAACTGTCTTACAGACACTACTGCACGCTCAACCCCCTATCCTCAATAGAAGTCAAACTACTCAGTGAATCATACAACTCAAAATCCCCTCAAGCGGACAATAAGCCTGCATCTACAATCCCAGTTATCATTAGCACAAATAGAATCCCTCGACCCATCATATCGCCCAGACCTCCTGCTCAATACACCACCATCCAAACACGGCACTCTGCTAAAAATAACCCTTGCTCCCTAACCTGTATGCTCATAAACTGCAGATCTGCAGTGAAATATGCCACATAAATTCCTGAGACCATACTTGCAGTAGAAATTGCATTCCTTATGGAAACCTGGCTTAACAAGCACTTAACCCCGATACTAGACTTGCTCACTACACCTGGCTACTCCATCCTCAGAAGGGATAGACCAGGATAAATAGAGGACAGGCTTGCAACTATCCACAAAAAGAAAACTCAACTTAACACCCTAGAGGCTACAAACTACTCGTTCTTCGAATAATTCCGAGTAGAAATCAAAACTAAAGGCACCACTCCCACTAAACTCCACACTATCTATACCCCACCTGGTGATCACATACTCTTCACCGAGGAACTAACCAACCTAATAACACAATTCTGACTAGATTACTCCAATGATGACTTCAACCTGCACTAGAATGGCACAGAAGACTCCACAATTTATAACCCAAATAACCTACTGGAAATGAACGAACTCAAGCAATTCTGTAATGAACAAACCCACAATAAAGACTCGCCTCTAAGTGCAATAATTACTAGAAGTGAGCTTGTCTCCCTTTGTTCCATCTTGCCTATCGACTGGTCGGACCACCATCAAATTCGATTCAATCTCAAACTATACCACATGCTCTTCCCAGCACCATCCAACAATTCCACACACTGGGCTAGGAACATCAAGCATATCCCACTAGCGGACCTAGAGTCCAGGATCAGCGCTCAATTACATTCTCAACCCCTCCTACACATCGTTGATGAACTCCAGCCCACTATAATGTGGGAGGTGATTTCTGCTGAAAAGTCTTTAACTGAGAAATTGTACAGCTTTAGTTTAAAGATGCTTTCTCATAGGGAAATTGGTTCCTATGGATGCTGCAATCAGTTGAGCTCAGCCAGTTTGTACTCAATTCAAGGGAATTTTCTGGGTAAGTCGAGGCCTCGCAAGCATATGAAAAAGAGTGTTGAAGTCTTTTCTGTAAATTCAGTACCTAGCAGAGTTCGACCTGTAAAGTACAGACATTTTGAAAACAAATATGTTGGACACTTACTACCGAAGAAGGAGTCCACATCTAGAAAACATGTGTCTTTATGAAATACTACAACACTACAGATATAGAAACAATTTAACAGAAAACGTTGGTTGTGACAATTTTTTGGTCGGACACACAAAAGGAAGTCTAATCACAGAAAACTTAGTAGCCAAACTCCTGATAAAAGAGAGTTTTTCTATTTTGCACTTCTATAGCTCTTCAAACCTTGGCTCTTAGAAGTACTCGGAGAATTTGACTACTATGAAGATTCTTTCAACGCTGTGAAAGACATCACTCAGTGTTCAGTGTTTCAAAACTATTTGAGAATGTTAAATTATGAGATTGAACAGGAAGAAACAAATGCTGCAGAGATCGCTAAGTGCAGTTCACAAAGCAGCCAAAGTTCAGAGCCACGTAGTAAAGATCCTTTAGGACAACCAATTATTGAAAATGAGGCTGTCATAGCTATGAATGAGGTGGAAACTGCAATGCAACAAGCAAGACAGGAAAGTGTTGATCTGGAACAGTTAGTTGGACAAGTGAATGATGAGCAAAAACATATATATATGGAAGTAAAAGAGAGAATACAGCATGGATTCCTTCATGAGAACAGTGTACATGCACATCATTTTAGCCAATACTACTATATGTCAGTGGTCAAACTGGCACCGGATAAAGCTTTTTAATTGAAGTTCTCACTGCTTTCTTCCAGAGGACTGCAGACTCTAATTTGTCGTGTGTAGTAACACCACCCACTGGATTAACCGCACACAACTTTAAAGTAATTAATTTAGATCTACTTCTTATGCTGCCTGTGGAACATGACAACAAACTGGAGCACCAAACGTTTTCCAGTGAAGCTTGTCATGAAGTTTCAAGAATACTGAAGAAATTGAAACTTTTAATCATTGATGAGGTGAGCATGGTCTCAAACGTAATGCTTGCCTTTGTACACTTGAGAATGCAACAGGGTCTAACAACAGACTATGATGTGCTGTTTGGAGGAAAGCATTTAATTGTGTTTGGCAATCTACTACAACTTACCCCAGTGAAAGGACAGCCTTTGTTCAAGACACTTCTCCTTAATGAAACTCGAAATTCATTGGGAAGTTTTGGAAATGTAAACATTTCGGTAAACTTCCAATAAAAAGAACTACTTAGGAATATACAGTAAGCATCTGACGTTGAATGTGGAAATATTCTCAAGGATATTAGAACAGCTGTGCTTACAAAAGAGGGAAACGTTGCTTAGAAAATCACTTTACAAAAACTATTTTCGACAAACAAGACAGTACTAGAACCAATGTTCAATTTCATTCAAGAAGGAAAATCTATTGTTTTCCTAATGCCTACACTTCAAGAGTGCTCCTGTTTTAACAAATAATTACTAACATTGGAAAAAAGTCATTTTGCATCTTACAGAAATAGACAAAATGAAACACCAGGGTGTGGCAGTACTCCTAAGTGAAAACCTACAAGCAAAATTGGATTCTATGGAGAAATCTGTTTCCAGAACTGCAGGATTTGAAAAATGTTTACATGTTTGCAAGAATTGTACAGTGATTTTGAGTAGAAATGTAAATGTTGAAGAAGGATTAGTAAATGGTGCTATTGGTAAATTCATTGATTTCATTAACTTTCCAAATAGGAATGAGGTTGAATACTTAGCAATAACATTTGATCAGATTGATAGCATAAAGCAGATTGGAGGGGCCATTGCACGTTTTTTGCTTGTGAAAGACTTATATGTGCGATGAAACAGTTTCCTGTTTCTCTAGCATACACTGCAACTATTCATAAATCTCAAGGTTTCTTTTTTTTATTTTTTTATTTTTACAGAGTTTTATATAGCGCGAACTTGACCCGAATCGGGTATCAGAGCGCTTTACATAGCACCAGTTGCATTACATGAGGACACATTCATTTTTGTTAGGCATGGGGAGATTAAGTGATTTGCCCAGAATCACAGGATGTTCAGCGTCATTGCCGAGAATCGAACCCAGTTCCCCAGATTCAAGGTCGACCGCCCTAGCCGTTAGGCCAACTCCTCTCCCCAAGAGTTTAAGAGTAAATGCAGCTTTTGTTAATATTTGTAATACTGTGTTTAAAGAAGGTATGTCATCTGTGGCATTATCACGAGTTAGAACATAGTCTGGTTTGTATTTGGTTGCTTTTGATAATAGCAAAGTAAGTGCTGATTCAAGTTGTATTAAAGAATACAATCAGTTAAGAAATGTCTGTGCTCCTCATTTAGAACAGTATCCCATTTACGAAAAACAAATGATTTGTCCAAAATAAAAACTTACAAAGGATTGTGCTGATGTTGAAAAAAAAGAAGGGGAACAAGGAAGCTGTTAAGAAGAAAGAACTTGACAATGAGGGAGATATTCTAGGTTACCAGTTATCAAACCCTTCTGGTGTCAACTTCTATGAAAATGTTGTTCTCAATGTACTCTTTCAATTACCTCATCTTGTATGTGCAATTGAACAAAAACCACAGAAGAGATTGTGTTCTCCACTGTGTGGTTTGTTGCAACGTTTACGTAGTGATAGGACTGTAATACATTGTGCTTCAAGCATTAGAGACCTTGTAGACATATGCAGTGGAACAGTACAATTTATTCAAAACACTCAACAAGACGCACAGGAGTTTATAATGGTCATCCTTGGAGTTTTAGAAGAAGAAGAAGAAATAAGCATTGATGACTTATTTGGAATGAGTTGGTCATGGAACCATGAGTGGAAAGATTGCTTTTTCACGTCAAGTAAACAAATAGATTTAGAATGATTTATGTACTTAATGCTACCAGATTGCAAAACTGTGTGCTTTGACAGATTTTTAAAAAAAGCTAGGCAAAAAATACCTGTCCAAATTGTCGATCAGATGTTATGTCAATATTACATGTACAAGAAGTGGCAAGTATCTAATATTAATTCTACAACGATGCAGAGCAGGTGTGAGTAAATTGGAAACAGAGATCGCAAACTTCAAAGCAGGACAAATATCTATTTCTGGGAGTACTTATAGTACTATGGCTATCATCCTTCACGAAGGACTTAGTGTAATATCTGGACACTATACTGTCTATTTAAAAACTGAAACTGGATGGACGGAAAATAAGGCAGCAACCTTAAATTCAAGAAAAACTGCCTTTTGAGCTACTAAATTCTTATCTTTTGTTTCTTCAACCAAAGTTCTATGGAGGAGTACTGTTAAAAAGTGGTATAATGTATTTTTTCTAGGTGTATCGTCAGTATTTATGACGTCATTTGGCCTGCCAAGGGTGATTTCTTTATAAGGTTCTCCATATCCTAGTGTCCTTTATATCTATTAGCAGTATTGTACCACTTTTAATAATAAAGGAGTTATTTTTAACATATGTTTCTTTAGATTAGCTGAGTAACTATAGGTAAACAATTGATTAAATAATTGTAGTGAGTGCAATGCGCACTGTCACTTATTCATAGTGACATACTCTGCAGTTCTGGGCTTTTTCTACAATCTATATGATTGTTTTTTTCCCATTTTTCAAGGATGTATCTTTATACAGGACATCGTTTTCGGTGTACAAGTATAAAAGCTGACAACAATAAAAAAGAGAAAATGAAATGCTTTAATATAATGTAAGATACTATTACATCATAAGAAATGTCTACTGCTTTGTACAAATGCACAAATGAAAAGTTTATTGTGTAATCTTGTGTAATGTAATACTAACTTATAATTCTGTTTTTTATACAGATGGATGGCATCATCTTTTGGAGTGATATACTTTACTAATTATTTCTTACTGTGTTGTTGCCAAACTTACATTCTCAAGGTACACACTGAGACAGATAGTGATACAGCTACTGAGACATCCAGACACACACCGATACAGTCACTCATATACCCAGTCATACACAGATACATGCACTCACACAAGCACTCACTCACCCATGCAGTCATTGACACACCTACTTACTTACTATACAGCCACTTACTCACCCACAATGCCAGTCAGTCACTCACTCACCCATAAAGCCACTCATATACACAGTCACTCAACCATACAACTACTCACACACCCACTCACTCACCCATACACTCACACACCTACTCACTCACCCTTATATCCAATCAACCATACAGCCACTGACATATCCACTCACTCATCCATACATCCACTCACATTCCTACTTACTCACCCATATAGCCACATACCCAGTCCCTCACCAGTATAGCCCTTCACACACTCATTCACCCATACAGCTACTCACACACCCACTCTCTCACCCATACAGCTACTCACACATTCACTCACTCACCCATACTGCTACTTACACACCCACTCACTCACCCATACAGCCACTCACACACACAGTCACAAATTCATCAAGCCAGTCACACAGCCACTCTCACCCATATTCTCTCACACAGCCACTCACTCACCCACACAGTCACTCACACACTCATTCACTCACCTATACAGTCACTGACACTCCCAGTCACTCACTGATACAGCCACTCACACACCTGCTCACTCACATATTCAGCTACTCACACACAGTCACTCATCCATAGAGCCAGTCACACAGCTACTCACTCACCCATACAGCCACTCACTCAGAAACTCACTCACCCATACAGTAACTCACACATCCACTTACTCACCAATACAGATATACAGATACTCACACACCCATTCACTTACCGATAGAGCCACTCACACACTCATTCACTCATCCATATAGTCACTGACACACCAAGGGGCCGATTCCGATCTCGGCCGGTAGTGCTCCGAATCGGATTCGGATTCACCGGATCCGATTCGGAGCCCTGTTTCCCGACCGAATCGTACGCGGGTCCGGCCGAGCGAGTACGATGCAAGCACCCGCGAAATCACCGACCGACTCGAACGCGGCTTCAACACGCTCCGACCGACTCGCATGGACACGACTCGCACCGCGCTATGGAGACGTTTCCCAGCCGGGTAAGTACGATGCGCGCCGCGAGCAGTCCGACCGACTCGCGCCCGTCCCGCTCGAAAAAGCTGTCGGAGCCGGACTTTGGGGGTCCGCGTCGGACCCCCTGTACGCGTAGGCGCGTGAGTCATACACAGGGGGACCCATGGGTCCCCCCTACCTGTGCATGTACGCCGCGATGCACATGGACGCGTACCCGCTGTAGGGGGCGCCCTTGTTCGCCTTGCACCCATTGAGTCAATGGGAGCCCGCGTACGCGTTGTACGACAGGCTCCCATTGACTTCAATGGGAGTCCGACCGACACGAGTCCGATGGCATGCGTGCGCATCGTACTCGTTCGGTCGGACTGCTAGGGTCCGATTCGGTCGGAATTCTCTCCGGGTCCGGCTCGGTCGGAGAGATTTCCGGCCCGAATTGGAATCGGCCCCCAAGTCGCTTGCCCTTACAAGCACTCACACACCAACTCACTCACACATGCAGCCACTCACACATAGCCACTCATCCATAGAGCCAAACAGCCACTCACTGGCCCATACAGCTACTCACACAGCCACTCACTCACCCATACAGTCACTCACACAGGCACTCACTCACCCATACAGCCACTCACTCACCAACTTGCTCACCCATACAGTTACTCACATACCCACTCACTCACCCACATAGCCACTCATACACTCATTCACTCACTCATACAGTCACTGACATCCAGTAACTCACGGATACAGCCACTCACACACCAATGTACTCTCACAGACACCTACTCACACACAGTCACTCATCTATACATCAATACAGCCACTTACATAACCAGTCACTCATCCCTACAGCCACTCACACACTCACTTACCTATACAGCCACTCACATACCCACTCACTCACCCATACAGCCACTCACACACTCATTCACACACTCATTCACTCACCCATACAGTCACTGACACACCCAGACAGTGTCCCACACAGCCACTCCCATACTCTCTCACTCACCCATATACATTAAACCAAACACTCAGTTGTACTAACATATATATAGACATATACCAACAGGTATTTACATTCACATACAAACAAAAAACATACAGTTATTCTTTCTTTAAACCAGATAGGGCGGTTCTGAAAAGAACCTTTTTATTTACTTTCTTTGTTTTTTTGTGCTGTTTCTGAACTCTTTTTTGGGTGGGTGTTCTTTTTAAATTTTAATACCGTAATTGAAAGAATCAAACTAAAAAAACAACATGCATAAATTTTGCACAGCAAGTCAAAAACAAAACCAAAGAAATTAACACTTGCGGCACTTGTTCACTTCAATATTTGCAGAAAAAAACTGCTCACCAACTGACAAAACTTTATTATACTTCCTGCAGAAAATTCCTATGTCAGACAACTCAGGTATTTCAGCTGGAATAACTTGGGTTCCAGGCATGGGAAGAGTATTGCCAGCCGCTAGCTCCCCCGTAACAGATGTTGATGCTGCTTCTCTTTCTTTTTCGGCTCTAAAGAGCCACGTAGGATGAATGATTTTAGGGTGCTTAAGCATGGAGGTGGTCCCATGACTGTATTTTTTGGCAGTGCCTCTCCATAAAATGTTCAAACTCAATTTACACTGCACGTCCCTTGCAACTCCTTTTTTCCCCAGAGAGGATGGAAAAAAATTCCCATACAATGCTCTCCTTTCTTTTTGGAAGCTCTGCGTCCTCATTTGAAGAAGTGTGGTTTCTGAGTCTGGGGCCTGAGTAGAGGCTGAGGATGCCATTTTAAAAATGAAAAAATGGCATCCAAAAAATAAGTAAAATGCAGCTTCAGTCAATAGTGTGAAACTACGTAGCTACACCCAGAAGTAAAAAAAAGTGGGAGGGCATTTCCACTGGAGAGGAATGAGAATTTTTTTTACCAATCATATCCCTTTATTCATGTGTCACATGGGTTTTGCGGTGTTGTCATGATAGTGTTTTCCCAGGTAACCGGGGTCCTGCGTAAAGAACACCGCCTCTCCCACACTAAGCCTGTTGCTCCGGCATTAAAATTGTATAGTTGTAAGGCCATGAGCAGTGCCCTTTATGGTGCTGAGCTTTGGGGGATGGCAAAAGCCAACAATCTGATATCCCTGGAGAATAGGTTCCTTAAAAATTTGGTTTCTCTCCCACAGAGTACTCCCACTCGCCCACTATTGCTAGACATGGGCATCAAACCCATAAGTGACTTAGTGAGCTCTGCCCCCTATTGTTCTGGTATCGGCTGGTATCCACCCGGAATTATCGGTGTATGCTGCCACTTTCCAAGAGATTTGTGCCCTAGATTCCATGCATAAAATTGGTTGGACAAAGCACGTCAAAAGCCTCCTGTCACGCATAGGTCTAGTGGGACACGATATCGGTTCTCCACCACCCCTCACTAAAAGTCAGATTAAAATCCTCTATTGGGAAGGGGTTGAGCACTCTGCCGTTTTAGCCGGCAATCGAGGGAGACTGACCGAGGAATTTAACGGTATTAAGTGCAACCGCACCCTTGAAAGTTACCTTGATATTATTAAAGTGCCGGCCGATAGAAAATTATATATTCAGTTCAGATTTGGCAGCCTGCCTATTAATTCATTTACAAATTCATGGCTGTCTAACAAAGCATTACCAAAGGGCTGTCCCTGCTGTCCCTCTCCACAAGAATCTATTGCTCACTTCCTTTTTGCATGCAAAGCATACACTAAACTCAGGAGTAGATGGCTCTCTCCTGTTTGTAGAGAACTTGGCACTCGAGATCACAGAGTGGCTCTGCGTATACTAAAATCTGATGCAAGACCTCTATTTGTGTGTGCTATTGCAAAATATTTGGGAATTGCATGGGCAATCAGAAGAAGGGCGTTGAATCCTTCCCGGCCTAACCCTATGATCAGCATTTGTGTCTAAATCCTTATTAAAATTATTGCTGCTATATTTGACAGTAAATTAGAAAGAGCAAGCAATATTGTTTAGCATTCTTTTAAGTTTTTTTTCCTTTTGTAAAAAATGTTTAAAATCTTTTTAATGTTCTCTATTGTATAGATAGACAGATGACTGATCCATCTCCTCGATATATCCATCAATTCCATGATTCTATGTTGGAAATGCTGTCTTAATATAACAACTAATGTAACATAGAGCACTTAAAACATCTCCACTAGAACTTGGCTCATGTAGGAAATGTACCTGCAAGTATGCCTATATTTTAGCATCGGGATGGTTTGTATCTATGAGGCTAATGAGATCTATACACCTCCCGTAGTTTAACTTCCTGTCTATTTTTATCCTCGTGAGTTTTTATATTTAATGTTATCTTTTAAAATTGTATAATTTTATCATTGAAGTGCATCTTTTGATGTATATTGATATATACGTAATTCATCCTCTGAATCTGTGTCTTTTATGGTAATCTTTACCGAAATAAAGATTTGATGATGATGATAGTGTTGTGACGCCACTGTGAATACTGAAATATGTATTAAAACATGATTGTAACATTACATCACTCATCACTACATAAATGAATATAAAATATTAGTAAATTACTTATCTTGAATATAAATTTCAAAATGTCTATAGATCATTTTAAGTTTTTTTTTAAAATCACGCTGGTTTCGCGAATGTCCTGTGGTAATAGGAAATATGTGTTGGAACAATTCGAGAAGGATTCGCAAACATCAAAAAACTTTTTTAAAAACAGTGATTCCTGTAAATATCAAGCAACTGCACCAATAAACTCAGGTACGTGGACATGGTGAGTAGCTGCACTAACAGCAGACTGGGCCAAAGAGTGCGAACAGCCCAGTTCAAAGAGATTAGAGTTTAGTTTGAAAATTTGAAGGCACACCAGTAAGAAGTTCAGGTACATAGCTATGGTACAGCAGGTGCAGTGTCACTGGAGTAGGCTCAAGAGTGAAAGCAGCCCACTTCATGAATATTACCATACAGCCACTCACACACCCACGCACTCACGCAGCCACACAGCATCTCAGACACCTATTCACTCACTTTTACAGCCACTCATACACCCACTTAGTCACCCATACAGGCAATCACATTTCCACTCACATACTCACAAAGCTACTCAGCCACACTCAACGATACATAGAATCACTAAGACGCCCATGCCCTAAGGTTACAGGTTATAGTTACAAAAATAAAATGAAAAAAAACTTAAAATTCACTAAAACACTTAAAGGTGACAGGGACATTATAGTTATGAAATAGAATTTTAAACAAAACTTAGAAATTCACTGAAAAAACTAAAGTTACAAAGACTTTATAGTTAGGCTTAGATTTCACTCGTACAAAACTGCAGAAATTCAGCAGTTATAATTACCTGAGCTAACTATACCTTACGCTGCCACAATGCACCGCGTATGACCTCACATATTATATCACTTATGTCATGGTTAGTGACATCACTGATGACAACTCAAACAACATCACAGATGACATCACCCACAGAACCACTCACACACCCACACAACCTCTCTACACTCACTCAAACATCCATACAATCACTCACACATCCACTTACTCATCCACAGAGCCACTCACTCACCCACCCACACATTCACATATACAGCCACTCAAACAGTCACCCACTTACCTATATACCTACTCACAGAGCCTCTCACTCACTCACACAGTCACTCACACAGCCACTCATTCACCCACACAGCCACTCACATACCTCCTTACTCACCAATATAGCTACTCACACACCCAGCCAGTCACCCATATAGCCTTTCATCAAAGCCACTCACATGCCCACATAACCACTTACATGCCCATTCACACATCCATACAAGCAATCACACATCTACTCACTCACCCATACAGCCACTCACACAGTCACTCTCCAATACAGCCATTCCCACACCCACTCACCCACTCAGTCACCCATATAGTGACTTACACACCCAGTCATTCACCCATCCAGTCACTCATACAGCCACTCAGTCACCCATACAGCCAGTCACCCCCCACACCCATCCATACAGCCTCTCATACAGTCACTCACTCACCCATACAGCCACTCACACACTCACTCACCAATACAGCTACTCACACACCCACTCACACAGGGTCAAGACTGATTTGCATATAGCTGGGTCTGAACTGAGGTGGGAAGTGAGCTAAAGAATGATGATGGATTCAACCCAGATCTGTGACTGGGGGAGAATGTCTGAAAAGTTTCACCACTACGTCCATCATCTCTTTGTGTTTGCTTTGTTCACCCTAAGTTGGCAGGGTATGCCCAGACGTGGGTCCCTTGCTCACTTTGCCACTGGATTCAAGCTAGCTTGGCTGATGAGAGGTGTTACCCCAAAACCGGTCCCAGGATGCTTGTTTCCAGTCCAGGGAAGACCTGGCTTGGCAGTTCAGGCTGGACTGTTCCCATGAGGCACAGGGTCAAGACTGATTTGCATTTGGCTGGGTCTGAACTGGGATGGCGAAGTGAGCTAAAGAACGATGATGAATTCAACCCAGATCTGTGACTGGGGGTGAGTGTCTGAAAAGTTTCAGTGATCCATCCATCATCTCTTTGTGTTTGCTTTGTTCGCCCTAAGTTGGCAGGGTATGCCCAGACGTGGGTCCCATGCTCACTTTGCCACCGGATTCAAGCTAGCCTGGCTGATGAGGGGTGTTACCCCGAAACCAGTCCCAGGATGCTTTTTTCTGGTCCAGGGAAGACCTGGCTTGGCAGTTCAGGCTGGACTGCTCCCATGAGGCACAGGGTCAAGACTGATTTGCATATGGCTGGGTCTGAACTGGGGTGGCGAAGCGAGCTAAAGAACGATGATGAATTCAACCCAGATCCGTGACTGGGGGTGAGTGTCTGAAAATTTTCAGCGCTCCGTCTATCATCTCTTTGTGTTTGCTTTGTTTGCCCTAAGTTGGTAGGGTTTGCCCAGACGTGGGTCCCTTGCTCCCTTTGCCACTGGATTCAAGCTAGCCTGGCTGATGAGGGGTGTTACCCCGAAACCAGTCCCAGGATGCTTTTTTCTGGTCCAGGGAAGACCTGGCTTGGCAGTTCAGGCTGGACTGTTCCCATGAGGCACAGGGTCAAGACTGATTTGCATATGGCTGGGTCTGAACTGGGGTGGCGAAGTGAGCTAAAGAACGATAATGGATTCAACCCAGATCTGTGTTTGGGGGGTGAGTGTCTGCAAAGTTGCAGCGCTCCGTCCATCATCTCTTTGTGTTTGCTTTGTTCACCCTAAGTTGGCAGGGTATGCCCAGACGTGGGTCCCTTGCTCACTTTGCCACTGGATTCAAGCTAGCTCGGCTGATGAGAGGTGTTACCCAGAAACTGGTCCCAGGATGCTTGTTTCCGGTTGATAGAAGACCTGGCTTGGCAGTTCGGGCTGGACTGTTCCCATGAGGCACAGGGTCAAGACTGATTTGCATATGGCTGGGGCTGAACTGGGGTGGCCAAGTGAGCTAAGGAACGATGATGGATTCAACCCAGATCTTTGACTAGGGCTGAGAGTCTGAAAAGTTTCAGCACAGCGTCCATCATCTCTTTGTGTTTGCTATATATGTTTGACACTCATAAACTTTCAGAAAACACCACAATCACTGGATGATGTCATCAGTGATGTAATTTGAGATGTCATCAGTGATGTAACTGACCATGTCATCAGTGATGTAATATGTGAGGTCATAAGCAGTGCATTGCTAGGGCATAAGTTATAGTTAGCTCAGGTAACTTGCAGTTTAGGAAAGTCTGTAGAGGTAGTGAAATATAATTTTTTGATTTATATATTTTTTTAAAGGTTTATGGAGTGCCGTAGTACTTTCACAAAAGTATTCTAGAAAGTATTGTGGTATCAATACCAATGAAAAAAAGCGAAAAAAAAACACATGCCACTCCACTCCACTCAATGACACT
Organism: Calotriton arnoldi; assembly: GCA_963921515.1. Classification (NCBI taxonomy): domain Eukaryota; kingdom Metazoa; phylum Chordata; class Amphibia; order Caudata; family Salamandridae; genus Calotriton; species Calotriton arnoldi. The sequence goes on along the minus strand of CAWUFW010007072.1, from coordinate 466,852 downwards.
CTAGTCTTCTCTACGACACTCCATACCACTTTACTCTATGCCACTCCACTCTACAATAGGCCCCTACACTCTATGACATGCACCTCCACTGCACAACACTCCAGTCTACGGCCCTAAGACACTGTACAACACACCACTCTATGGCACACCACTCCATTGTAATGTATGACACGCCACTCTATTCTACACCAGTCAACTCTGCTCTACAACACACCACTCCATTCTATGCCATGGCATGCTGCGCCATGACACTATTCACCACTACCCTTTATGCCACTCTATTCTACACAAATATATCTACCCCTTCACTCTGTGACACTCCACTCTATGTGCCATGACACTCTATGCCATGATACTCTACAACAAAGCATTCTACGACACTCCACTCTATGCCATGCATTCTACTCGGTTCTACAATACTCTACTCCACTCTATGCCCCTCCACTCTACCACACTCTACTCCACTCTATGCCACTCCACACTACAACATTCTACTCCACTCTATGCCACTCTATCCCACTCTATGCCACTCCACTCTACTCCACTCAGCACATCTCCCTCTATGCCACTCTACCCCACTTTACTCCACTGTACTCTAGGACACTCTACACATCTCCCTCTATGTCACTCTACAACACTCTACACCACTGTACAACACTCTATGCAGCTCCTTTTATGCCACTTTATACCACTTTAGTACACTACTCCACGCTACTTCACTGTACACTACTACTCCACTCAATGCCACTCCACTCAATGCCACTCCGTACCACTCCATTCTATGCCATTCTAAACCACTCCACTCTACCACACTCTACAACATCTATGACACTCTAATTCACTCTATGACACTCTAATTCACTCTATGACACTCTACACATCTTTCTCTATGCCAATCCACCCCACTTTACTCTACTGTACTCTATGATACACTGTTCCACTCTACACCACTCCACTCTATGCCACTCTATGCCACTTGACTCTACGGCACTCTATGCACTACAGTCTACCACAATCTATGACACTCTACTCCACACTACACCACTAAAGTCTACAACAGTCTACTCTACTCTATAACACTCTACTCCACTCTATGCCAATCTACAACACTCTACTCCACTGTACAACACTATATGCAACTCCTTATATACCACTTCATACCACTTTACTACACTCTACTCTATGACCCACTACTCCACTCTATTTCACTATACACTACTACTCCACTCTATTCCACTTCACTCAATGCCACTCTGTAACACTCCACTCTAAGCCACTCCACTCTACCACACTCTACAACACTCTGTTCCACTCTACCACACTCTATGGCATTCCACTCTACAACATTCCACTCTATTGCACTCCCCTCCACTCTACTCGTTGGCACTCCACTTGACGCCACTGGACTCTATGACACGCCAATCCTCTCTATGACATGCCATTCCACTCTACACCCCTTTTGCAACTCTATGAGATGCCACTACACTCTACTCTATGACATGACTCTGCATTCTATGCTGCTCCACTCTATGCCATTCCACTGTATGTCATTCTACTCTCCACCTCTCCACTCTACACCACTCTGCTGTACGCCACTGCACTCTACACCACGCCGCTCTACACTCTATGCCACTCCACTATACAACCCTCTACTCCCACTCTATGCCACTCTACGACACTGTACTCAACAACACACTACTCAACAGCACTCCACTCGACAACATTCCACTGGACGACACTACACTCAACAACACTCCAATTTATGCCACTCCAATGTATGACACTCCACTCTACAACATTTCACTCCACTCTATGCCACTCCAATCTACAACTCTGTACTCCACTCTAAATAAAATATCACTGTAGAAGTATATTATTAACTCATCTACTTGGAAACCACCATATAGTATACTTATCATTTATTAATTACAATGTTGTATTTCTGATACCTGAAAAATATGGTTAACATTGCTACAAGCTCTTCCTCTTTTGAAACATTTGGTTAGTTCTTAAAATACCTTTATTTTTCTTCTTTTTTTATGTTTTCTTCTGGATTTGTTTTCCATAAGGTCAGCATGCCCAAAAGAAAGCAATAGTTTTGCCAGGATACAGGAGTCAAATAATAAAAATCTAAAACAACTAAAGGTTTTGGGGAGGACACTGATGAGCCACGACCAGCTCACAAAGTATTAACATGTCCCTCTTTCCTGTAACAATCACAGTATGGCAGAGGAGATAGTCTGTTGCAATACTGCCATACTGATCAATAATTTCCCTATTCTGCCTCATAAATTGTATTGGCACAACGGTACCAGGAGCTGGTACTGATGCAGGGCCACAAACACCGAATTGGGGGGCAGATGTAGATGAAGAAGACGAAGGTGCTACTGGAAGTACAGATGCAGCAGGTGGTGGTGAAGGTGCCAATGACGTGGAAGAAGTTGACGGTGTCACACTCAAAGATGTACACAAAGTTGAACTTTCTGCTTCAGCATTTTCGACCTCCTTCTGACGCTTTCTTTCGACACATGCCAAAATGGTTGAATGCATTGCCTGCAGGTGTTTCCTCATTCCTGTGGTCCCAAATGAGTACTGCTTCGCGTTCCCACAGGTAATCACTTTGTTGCAGAAGTTGCAGGCTTCCAGTTTAGCATTGAATTTTTCCATCCAGGAGTCAATGAGAAAAATCCCACAAGATGGACTCCTTCAGCTTCCTCCTCCACTGGACTTCTTCTACCTTCTGCTGCAACTGCACCTCTTCTTCCTCCTGCTGCAAAACCCTAGGTGCTTGTTATTCAGCCATTGCAGGTCTTGAAAGTAGCATGGTGGCTTCAGAAGAAAAAATATTACTACATGAACTATAACTCACACCTTCTCAATTAACAGCTTATATACTTTCATATTACATCTCTTATGCTGCATTAAATTAGAGCATTCATAGCAACACTCATGACATCTCGATAACATCATTTATGAGAACACTGTGCATGGTAGCAGGCAGAGTTATAATTCATGTAATCTGGCTTTAAATCCACAAAACTGTATGAAAGAACGCAAGTTATAGTAAGTTTTGGGTGGAGCTTTATAATTTGTGTAGTTTAAGTTGGTTTAGTATAGAAATAATAAATTAGGTTTTCCCAACTATAACTAATCTTACTTAAACCTTTGGTCTTTTCATTGATATACATATATCTATCTATCGATCTATAGCTAGATATAGATATGTAATTTAGGCATTACCTAAGGCTTAGCACTATATATATATATATTCACTGAAAAAACCATAGGTTTTAGGGACAGTTATAGTTAGTTGGACATTTTACTCGTACAAAACCCGTGAAATTCCCCCGTTATAGTTAGTTCAGCTAACTATAACTCGCGCCCGCAATGCACTGCTGATGACGTCACATATTACATCACTCATGACATGGTCAGTGACATCACTGATGACATCACTGATGACATCTCAAATGACATCACTGATGACATCATCCAGTGACTGTGTGTTTCTGTAAAGTTTAAATATTTTTAATATATAAAGGAAAAGACGTATTGAAGAATGAGTGGGTGTGTAAGTGTCTGTATGGATGATTTAGTAGGTGCGTGACTGACTCTATAAGTGAGTGATTTAACGTATCTTACTGAATGCATGGGTTAGTGACTAAACTGGGTGAATGTCTGTATCCGTCTGTCTGTTGCTGTGTAAGTGGCTGCATGGGTTTGTGAATAGCTACATGAGTGTCTATAAGAGTTATTGATTTGTTGTCTGAGTATCTGTATGGGTGCCTGAGTGTTTGTGTGGATGGGGTGTGTGCGACTGTGCATAGATGTGTGAGTGGGTGATTCACTGGGTGGATGGTTTCAAGAGTGCATCTGTGATAGACTGTATGGGTGGGTAAGTGTGTGTAAGAGTGTGTTAGTGAGTGAATGTATGTCCCAGTGGTACATGTGTGAGTAACTACATATGTGAAAGGCAGTATATATGTGTGTTGGAGTATATAAATAGCTATAAGCGAGAGTGAGTGATTGTGATAGTGGCTGTATGGATGAGTGTGTGCTTGTATCAGTGATTATATAAGAGCGTAACAATGTGCTAGTATTTGTATGATTAAGTGAGCTGGTGTGTGTATAACTGTATAGGTGAGTAAATGGCAGTGTGTTTAATTATTTGCATGACTGACTAGGTGCGTGAGTACCTCTATGGATGAGTGGCGGTGTTTGAGTGTCTATATAGGAGTAAGAGTGCATATGATAGTCCTGTACTGAGTGACCATAAGTATGAGTGACTGTACGGGTGAGTGAGTGGATGTGTGTGTGTAGACCTAAGAATCAGTGAGTGGGTATGTAGTTATTGGTGTTGGAGTGTCTATGGTTTTGCGAATGGCAGTCTGTAATTTAGATTGGGTGCATCAAAGGTTATATTAGGGTGTGAAGAGCTGCATCAGATTATCACGTGGATGATGTCATCAGTGATGTCATTTGAGATGTCATCAGTGATGTCATCAGTGATGTCACTGACCATGTCATGAGTGATGTAATATGTGACGTCATCAGCAGTGCATTGCGGGCGCGAGTTATAGTTAGCTGAACTAACTATAACGGGGAATTTCACGGGTTTTGTACGAGTAAAATGTCCAACTAACTATAACTGTCCCTAAAACCTATGGTTTTTTCAGTGAATTTCAAAGGTTTTTTAAATGCTAATTTCTAACTATAACATATCTGAAACCTATGGTTTTTTCAGTGAATTTCAAAGGTTTTTAAATGCTAATTCCTAACTATAACATGTCTGAAACCTACGGTTTTTCAGTGAATTTCAAAGGTTTTGTAAATGACAATTTTTAAATGTATTAATTGTTATATTAATTTTTTTCATACTGATTTACTACATTTTTAGAAACAATTTTTTTACATATTTTATTTTTAAATTACATTGTAATTACATTATACATTACATTACAAAAAATACTTTCTCAGAATGAATTAATTTAGTTTAAATACTTTGCACATAGGCAATAGACTTTTAAGTACAGTAGTTACAGTTGTTGCAATGGGCAACACATTTTCAAACACAATGCAACATTCAGCTCAATGTGAATTTCTAGTTAAATGCAATTAGTTACTTTATGGATTACTTTTCTAACCACAGGACTGGATCCTAGATTCAGTCCTGGTACATCTCCTGTAAACAGTTGAGTAAAAGCGTTTTGGTTACAGTCGTGATTTTTAAGGAATATTATTGTATTTTAAAAGTTGACACTTAGAAACTTTTTCTCATAGAATCACCAATGTTATCCTATGGAAGGAAATTCACTTAGCAGGTAAAAACTGTTATCGTTACTTTTTCTTACTCAGTGTTGGATCCTGGATCCAGCACTGGTGCATCTCCTGTAAACAGTTGAAAGAATGCGTTTAAGTCATACAGGCGATTTTTAAGGAATATTTGTAGTTTGTGAAAATCGACACTGAAACTTTTCTGCTGAAAACCAGACAATGGATTCCTATGGAAGAAAATATAAGTTACTGGTAAGTACGGTTAAAATTACTTTTCAGGGTCAGTGCTGGGCTAAAAGATGCAGCACTGGGTTCTCTCCTGATAACAGGTGAGTAAATTGGAATTCGTACTTTGGTTGATTTTAGAGGAATATTATAAAGTTCCAAAACTCCACACTTAGAAGAATTTCCAAGTGAAACCAGTCAATGTTAGCCTATGAAGGAAATTCAAGTTACCGGTAAGTACGGTTAAAATTACTTTTCGGGACCAGTACTGGGCTGAAAGATGCAGCACTGAGGTCTCTCCTGATAACAGGTGAGTAAATCAGAATTCGGATTTCGGCTGATTTTAGAGGAATATTTGTATGTTTCAAAAATCAACACTTAGAAACTTTTTCAGCAAAAAGCAGGCAATGATATCCTATGGAAGGAAATTCAAGTTACTGGTAAGTACGGTTAAAATTACTTTTGAGGATCAGTACTGGGCTGAAAGATGCAGCACTGAGGTCTCTCCTGATAACAGGTGAGTAAATCGGAATTCGTATTTCGGCTGATTTTAGAGGAATATTTTAAAGTTCCAAAACTCCACACTTAGAAGAATTTCCAAGTGAAACCAGTCAATGTTAGCCTATGGAAGGAAATTCAAGTTACTGGTAAGTACGGTTAAAATTACTTTTCAGGACCAGTACTGGGCTGAAAGATACAGCACTGAGGTCTCTCCTTATAACAGGTGAGTAAATCGGAATTCGTATTTCGGCTGATTTTAGAGGAATATTTTAAAGTTCCAAAACTCCACACTTAGAAGAATTTCCAAGTGAAACCAGTCAATGTTAGCCTATGGAAGGAAATTCAAGTTACTGGTAAGTACGGTTAAAATTACTTTTCAGGACCAGTACTGGGCTGAAAGATACAGCACTGAGGTCTCTCCTGATAACAGGTGAGTAAATCGGAATTCGTATTTCGGCTGATTTTAGAGGAATATTTTAAAGTTCCAAAACTCCACACTTAGAAGAATTTCCAAGTGAAACCAGTCAATGTTAGCCTATGAAGGAAATTCAAGTTACCGGTAAGTACGGTTAAAATTACTTTTCAGGACCAGTATTGGGCTGAAAGATGCAGCACTGAGGTCTCTCCTGATAACAGGTGAGTAAATCAGAATTCGGATTTCGGCTGATTTTAGAGGAATATTTTAAAGTTCCAAAACTCCACACTTAGAAGAATTTCCAAGTGAAACCAGTCAATGTTAGCCTATGAAGGAAATTCAAGTTACCGGTAAGTACGGTTAAAATTACTTTTCAGGACCAGTACTGGGCTGAAAGATGCAGCACTGAGGTCTCTCCTGATAACAGGTGAGTAAATCGGAATTCGTAGTAAGGCAGATTTTAGAGGAATATTTGCACAATGGTGAAGGGAGGGGCGGGGCCTGAGGTGACATCTGTGCAAACGCGCCCCGTGGCGTGTTTTAAGTTGGGGGATTAAGTCCCCTTGAATCATGAGGTTCCCTAGGGGCCAACTAGCCCACCATGAACCTCCAGTATGCGCCAGGGGCTGCGTTGCAGAGACGTGTAGAGAGGCCACACCCCTTTTACACCTCTCTGCAACGCAGCTCTGTGGCGCTTTCTGGATGTACCTGTTGGGCTAGTTGGCCCTAGAGACCCTCAGGATTGAAGGGATTTAATCCCCCATCTTAAAACGCGCCACGGGCCTGTTTGCACACATGTCACATGAAGCCCCGCCCCTCCCTTCACCACTGTGCAAACGCGCCACTGTGGCGCGTTTTAAGTTGGGGGATTAAGTCCCCTTGAATCCTGAGGGTCCCTGGAGTCCAACTAGCCCACCATATACCTCCAAAAGCGCCACAGAGCTGCGTTGCAGAGAGGTGTAAAAGGGCGTGGCCTATGTACACGTCTCTGCAAGGCAGCCCCTGGCGCATACTGGAGGTTCCTGGTGGGCTAGTTGGCCCCCAGGGACCCCCAGTATTCAAGGGGATCGTTCCCCCTCTGCAAACGCGCCAGGGGCGCGTTTGCAGAGTACTGCAGGGAGGGGGCGGGGCCTCCGGCACGATGCCGGTCGTTTTTTTTTTTCGTTTTTTTTTTTAATGGGAGGGGGCTGCGTGGCCCCCTTCCCTTGCCCACTTTGGCCCCGGGGACCCCATCCCCCGGGGCCTGAGCATTTTTTATTTTTTTTAATTTTAAAAAAAAACGGGAAGAGGGCCGCGTGGCCCCCTTCCCTGGGCCTGTATTGGCCCCGGGGACCCCATCCCCCGGGGCATGGCCTCGATTTTTATTTTTTTTCTTTGTAGGGGGCTGCGTGGCCCCCTCCTCAGGCCATTTAAGGCCCCGGGGACCCCATCCCCCGGGGCCGGCCTTTCCCTTATTTAAAAAAAAAAAAATTTGAACTTTGGGGAGGGGGCTGCGTGGCCCCCTTCCCGAGCCACTTATGGCCCCGGGGACCCCATCCCCCGGGGCCTGGCCTCACGTTGGAGACTGTGGGGGTCCCCAATCCCCCACAGTCCCAGCCGGCTCCCCGCCTCCTGCGGAAGCCGGCATTGCTTTCCACATGGGGAGCAGCTAACATGCTGCTCCCCATGTGGAAAGCAATTGGTTGCATTTTGAAAGAGAGAGCAGGTTTCCTGCTCTCTCTTTCAAAATGCAAACCAAGTTTGCTAAGACAGGACGGGAGCCGCGAGGCTCCGTCCTGTCATAGCAAACAGCAGTGTCCCAGGGGTAGGCACCCCGGGACACTGCAGGAGCTGGCCCTGGGGGTGGTGGTCCCCAGGGCCATCAAGGGCTCCAGGAGGGGGCCGCGCGGCCCCCTCCCATTCAGTGCACAGCCCCGGGGAGGTGGTGGTCCCCGGGGCTTGGAGTCCGTAACGGACCCCCATATTTAAATGTTTAGTGCCCCGGGGAGGTGGCGGTCCCCGGGGCATGTGGGGGCTGGAGCCCCCACACAGGTTTAAAAAAAAAAAAAGAAGCCCGGGGAGGTGGCGGTCCCCGGGGCTGCGGGAGGGCTCAGAGCCCTCCCGCCATCATTTCAAATAAAGCCCCGGGGGTGGCAGTCCCCGGGGCTTGGGAGCCTTAGAGGCCCCCTACATAAATTAAAACCCCCACCATGCCCCTGGGACTTGGGCCACCCGAGGGCCAATTAACATCGAGCGCGGGAGACCGCGCTTCGATTTTCGGGCAGGATCCGCGCTCCCTGAGCGCATCCTGCCGATTTAAAAAAAAAAAAAAAAATTTTGCCCAGGGGTCCTTGTGGGACCCCTGAGCAGACCTAGGGGTCAGGGTGTTTCTACCCTGCCCCCTTTGTGCGTTTTGCGCACTTGTTTCTGTCCCTCGGTTCTACCGAGGGACAAAATGGCTGCCAACACTTCCTGATTTGGAGTGTTGACAGCCAGTTAGCATGCAGCTCGTGATCGGGAGGGTGCGCGAATCCGACGCGACCATTGATATATATGTACTTTTACTTTTGATTTTCTCAGCAACTACTGAACGGATTTACACCATTTAACAAAAGGGTTCTTTCTGAACCAAGAACTACCTCTTTGCCAAATTTGGTGTAATTCCGTTCAGCAGTTCGGGCTGTAGCCGTGTCTAAAGTTTCCTATGGAAAAATGAATGGGGAAAACGCGTTTTGGGACCCCCTTTTTCTCGGCCCCGCTTGACGAATCACCCGAGACTTTCAGGGTAGGAGCGGACCGGAGCGCCCCACAAAGTTTGAAAATTTTGCGAAGATACGTCAACCGGCAAGAGAGTTATTTCAAATAGAATGTCGCGGATTTCCTATGGAAAATAGGTTCTAACTATAACTATCTACTGGCGACCGCCAGTAGATAATAATATATATATATATATATATATATATATATATATATATATATATATATATTCACTGAAAAAACCATAGATTTTAGGGACAGTTATAGTTAGTTGGACATTGCACTCGTGATGTCACTGACCATGTCATGAGTGATGTAATATGTGACGTCATCAGCAGTGCATTGCGGGGGCGCGAGTTATAGTTAGCTGAACTAACTATAATGGGGGAATTTCATGGGTTTTGTACGAGTGCAATGTCCAACTAACCATTTAAAAAAAAGGTCGCTTTCTGAACCAAGCGCTACCTTTTTGCAAAATTTGGTGTAATTCCGTTCAGCAGTTCGGGCTGTAGCCGTGGCTAAAATTTCCTATGGGAATTAACATGGAGAAAACACGTTTTGGGACCCCCCTTTTTTCTCGGCCCCCGCTTGATGAATCACCCCGAAACTTTCAAGACAGGAGCGGACCGGAGCGCCCCACTAATTTTGAACATTTCGCGATGAATCGTCAAACGACGCCAAAGTTATTGGGAATAGAATGTTATGAATTTCCTATGGATAATAGGTCCTAACTATAACTATCTACTGGCGACCGCCAGTAGATAATATATATATATATATATATATATATATATATATATATATATATATATATATATATATTCACTTAAAAAACCATAGGTTTTAGGGACAGTTATAGTTAGTTGGACATTTCACTCGTACAAAACCATAGAAATTCCCCGTTATAGTTAGTTCAGCTAACTATAACTCGCGCCCCACAATGCACTGCTGATGACGTCACATATTACATCACTCATGACATGGTCAGTGACATCACTGATGACATCACTGATGACATCTCAAATGACATCACTGATGACATCATCCAGTGACTGTGTGTTTCTTTAAAGTTTAAATATGTTTAATATATATAGGGAAAGGCGTATTGAAGAATGAGTGGGTGTATAAGTGTCTGTATGGATGATTTAGTAGGTGCGTGACTAACTCTATAAGTGAGTGATTAAATGTATCTTACTGAATGCATGGGTTAGTGACTAAACTGGGTGAATGTCTGTATCCGTCTGTCTATTGCTGTGTAAGTGGCTGCATGGGTTTGTGAATAGCTACATGAGTGTCTATATGAGTTATTGATTAGTTGTCTGAGTATCTGTATGGGTGCCTGAGTGTTTGTGTGGGTGGGGTGTGTGCGACTCTGTGCATAGATGTGTGAGTGGGTGATTCACTGGGTGGATGGTTTCAAGAGTGCATCTGTGATAGACTGTATGGGTGGGTAAGTGTGTTAAGAGTGTGGTTGTGAGTGAATGTATGTCCCAGTGGTACATGTGTGAGTAACTACATATGTGAAAGGCAGTATATATGTGTGTTGGAGTATATAAATAGCTATAAGCAAGAGTGTGTGATTGTGAGAGTGACTGTATGGATGAGTGTGTGCTTGTATCAGTGATTGTATAAGAGCGTAAGAATGTGCTAGTATTTGTATGAGTAAGTGAGCTGGTGTGTGTATAACTGTATAGGTGAGTAAATGGCAGTGTGTTTAATTATTTGCATGACTGACTAGGTGTGTGAGTACCTCTATGGATGAGTGGCGGTGTTTGAGTGTCTATATAGGAGTATGAGTGCATATGATAGTCCTGTACTGAGTGACCGTAAGTATGAGTGACTGTAGGGGTGAGTGAGTGGATGTGTGTGTAGACCTAAGAATCAGTGAGTGGGTATGTAGTTATTGGTGTTGGAGTGTCTATGGTTTTGCGAATGGCAGTCTGTAATTTAGAGTGGGTGTATCAAAGGTTATATCAGGGTGTGAGGAGGTGCATCAGATTATCATGTGGATGATGTCATCAGTGATGTCATCAGTGATGTCATTTGAGATGTCATCAGTGATGTCATCAGTGATGTCACTGACCATGTCATGAGTGATGTAATATGTGACGTCATCAGCAGTGCATTGAGGGCGCGAGTTATAGTTAGCTGAACTAACTATAACTGGGGAATTTCTATGGTTTTGTACGAGTGAAATGTCCAACTAACTATAACTGTCCCTAAAACCTATGGTTTTTTAAGTGAATTTCAAAGGTTTTTTAAATGCTAATTTCTAACTATAACGTGTCTGAAACCTATGGTTTTTCAGTGAATTTCAAAGGTTTTTTAAATGCTAATTCCTAACTATAACATGTCTGAAACCTATGGTTTTTTTCAGTGAATTTCAAAGGTTTTGTAAATGACAATTTTTAAATGTATTAATTGTTATATTTATTTTTTGATACTGATTTACTACATTTTTTTAAACTATTTATTTTTACCTATTTTATTTTTTAAATTACATTGTAATTACATTATACATTACATTACAAAATATACTTTCTCAGAATGAATTACTTTAGTTTAAATACTTTGCAAATAGGCAATAGACTTTTAAGTATAGTAGTTACAGTTGTTGCAATGGGCAACACAATTTCAAACACAATGCAACATTGAGCTCAATGTGAATTTCTAGTTAAATGCAATTAGTTACTTTATGGATTACTTTTCTAACCACAGGACTGGATCCTAGATTCAGTCCTGGGACATCTCCTGTAAACAGTTGAGTAAAAGCGTTTTGGTTACAGTAGTGATTTTTAAGGAATATTATTGTATTTTAAAAGTTGACACTTAGAAACTTTTTCACATAGAATCAACAATGTTATCATATGGGAGGAAATTCACTTAGCAGGTAAGTAGTGTTATAGTTACTTTTTCTTACTCAGTGGTGGATCCTGTATCCAGCACTGGTGCATCTCCTGTAAACAGTTGAAAGAATGCGTTTAAGTCATACAGGCGATTTTTAAGGAATATTTGTAGTTTGTGAAAATCAACACTTTGAAACTTTTCTGCTGAAAACCAGACAATGGATTCCTATGGAAGGAAATATAAGTTACTGGTAAGTACGGTTAAAATTACTTTTCAGGATCAGTACTGGGCTGAAAGATGCAGCACTGAGGTCTCTCCTGATAACAGGTGAGTAAATCGGAATTCGTATTTCGGCTGATTTTAGAGGAATATTATAAAGTTCCAAAACTCCACACTTAGAAGAATTTCCAAGTGAAACCAGTCAATGTTAGCCTATGGAAGGAAATTCAAGTTACTGGTAAGTACGGTTAAAATTACTTTTCAGGATCAGTACTGGGCTGAAAGATGCAGCACTGAGGTCTCTCCTGATAACAGGTAAGTAAATAGGAATTCGTAGTTTGGCTGATTTTAGAGGAATATTTGCACAATGGTGAAGGAAGGGGGCGGGGCCTGAGGTGACATCTGTGCAAACGCGCCCCGTGGCGCGTTTTAAGTTGGGGGATTAAGTCCCCTTGAATCATGAGGGTCCCTGGGGTCCAACTAGCCCACCCTGTACCTCCAGTATGCGCCAGGGAGCTGCGTTGCAGAGAGGTGTTCAGAGGCCACGCCCCTTTTTGCACCTCTCTGCAATGCAGCTCTGTGGCGCTTTCTGGACGTACCTGTTGGGATAGTTGGCCCCCAGGGACCCTCAGGATTGAAGGGGATTTAATTCCCCATCTTAAAACGCGCCACGGGGCCTGTTTGCACACATGTCACCTGAAGCCCCGCCCCCTCCCTTCACCACTGTGCAAACGCGCCCCGTGGCGTGTTTTAAGTTGGGGGATTAAGTCCCCTTGAATCCTGAGGGTCCCTGGAGTCCAACTAGTCCACCATGTACTTCTAAAAAGCGCCACAGAGCTGCGTTGCAGAGAGGTGTAAAAGGGACGTGGCCTCTGTACACCTCTCTGCAACGCAGCCTAGCGCATACTGGAGGTTCCTGGTGGGCTAGTTGGCCCCAGGGACCCCAGTATTCAAGGGGAATTACTTCCCCTTCTTAAAATGAGCCAGGGGCGCGTTTGCAGAGTACTGCAGGGAGGGGGCGGGGCCTCCGGCACGATGCCAGTCGTTTTTTTTTTTAATGGGAGGGGGGCTGCGTGGCCCCCCTTCCCTTGGCCACTTTTGGCCCCGGGGACCCCATCCCCCGGGGCCTGTGCATTTTTTTTTTAAATTCCCCCCAAAAAACGGGAAGGGGGCCGCGTGGCCTCCCTTCCCTGGGCCTGTATTGGCCCGGGGACCCCATCCCCGGGGCATGCCCTCGATGTTTTTTTATTGTTTTGGAGGGGCTGCGTGGCCCCCCTCCTCAGGCCATTTAAGGCCCGGGGACCCCATCCCCCGGGGCCGGCCTTACCCTTTTTTTAACTTTTTTTTTATTTGGGGAGGGGGCTGCGTGGCCCCCTCCCGAGGCTCTTATGGCCCCGGGACCCCATCCCCCAGGCCTGGCCTCTGGTTGGGGACTGTGGGGGGGTCCCCAATTCCCCCACAGTCCCAGCTGGCTCACCGCCTCCTGCGCGAGCCGGCATTGCTTTTCCACATGGGGAGCAGCTAACATGCTGCTCCCCATGTGGAAAGCTAATTAGTTTGCATTTTGAAAGAGAGAGCAGGTTTCCTGCTCTCTCTTTCAAAATGCAAACCAAGACTCTGCTATGACAGGACGGGAGCCGCGAGGCTCCCGTCCTGTCATAGCAAACTACAGTGTCCCGGGGTAGGCACCCGGGACACTGCAGGAGCCGGCCCTGGGGGTTGGCGGTCCCCAGGGCCATCAAGGGCTCCAGGAGGGGGCCGCGTGGCCCCCCTCCCAACCATTTCACAGCCCCGGGAGGTGGTGGTCCCGGGGCTTTGGGGGTCCGTAACAGACCCCCATATTCAAATCTTTAGTGCCCCGGGGAGGTGGCGGTCCCCGGGCGTGTGGGGGGCTGGAGCCCCCACACAGGTTAACATTTTTTTAAAAAAGAAGCCCGGGGGTGGCAGTCCCCGGGGCTTGAGGGCCTTAGAGGCCCCCACATTAAATCTAAACCCCCCCACCATGCCCCCGGGACTTGGCCCACCCAAGGGCAAATAAACATCGAGCGCGGGAGACCGCGCTTCGATTTTCTTTTCGGCAGGATCTGCGCACCCTGAGCGCATCCTGCCGATTTTTTTTTTTTTTTTTAAATGCTTTTTTCTGCCCAGGGGGTCCTTGTGGGACCCCCTGAGCAGACCTAGGGGGTCAGGGTGTTTCTACCCTGCCCCCTTTTTGCGCTTTGCGCACTTGTTTCTGTCCTCGGGACAAAATGGCTGCCAACACTTCCTGATTTGGAGTGCTGACAGCCAATTAGCATGCAGCTCGTGATCGGGAGGGTGCGCGAATCTGACGCGGCCATAGATATATATGTGATTTTCATTTTGATTTTCACAGGAACTACTGAACGGATTTACACCATTTAACAAAAGGGTTCTTTCTGAACCAAGAACTACCTCTTTGCCAAATTTGGTGTAATTCCGTTCAGCAGTTCGGGCTGTAGCCGTGTCTAAAGTTTCCTATGGGAAAATGAATGGGGAAAACACGTTTTGGGACCCCCCTTTTTCTCGGCCCCCGCTTGACGAATCACCCTGAGACTTTCAGGGTAGGAGCGGACCGGAGCGGGCCATAAAGTTTGAAAATTTCGCAAAGATTCGTCAACCGACGCAAGAGTTATTTCAAATAGAATGTCGCGGATTTCCTATGGAAAATAGGTCCTAACTATAACTATCTACTGGCGACCGCCAGTAGATAATATATATATATATATATATATATATATATATATATATATATATATATATATATATATATATATATATATATATATATATATATATATTTATATATCAAAGCACTCCACCACTGCTTGCAATCCTTATCACAGAACATGGAGCACGGACACGAAATAAGTGCTAAGAGTTTTATTTAATGTCAGCCATTACGCGTTTCAGCCCTCACGGGCCTTGATCACATGACAAGCGCCGCGGCTTCATTGTACCTTTTTAAACCATTTCTTAAAGTGACAGGTGCATATAAAAAACAGTCATAGATGTCGACGAAAGACTTCTTGTTGATTGTGTTCAACATTTCACTAGTTATTGATTAATAGCATTGTTAAACTGTTATTTAATACGCAAAAAAACAGTAAATACATCCTTGTCTAAATACAGAGTTGTTTTCAGTTAAGATTTTGTTGTTACATCAACAAAGACGTAAAATCATCGGTGAACTTTTCTATATAAGTCTTGTTGTCTAATATAAAACTTACACTTTTGAAAATCATGTTACCATTTGGAACGACTAAAATGATCATTCGATATTATTGGTTTGGCATGATTAATATTCGAGCCTTATGACTAAGGACTACAATACAACTTCATCATAATCAATAATTCATAAAGTAAACATCTCGACTGGTAAAGTGCAAGTGCAAAATAAATGAAAGTGCATGTGCTATAACACCTCAGGTAAAAATGTAAAGTGTTGAACTATTAATTAAAAACTTGTTTCTACTTTTGAGACGGCAGCAATAAGTAGCAATTGCTGTTAACGTTAATATTGCACTAATGTGTTGCCCCCGTTGTTTGAAGGTCCTTAAGCACACGTCCTAAGTTGACCATGTGCATCTTAGCATGTTTGTATTCTATTCGGTTTGAAGGCCTTACTATAGCTGTAGTTTTAGTTAGAGACAGGTATATAGGTCCTCCGTAATGTTCAGACCCCCTGGTTGTTATATATATATTTTGCTTAGCACTATATATATATTTACACCAAATCACAATCAGCACACTTTCTGGACCCACATCTAGCTTTCTGCCAAACTTGGTGTAATTCTGTTCAGCAGTTCGGGCTGTAGTCGTGTTCAAAAAATGAAAAATCCCCATGGACATAACATGGGTAAAACACTTTTTGGGACTACCCTTTTTTCTCTGCCCCCGATTGACGAATCACCCCGAAACTTTCAACACGGCAGCTGAATCACAAAGGGGAAAGTCTTGTGAAAAGTTTGTGGAGATTCATTAAGCGGCACCAAAGTTATTAGCAAAACAAAAAACACTTTTCCTATGGAAACTTTGGTCCTAACTATAACTACCTACTGGCACATTACCTGGAGGTCGCCAGTAGGTAGTTATAGTTAGGACCAAAGTCTTCAGTACTCCTCTATCGTAGATTTCTGACAGTATTCATGAATTTTTTTATGAATTCTGAAAAGTGGGAAATTTGCTCCAAATGTAGGACTTACCCCAGGTTAGCAAATTTCTTTTATTTTTTGAAACAGTGGGGAAGATGTATCAATATTACACGCAACAAGACACCTTGCTGTGCTGTGCTACATGAAAGGGAGAGTGCCGGAATGCGCCATATTTAACAATATATGGTGCATTCCTGAGGACCACACCATATATAACATTATATGGCATATTCCTGTACTCTCCTTGCATGGGCGCACTTTTGACTGCCTAGCGCCAATGCTGGCACCCTTGTGCCATGGTGCTAGGGTGACTATGTTGCAGCCAGGATAATTTTGTGCAGGAAGGGACACCTTCCTCCACAAAAACAATTCTCTGAGGCATTTTCCTCTTTCTATGTGTGCTGCAGAACGCAACACACATAGAAAGGAAAAAAACAGAGAAGAAGTGAAGATATTTCTCCTCGTTGCGCATTCCCTGGGGAGGTATAGCATTTGGCACATTCCCAGGTCTACCACTCATGGTAATTCTGAGAATGCACAAAAAAACAAAGGGGGGATGCATGGGAACACCCATGCTCCACCCATGGAACGCCTCCCTGGTGCAGATTAAGGCAAATCAGTGACTTGCACTGCCCTGCGTTACTCCAAATTTACCAAGCACTGCAGGGCCATGCAAGGTAGCCTTGCGTGGCTTGATAAATCTGACTTTAGTGCTGCATTGCCCTTGTATTACCTTCCGTGACGTAAGGGCAATTCAATACTTTGGTAAATCTGTCCCTAAGGCTTTTGTAAATCAGGCCTTTTCAGAGGAGAATCCCTAAAGACATAACAAATAATCCACTTGTATTCCATTTTATGTTCATATGCTGTCAGAACCCATGTATGGGTGTATATTTGCATCGGGTCATCCTGTTGTCATCTGCTTGTGCTTAAAAATAGCATCAGTATTGGAATATATCTGCATAACAATCAATTTTCTGGAGGCCTTTTCTTCCACTGCACAGAATGGTACAGCCATGCACTCCCTCTTCGACGGTCACATTAAAAAGTGAGGCTGACCCCTTTCTCTATGAAAGATTTATTTATTTGGGAACACAGACCTATAAAAGCTTCTATAATTGATGTTCTTATTTGATATGATGTATAACTTTTGTAATTGATGATATTCTTTGATGTATTTTATATGAATTTGAACTGCCATCCTTTAAAACCGACGATGGCCTACGTCCATTAGCATTAATACAAAATGAATTCACTGGACATTCCCCATTAGGAGGTGTTCCCTCTCTCCTGTTTATCTGAAAGGGCAAGGCACTCCAAGCCTTTGCCATGCTTGCTCTCCTTTGTTGAAAAGAAAGAAGAGTCAAATTATAATGCCTTCAGTAAAATCTGATATCACTGTGCATGGGACAGATGGCCCATAAACACAATTTATTGACGAGGGTGCATCATCCTTCAGGCAACTGGAAGCGAAAAGAAAAAGGAGAGCTAGAGGGCCTGGCGGAGGGATGAAGGGACTGCGGTAAAGAAACAAGTTTACTGGAAGCCAATAAAGAGGAACAAAGGCTCACCCGTGTAATCAACAAGCCTTGATAATTCCTTCATTGTACCACACAACGTAATTGCTGCATTTATAGACCCTTGCTTAAGGTTCAATGACAATGCAAAGTAACTCCCTCCATTTTGGAATTCTATCCCAGGACTCGTGCAAGTAGTACAGATGTCGATCAAAACGGTGCAAATAATACCTACACAATTGTTCCAGATATGTTTCTTTTTTTTAAAAGAGAGGTTTTCAGGAAAATTCTCAAGCAAAATAATATTGTGTTGGTAATTGGAAGGGGTGGTCAAAATTGCAAAATTGTACCTACTCGAAAACAGGGAATTTGTATGCATTATGCAATTTCGACATTTCTTTATGAGAAAATTATACACAAGGGTGAGTCTTCTGTATCAAAATTATGCGCGATATCAACGGGAGACTGTTTGGAGTAGGAAATATCTCTCGGCCGCGGCACATATCAATTCTTCAGCTGCCACAATTCATTTTCTGTTTCAAAAATCCTTCCTTGATGAAACGTGTGTGAAAAGCGTACAACCCACTAAGGAGCACAAATTAAGTGAAATAGCCTTAGCCTATAAAAACATCTTTTGTCTCTCCCCTAGTATGAAGGTGAGAAACTTGGCAAATTTAGGAAGGTGCCAAGATCGTTACCTTCACAATACTTCACCATCAGAATTATAATTTGCATATTCCTATTTATATTTTGGTATAGTTCAAATTTTAGCGCCAAGAGACAGACTCTATTAGACTGCCTCTTTCAGTCTGCAATTGGCTGCTCAACTGGCAGTAGCTCGTGGTTTCATCACAAGACTCTTTATAATCATCAAAATTTGGTTTATCAACAAAGAGGTGCAGCCATTGCAGTTTATGGAGAGTTAAATATCTATTCAGTGCAGTGTAGGTGCAATTCAGAGCAATGGAGCATGTTGAATACTCTTTATGCAAATGTGATAGAGGAGCTGGGGTTTCTCCATCCCATTGAAAAACAGCAGAACTGGTGGCTCCATAACGACTTGTGCAGAAAATACACACGCCAGATTTTACCATTGCACTATTCTTTTCTATTCTGAAAAAAAACTGTTGAATTTATTTATTATGTGATCAGCTACTTGCGGCGTCTATCTTAACCCTCTCCTCCACAATCTGACAATAATTCCAAGAAGACTTCTTAAAGTAGGGAGCTGTGAAAGCCAGGTTGGTGTTTGACAAATATGAATGCACAAGGAGAGGCACAAGGAAAGGAACTAAAAACTCAGGGAAGTCGTGGAACGGTATCACCCAAAACAAAACAATCCTAAACAATTTTTGAGTATTTCAAATTCTACACATTTTTTTTTACATTTTCTAGAGTTATGAGTATGTGTGCATGAGGATGCAGATAAGAAAGAGGAAGTGTATTTACACGCCTAATTGTATCTTCACCAAAATGCCTTCATGATGACAAAGTATATGTATAATGCTATTCAATGTGAAATATTCTTTTAAATTTAGTAAACATGGATTTTTGTAAATACTTATTAACTTGAGCCAGACACCAGAGGTGGGTTCCATATGTCTGACGTGACACGTGCAGTGAGAAGCGGGGCAGGGCAGGGTTTGCAACGGTAGCTGCACCTACTGAGCTGCTCCCTGGCCCGATACCTGGAGACCTCAAGGGGCCCCTGCATTTTGAACTCATCTAGCGGATCCTCAGGCAGGTACCAAAAGGAAACCATAGGAAGCAACAAGAAAATGGAGGATCTTGTGGCTATTGTGGGGGGGTGGAGGTAAGCACAATAGGCAGCAGGCCCTTCAAGCAGCATAGAGGCGACTGTCGTTAGGCCAGTACAGCTTGTGCTCGCTTGTGGGGCCTGCGCATCTGCTGCCATTTTCAAGAGCCCACTTCCATTCCTGCACCAGGTAGCTGCCCGACCCCATCAGACAAGACATGCTAGTGTTTAAATTAACTGAGAATTGATTGCCATTCCCTGCCTTACCTTTCATGGCACTGTGGCATTCTCTCTCTCTCTATTTATCAATGGATCATAGTAAACCTATCAACAGCTTGCACTTTTCCTGCTACTTACCTAGTTTGCCCTGTCACCGTGTCACCAATTAGCCTATTGCTTTTGCCGTTGCTGCTGATTTATGGAGCCTGGAGGTGGAGGAAAGAGAGCAGAGGACTATGGGTGGGGTTATAGCAGGAAGTCCAGTTTCAGAGGACTTCTGGAGGGCTCCCATGCACTCGCCCAGAAGTGCCTGGTGACCCCAGCTTTCTTGAAGGTCGCAGGACATTGACAAGCTCTGTGGATGGGTTTTGAAGGGCAGCGGACATCAGCAGGGCTTCTCCTATTCCCCCGTAGACGCTCCTTAAAAGAGAATGTTAGCCAATCCACACTAGTTAGCTGCCCCTGCCTCTAACTCCAGTTGGAGATTGAGAATGGGATAAAGACCTAGGACTCGGCCATGTCTGAACCATGGCAAAGGGGTCATAGTACCCTAAGACACCCAGGCACCCTATGCCCCAAGAAACAATGTGCCAACGGGTAACCACACAAGAAGGCAGAAAATATATAGGGGAACTATTTATGACAAAAAAACTGCCACTTAAATCTGCAAGCCTGCCCAGTGGGAGGAATAAGTGCCATTCAAAACTGAAGTAACGGAGCCTATAAGTCCAGAGGCTGGAACCAGATCCACAATAGCTTAGGTAGCATAAGTATGGGGCCAGCAACAGTTAAGGCACAAAGGGTACCCAACTCTACCCTGAAACTCAAGCAAATAGCACTGGCTGGGCAGCATGGGCCAACAGAAGGATCTCACGATACCCTCAGTACCCTCAGTGCAAGGGTTGAAATAGAATCCATTCGCCACCGGGCAGAAACCAGCCTGCACCTAAAACCAGTCCAGAAATGCTGAATAAGGCTGAGGCTCAGGCCCAGGAGGGCCATGATGACCCAGACAGGGCTTGGGCAATGCTGACTCCTCTTATGGATCGTCCCCAGAGAGGCAACCCGCCCTCAGGCACCGGGTGCATGATTAACAGCTCCTCCAATGCACCAATTCACTTTACAGATGACTGCTGGCTGATGCTACTGACAAAACTGCACACTGTTGTACAATCGTTAAAATTTAATTCAGAGAAATTAGAAGTTCATGTAGACTTGCTAAACAGCCTGGCAGTGTTTGTGTCTGGAATTGATGCCAGGTTCAAAGACCTTAACTTCCTCATCATACCCAGGAGATGTCTCACATTAAAGCCCACCAAGAGCTCCTAGAGGTTGGTAGATGTGCCTGTTCACTGATACTCAACAAATTATCAACCCTACCGGAAGCCATACCATCAATCATCACGGATTTAAAAATGCAATCCAGGAAAATATTACAGCATGGCACTAGAAACAGAAGTGCACCCATGTCTCCTCGAACCTCCTCATCAGTAGTGACATCGAAAATTGCACACCACACAGCCTCATCCCCCATGCCATATACCACCATCAAGTGTCCAGCCATACAGCAAATAAGTCAGGTTGCGGGACATATCCAGGTCCCCAGTGCCTCAAATAATTCAAAGACAGCTCAAAAAACAGAATCGTCTAAAGGATCTCAACAAATTACAAGACCTCTAATCACGTGCGTAGCTGAAATACATGAACAACCAGATCCTGAGTACACTGGTGCTCAGGCCAAGAGTGCAACCATCACAAACTCCCTCGTGGATTATCCAGAATTCACAAATGAAGTAGCAAGCTCCAAGTCCGTCCTGCAATGCAGCTTGGTTGGATGAGTGCAACCTAACCAGGAAGCAGAACTTGTTGCCTCTTTCCAAACGCAAACGTAAGAGACAGTGAAAAGCGAGTAAAAAAGGTTAGTTAGACAACTAACACTGTAGACCACAGACCAAAAAAATCAGAAATATTAACATTTGAACAGGCCATGTTCAAAGAAATTGAGATCCTAGATATGTCAACATGGAGAGTATTCCATAACAAGACCAGAGAAGAAAAACAGGCCCTTCAAGAATTGACAACTAACAAAGAACTAGTGATAAAGCCAGCTGATAACGGCAGAGGCATTGTTCTTTTAAAGACAAGTGATTACAGAAGACAATGCACAACCCTATTAGATGACAAGAGGTATTACAAGTTCCTGATCAATGATCCCACCAACAGATTGGAATGTATAATAAGAAGTATGGCAGAAGAGGCTGAGATGAATGCCTGGATATAAAAAAAAGAGGCTGAATTTTTTATGCATAACAAAACCAAGAACACACTATTTTTACTCATTACCAAAAATGCAGAAAAACAAAATTCCATCCCTTGGCTGCCTAATCATGTCCGGAATCGGATCTATTCTGGAGCCACTCTCTCAATTTGCAGACGAATTCCTTAGACCGATTGTGCAGGCGACTGCCAGCTATCTGAAGGATACAAGGGATCAATTGAGATCGCTGAGAAATGTACCTTTCAATCCCCAGAACAACCTAATGGTGGACCTTGATATGGAAAGTCTATATACTAGCCTACCCCAAGCTATCACTCTGGGCACTATTGAGGAGGTCCATTTTTAAGCAAGATTGGCCTTTCCGAACCCCATGACATTTTGTGCTTGAATGTTGCAGGCTTGCTCAATGAGAAGGACATCTTTGGGCAGCACATTTGCACAGAGCCTAGCTCATTGTATGTGAGTCAACTGGAAGAAATGCACATCTTTTCAAATGAAAACCCCTTTCGATAGAGGATCAATTTCTGGAAGTGTTATATCAATGACGTTTTCATTGTCTGGGAAGGAAGTGAACAGACGATTATGGAATTACTCAATTGGCTGAATACACAAGACGAGTTTCTGAAATTTGCCAGTACCTTCAGAATAACATCTCTTGCATTAGTTGACATTAAAATTTCAAGCAAGGATATGAAACTGGAAACCAAAACCTACCATAAACCCACAGGCAAGTACAGTTTATTACTTTTTAATAGTTTTCACCCACGATCTTTGAAAGAAAATCAGTACAGTCCGTTTTTACACCTGAGACGAAATTGCACAAATCTGGCAGACTACAAGATACAAGCAACAGAATTATCTTTGAAACTGGGAAAACAGAAATATCCAACTTGAATCATCAGAAAGTGGGCAAAATGAGCAAGATATCAGAATCAAGAGTCCTTGTTGCAACCAAAAATATGGATGGAGGCAAAAGAGACCCTGACGTGTGTTACAACATAAAGCATAGCCTCAGACTACTTGAAAAGAATAATCAAAAAGATCTGGAGAATAATTACATCGGGACCTCTGGATTATGAGGAACACAGATTCACAGACAAAAGAGCATGAAATCTATGGGATTACTTGGTACACACAAGGCCAAAAAGTCAGAGAAGAAACAACCACAGTCACAATGATGTGGAACAGTAATCCTGTTGTAGGTCATTTTCCCTGCGGGACTTGCACAGTGTGTCACCTGACAATAGTCACCAAAACAGTAGATCTAGGGACCAAACAAATTTGGACACTTAAAAGACACATGAATGCAACACAGCCTATGAAATATATATGATCGCATGTCCATGTAACCTATGGTATATTAGCATGACATGCAGGAAAGTCAAGACCCACATAAAGGAGAATTGGAGTAATATCAGGTGGAAAAAATCCACAACACGCCTGAGCAACCGCTTCCTCACCATGGGTCACACAGATAATGACCTCTGATGGGTTGTCCTTGAAGCCGTGGACAACATCAATGCTCAGGCAGAGCACAATCTACTACAGAAGGAGCAAAGATGGATTTACCATTGGAAGACCTTCAGAACTGGCTTGAACGATAATGTAAGTTGGTCCCAGATCAACTGAATTTACAGAAAGCAGACATATTTATTGAAATTCAGTTGCATACATATGTTGATTTTTCTAGAAGCAACAGAGGGCCTAGAGATCGGTAGCACAAAGGCTGACATCTCTGGCCTAAGACAGCACAACACTTTCCATCAACCATAGATTGCCCTTTTTTAAGGAGATGTTTTGGTCTTTAATAAAATCAGTTTTGAGTACACCCGCAACCAATAGGGATCACACTTTGATGTAAGGATCCGACTGCCCAAGTTTAGAATACTCCTGTATGTAGGCACCTCCAAGAATTTTTGCTCTACATGAGGATGAGCCCGAGTTGGGCCTTGTCTGTAGAAGCATGAACAAAAAATGAGGGTTGTTTAGATATGACTACCAATCCTAACATGAAACAGATACCATGGGCAAGTCCTTGACTATCCTCCTAAGTCCGTTACATGCATCGCCTATCTGTGTGCTGAGACACTGATATCCCACAAGGAGTAATGACAAAACAATTTTTTATTAATTCTTTATTGATCTAGTTATGTTAGCAAGATCTAGCTACTGACTGTTATGTCCCTCGGCTGTCCATAGTGATATCTCAACCAAGCTGGCAGGGTGGGCAATGTGGAGGGCGAGTACTCTGTATATATGGCCTCCCTGCTTTGTTTCACATCCTGTGAAGATCGTTATTGATATCAATAACACTGGCCTTTTGGCTTTATCTCTCCTCCGCACAACTTCATCAGAGAAGTCCCATAAATATCATTGACTGTGGCGCACTTTGCCTTTTACATATTACCAACTTTTAGTGCAAGTATTTATGCTCGCCCATGGCACGAGTAGGGGGTACATGCGGGTGGACAGCGTCCACCCACTTTTTCCACAGGGTGAGCGTCGTCCACCCTGCAAAGAATTTGGGCCCCACTGAATAATGTGCTGAACTCATCCTGGTGTAATTTCCAAACACCGGGACACTTTCAGCAGCACCTGCATGTTGTCTGCTTCTCTCCTGCAACAAGCAACAGCGTGCAGGCGGGGACGGGGCTTTCTTCTTTAAGACTCCTGTTGGGCCCATAACAAAGGCCGAATTTGAGGGGTCATCAGGCCTCCTTTTGTTCGAGTCTTTTGGCTGGGAGAAGTCAGGATCCTCACACCTGATGCAAATGAAGCGGAGGGAAAATAAAGGCTCACACCTTGTTAGTTCATCACACATACTTAAGACAGGCAGCTTTTAACTTTGTTCAGTCCCTGTTTAGGAGATATGCCTCCACTGTTAGAATATCAGATGTGTTGGTCTTTCCCAGTATTTACATAAAACAAATTGCATCTATACAGAGCTTACTTCCCCGGAGGAGGCGTTGAAATAATTTAAGTACCACTATTTGTTCTTGTATAGCCCTACTCATTCCAATGCAGGGTGACAGAGCGCTTTACTTCAACACGTGCATATTACATGTACAATAAATCATATAAGTTTGTAAATGAATGTACAGGATGTGTTACGTAAAACTGTTGGATTGCAAGGTGTAGAAGTCACATATCTTCCATAGCTCACTGTGCTTTTATCCTCGCAATGCGCTCAATCGTACACATGATAGACCTGCTAAACATATATGTGAGGGCTTTAGATCTGATGTCACGTCTTGTGATGCCACTTCCTGTAAAGTTGTGGCTTGTGATGCCACTTTCTATGATGTCTATTCCTGTGATGCCATGTGTGATGTCATGCGCCATGATGTCATGCACCGTGATGTCGCGCGCCGTGATGTCGCACGCCGTGATGTCACTTGCATACTGCCTAACTAGGTTAGTCCCCCCACTTCTTTTTTAGGACTTGTGCCCTGTGCTCGCCACCATGCACACTATAGTATTTTTTCTATTTCTTCGTATTGTTGCCAATGCAACGAGCAGCCGCGTAGGATCCAGCCCATAATTGTGTACACGTGTCTCACGATGTGTATTTAACCGCAGGCTCATTACTTGGCCAGTACCCAGCCCGGAAGGATGTGTCCCCCTACGACGCCACTTACATGTTAAACAGTGAGTACTACTTTAGATTTACTGGGATGTTTTTCAGAGGGATGCTCTTTCTGATAAGTGAAGCAACACATTGTACTCCTAGTACAGTAGAGATCTGAAAGTTTACTTGATCCTGAAGAAAGCCACCAACCCTCTATGAGGCGCAAGCTGGCTGAAACATGTTGGCCACCTCTTTCGAGCACTTATACTGTTCCTTTTTATTTAATAAGTACAAGTGTTATTTTTTCGAGGACAGTAAGCAATTTTAACTCACTCGTTTGGCACAGATCCCACCATGTCTCTTGGGATAGAGACTCAACCTCCTGGTGGATGAAAGGCCTTATGATGATGCAATTAGCCACAAGTATGCCAGTGTCTAATACATAGCACTGAGGAAAGTGGTAAGTGAGGGCCTCACTATCATCGAAATGAAGAGATTCTAAAACCAAGAGAATGGTGTGGGAGCACTCCTAGTGATTACCCCTATGTTAAGCATTGAAAGCAGAGTGCGTCTCAGAAAAAAACACTTCTATATCCCCTTTTTGATTCTTTTGATCACAAAATATTTACCCCATTTAGAAAAGAAAAGGTGGTCCCTATGGAAACAGTCCTGCTCTCAACTCATGTGGCTGACTCATTCCCATGGATAGATAGTCCTTCTCCTGCTATCTACAAAATCAACTGAATTAGTCCAACACAAGAGACAGAGGACCAATTTAAAGCAAACTCTCAGTTAAGCAACACCTCCTACACTCCCCTAGCCGGGTAAAGCAAGTCTCAGGCATCCTCCAACCAAAAGAGCGACAAGATACAGCAACCGTAAATACTCCTTCAAAGCTAGAAGTAACAACCAGCACAATTACCGGAAATAAAACAACAAATGTTTACGACATAGTACTCACCGTCTCTGAACATCATCATCCATCAAGAGGCCTGAAGTAACCCCAAGGCAAAACAAAAACTTGCTGTCTTAGCAGAAAATCCACCTCTGCAGTATTCCTGAACAATGGAGGACAATACCCAGAAGGGTACCAGGAACTTGAGGTTTACAGTGATATATCAGCATTTCACACCATCTGTAACTACTCTGCCTGCACAAACCCCATGATCTGATAGCCCTCCTTGTTCAGAGAAACAGCAGTATAGGCCTCAGGGAGAAAATAGGCAGCCTGTGCAGAAGAAACTTAGGGACCGATTTGGATGTCGGTCAGAAAGCCTATGACCGCAGGTCAGAGGCTTTCTGACCGACATCCGCGGTTTGAATTCCGACTGGCGTATTCATAAAACGGAGGTCAGAATTCAAATCGGCCGATCATTCCACCTGGATTCTGACGGGCTCAAGGAGCCCGTTGGCCAGTCGGAGACCAACCTGTAATCCAAATGGAAGGCATTTCCGCCATTGGGATTATAATGCTCGGTTTCCGACATGCTTTCCATGCCAGGCTTTCTGACATGGTAAGCCTGTCGGAAAGCGAGTTTGGGGACCCTTAGCATGGCCCCCTTCTCATTGCGGCCTCCAGTTGGGGGCCGAGGGGACACCTATGGTGCCCCCCTGTTGATCCCTGCACCGTGTGGTAGGCACCTTGAGGTTCCTGCCATGCGGTGCAGGGATGAACACAATCTCCCATTTCTCCTTGGGAGCTTGTGCTACGCCAGTTTACGGCCATAGCACATGCGCCCATTGAGTGATGGGAGTATGCGACTGCACCATGTGCGGTAACATTGTAATTGCTGTGTTGGTCGGACCCGAGACCGCGATGGTGTTGGTCGGAGGCAACTCAACCGATGTCGTAATGAGGCCCGAAGTGTGTTTGCAGAACCCCTAATACCAAGGGCACAATTCGACTCAAATTTAGGTGCTTCTCAAGTTTGAAGTCCTGACACCGGCATCCATCAAGGAAACAAGATTCTACTATATTCAGAAAATACATCACAAGGCCTGAATGACCTACTTAATACGGGAAATATAGTGACGTTTTTAAAAAGTCAAGCGCCCTTGGTGCACCTAACCAGTGCTGATATTCAATCCATCACATTTCTTCCACCTCGAGGCACTAATATAAACAAACCAATACTAATAACTTGGTCTACGGCCAAACAGGCCCACCTGATGTGGCAGGAAAAAGAAGCTGTCAGGAACTGGGGCATAAAATTAACAAGATTTCGAACTGATGTTTACCCAGTACTGCTTTACGACGTGCCCATGTCATTGAGTTCGAATAGAAGCCCCTCAAATGTGAAGTTGTCAATACTCAGGAATGCAATAGTCAGCAATAACTATTAGAAAACTCATGCATTAAGTCTACAAGACCCACCAGGAAAGTCTTCCAGGACTTATCAGAATCGCCGCCAGGGCCGGACTGGGAACCGAAACCGGCCCTGGCAAACTGCTTGGCCAGCCCCACTATGGTGCGGCCGAGCTGTTTGCCAGGACCGGTTTCGGCCGATTTTGTTACAGGGGGACGATATTGCCGGCCCCCGGTAACAAAAACGGACCCCCACAGGGTCTCAAAACCGGCCTCAACCTAGCGGCCCACCGGGGAAACGCCCGGTGCCCGCTACGGCCAGTCCGGCCCTGATCGCCGCAAGGAATCACATTGGTCTTGGCTGGTGGCAGCATTAGCAGCTCAAGCAGAAAACTGACTACCTGTCAAGTACTTAGTTAGCCCCAGCAATTGCCTGAATTTCTGTTCATGGGCTGTAAGAGGCCTGTTTAACGTGGTTGATGATGCAGACGTGGGTGCGTACTGGAACAATTTAACGTGATTACACTGCAGGGAAAGTTGAGTATGACATCAATAGCACTGATTGGGTATTTAGAATTTCGAACTGCGGCCTTAAAAGTGAAGTCAAAGGGCAGACTCAAATGTGATCTAGCGATCTAAATTTCCTCTGACTTGATGTTTGAAATAGAGGAAATTTCAATACAAGAACCCTGGATCATGGTCATGTTATTAGCAAATTGGGTTCGCCATCTCAATATCCCGCTTAGAGTAATGAATATCTACATCCATCCTCGTCACCACATAAAATGTGAGTGCATTCCACAACTGGAAATTATAATAACAGACCTCAGCCAAAAGTATGCTGGGGCATATATGATCTTAACAGGTGGCTTCAACTCGAACCTCTTTTTCAACAGTCTAGAAGACGACTTGGTGCTATTGATTGATGAACTCTGGAATATACCCCCTCAAATGATCATTCTAACAAAAAGTGATGACTCCTTCGGAGAGCAGATATTGGGCATATGCATGTATGCCAGTCTCAGGGTAGTGAATGGAAGAGCAAGAGACGACCAGCCCCTGGCTCCCTTGTTCACCTCTTCGAAATCTTACTCTACTCTAGATTACACCTTTTTTAGTATTCCCCTATTCAGATACTTACATTCATTTAAGATTGAATTTTGCACAAAAAGTGATCATAACTCACAGGCTTTGAGATTAAACAATAATTGTCTGCTATTGGTGAAAAGTTGTGACACCGGCCCAGTACTACCATCAACCAGCCTAAAGAGTCTTAACTGGAAAGGAATCATTGAGAAGGCTGTAGAGGAGAATTGGCGCCTGATAACAGAATCTCTAGCCAAAAGTGAACTGGTTCCAGTCAAGTCCTGGGAAGAGGGAATTAAGAACTTGCTTGAGGAATGGCCTTTAAAAACATGGAGAGCGCATGCCTTGACCGAAAACAGAAGGATACATCCTAGGCTTCCACCACGTATAAGGACCATCAAAAAGGAGTTCCATAAGTCACAGATGTAACCCATTTGAGGCTGGTTTAAGGTAAAATATTTCAGACTTACAGAAGGTATACAAAAAAATGATGGGCCTTTAGACAAAATGAATATGACAATGTCTGGGCAACCCTTCTATATGCCAGTAAGTCAAAAGACACAAAACAATTCTGGAAGATTGTAAATAAAAGCAACCCAGGATGTCCTGTGGTAAATAATTCAAATATACCTGTGCACCAATGGGAAGATTTTGTAATTGCAGCCCAACATGACAACACAACCGTGCAACCAATAACCAAAGCAGAGTCTAAAGGGGATGCAGGAATTTCCACGTCGAAATTGCCACTCAACATGGAAAACCAAAATCAATGCACTCCAGAATTACTTGCCCTTCTAAGTATGGAGAATGCTAGTTTTACCAGCACACAGGTTCTCAAAATAATAAGTAAGGGAACGAGAGATGGGGCTTCGATGCCCAAATGGCCTTTCTCAACAACTTTTTAAAGCCAACCCCGAATATTGGGTGACCCTCCTAACCCCATTATTAAATTACTGAGTCTTCAATGCATAAATCCTGGATTGCTGAGAGGTGCAATAATTTGCCCGATATACAAAGGTGGAAAAACCACGGACCGAGGAAATTAACAATACATTTCCTTACTTGATAACAAAGCCAAATTTTATGCAAGCCTCCTGCTTGGGGAGCTCGAGGCCTGGGCAAACAAACCTCAAATTGTTCACCCTCATCAAACAGGGTTTAGAGAAGGGATTGGCATCACTGCAAACCTGCTGGGTTTGGCCATGGTGACTGACAAAGCAATCAAAACAAAATCCATGATATATTTATGCTTCAAAGCTGCCTTTGACTCAGTCCCCTATAACCTTCTCTGTCAGAAATTAGTAGCAAGAAATATAACACCATTCTTGCTTAATTGAAAAACATGATTACATTGTACTCAAATACTTGGCTACAAGTTAAAATTGGGGATTGTAGTTCCGTCAACCACAAAATACAAACCTGGACAGGATTAAAACAAGGCTGCGTATTAGCTCCATTGTTTTTAAACATCTTTCTGGCCGACCTTTTGACAGATCTAGGTGACGTGATTTCGCATGCCCCAAAACTAGGAGGGAAACCAATTGGCTGCCTTCTCTATGCCAATGATGCCCTTCTAAGATCTAAAACCAGGGTGAGGCTACAACAGATTTCGGAAACACTGCATGTGTCTATGAAACGCAGTGGGCTTTCCATTAATCTTGAGAAATTCAGAATAATGAATATGGGAAAAAAATGAATGAAGAAGCCAGGTCAGTGATACCTGAATGGCCTTGAAATTAAAACAGCTGTGGGATGTTTTACCTGGGAGTGAACATGGACATCTGTGGAACCTGCCTTCCTCACAAGGAGCACATAAAATTGAAAGCAGCTTCTTTCTTACATACATTTTTAAAGCTCTCAAAAAAGCTTTTAGGTCCTTCCCTCGAACCTCTAACGAAAGTGATTTGTGTCAAATTGTTGCCTTCTACAGTCTAGGGATCAGAGGCCATGTTCAGAAGAGCTTCGAACCAACTTGATAAACTCATAATTAGCATCTACAGAAGGGATTTCTTCTTTCCTAAACACACATTCCCAGCACAGATCTGTCTGGAATTCAGCCCACTTAATGAGACATTCAAAAGACAATTAGCATATCTGAAATCCTGTTTTAAGTTGCATGCCGCCAAGGGTGATTCGATGAAAAGTCATCTGTGGATTGAAATAACATCAAATACATGCAGTAAAGGCCATATTGATCAAAATGTTATTCAGCGCAGCAAGAATTGCTGCGCTGAATAACATGACTGATAAATATGGCCTGCGATGTCAGGAAAGGACAAGAATGGGTCGTATTTATCACAAGACGGCACATTCCTATCTTTCCCAGTGCTGACGCACAATGTGGCATGATGGAGCAGGGTAAATATAAAAATTTTAACCTCCTAATATTTTCGTACAATATTAATAAACATGTTCGTTCAAGTAAATAACCAACAATGTATGTAAAGGGTTAAGGATAACACGCAATTTAGTGTGCAAAGTAATGAACTAATAATTGTTTACGTTTCTAACATAACATAATATTTTGCGTACTAAAATAATAATAAAATGCATGATTTGTGCTTTGAATAAAACGTGTGGTTGCAAAATAAAGCGATGGTAAGTAAGGGACAGCTTTATATGTTGCTTCTGCTAGGTAATACCTAATTGGGGTACGTAGAAAGACGGGAGGGAAACGAAAGGGTTTATATTTCTTTGTTTTAATAACATTTTCTTGTCTTTAAAAATAGTGCGCTTAGGCCTGTCGAGCAGCAATATAAAATGGCCGCGAGGTTACTAGAGTGCGCATGAGCGGATGCGACCATGTGATAGAGGAGAGAGGCTGTGGAAAAGGGATGATCACGTGCTGATGCCGAGAGGCTAAGATGAAAGTATGGTCAAGGCTGCTGTGACCCTTCTGAGCAGATGTGTGCCAAGATGATCAGCAAGAAGCGTGAGAAGCATGGTTGAATCAATAGAAGGAACTGTATTATACAAATTGTTGCAGAAAAAGAAACAATTTGGACTGATCGAAACGGATGAGCAAGTGCATGAACTGTGGGAAACGATGCTTGCATGGACATTCCACACAGAACTGGTTAAGACCAGGAAGTTTGATTAAAATGTATAGGGACCTGAGTTTTTGACCAATGAGAATGAATCGCGCCATGTAAGAAGAAAAATTTTATGCTGTAAGCTAGAATTAGGGTATAAGAAGACCTACTCTTGGTGGGAGGGGTTAGAATGCTGGAGTAGATGCTGCGGGATGCTGCGGGAGATGCTGAAGAAGTTAGATGCTGTAGATGGGAGAGTTTGCGGTTGCTGATGCTGACGAGCTGATGCTGCTGCTGTTATTTTCCTTTTCCAGTTGAGTATAAGATGCTGCTTTAGGAGAACTAGCATTTGATAAGATTTATATTAGAATATTTAGGATTTTCCCGAGAGATAGATAGGTTGATCTATAGAGTTCTTAGTATTATAACCTCATTTTCCGTCTATTAAAAGTGTCATGCAAATTACAACTATTCTTATATTGATGATAAACGCAATGATCTGAATAATAAATTAATCTCAAATTTCCTGCATTCTAAACTTTATATAAACTATATTATTCTTTAAACAAATGACTCAGTGATTTTCTTTAGTATAATGACTAATAATGAAATGGTAAAGAGTTCATTGTGATTGAGCTGGTCTTAATCACCATCAACTGATTCCTACTAGTTGGTCCATCGACCAATGAGCGGAATACCTTAAAAGAAAATGAGAATTATTGTGTCATTATAAAAGAGGTATCCCGTCTCCTTCCAGCGAATCGTTTTTCTCCTAGGTTTCATGACGGAGGAAATCCAGGGAACAAATGAGTAAGTGAATGTATATGCGGTGTTATGGGCCCCACCGTCATATGGATATAGTGTTTGTGTGTTAGAGAAATAATTCCACCTGGATGACCAAAAGCATAATAGGAGAAATTATTTTTATTGTAAGCGCTGGATCAGATTTCTTGGTAGCAGAGTTATGGTTACTATAGATTAGTTTGGTGATTATTGATTTTTGATTATAGATTATTGATAAGTTTATGTCTAACACTTTTTGTTGAGTCGCGTTATGTTATATGTAAGTTTTCACGTTTCCGGGAAGTAGGAAGTGGAACACGTGTGGCAAGAGAAGTCGCATGGAATTTTTACACTGTCTGAGTTCATTTTTGGTAATAACACAGGTTGTGTTATATTAGGGACATTTTGCGTATAAAAGGTGTGTAAGTGAAATAGTGATCGGTTTTCTTGTGAAACTCTGGCCTTAATTCTCAGGAGCTGTATAGCCTCCACATGTGTTTTATCCCCAGAGAAACGGGTTTACCGTT
This sequence comes from Calotriton arnoldi, assembly GCA_963921515.1. NCBI lineage: Eukaryota > Metazoa > Chordata > Amphibia > Caudata > Salamandridae > Calotriton > Calotriton arnoldi. Next base: position 433,392 of record CAWUFW010007072.1, on the reverse strand, counting down.
TGCTTGAAAGAAGGGTAAGGTACTGTCTTGTGGATTGTTACCTGCCTTGTTATGTTGGCCTAGGCCTGGCTGCCATGCTGCTTTTCTTTGCGCACGTTACACTGAGCCGGGCCCCCCTCGCCCTTTGCTCGTGCCAAGTTCTTTTGCACTGTCTGCATTTTCTGTTGTTCACCTTTTTGGGCTCAGTCTGCACAAACATGTCCAAGGTCGCATAACAATGTATTTTGGTTCTTCCTGATATGGCCAGTCTCGCGCACCCAGACATAACATTAGGTGCAATTGCCATGAAGAATTTGGTATGCTTTTAATACTGTGGTTTACTAGCGCTTAACACACTTGGAGAAATCCCTTTCAGTGAGAAGAGCTATGATGTCCTGCTGATGTAATTCTGCATCTAGAGACTGAGGTATGGGGGTTCGCTAGTCAAAGCCCAGAGGTCTTCTATTTTATAATAAACTATCTTACTGCAAGGGGAGGGTGGTAATGTTATTTATACGTTTATCCACTGAGCTCTGAGATGCTTTCCCGTTTGTATTCTATGGAATTGTAACCATGCTGCTTATATTAGTCATATGCATTATGCTATTAGTACTGACACGTGTACTGTACATTAGAGCACGTAAGTTGGAATAAACATTTTAACCTATCCAGTGTCTCTTCCTACGCACCTTGTGGACAAGTACGAGTGAGTGACGAAAGAGTGTTCTTGCTTCTGCGAGTCCTGAGATAAAGATACCGTGTTCTGGGTTGTCTAATCATTGGTACTTGGGTGCTAATGGGATGCTAAGCTAGTTGGGTTGGGGTATTTGGGTGCTACGGTATATGGTGGCAAACCACTGTATTCCGGGGTCCCATTTTCCTGTGCATAGCTCTGTGTATGTGCAGAAACCTTATGACATGGCGCGACCACCGTGGGGCAGCTTATCTGCGAGACGCTTGAGTAGTACTTGTGCTTGTCCACAAACCCCTCGCGTACGCTTCCGGAGGCGTATGTGACGGTGATACCTCCTATATTGAATGTTTTATAGGTTCTTTCAAGCTTGATGTTATTAAAAAAGGTTAGTTAACAGACCCATTTTTGTGCTCCCTGTTAGGTTGTCGAATATAACTGTTTAGTCATGGCTGGTGTGGCGATTGCTGCACATAGTCGAGAGCACTCCGAGACCACTTACGGGTGTATGGAGTGCCTGATACAGGGATCGATTTGGTCTTTGTGGTTCAAGCCGATCCGGCTTACCACTTTGAGGTGTTTTACACTTGGATCACTTTTGAAGCGGTGGAGGCAGATGATAATCTGTTTCATGAATATAAACCCACCGTTATTCCTGCTGCATATCGACCCTATACCACTCTTGAAGTACCTCTCACGGCTTGGCAGCACCGTGTTTGGTTTAATGGCGCCCTACCACAACCAACTACCGCAGTTCGTTTAGGCCCCTTGTCAATTCAGGGGGCCACTTGGCCTGTATTGGCCGGGTATACCCCGCATCCAAATTATCTGGCATTACCGCTTGCGGAACTGCGCACTATGCATACCGAATTGGTACGAGTGCATCGAGCCCTAGTGACATACGTTACAGGTAGTCTACATGGAGCTGCTCCTGTAGTCGCAGGCCAACCAGCTATAGCCGCTGGAGTGACTATAAGTCCTGTCATGGTAAATTCTGTGATGGGCAAACGTCCACAAAATAAGGACGACTATCCTTACTGGCTTGCAGAAAAGTTCGATCAGATAGAAGCAGTGTTTCCCCATACATCCCCAGTAGATAAACACCGCATCCTCACGATAAGTTTGCCAAAAGACATAATCCCCGATTTGACATCATGTGAAAACTGGGGTAAGGTATTCGCAGCAGTTTATTCAAAATGTTTTGGAACTCCTTCCATGACGGTTCTACCCTCTGTAATTAAAAAAGTACAGGATGAACATGGCCCTGAAGCGGCTGTGGAATTAGGGATGAGACTAGTGGGAGTGTTTGATGTAGTAGCTGAGCTGATCCTTGGAAATGTCAAGGGCGATGCTATGAACTTTCAAGTAGCGAATGCTTTGGCTTTGGTCCCAGAGTTGGACAGGCCCCGCGAATTACCGAAAATTATTGCCCGGGCTTATAAAACAATTGGAAGAAATAGCCTGGGCAACAAGCCTTTTGTAAAAATGCAAACTCAATCGCAAACACAAGTTACACAAACAAAAAGTGCATCTGAGAAAGATGATAAACCGGTCTTCACTAAAAAGAGTTGGAGACAGAAAAAACAGGGTAAGCAACAAAAGAAGCCGGGGTCGAGAGGCGCTTCCCCAGTTTCGGTTTCTTCTGAACGTACTTATGATTTACGTGATAGGTCAAGGATTAAATCACCAGAAAGGTTTCAGAGCTCTGATACGCGTTCTCCTCGTTCTTCACAGGCCCAGACGTCGTCACAGGCTGGTGGAGGAGGACGGCAAGATAGAGGAAGGGGCCGAGAGGCTCCCCAGGAGCGAGACCAACCTCGACAACAAGTCAGAGGGAAAGCAGAAGACTTTCATCTTCCTCGACCGCAATTTCAGAAGAAAAAGGTTGCCGCTGTCACAGCGAAATATGCCTCAGACCGTGAGAACGAGACTCCAGAATTGGACGTGGGCAGTGACCCTCCTAGACAGCGCCGCGGAAGTTACCATAGTGCGGGAGGCGCTACGTCCTCATATGGAGGCGACAGCAACTGAAACATTCGTTACTGTAGAGACAGCTGACACGAGAGTGGCACCCCCGGACAGACTATATAATATAGTCATACAAATTGAAGGTGACATACCGCGTGAAATAAAAGGGATTTTTTGGGAAAATCTAACCTCTTCATATGACATTTTGTTAGCAGAGGTGGATTGGCCACCCCCATTCGTTTTAGCTGCACATAAAGGAGAGGAGGTAATCCTTCCAAGCTTCTCACGGCATGTCCCAAAAGACAAAGCTGAAGCACTTGCAGCTGAGTGGGCTGTGTACCTGGCACCAGCGTTATACCGCAACCATGTGGGATGGGATGAAGAATCACCTCCTCATGCAATACCTTTGCGGTCACTACCGCAGCCACAACCCCAATATCCCATCAAACGGCAGGCAAAAGGCCCCGTCTCCGAAATTCTGACACAGTTGGAATATCAGGGAGTAATTGAACCATGCGTATCACCTATGAACAATCCCCTTTTCGTGGTTTCTAAACCCGATGGAACGTACCGCTTAGTTTTGGATTACCGGCATTTAAATACTCATTGTCGGAACTTTGCGGTGCAAAATACACACAGTTCTGCGCTTGTAGACAGTCTTGTTCGTAAAAAATACAAAACGACACTTGACCTTTCAAACGGTTTCTACACGCACAACCTAGCCCCGGAGAGTGGTCAATGGACCGCATTCACTTCCGGTGGTAAATTATTCCAGTTTCGGCGTTTACCCATGGGCTACAAAAATAGTCCGGGTATATTCGCCGCCCGTGTTGTTTCTTTGTTAAATGACATTGATCAAGACGCATGTTCGTACGTAGATGACATCTATCTGACGGACGACGAATTATTTCAGCATTTGTCCCGTGTGGACCGCATTATTCTTGAATTTGCGGAGCAGGGTTACAAATTTAACTTTGCTAAGTCACACATTGCTGAATTTACAGTTCTGTTCTTGGGCTATGAGCTCAACAACGAAGGTAAGGGCTTAGCCCCCATTTCTTGGAAAAATGTGCACATTTGTGCCCCCCAAATACTCTGAAGAAACTTCAGTCTTTGCTGGGGTTCTTGAATTTCGGGCGTACTTACATTCCCGAATATGCCCAGCGTATCAAGCCTTTGTATGCTTTGATACAACCTACTTATTCAAGGTCTTGCTGGCTGCCTGAGCATACCTCAATTCTGCAGTCTTTGCAGACAGACCTATTGGAGTCTAAATATCTTTTGACTCGTGATAACCACACAAACCTGGTGATTAGAATAATTCCAGGGGCGGTGGGATTCACATACTTAACCTTTAATGAAGGTGATACAGTACCCATCGCATACAAGTCACATCTGTACACTTCCGCTGAATTGCGCTTTACATCTGTCGAAAAAGTTCTAACTGCAGTGCAAATGGCGATTCTAAAAGAACGCGCACTGGCACAGGGAAAGCGGATTCTAGTGGTAACACCCTGTCCTGCCCTAGAGGCAGTAACAAAGGCAAGTGTACCGAACTCAAAAGCAATGCATCCCCGTTGGATACAATGGGCTACATCCTTGACGTCTTCGGACGTCACTTTTGTTTTTGATTCTTCTCTGCAGACTCAGGAGTTTTTGCAGTATGAATTCGTTCATCCTCCTCCTTTGTTTTTATTACCGCTTGAGGATTACAAATGTGTGATCTACACCGATGGTTCGGCGCAACCGGCCACTGGGTCCAAGCACGCTTATTCAGCTGCATGTGCTATTGTTGCGGGTTCCTTTGTAGATGGAAAGTTCAAATCCTCTGCAGTGCATACTCGCACACTTGGAGATAGTACCGCACAATTGGCCGAGCTGCATGCATTGCTACTTGCACTTGAGTTCGCTTCTCAGGATGAGACCACTCTTATTGTATGTGATTCTTTTTACTGTGTACAATCTTACAATGACAATCTGTTTTTCTGGTCGAAAAACGACTACAAGGACGCAAAAGGGAGCACAATTAAGCATAAAATGCTTTGGGTTCGAGTGGCAGAATTGCAACAACGTCTGCCCCTCACACAGGTGGTTCACACCTTAGGCCATCAGCGGGTGGGCGCACACGCTATAGGTAACGATCTGGCAGATGAAGCTGCCCGTTCAGCAGTAGTCACGTGTTCAGTAGCAGCGGTTACCAGGTCCATGTCTAAAATAGACCCTGTTATATTAGCAGCTATTGCTGCAACCAAGGAAGGTAATAATTACCCTACAGGTTTCCCTTCCAAGTATTCTTACACATTAAGTCCCGATCAGGTTCCTTATGTAACTATACCTGACGTTGGAGATCGGCTGATCCCCAACGCGGACCGCAGGAGTGCCTTGATATCAGCTGCACACGAAGGCATGGCTTCGGCTCATGCAGGTGTGTCAGCTACAGTTTCCATCTTGCAGCAGCGTTATTGGTGGCGTGGATTGTATAAAGACACCCGTGCTTTTGTGCTTTCTTGCGATGTTTGTCAACAGATTAAGCCTTCCACGGTAACACGTCCACCACAAACCCCGCTCTGCATTGCTAACAGACCCTTTGGGTGTGTTTACTTGGATCACTGCGGTCCATTCTCATCAGACACTGCCTATAAATACATCTTAGTGGCAGTGGACTCGTGCACACGGTTTCTCTGGGTCTGGCCACAACGGAGTGCTGACGCCCGAAATGTAATCAGGGATTTGCGTGTCTTTGTGGGAATTTTCGCATGCGGCACCTTCCATTCGGACCAAGGTCCAGCGTTTGCCTCTAGGGCTTACAAGGATGCAATGGCTTCGCTTGGGGTGCGGGTGAAATTTTCGTCTCCGTATAGGCCTGAGGGCAACTCTATCGTTGAACGAATGAACCGTGACTTAAAGCAATCCTTAACAGCTAGGGTTATAGGTACTGGCAGGAACTGGCTGGCCCATTTGTATACCGTTCAGCGTGCACTTAATAATCTCCCTAGAAGACCTCTGGGTGGGCGGACCCCATACGAAATGCTCTTTGGCATAAGAATGTTTGTGCCTGACCTTGAGGGTCCAGACATCGCGGCGCAATCCGCCAAGTTTGATGTAGATAACCATTCTGCTATGTTACAGGACTTACAAGAAGCCCGAGACAAACTTGCAACTACACATTTGCCTTCAGCCACAGATCCTGCGTTGCAGATTCCGGTAGCCGGCTGGCTTCCAAAGGTTGGAGAACTGGTTCGAGAAAAGGTTGAAAACAAAAAAGAATTCGGCCCCTCTTTTCGTGCACCGGTTCCAGTTCTGGGCTTGAAGGGAACACGTACAGTCATTTTACCACCGCTTCCTGGTCGCAAGGAGAACAGATACATCTCAGTGGAAAATGTCAAGCTACAGCGCCTGGCCGATCCTGAATAGTGTCACACCAGCGGTCTCTTGTCCTGCCATTTATCGGACATATGTTCATAGTCCATCTGCACGAACGATCGCTGATGCTGTAATTGAGATGGTTGATTTGCCTGAATCCTCTACTTTGCCTGAAACTATAATTGATCCCCAACTCTCCACCAACATCGACGAGGACGAGTATACTTATCCTGCATCTGAATCGGTGGCACATCAACCAATATCGCCACTAAGCCCGACTCGTTATTCCTTTGATTCGGATTCCACATCTTCAAAAGTTCCATCCAAGTTCAGTATTTTTATATCCTGGTTTAGAGACAATTTTTTGATTCCACCCTGGACATACATCTGGTTGGTACTTTTCTTGATATTTTTGTTCATGTCCATTGGCTTTGTCACAGTGTTTTTTCTACTAATTAATGGTCACTATTTACCTGAACGCTCTGCTGTAGACTATGTTTCTGGAACTTTGGCTCCTCATTCCTCGTCTCACATCATGAAGCGTGACCACACATTTGTGAACATTTCAGCTTTCCCAGTTGCTGATGGCATCGTATGGGATGCAGTGAATTATCAAATCCATGGTCCGACGGAAATTATTAATGTACCTAATGTCCTTCGTGTTTCAATGGGTGATGTAGTACAAAATAATATTCATTCTGATGATTGGGATGTGCATGCCGTTGAAGCATTGTTTGCCGATTTAAAATATTATGCATCTTTTAATGCTGAAGATCTATATATGAATTCTGCTAATTATGCCGATTTGTATTGTTACCAACATTGGGGTAATCATTTTCTCCATAAGCCCAGTGCCCTGCGTAGTTCTGTTAACTATACCCAATGGGAACATTGTCCAAACCCCTTGCCAGGTAGCTCTCAAACTCTTCGAAATAAGTTTAATTATTTTACTGATTTTAATCGGTCGAATCCTGCATCCTATTATTTTAGACTTAATACCACATCAACTCAGAAAATTATGTTAACACACACCAAATTGCTTTATTCAGGTTCCTTTCTAAGTGCCCTAGCTTTGGGTGGTTATGAGTACTGGGATAATACAGTGGATTTAAAATCTATTTGGGGCTCCAAGCCATGGCAGGTACAGGGAACCGAGGCATTACACCGTGCTTGCCTCATCCCTACACAAATTATGTTCCTCAATGTCTCCATCTATCAGACTACATGTTGGGGCTTAGCAACCACTAAACAATTGAATACCCCATCAATACCATCCCTGTCGAGTTTTCCCAATGAAAGCTCACGATTCAATATGTCCCTCGTGTCCCTGCAGGCTCTGTTACAAAATAATTCGTTTAATGTTTCTGAGCTAGTTCAGTCACCCTGGTTGGTATGGCCTACATCATCAAATGCATGTCAAATGCGCTTTCACGACTCAGGAGCTAGTTACACACAGGATAGGCCTGATCCGAGATTTACTGATTCCCGTACTGTCACTACATATTCTGTTGGTAAATTATGCAAACAATGGCTGCAACATTCGTCCCTTGATTCTGTTAAACAACATTTGTCCCTCCTTTCAGGCAATATTGATCTGTCCGACTTTGTTTTGGGACCTCGTGGTCCCCGACCTAAAAGATTCATTTATGAGACATAAAATGAACTCTGGAAGCTATCACAAATGGAAGCTGCTTCCCGTCTTCGGGAAATAGATCAAGCCAATTTGGAAAAGGTGCTTGCTGTTGTTGACAATAGTATTAATACCCTGTCTTCTCGCATTTATACTTTGGAGAATATTGTGTCCTCTGTTGTTGATATTGTACAAGATGATGTTTCTGTGTTATATCATGGTCAGAATCAATTGCGTTCAGTTATGCAATTTGCATGGACTTTACAAACGCTCAAGTTAGGTAAAGTTCCTTGGCATTTTTTGAACACCTCTGCTTTGTTTCTACCTTTTAACTTAACTGACAAACAGCAATTTATGTCCATGAAAGATGCAACTTACACTCTATTACATATCGAAAAGATGGATCCTTTGCCGTTCTCTGTTGCAGAACTCGATTCTGCTGTATGGCTAGTCCATGGGGTTATCGCTTTACCTTTTTCCTTGTTTGAATTTGACTCCTGCATGAAACATTATCCTGTGGGCCGTTACCGGCCCTTGGGCAGTGCTTTCCTGCATGAACTCTGGTCCTTGCCTTTCATGTATAAATGCCTTCGGGACGGCAAGGAAGTCTTTCTCACGGGGGAGTACTGCGACTCGACTATGGGTCATTCGCTTATTTGTAAACACATTAAATTGCATGGCTCATGTAGCGTTTCCGCTCCTAATCTTGCTTGTGTGCTGAAAGGTATTCCTGCTCCTGTTATTTCACCTACTTTCACTCTCCTTTCCAATGGTAGTTATTTACTTTTAAATAACGAAAACTGTTGTGGCCTGCAGGCTGGCATTCCTTACATTGTAACAGTTTCGCACAGGGTTGTCTGCTGCAAAAATGTGCTTTTTCCTCCCCCTCATGGCAAGGTTGATATCTCTATTTGGCCTTCCATCCCTACCATGGAAGCAGATTTCAATAGACTGAGCAGAATAAAGGCACTATTATTAAACGAGGAAGTTATGCTCACGTCCGCCCGGGAGACATTCATTCTCCAGGTGGCGAGTACCCACAGTGAAATACAGGCCCTTTTAAACACTAATCTCCCCCAACATTTTGGGGAGTTAATACATCGTATTTTTAACGCATCTAACACTGAAGGCCTAGTACACTTTTTTAAGGTCGTGGGGTCGGGCTTGGTGTCCTCCTTCCAAACTATTTTTGGTGCCATCCCGGCTTTCATACATTCTATTTTTTCCAGTGTCTTTGGCGGTTTCCCATTGATCCTCGCTTTAGCGGCTGGTGTCTTGCTCTTAATTTGCTTTCTGCGCAATGGCTGCTCCCCGATGGGACCTGCTCGATCCAGAACGCCTCCAGCTGCTCCGTGAGCGCCTTTTGGCCGGTTTTGGTGTCTTGCCATTGGCGACACTGAGTGTGTCATATACTCTTTCATTTCGCTTTGCGTATTTCACTTGCGTGCAACCTGTGATGACTTGTGTCCGCTGTCCTTTCACCTGGACTCTGGATTATTGCCTCTCCAATTCGTCATTGTCTGTTCCGGATTTTGTTCAGTTGATGGGTCCCTTAGAGGCCCATGAGCAGGACTGTTCCGTTGCTGGCTGTATGGCGCGTGCGGCTGCACTGGGGATTTTGGCGCAATGGGATATCTGGGCGGCTGCCCAGGATCTCCTACAACGAAGCTGTTTCAATTATCACGCAAGCTGTCCCGCATTGCTTCTGGATGCTCCCTTTGTTGAGGAGCATTCCTGCTCTTTTGATCTCATGGATTGGATGGCATCTATGTTTTTTGACAATTCCAATGATGAACTCCTGGAGGGTATGGCTTTTCTCTGCACTTACACTTTCATGGATTGACCTGCCCTTCGCCGTTTGGGCGCTCCCTGTGCTCCAACGGCTCTGTTTTTCCTCTGATGGGCCTCTGTCCTGGCCGCTGGACTGACCAGGGGAGGGTGTCTTGTGGATTGTTACCTGCCTTGTTATGTTGGCCTAGGCCTGGCTGCCATGCTGCTTTTCTTTGCGCACGTTACACTGAGCCGGGCCCCCTCGCCCTTTGCTCGTGCCAAGTTCTTTTGCACTGTCTGCATTTTCTGTTGTTCACCTTTTTGGGCTCAGTCTGCACAAACATGTACAAGGTCGCATAACAATGTATTTTGGTTCTTCCTGATATGGCCAGTCTCGCGCACCCAGACATAACATTAGGTGCAATTGCCATGAAGAATTTGGTATGCTTTTAATACTGTGGTTTACTAGCGCTTAACACACTTGGAGAAATCCCTTTCAGTGAGAAGAGCTATGATGTCCTGCTGATGTAATTCTGCATCTAGAGACTGAGGTATGGGGGTTCGCTAGTCAAAGCCCAGAGGTCTTCTATTTTATAATAAACTATCTTACTGCAAGGGGAGAGTGGTAATGTTATTTATACGTTTATCCACTGAGCTCTGAGATGCTTTCCCCGTTTGTATTCTATGGAATTGTAACCATGCTGCTTATATTAGTCATATGCATTATGCTATTAGTACTGACACGTGTACTGTACATTAGAGCACGTAAGTTGGAATAAACATTTTAACCTATCCAGTGTCTCTTCCTACGCACCTTGTGGACAAGTACGAGTGAGTGACGAAAGAGTGTTCTTGCTTCTGCGAGTCCTGAGAAAAAGATACCGTGTTCTGGGTTGTCTAATCATTGGTACTTGGGTGCTAATGGGATGCTAAGCTAGTTGGGTTGGGGTATTTGGGTGCTACGGTATATGGTGGCAAACCACTGTATTCCGGGGTCCCATTTTCCTGTGCATAGCTCTGTGTATGTGCAGAAACCTTATGACAGTACAGGGAAGCGCTACTTTATCGACGAAACTGAAAGTTCTGTGGTAGGGTAGAGGTAAGCGCTGCCTACTGGAAAATACAGAATTCTTGTGTGAATGGTCGAAGCTATCTTTTCAGTTTAGCGAATCAGACAATGGAAATGTGGATAAAATGTTGTAACTAACAAGAATTGTTGAAAAAGAAATTGCCGATAAATTTTGTAAAGGAGGGGTCAAGAGCAGAAGTGACGTAGACAAAAGCCGCGCTGGGATTGGACAGTGCGCTGTAGACAGAAATCGCTCTGATTGGAGTTTTGGTGAGAGTCGCGCTAGCATTGGTTGAATAGCCTAGTGACGTGGAAGTTTGTGATTGGAGTGTTGGTGTGAGTCGCGCTAGCATTGGTTGAAATAACGCATAGGGAACAGTATTGAATTGCGGATTGTTTAAGGAGAAAAAGGTTGTGAATCATGTCGTACTATGAGTATGGAAAAGAAAAGACGTCTTGGATGTCGAAAGTTAAGAATTTTTTTAAGAAGGACAAAAAGGTAGTGACTAGAGAGGGACAAATAATTCCTCCGCCGAAATCACCAGCTTCACATATGATGCTGAAATATGGATATCATACATGTATATGGTTAGAAAATTGGACAAAATACAGCAAGAACGATGGAGCATTGGCTTTTCCTGAGAATGGTTCATTTAATGTAGCTGTATTACGGAACTTGCGAGAAAAGATGGTAATGTTAGAACCTAGACCTAGACCGACACAGTTTGAAGCTTTAGCGGAATGGGAAGATGAGATGTATGAGCGAGAGAGATCCAGAGGATTGAAGAATCATGAGTTTATACCTGGAAGATTGTGGGGAATAAATCATGAGGACAGAGTAAAGCGTTGGAGATACGCTAACATGGCAGGAGGTTTGTTTCCAGCTTTTGCGGTTGAGGAAGAAGCAAAGAGGAAGTGTACCGAGAAAAAGAAACATGTAGTGGTAGAAAAGTATGTGTATGGTGGCAGTGAAACAGATGACGAATTGCTGGAAGATATTTTAAACAGAAACCCACCTCCATACCAACAGACTTCTGTAGTGGTGACACCAAATGCACCGCAAATGGAAACTGGGAGGAATAAAAAACCTGAACGAAGAAATGAAATAAATAGGTCACAAGAAACATTTAAATTTTCACAAAAGGAAGAGACAGAAAGTGACAATGCAACTGAACTAGCAAAAACGACAAAAGAATTGACTGAGAAAATAAGAGAATTGACAAAGAATATGGAAGCTGTAACTGTACCAGTAACGATAGGTCCGGTAATGCCAATTTTTGAGAATCAGAAAATAAATGAACATTCTTTGGTGATTCCCATGAATTCACATTTGCAAAGAAAAAGAGAAGGGATGGGACTGAATAATGAAGGGGCACACAATTCGGCTAATACGTGTAGACCAAGTCCACCTACAAATTTGACGATAAATGAGAGTGAGATTAGGAGAATGCCTATGGTGACAGAGTCCGCATCTGGAACACCAGAAAGAAGCAGTGATTGGATAGAATTAAATAGTACGCCTGTAGGTCCGACTCCAGAAGAGTTAAATGAATGGATGAAAGCACTAAAAGCAAAAGAACCAGAAGAAAAACCATTAGATGTAATTAGGTTAAAAATAGACATGAAAGAGTTGATTTTGGGAACAATTGGAACGGAAAAACTAAAAAATTATCAGGATGACGAGATTATGTTTTTGTGCAAGAGTCTTACTTGGAGAGCTAGAAATTTACATGACAAATTGGAAGAGATTGCAGGTGAACTAGGAGTGGAATTTGTGAAAGTGAGGACGTTGCAGAAACTGTACAGAGTAGATTTTTGTGAAAAAGACATAGAAAATTTGAACACATCAGGAAGACTGACCCAGATAAAAGAGCTGATTGTTTTATTGAGAAAGTGGGGTGATGTGGATAGATGGAGAAATAGATGGACGAAGAGGAATGAGAAAACAACAGATAAAGCATCTTTGGCTTTTGCAGTGACAGATAAGGAACCAGTTACTAGGGAGTACCCAATGAGAGAAACACCAGGTGGTAGTTATGTGCATGTTCCATGGACCAGACAGGATATACTGTCATTTACAAATGACTTCCCAAAATTGAGAGAGAAACCAGTAGAATGGTACAGGCAAGTGGAGAGATTTGTTAAGGTGTCAAAAGTGCTGTGGATAGATCTAGATGGATTGTTTGACACAGTAGTGCCTGCTGATTTATGGACAGAATGTAAAATTACAATTGATTGGCCAACTGTAGAATATCCAAGGGATGCCAAAACAGGAGCGCCAGGTCCAGAAGTGATGAGGATGTATGATCAGGTAGTTACCTTTTTGAAGAATAAAATTCCACCAAAAGAAACAGATTGGGTGAAAATAGACAGAACAACACAGGAAAGCAAAGAATCAGTGCACGCGTACTATGAGAGATTGTTGTTGGTTTTCAAACAGTATAGTGGTTATGAGACGCTAAGTGAGAAGGACATGAGTCACTTTGTATATAGGTTTGTGTATGGATTAACACCAGAGATAAGTGAAAGGATTAAGCAGCATTTGATAGGAAAGCAGATTAGCACAGTGGATGAGGTTTTGAGATATGCTAAGTATTGCAGTGATGAAATTGAGAGTAAACAGCGTAAATTGAAAGAGAAAGCCATGTGGGCACAGGTGAAAGTTGCAGAGAAGCAAGAAGCTCAATTGAATAATACTAGCAGTGAAACAGGACAGTTTAAATCCCGACCTAATATAGGTAAAGGAAAAGGACAAATGAGCATAGACGAGGCGAAGAAAAAGTGGCCATGCCACAACTGTGGAAAGCTAGGGCATTGGAGAAACGAGTGTAAATTTCCTCCTAAACCTAATGTAGAAAATCAATCATTAAATCCACAGGTGCAGAGTGAGGTAGTTACACAACAAGGTCAGGTGCCACAACCACCACTTCCCAAGAGTGCTAATCAACAGAAATACAGTGCAGAAACAGGATTCTACAGAGGAAAACAGGTAAAACAGTTGTCACGTGCAGCTGAAATTTCACAATATTGGTTACGACAGAATGAAGATGAGTCGTATGAAAGTTCATGACGGTGTCTAAAAGAGAGGGAAGAGTGCGTGCTTGGCGCAACTCTAGAGGTAGATCAGTCAGGTCCATTTGTGGATGGAGAAGTGAATGGTGCAAATATAACATTACTTGTTGACACTGGAGCTACCCGTTCTACTGTTAGGTCAGTAGAAATTCCAAATCTTCCTCTCTCAGGTGAACATATACAAGTGGTTGGAGTTTCCAATCAGGAAATTGAAACACCTCTTACTAGATTAGTAAAGGTAAGAATTGGTCCATTTAGTGAAATGCACCGATTTGTGGTGTGTGATTGTAGTCCCGTTAACCTTTTAGGACGCGATTTGTTGTGTAAAATGAATTGCACAATTTATTGTACTCCAGACGGAATTGCATTTCAGACTCCAGATGAGGATGTGCTGTATAAAATGACAATGGTAAATTTAGAACCAGAAGTAAAAGGCTTATTTCCTGTATTTGATGCAGAGAAAATCTCAATTGAGTTGAAAAAGACAGTGAAAGAAGAAGTGTGGGACTTAACAGGAGAAGATGTAGGATTAATGAAAGGAGTAGATCCCGTAAAAATTACAGTAAAAGAAGGAACGAGTTACCCAAATACGCCCCAGTATAAATTGACTCCAGAAATAATTGAAGGAATAACGCCAGTAATAAATAAAATGATTGAACAAGGGATTCTAAAAGAAATCATGAGCAGTCCATGTAATTCGCCAATAATGGGACTGAAAAAGCCAAATGGAACATATAGAATCGTACAGGATTTAAGAAAGGTAAACAAAATTGTTGTGCCTTGTTGCCCAATTGTACCAAACCCTGCCGTGATTCTATACCAGATTCCACGCGAAGCAGAGTGGTACACCGTAATTGATTTATGTCATGCATTTTTTTCTGTTCCATTACATCCAGATAGCCAGCCAATATTTGCGTTTAGGTTTGGAGAGCGTATTTTGGCATGGTGCCGAATTCCTCAAGGGTACACAGAAAGTCCCTCAATCTTTAATCAGATCCTAAAGAAATCATTGGAAGACTTAAGAATGCCAGAAAAGTCAGTAATGGTTCAGTATATTGATGACCTACTGGTGGCATCAAAAACGAAGGAAGCATGTGTCAATGACACGATTGCTTTGCTGAATCATTTAGCAAAAAGAGGACATAAAGTGTCCCCTTCAAAATTGCAATTTTGTCAACAAGAAGTCCAGTATTTAGGGCATAAAATTGAGAAAGGAGTACGAAAGGTAACAACAGAGAGAATAAAAATGATTCAAGGAATGAGAGCTCCAATGACACAAAGAGAGGTAAGAATGTTTTTGGGAATGGTTGGATATTGTCGACAATGGATAAGCGGTTTTTCACTAATTGCGAAACCATTGCAGAAATTGACAAAGAAGGATGTTAAAGATCCTTTTGAAATGAATGATGAAGAAATGAAAGCATTCAGAGAGCTGAAAAAGAAATTGTGTGAGGCTCCAGCATTGGGAATGCCTGACTATGAGAAAGATTTTGAGCTGTATTGCAGTGAAAGAGATGGATGTGCATTTTCAGTTTTGGTGCAGAGACATGGAACTATGAAAAGACCAATTGCATATTTCTCAGCTGTTTTAGACCCCGTAGCGAAAGCGTTGCCTGGATGTTTGAAAGCGGTTGCTGCTACTTGTGTGAGTCTGGAACAGAGTGAAGGCATAGTGATGGGGTATCCATTGAGAGTGTATGTTCCCCATTCTGTGGAAATTCTATTGACAAGAACGAAAACCCAATACATGACACATAGTCGGCTGACTAGGTATGAAAAGGTAATTTTGAGTGCAGATAATGTGACCATTGACAGATGTATGAATGTGAATCCTTCAACATCATTGCCAGATGAAGAGAATGTGATTGAAATGGATGAAGTAGATCACGATTGTCTGAATGTGCTCGAATACTGTACTAAACCAAGAGCTGATATACGAGATGAGCCTTTGAAAGAATCAGATTATATTCTGTTCGTGGATGGCTCGTGTTTGAGAACGAGTGATGGAGTTCTAAGTGCAGCATATGCAGTTTGCACAGTAGCAACTGTGTTGGAAGCATCTTGTCTGAAAGGTGTACGGTCTGCCCAAGTTGCAGAATTAGTAGCTCTGATTCAAGCATGTAAGTTGGGAAGAAATGTACGGGTTACGATTATGACTGACAGCCAGTACGGTTTTGGGGTCGTGCATGATTTTGGTCAGATTTGGTCACAAAGGGGTTTCTTGACGACTGCAGGGGCACCCATCAGAAATGGAGATTTTGTGAAAAAGTTGCTTGAGGCGATACAGCTGCCTAAACAGATCGCTGTAGTGAAGTGCAATGCACATAAAAATGGGGAAGACTACATTACTGTTGGCAACAAATATGCTGACGAAATGGCACAGTACTGTGCAAAGAATGTGGTTTCTT
Organism: Calotriton arnoldi; assembly: GCA_963921515.1. Classification (NCBI taxonomy): domain Eukaryota; kingdom Metazoa; phylum Chordata; class Amphibia; order Caudata; family Salamandridae; genus Calotriton; species Calotriton arnoldi. The sequence goes on along the minus strand of CAWUFW010007072.1, from coordinate 417,442 downwards.
TGAATAAATGTCGGGAAAGAGAGCATATTTCTTGTCCTTTGCTTTTTACTAACTCAATTGAAACATGGGATGAGGTGAGACAGTTACAAGAAGCTGCAGAAGACGAAGAAAAAGATACTTGGCTAAAAGCAGGATGTAGGAAACATGAAGAAACTGATGTATGGGTTTACAGGGATGAGAGACCAGTTATGCCTGATAGCATGATTTCTGACATGGCACGGATGTACCATGGGCAAGCCCATATTGGGAGAGATTCAATGATTAGACTTTTTAGACAAACATGGTACAATCCAAAATTCAGAGCCATAGCTGAGAGTCTTTGTCAGAGATGTCTTATTTGTCAACAGTTAAATCCAGGAAGGAAGACAGTAGTGAGTCTAGGAAGAATAGGACGAGAAGGGGGTCCTTTCACCAGAATGCAGATGGATTTCATAGAAATGCCACCTTGCAGCAGATTGAGGTATGTTCTAGTGGTCGTCTGTTTGTTTTCTCGTTGGGTGGAGGCATATCCAACAAGAAGGAATGACAGTATAACAGTAGCAAAACTTTTGCTACGAGAATTCATTCCGAGGTATGGTTTTCCAGTCACGATTGAAACAGATAGAGGAACACATTTCCAAAACGAATTAGTTAAACTGATTTGTGAAGCCCGTAGTATTAAACAGAAACTGCATTGTGCATACAGACCAGAGGCTTCTGGAATAGTAGAGCAAGTGAATGGAACAATCAAAAACAGGTTAGGAAAAATGTGTCAAGCTACAGGACTGAAATGGCCAGATGCTTTGCCATTGGTTCTGATGACAATCAGAAGTATTCCGGAAAGGAAGACTGGACTCAGTCCACATGAGATAATCATGGGACAAGCAATGAGACAAGCACAAGTACCTGTCAACAAGCTACTGACTATAACTGATGATCTAGTACTGGATTATTGCAAAGGATTGGCTGATGTGGTGCGTTCTGTGTTTCATCAGGTCGGACCGGATGCGACCACTCTTGAAAGAAAACCAGCTCACGACTTGAATCCAGGAGATTGGGTTAGAATAAAAGTCCACCGGAGAAGAAACTGTTTGGTTCCTCGCTGGGATGAACCACGACAAGTGATCCTAGTGACGACCACCGCAGTCAAGTGTGCAGGAGTAAAACACTGGGTACATGCCAGCCACACCATCAGAGTTCCAGAACCCAAAGATCGACCTGTAAGTCGACATCTGGAAGACCCAACTACAAGTGAAACGATAGAAGAAGAAGAAGAAATAGAAGAAATAGCTGAAGTTCCAGAATTTGAAGATCGACCTGAAAGTCGACATCTGGAAATATCTGATACCAGTTCAGAATCTGATACAGAACATTCAGAAGGAGAAGAAATTACAAAAAGAAAGTGGAATTTTGAAAGCATAAGAGAAGAAACTGAGCCAGAAGATAGTGACAGTGAACAACCAACTACAAGTTGTGGTAAAATTCCTTTGAAGATAATATTAATAGATGAAGAAGGGAGAGTTTTAAACCAAAAGTTAGAAAAATCGGAAAAACCCCGAGGAGCAGTAGGGACAGATAGTCAAACACAAGAACAGGGAAATTTAGAAGCAGATAGAGAAACTGACACAAAATCGGAAGAACCTCGAGGAGGGACAGAAATAGGTGAATGAAGGAAGATAAGAAAAGAACCACAAGTAGCTGAAAGCAAAATCATAAGCTTCAAAATAAGAGGAAATAACGAAAAGATTGAAACAGAATCAGAAGAAAGTGGAGAAGAAAGAAATGAAAAACTAGAGACAAGAAAAAGAAATTGGAAAACAGAAAGAGAGGAAAAAGGAAGTGAAGCAAAAAGGCCAAGAAAAGGAGACCATTGGCCCAACGAAGTAAGAAAATTAAGATACAGAATCATAAAATTGGATGGGAAAAGTGCTGAACAAGTGAATGAAATAACAAGTCAAAAAGAACAAGGAAAACAAGGTGGTAAACACTTGCAGAAAACAAAAAGAATAAAGAAAGTGAATCAAAAGTACAGATCGCCTGAATGGTTGTATCGTGCTTCGACTAGTCACAAAGAAGAATTGAACACTCACGAAAACCCAGAACAAAGAAACTTGATGGGAGAAAGTGAAGTGCAACAAACCTGAAGCAACAAACCTGAAAGAGTTTAGATAGTTTACCGGATTTGACAAAACACTGAATTGACGAATTTACCGGATGTGACCAAGAAAGAATTCTGAGAAAGAATTAAAAGAAAGTACCAAGCAAAGACAAAATATTGGAAGTACAGAGTGGCAAGCAAGTCATTTCTGAGGTGTAGTAACACAATTTTCTAGAAGACAAGTAAATAAGGTTAAAAGACAAAATGGAGAATATTAGAGATAGAAAATGTAGATGTGAGTTTTTAAGGAGATGGTGCAAAATGTGCTGTTTTTGTACAGGTTATTAATAACAGTATGGGTGGTTTTAGCAATAACTATTCCAATTAGTTTAGCTGTAGTGGAAAAGTCTAATAACACTGAGAAAGAAAAAGGAGCTAACACTCAAGAGCCAGTTATTTTAAGGAGTAGTGCAGAATTACATAAGGACAAATCAATAACAGATTTTTCAAAAAATGTTTTTACTAAATTACTGTATGAGTACGTAGAAACAATGGATGTAAGAGATTGCTATGTTTGTATGCAGTTGCCTGCATCTGTAGCAGAGGGTGTGACTTATCATCACCTTCCTTTGACATATGGAATAACATGTAGTGTTTTAGCAAGCTTATTTTATAAAACAGGTAGATTAGAATATTATTACACTGATATAGATAAGATTTTTGCAAAGGTTTCTGTAGTTCCAGAGCTTAACAAAATAAAAGAGGGAAAGACGTTTGGTGAATATTTCTTAGAAGATAAGATGTTAACATCAGATAATATATTTAGGTACAACCTTACCTGTGAGTTAAAGAAGGAAGAAAAGGTATTTCTAGAAATGGTTGAGGAGAGAAGAGTGAAATTTGAAAGAAAAGTGATAGAAGAGACAAAAACACCTCTTTGGGCGTTTGAGGAAGACCATCATGATAAGAAAAAGACAAATGCAGCTATGACTCTGGATTGGCCCCAACAGGGAAGGTTGTGCATTAGAAGAAATAAGACAAGATATGACAATTATTTTGTGGGTTCCAGCAATTGCCATGACAATTACAAAATTTTAGGTGGATGGGGATTCAAAGGAGGAAAAGATCCAATATTTCCAGGGATTTATTACGTTTGTGGGAATAGGGCTTATTATAGGTTGCCGGACCATTGGTATGGATCATGTTATTTAGGCCTGGTCTTTCCAAAGATTTTTCATGTGGATAGAAAAGAAAAAGGAACACACAAAATGATAAATACCTTTACACGTAGAAAAAGGGAAAGTTTTTCAGAAATAGTAGGTGATATTTTTGGTGCATTGATACCAGCAGTGGGAATATCTTTGAATGCATTTAGAATTCGGAAATTATCCACAGTAGTAGATCGTTTATCTACAGATACTGCTGGAGGGTTCTTAATGGTAAATACAGAGATGGTTGCCATGAGAGCTATGGTGATGCAAAATCGTCTTGCCCTTGACATTCTTTTGGCAAAAGAGGGCGGAGTCTGTGGAATGTTGAAAGTCCAACATTGTTGCACTTACATTCCAGATAAAAGCGAAAATATACAGAAGTATATAACAAATATTACAAATCTGTACAAAGAACTAGTTCCACTGGAGGTTGAAAGTGTTTGGGGAAAACTTGGTAAAGGGTTTTCTTCTGTAACAAATTGGTTAACAAGAATGAGCGGATTAATAATAGGGAAAGTTATAATAATAGCAACCATGGTAATAATAATAATATTAGTACTGAAGCTTGCAGTAACATGTATAAAGAGAAGAAGAAAGCAGAATAAGATAGAAAAAGAAAACATGATAAACAAGGAAAGAGAGAGAGAAATAGGTGAAATAGAGTTAGAAGAAATAAAGGAGAACATATACAAGAAAAGGAAGAAACAAGTTGAAAGAGATACAGAAGTATAAACTAACAAAAGCAAATGGATAAAAGATATATGCTGTCTGAGAAAATTGTATAACTTGGGTTTTTGTGGTGATATTAAAAATCACCAAAGGGGGGAGTTGATGGAGCAGGGTAAATATAAAAATGTTAACCTCCTAATATTTTCGTACAATATTAATAAACATGTTCGTTCAAGTAAATAACCAACAATGTATGTAAAGGGTTAAGGATAACACACAATTTAGTGTGCAAAGTAATGAACTAATAATTGTTTACATTTCTAACATAACATAATATTTTGCGTACTAAAATAATAATAAAATGCATGATTTGTGCTTTGAATAAAACGTGTGGTTGCAAAATAAAGCGATGGTAAGTAAGGGACAGCTTTATATGTTGCTTCTGCTAGGTAATACCTAATTGGGGTACGTAGAAAGACGGGAGGGAAACGAAAGGGTTTATATTTCTTTGTTTTAATAACATTTTCTTGTCTTTAAAAATAGTGCGCTTAGGCCTGCCGAGCAGCAATATAAAATGGCCGCGAGTTACTAGAGTGCGCATGAGCGGATGCGACCATGTGATAGAGGAGAGAGGCTGTGGAAAAGGGATGATCACGTGCTGATGCCGAGAGGCTAAGATGAAAGTATGGTCAAGGCTGCTGTGACCCTTCTGAGCAGATGTGTGCCAAGATGATCAGCAAGAAGCGTGAGAAGCATGGTTGAATCAATAGAAGGAACTGTATTATACAAATTGTTGCAGAAAAAGAAACAATTTGGACTGATCGAAACGGATGAGCAAGTGCATGAACTGTGGGAAACGATGCTTGCATGGACATTCCACACGGAACTGGTTAAGACCAGGAAGTTTGATTAAAATGTATAGGGACCTGAGTTTTTGACCAATGAGAATGAATCGCGCCATGTAAGAAGAAACATTTTATGCTGTAAGCTAGAATTAGGGTATAAGAAGACCTACTCTTGGTGGGAGGGGTTAGAATGCTGGAGTAGATGCTGCGGGATGCTGCGGGAGATGCTGAAGAAGTTAGATGCTGTAGATGGGAGAGTTTGCGGTTGCTGATGCTGACGAGCTGATGCTGCTGCTGTTATTTTCCTTTTACAGTTGAGTATAAGATGCTGCTTTAGGAGAACTAGCATTTGATAAGATTTATATTAGAATATTTAGGATTTTACCGAGAGATAGATAGGTTGATCTATAGAGTTCTTAGTATGATAACCTCATTTTCCGTCTAATAAAAGTGTCATGCAAATTACAACTATTCTTATATTGATGATAAACGCAATGATCTGAATAATAAATTAATCTCAAATTTCCTGCATTCTAAACTTCATATAAACTATATTATTCTTTAAACAAATGACTCAGTGATTTTCTTTAGTATAATGACTAATAATGAAATGGTAAAGAGTTCATTGTGATTGAGCTGGTCTTAATCAACATCAACTGATTCCTACTAGTTGGTCCATCGACCAATGAGCGGAATACCTTAACAGCAAATGAGAATTATTGTGTCATTATAAAAGAGGTATCCCGTCTCCTTCCAGCGAATCGTTTTTCTCCTAGGTTTCATGACGGAGGAAATCCAGGGAACAAATGAGTAAGTGAATGTATATGCGGTGTTATGGGCCCCACCGTCATATGGATATAGTGTTTGTGTGTTAGAGAAATAATTCCACCTGGATGACCAAAAGCATAATAGGAGAAATTATTTTTATTGTAAGCGCTGGATCAGGCACCCTTGCACTATGGTGCAAGGGTGCCTGCATTGTAAGGAGGATTGTTTTTGTATAGGAAGGGGCACCTTCCTGTGCAAAAACAATCCCCTTAGGCATTTTTCTCTTTCTATGTATGCTGCAGAATGCAACACACATAGAAAGAGGAAAAAAACGAGGTAAATTAATGGTACTTCTCCTCGTTACGCCTTAGAGGCGTACCATTTTAGCACATTCTCAAGTTTACTAGTAATTCTAAAACAGGTAATGTGTCAAAATCCATGGGTTTTGCATGGGGACACCCTCGCACCACCTATGGAATTCCTCCCTGGGGCAGAGTAGGAGAATGCTGTGATTTGTGCCACATTGTGTTACTCTGGATTTATCAAGCCTCTCAGGGCCACGCAAGGTGGCCTTGCGTGGCTTGATAAATCACATTTCAAGGGTTGTGTCGCTTTTGCACCATGCAACACAACCCTTTATAAATATGGCCCTAAATTTTTAGCCCAGAATTTTCTGGAACAGTCAATACAGAATTTACAGGCGGCCATGCTATGGGCAGCCCTTGTCCCCTTTACAACCTTTAAAAAATTAATCAGTAAAGTAATGCGCATGAACTCGCAACAAGCAGACAAACAAAAGTTAGCCCTTCACACGTACGCATGGACAATTTTGACAAACTGGGTCTGCAGCCAATTTTAAGAATTTGTAAGTCAAAGCAAGTTAAACAAAATCTCATCCAATATAGGCTGGGGGGCCTGCCAGCACTGGACTGCATCCCTGCAAGGATACGGAAAAGCACCAATGCACTTTGTAGGCTGTGTCAATCTTACAGAGAAACAATAGTTCACATATTCTTCACTTGCACAGTGACGTTGCCAGCACGACGTGCATTATTAAAACCACACTTTCGGCTCCTGGGTATACGATCTTGTAGGCAAGCTGTAATGGCCTACCTCAAAGCAGAGCACCCTATACTGGCAGCGAGATTTGTGAAATTTATGCAGTCAGTCGAGAAACGCCTTAGCAGCGTGACTTCTTGTGGATGAGTTCAAACTTCAGAAGTTTTTATTAGGCACCCCTTTACATCTTTCCTGTTTTTTGCTTTGTTTTAAAAGCTCTTCTGAAGACTGAGGTGGCCTAACTGACCTCCGAACCTAATAGCCGGCCCAATACACTTTACGTCCATGATGAATTGTAGGACCACTCGATCTGATGTTTTGAGGCGTTATCGATTATTGAACTATCAGTAAGGAATTTGATACCTTTTTAATGCAGAATTGGAGAATTATTCTTAGCCCGAGTTTGAAGTTTTGAGATAATCGCTTTATAGTATTTTATATCATTTTTTATCAAACCTTGAGTTGTATATGATGAATGTTTGATCTTTTTGCATGCATGGTTGTAATTACTAAGGCATAAATAAATTTTAAATTTGACACCAAAATGTGAAATTGTTAACATAAATTTAGATTTTGGGAATAGATTGATGCTTTATTTCCTGACTGTGTGTGACACATTATTCACAGACATTTGATAATGATTCTTGTAAAATAAACGTACAATTTTAGAAAAATGCTTAACCTAACGAATCCCCATGGGAGCGCAGTTAAATGCTTCATGAACCATAAATAATTAAAAATAATGGAAAGTGTTTTTTTTTTTTGTCCTCATTCACCTCAGAAACAATGTCCATTCCTTCCGCCATTAAATCGAGAAAGAAAAAAACAGCCACTTGCGGGCATACCAAAATGATCCTTATCCTTCCTGCGGCTATCTCTCTCTCACGGTGTTAACTTACACCGGCAACTGCTTTAGTAATCGAGATGTGGAGGGGCCCTGCAGCAGTCCAGAGAACCTTGCTGGTGTAATCATTGGACAGATTTATAGCTTATATATCATTATCATCATTACCCCCCATATTTTGCAGCAGCCTTTCTGGACTCTCCTTCCCTACTAGTAAGGGCTTCCAAAAGGCTTTCCTCTTGGACTTTTTCCCTAGCAGGTCCATCCTAGACATATATATGAGGGACTCCTGCCAATCCGAATGTTGTGGTGGTGTGCCACTCACCCATTTGTGACAAATTTCTCTTCTGGCAAGTAGGATTGCATAAAACAGCAGGTCTCTAAGAGCACCCATAAAGCCATCCACCACACCAAAGATAACCAATGATAGGCTTACCTTCATTTGCCGACCCAAAATACCTGACATGTTTGTTTCCACTTTATCCCAAAACACTCTGATCACAGGGCATTGATAGAAGCATCTGTTGCTTTTTCCAGGCTACATTTTGCACAGCTGGTTCGACTTCCTTTCCCCATCTTTGATAATTTTTCAGGTGATATGTATGCCCTGTGAAGTGAAAAGAAGTGGTTTCTCCTTAAAAAAGCAGGTTTGACAATGAGGTAAAGTGTGCGCATTGATAATTGCCAAATATTCTGTAGCTGCTCCCTCGGCAAGTATCTTCCCCACAATTCCTCTGCCAGCCTAAAATCTCCGTCCATGATGTCGTGTATTTGCCAGTACCAGAATGCGACTTCCTTATTTCCTGGTGGTTTTGTGGCCAGCTGTTCCTCCAAGATATTACCTACACCCAACGCCGATTTCCGACTTTGATCCCAGCTTTTTAACTGCAAGTATTTAAATTTGGAAAGGCTGCCCTTCATCAGCCCATTTAGATCCTGCCAGGGTAACAGACTACCCTCAGGTCTCCCCAGATCCTTAGATCAGCGTTTTTAATGGGTGCCGCCAATTTATCATTAAGGCACTCTGGAGTCCCTGGCGAGTCCCAAATCGGTGCAAAGTGAGAGTAGTAGTCTAGTTTCAAAAGACCTCTAATATAATACCACATCTTCGCCATTGACTGTAATACCTTTAATTTAATTTTTTTGAAAAATGTTGGGTCCCCGAATTTAAAAAGGAAGCCATCTGCATCTGCCTTACTTTCTTTTAACATTGCCGAAAACATTAAGCCTATTATGGATCCATCTGGTGTGTTTGCGAGCATTCTAGAATTTGTCAATTGGAAGGCCCATGCATAGTATTGTATATCTGGGAGGGTTAGTCCTCCCTTCTCCTTCTTCCTCCGCAGCTTTTTCCAGGAGATCCTGATCCCCTTATATGCCCAAATAAACGCATTTATTGCCTACTGAATTTTATGTATGGTGCCTTTATCGAAATACAGTGGTATGGAGTTAAATATAAAGGTGATCTTTGGCAATATAGTCATCTTGACCAGGTTCACTCTCCCCAGAATCGTTAACGGAAGGTGTGCCCAACCCTTCATTAGTTGAACAATCTCTTTAAACACTCTCCTCAAATTAGTTTCTGCGATTACATTTATATCTTGTACTATCTTTAAACCAAGATATCGCATTTCCTTCTTGATCAGCTGACTATTGCTTCTCTGATTACATACCATAACCTCTGTTTTGTGTTCGTTAACTGAGTACCCCGACACCTCCCCGAATTCAAATGCTATGCGTAGGATAGTCGGTAGGGCTGCACCCAGATCAGGAGAATAGACCATGAGATCGTCTGCATATAATGCGACCTTCCTGACCCACTCTCCCTGGTGAAAGGGGGGAATGTCGGGTGTGGTTCTGAGTCTATAGGCAAAAGGGTTCCATATAAAAGTTAAACAGGAGGGGGGAAAGGGAGCATCCCTGTCTTGTACCCCTGAGTATTTTAAAAGGTGGAGATAACTTCCCATTTACCATTACCCTTGCAGTAAGTTCCTGATTTATTAGCTGTATGGCTCTACAGAATTTATCTCCTAGGTTATATCTTTTCAAAACTGAAAATAGGTAAGACCACCTCACCTTGTCAAATGCCTTAGAGGCGTCTAATGTTGCAATTGCTAGTGGGGTATCAAAAATTGTTGCAAAATTAATGGCCCCAATTAGCTCATAGGTAAGCTCGTGTAGATACCTCCCTTTCACAAAGCCTCTCTGATCTTTATGTATCACTTGGCCCGCAATCTTAGTTAGCCTACTTGCCAAAATGTTTGTGAAAATGTTATAATCTGAATTCAGGAGAGATATCGGTCTATATGACTCACATATAGCCGGATCTTTACCCGATTTCAAAATAAGGGTGACAGTGGCCTCATTCCAGGATTTTGGTATCTGGATTCCTTGATCTAATATCTCACCCATCACTAATGTCAAAAGAGGAGATAAGACCTCCACAAGGATTTTATATAGCTCTATCAGGATACCATCTGGCCCAGCGGCTTTACCCCCCTTACTAGACTGAATGGCCATAACCACTTCTTCTTGGGTGATCCCCTGGTTTAAGATTTTTTGCTGATTGGTGTCTATGAGTTGAATAGAATCAGCCAACCAACCCTCAATCTCTGCATCTGCAGTCCTCTTCTCCTCCATATATAAGGTCCGGAAGAATTCCTTAAAGGCCTCTTCAATCTCAGTCTCATTATTCAGAATATTCTTGGACTGATCCTCCTTAATCTCCTTAATCCGATTCCTATTCTGATCCGTCTTAACCTTCCAGGCTAGGAGTTTTCCTGCCCCCTCTCCATACTCAAAATGTGCTAGCTTGCTAGCATCCCACCTCTTTCTAATCCTAGCTTGGAGTATTTCTGACATTTGGTTCTTCAACAGGAGCTGCTTCCTTTTTAACTCGGCCCTGGTCCCCTCTGTTCCAGATCTTTTTATCTCAGTTTCTATTCCCTCCATTTCATCCTCTAGCCGAGAGACTTCACTCCTATAGCATTTATTTCTATAGCAAACTGCACTGGTGATCTTGCCTCTAATAAATGCTTTTAGGGTATCCCAAACAATCCCATATGTAGCTGAGCCACTATTGATCTTAATAAATTCTCTAACCTCTTCCTTTAGATTATCCATTACCTCTCTGTCTGCCAGTATGGTGCGGTCTAACGTCCACCTTCTTTCTGTGTACCTGATGCTATTTTTAAGTGTTAATATAACTGCCGAGTGATCTGATAAATGGGCTGCCTTGTATCCAATATCTAAAATATCCTCTCTGAGGCTCCAGTCTACTAAGAAATAATCTATTCTTTATCTATTCCCATATTTCTTATTATGAAATGAGGTACCTTGTAGATTTCCTACTCTCTCTCTCAAAGGTCACACAAAGTATGTTGACTCATCATAGCTTTTAAGAGGGCGCGTGAATTAGAGTCGGTACAGCTCTGGTTTTGTTTGATTTATCTAATTTTAAATCCAATACTACATTAAAATCTCCTGCCATGATTATCGGACCGGAAAATTCTAAGAGATTTACAAACAAATTTTTAAGTGGTTCGCAGTCGTCGTGATTTGGGCCGTAGTACCCCACTAATGTTAATGACCTATCCACTATTTTGATGTCTGCTATAATCCACCTACCCCCTTTGTCCACCCTCGTCTGTGACACCCATATTTTTGCTTATTTTTTCACTATTATTGCGACCCCTCTTGTGTTCGCACTCTGATCAGTGCATAATACTTGTTGTACCCATCTTTGTTTTCCAAAAAGATTGACACACTCCTTTTTTACCAAATGCGAGTCTTGTAGAATCAAGATTTGGGCAGGAGAGTCTCTAAGGTATTGCAGTATCCTATCCCTACGCCCCTTCACACTTAACCCATTGACATTCCAAGTTAAGATCTGAATGGACATGTCCTTATTATCCTGAGTTTGCTAAATTTTTCTGAGGTATTTGAGGAATTTTTTATCATTTTTTCCCATATGCTCCCCACCCTGTGCACCCCTATAGCCTTCCCTTCCTCCACCCTTCCCTGGAGAACCCTCCCCTGCTTCTTCTTGGACCTGATGTTAGTCCAAATTTTTCTTTTGCACCACTAGCACCCACCACCAATAAAAACGATATGTCTATATGTATATGCAGCGAATACCCGAGTATAACCTTTCTACATTTACTTACCCCTCAACTGCTCCCCCACCTCCCTTAATGTTTTCTAACATCTCATCTGCTTCCCTTGTACTTCTTATCATATACATTTTATTATTGTACATTACTCTTAGAGATGCAAGAAATTTGAGTTGTACCGTTGCCCCCACTTTTTTAAGATCATCCATACGCTTGCCCAGCTCCCATTGTCTGTCTAGAGTCGCCCACGATAGGTCTGATCTAATTTCAAATGAAAAATCAGGGCCTTTTAAGGATTTTAGTTTTAACGCAGACGAGAGGATTTTTTCCTTTAGGGCATATGTCTGGAAGTTGATAAGAATCTTCCTTGGCTTCACTCTACCTGGATTTCTCCTGAAGGGTCTCTGTGTATTCTTTGAATATCCTTTGTGATATCTACCTCACTCTCATCCACCTGTACTGAAGCCTTTATGAGAGATACCACATAGGTTTTTAAGGTATCCACCTCTTTTCCTTCGGGCATGTTCAGAATTCTCAGATTATTCCTTCTGGAATTGTTTTCTAACTGCTCCAGTTTTTCCTGAAGACCCTGCTCATCCCTGCGCAGCGCCTGGATCTCCATTTTGCTACTCCCAAGATCTTTTTTTAACTCCTCAACTGGTCCAGCGTGTTACTAGCAACAAGCATTCATACACCGAATACTCACCTGGGCCCATTCATTCATACTACGCTAGCAATTTCCGCTGGTGTGTTAGTTGTACTCTTTATCAATATCCCTGCTACCAATTACTTTTCTGATTGAAGAGTAATGACTTACCAATGGACCCTTTGATAATTGGGAAGTTTAAAATGAGTGACATTCATTACAATTCATAAACTCTGAAATAATCACTGAGTCAGGAAGTTTTAAAATGTTTATCTAAAGATTTAGCAGAGTAAATTACAAACCACATAATACTTAATCGTATATCAAGGATGAAGTAATACTAAATAATCACTTATTAATCAATGACGGTCCTCAGAGAGAAAAGGATAGAGACAGCAGTACAGCTAAAGATTTCGCTTATAGTTACCTAAGAGTGTGAGAACCAAACCCCTTGGCCAAGGAGTTGGAAAGGGTCCCAGAAAGGATGAAGATCAAGACCTCCGGACCAGGTTCAAACGGGACAGGTGACCTCTCTATCAACGACGCCTGCGTCGTTCCCCTCTCTGTCACTTCGCTCCTCCTCGATATCTTCCGTGTCTTCCTTCTAATGGAATCCGCCGCCCCCACCTCAGGACCTCTCTGGACAGCGGTTCAGTCTGCAATCGATCAGCTCGTCGAGCACCAAAGCCTGATCTCTCGTGTCTGGGCTTGTGCGTCCTAATGCTAACTAATTAGCTAATTCTATATCTATTATACCCTTCTGTACCCAGGACCTCCCATTAATGTTTCAAATTTATGGGCCCACTACTTCTGATTGGACGGGGACAGGGGGTTGATCCTCACACCATGTCAATTTAGTTCAATTTCTTTAAGCCCATTGTTATTAAATACCGCCCCTCACAATTAATACATTTGCTTTATTTCCCACCCGTCTCACGACAAAGTTTGATACACATCATATACAAAATGTTGCATTTTGCAAGAACATCGCAGATGTAGTGGAGTTGGCCACCAGGTCACGGCCTTGGATGACGTCCAAGTTGACTTCATCGCTGTGCCTTGTTTTCCCAGGGCGCATGCGTACTTCTCATTGGCTCCAAGCTGCCTTTCCGTTAACCCAGGCCCCCATTTACAAACTAATAAAAGTCAAAGAAGAAAACATTAAAATCACAAATAAATGTCTTCACTGTATACCCCCCTATTTCTACTCTATTCCCATTTAATTATAAATCTATCCCGCATTATTAGCGTTAAAATACCACAGTGTTAATTGCAGCAAATGCGCAAGCTTTAGCACGTGAGAACATTAAGCAGCCATTTTAACTCACACTGCGCAGTAGCAAAGTTTTCCCTCCAAGCAAAGAAAGACGTCATACCACGTGATATGGTTGACACATGCGCAATGAAATTCCTGCGCTTTAGCTGCCATTTTGGATTAGACAAGCGTTACTTATTAGTTTAAACACATAGGCAAGCTTTACTAGGATAGTGTTCATGTGTGCATTTATTAGTAGAGACATTACAATGTTTAATAAATTAATACTGTGAGAGGATTACTTACGAGCAAGTCTCATTCTGAGTTCTTGCTCCATCAATCCCCTCACTGATGGGGTTTCTGAGCCATCAAATACTACCCACAACCAGATGCCAACTTTTAGCATAAAATTGTCTCAGCTTCATTTTTACACTTTCTATTTTTATCATCTCCTTTCAGTTTCTTGTATAATTCACTTTTCAGATCTTCTAATTCAATTTCGTTAAACTTTCGTTTCTTGCCTTTTCCTGTCACTCTATACTTTTCATTCTTTCTGCAACATTTGCACCATATTATTATTGACAGTACTATTATTGCTATCCCGGCTAAGGGTACTAATATTTGACCTATAAGTCCTTTCCCTACATTAGCAAACCAGGTACCAATTGACGCAATACTATTCGTCAATCTTTCCCATACACTATCAACTTCCAGTGGTTTTAGTTCATTCTCAAGTTTTGTTATATTGTGTATATACGTTCCAATTTCTGCACTTTTGTCAGGTATGTACGTGCAACAATGTTTCGTTTTCAATAATTTACAGACTCCGCCCTCTTTTGCCAATATTATATCAAGAGCAAGTCTATTTTGCATAACCATTGATCTAATCGCAACCATCTCCGCATTAATCATTAGAAACCCTCCAGCAGTATCCGTTGATAAACGATCAACCACTGTAGATAATTTACATATTTTCCTTGAGTTCAAAATTATTCCCACTGAAGGTATCAATGCACCAAATATATCACCTACAATTTCAGAAAAACTAGCTCTTTTACTACGTGTTAATTCACTATTATTTTCATTGCTCCCAGTGTTTCTTTTTACGTGGTATATTTTTGGAAAAACTATTCCAAAATAACAACTTCCATACCACCGTGCAGGAAGCTTAAAGTAAGCCTTATTCCCACACACATAATAAATTCCAGGAAAAACTGAATCTGTTCCTCCTTTTAGTCCCCAACCTCCAAGAATTAAGAAATTATGTTCACATTCACTGGTACCGATGAAAATATTGTTATAATCAGTCTTTAACCTATGCAGACAAATTTTCCCTGTCTTTACAAAATCCAGAGCCATAGCAGCTTGAGCCTTGCCAGGTGTGTAAATACCCTCTTTCTCAGCCCAAGGTGGCAGATGAGCCTTATGCTCTGATGCTTTCTTTTGGAAATCTTGTCTTCTATTTTCTACTAAGTTCAAAAATATATTTTCTTCTTCATGTAACGAACATGTTAAATTACTTCTATGTGCATGTGTTATATCTATCGATTTCATCGTTAGGAAAGATTCTCCCATAAATTGTGCATCTTGACTACTAAGCACTGGGTTCATATTCTTTCGAATCGGAACCTCAGAAAATATCACATCTATATCTGAATAATAATACTGAAGTCTGCCTGTTTTATAAAATAAACTAGTTAATACACTACATGATATGCCATAAGTTAAAGGCAAATGATGATATGTTAACCCTTCTGCTACTGATTCAGGTAACTTCATACAGACATAACAATCACTAACTTCCATTGTATCTACATACTGAAACAATAATTTAGTGAAAACATTTAAACTAGTATCGTTATCTGTTACCACATGATGAAACTCTGGTTCATCTTCTGCTTCTAATTTTACTCTATCACTTTTCAAGTTATCTATCCTTCCCTTAGAATCGTTGTTAATCTTTTTATCCATTATCATAAGGTAAGGAATTGCTACGATCACAACTAACCATACTACAAGCACCACTACCAGACTACATATGCATATAGCACAGCATCTTTTACAACATTTCCGTTTCGGTCTCCCAGAAACTCTGTCGTCAGGCATTTTGACAAAGAAGATTTCTCTTCTTTCCTTTTTCTTTCAAGTCTTTTACGTTATCAAGGTGGCTTTATTTCTTTCTCCTAAGTCAGTTCCGCACTTGTTCCTTCGTCACCACTTTCACTTGACTCTGAACTCTCGTAGTCTTCAAGGATTATATAAGTCCAATCAGGACCTTTAAACTTATTGTTCACAAGTCTCAATCTTTTGCTTTTTCGTTTTTCAGTTCCACTTGTTTGTCCGGTTAGGCTTGTTACTTCATTTACTTGTTCCGGTACTTCACTTCTTGTTTCTATATGGTATTTTACTCTTTTAATGACACTAGGCCAATGATCACCTTTTCTGGCTTTCTTTGTTTGCACTGTCTCTTCACTTCTTATTTCTTCTTCAGAAGTTCTCTTATTTTCAGGTTGTGGCACAGTTTGTTTTTCTTCGTTCTCAGATTCTTCTTCTATATGTTCTTTTTCAGGTCTTATTGGTTTTTCTTCAGTTGCTCCAATGTGAGTTTCTACTAACTGACCCTGTTCAGGATTTATGTCTTCATGTTTGAGGTTTTCGTGTTTTTCTTCTTCCTGAACGTATTTTTCTAGTTCTAACTGGTTCTGATCAGGGCTTATTGCACTTTGTACTTCTGCAGCCTGACCGCGTTCTTTTAAGCCTGTCTGTCCCTGCTCAAATTCTGTTATTTCGTTGTCGATTTGAGCCCAATTTCCTCTCCCTATCTGGTCCTGCTCAGGTTCTCTTATCGTTTCATTTTCCTCTTCCTGAGCTGCTTCTTCTTCACCTATCTGGTCCTCTCTAATTTCTTCTAATTTTGATCGGCTTCTTGTTCTGTTGTAAACTTCTGGTATATCAACCACTGGTATCCAGTCCTGACTTGTGCTCGGTTGTTCTTCTTCAGCTTCTCTCGAATCTCTCACCTGGGATTCTTCAGCTGGCCAACCTTCAGCTTCCTCAGTTATTGATGCTGACTGAGGATTTTGTCCTTCAGGATCTGGCACCCTTTTGGTGTGGCTTACATGAATCCAATTAGGCAATCCTGCACATTTCACTGCTGTGTTCGTAACTAGTATAACCTGACAAGGTTCACCACACCTGGGTGATAAACACGTTTCTCTGGTGTGATGCTTCACAACCACTCAGTCTCCAGGGTTCAGATCATGCTCTTGTTCAGGCTGCCTGGAAATTGCGTCTTCTCCAACCTGGTGAGAGACAGAACGCACTAGGTCAGCCAATCCTTTGCAATAATCTAGAACCATATCATCAGTTATGTTCAGCAGTTTATTTGTAGGTACATGTGCTTGTCTCATTGCTCTTCCCATGATTATTTCATGGGGACTCAATCCGGTATTTCTATCAGGAATACTTCTGAGTCCCATTAAAACAAGAGGCAATGCATCTGGCCAGTCTAGCAATGTTGATGCACACATCTTTGACAGTCTTGATTTTATTGTGCCATTCATTTGTTCAACCACTCCAGAAGCCTCTGGGCGGTACGCACAGTGCAATTTCTGTTCAATTTGGAATGCTTCACAGATTATTCGAATCACATCATTATTAAAGTGACTTCCTCTATCTGATTCCAAAGTTACTGGGAAACCGAACCTAGGAATGAGTTCTCGTAGCAACAGCTTTGCGACTGTAATACTGTCATTCCTTCTGGTAGGGTAAGCCTCCACCCACCTTGAAAACAGACACACTATGACAAGTACATATTTCAGTCCTTTACATGGTGGTAACTGTATAAAATCTAGCTGCAATCTCACAAAACGACCTTCAGCTTTTCCAATCTTTCCCAAGCCAATTACTGTTCTCCTTCCCGGATTATTCATTTGGCAAGTCAAACACCTTTGGCAAAGACTCTCTGCTGCAGCCCTAAACTTTGGATTATACCAACTTTGTCTGAAAAGTCTAATCATGGCATCTCTCCCTACATGTGTGTCTCCATGATACATTCTGGCCATTTGTGAAATCAGACAGTCGGGCATGACTGGTCTGCCGTCTGTGTATACCCATACATCATCATCTGTTCTTCGGGTACATCCTATTTTAATCCAAACATCTCTTTCACTCTCCTCAGTGTCATCTTGCAATCTTTTCACATCATTCCATGTTTCAGGAGGTGCACATAGCATAAGTTGGCAGCTGATTCCCATCCTTTCAACCCTTTTATTTACTGACAACCTGTTTTTGGCACAGTGTTGAGCCACCAGATCTGCGTATCTATTACCGACTACCACCCAGTCATCTCCTGACTGGTGTGCGGCACGTTTCACCACTGCCAATTCTTTTGGTGATTGTATTGCTTCCAATAATTCTTTTACAAACTGTCCATTTTTGATTGGGGATCCTGAAGAAGTCATGAAATCCCTCTGCATCCACAGTTGGCCAAAGTCATGCACAACCCCGTACCCATATTGACTGTCCGTAAATATGGATACTCTTAAATTTTTCCCAATTTTGGAAGCTTTGATTAGAGCAATTAATTCAGCTACTTGTGCAGACTTGACTCCTGGTAAATAGGATGCTTCGACTATTCCAGTTAGTTCACACACAGCATATGCTGCACTCAGTTTACCATCCTCATGCCTTAGGCATGAGCCATCCACAAACAGCTCCCTATCTGGATCTTTTAGGGGCGTCTCCTGTATGTCAGGTCTCGGTTTTGTACATAATTCTGTGACTTTTAGACAATCATGTTCTGGATCGTCCTTAACTTCTTAAAAAATTGGATCTGGCAATAATGTAGCAGGATTCACAATAGTGCACCTAACTATGGTCACATTTTCAGCACCAAGAATAATTCGTTCATACCTTGTCATCCGACTAGGTCTGAGATGCTGAGTTCGAGTTCTTGTCAACAAGATCACAACTGCATGTGGGACAAATACTGTTACAGGATATCCCATTACTATTGACTCACTTTGTTCAATGCTCATACAGGTAGCAGCAACTGCTTTCAAACTGCCTGGCAATTCTGCCGCCACTGGGTCCAATGTAGTAGAAAAATATGCTATAGGATGCCTGTCTATTCCATGTCTTTGAGTTAACACTGAAAGTGCACAATTTTCTCTTTCATAGCAAAATAGTGCGAATTCTCTTGTATAGTCAGGCATGCCCAAGGCAGGTGCCTCACACAATGCATTTCTTAATTTTACAAATGCACCAGCACTTTCATCATCCCATTCAACTGGATCTTTGGCTTTCTTTTTGGTTAACTGAATTAAAGGCTTTGCTAGTAGTGAAAACCCTATAATCCATTGTCGACAGTATCCTACTATCCCAAGAAACATTCTCACTTCTCTTTGTGTTTCTGGCATTTTCATTTTCTTGATTATTTTTATTCTGTCAGATGTTATTCTTCTTGTTCCTCTTTCAATTTGGTGTCCCAAATATTTAACTGCTGTTGTACAAAACTGCAGCTTTTCAGGTGACACTTTGGGGCCGATTCCGATCTCGGCCGGTAGGGCTCCGAATCGGATTCGGCTTAACCGGATCCGATTCGGAGCCCTATTTCCCGACCGAATCGTACGCGCGTCCGGGCGAGCGAGTACGATGCGGGTCGCCGACCGACTCGTTCGGGCGTCCCGACCGCTCCGACCGACTCGTTCCGGGTCGAACCGCACCGACCGACTCGCTCGGACTCGACTCGCACCGCGCAATGGAGACGTTCCCCGGCCGGGTAAGTACGATGCGCGCCGCGAGCAGTCGACCGAGCCGCGCACTCCGGCTCGAAAGAGCAGTCGGAGCCGTGCTCGGGGTCCGTGTCGGACCCCCTGTACGCGTAGCCGCACGATTCGCACACAGGGGGGACCCATGGGTCCCCCCTACCTGTGCGTGTACGGCGCGACCCGCTTCAACGCGTACCCACTGTAGGGGGCGCCCTTGTCCGCCTCGCACCCATTGAGTCAATGGGAGCCCGCGTACGCGTTGTACGACAGGCTCCCATTGACTTCAATGGGAGTCCGACCGACTCGAGTCCGATGGCATACGTGCGCATCGTACTCGTTCGGTCGGGCTGCTAGGGTCCGATTCGGTCGGAAATCTCTCCGAGTCCGGCTCGGTCGGAGAGATTTCCGGCCCGAATCGGAATCGGCCCCAAGGTGTCCTTCCTCAGCCAAATGGTTGAGTAATGCAATTGAATCTTCAACACAATCATCATGAGTGTTGGATGCTACTAGTAAATCATCAATATACTGCACCAGGACTGAACTCCTGGGCAGCACTAATTTCTCCAGACACCTTTTCAGTATTTGATTAAAAATGGAGGGACTTTCTGTGTATCCTTGAGGAACACGATTCCATACATAGACATGATTTTCAAATTTAAACGAAAAGAGATATTGGCTATCTGGGTGCAATGGTATTGAAAAGAATGCTTGGCATAGATCAATCACAGTAAACCATTCTGCACTCCAGGGTATCTGGTATAGGATTACTGCAGGATTTGGTACTATAGGACAACAAGGTACCACAATTTTATAAATTTTTTGCAAATCCTGGACAATCCTATACTTTCCACTAGGCTTTTTCAAACCCATGATTGGTGAATTACAAGGGCTACTCATAACTTCTTTTAATATGCCTTGTTTTACCATTCTGTTAATTTCCTCAACAACTCCTGCCTTTACTTCTGCACTCATTTTGTACTGTCTAGTATTTGGGAAAATTGCACCTTCCTTTACAGTGATTTTTACTGGATCTATTTTGACCATAAGTCCTACTTCTTTCCCTGTAATACCCCATACCTTGGAATTTACTGTAGTTCTTAGTTCTTCTGGTAATTTGTTTTTCGTTATCAAAGAGAACATCTCATCTATTTCTGTACCTTGCTTGGCTATCATGAACTTATAAACATGATTTTCGTCCGGGGTCTGTATTGCAACACCATCCGGTGTGCAGAAAATAGTGCAATTCATTTTGCACAGTAAGTCTCTACCCAATAAGTTTACTGGACTAGAATCACACACTACAAATTGATGCATTTCTCAGAAGTTTCCTATTTTTACTTCCATTGGCTCAGTAAGGGGTGTTCTGATCTTTTGATTAGCTACACCTACAACTTGGATAGCTTCTCCAGAGAGAGGAAGGTCTGGGATGTCTGCTGTTCTCACAGTAGAACAGGTAGCACCAGTGTCCAAAAGGAAAGTGATATCATTACCTCTTACTTTCCCTTCAACATATGGACCTGACTGATCTACCGGCAAGGATGCGCCAAGTACGCACTCCTTCTCCCCCTCTCTTAGGCACCGTCATTGATGACTATATGACTCAAAGTCATCCTGTAAAAGAAACTGGGAAGTTACATAATCATCCTTACCACTTCTTCCTTGATATCCGACGTCTGTACCGTGCTTTGCTCTGCTTACATTACCCTGTATAGGTGCAGGTGGCAACTGACTCTGAGGATTTACACCCTGCTGTGAGTCATTCTGCGTCTGTGGATTTAAATTATGATTTGGGCCATTATTATTTCGAATCTTTTTACATTCATCCTTCCAATGTCCCAACTTTCCGCATCCATGACAAGGAAATTTCTTTTTAGCCTCTTCTCTACTCATTCGTCCTCTCACTTTACCACCATTTCCTGTGTCACCATTCGTTCCAGAATCTTTTCCCTGATTATCCGTTGGATTATCCAAATTAATTCCCTGTCGCTCAGCCATTTTCACCTGAGCCCACATCACTTTTTCTTGTAATTTCTTGTGCCTATCCTCAATATTGTCTCCACAATATTTTGCATATTTCAAAATCTCATCTATGGGCTTCCCTTGCCAGCACAACATGTGCTGCTTAATCATTTGACAAATCTCTGGCTTTAAACCATAAACAAATCGGTAGACAAACTGACTCATATTTTTATCTCCAATGTCCTCAAATCCACTATACTGTTAGAACACCTGTAATAGACGTTCATAGTAGGCATGTACCGATTCACTTGCTTCTTGGGTAGTCCTGTCTATTTTCACCCAATCTGTTTCTTTCGGTGGTAATTTCCCCTTCAGGTAAGTTATTACCTGCTGATACTTTTCATTACATCACTTGATGGAGCACCTGTTTTTGCATCTCTAGGATACTCTTCACTTGGCCAGTCAACTGTAATTTTACAATCTGTCCACAAATCGGCCGGTACCACTATGTCAAACAAACCATCCAAATCCTTCAACAATACCTTTGACACTTTCACAAACCTCTCAACCTGCTTGTACCATTCAATTGGCTTTTCTCTCAACTTTGGAAATATCATTCGTAAATGACAGAATATCTTGTCTACTCCATGGGACATGTACGTAACCTCCTCCAGGTACTTCCCGCATCGGGTACATCTGATCTACTTTTCCTGTTTCCTTCAATAAATATTCAGAATTCGATCTACTGTACCTTGCCTCTTCCTTTTTCTTTGTCCATCTCGCTTTCCATTTATCTAGATCTCCCCATTTCTGTAATACTAACATTAATTCTTTTACTTGTAGTTTTCGACCAGAGGCATTCATGTTTTCTAGGTCCTTGTCAGAAAAGTCTGCTCTATAGGGCTTCTGTAACACTTTTGACTTCCCTATTTCATTCCCCATCTGTAAGGCCAAATCTGATAATTTCTCATGAAATATCTTTACATTTCTAGTGATGCTCCTGCATACAAACAATAGTTCTTCTTCATCGTAGGTATTTAGACGATCTACTCCTACATTTCCTGCTATCATTTCTTCTAACTCGACTTTTAATTTGTAGATGTCCATGATCTTTGGGGGTGAACTCTGTCTGTCTGATCCTTGTGCCCACCTTTCTAAGTCTTCTGGCGTTACTACTGTGGCACTCTTAGTTCCAGATGATGTTACTATATTTACATCTTTGGAGCAACCAGGTGTTATTCTTCTAGGAGTACTATTTACAGATCCTTGAATAGGTAAATCCATTAAGGATATCATAAATCACACAATCACTGATATGGTCATCAATTATTACAGTTTCAGGTTTGGGAATATCTATAGGTGTAGGCATGACTAAAGGTTTCGGGTAATTTACTTTGTCACCATATAAGGGAACCACTGGACCAATTGTTACAGGTATGGTCAGGGAATCCGGATGTACATTTAGTTGTGTTATTTTCAGTATCAATTCTGCTCTGTTTCTGTCTATAGCCTCTTTTTCTTTATCCTGAAGTACCCTATTAACTGGTGGATTATGCAATACTTGCGGTACCAATGGTGTTCTCAATATTGGTGCACTTGGGGTACATCCACTTGTCCCTTCCTGATATGGTGGCGGGTTCTTTAATATTTCTTCCATAAATTCATCTTCAGAATCTCCAAACCTTGTCAAGTGTTTTGTCTTTTCTGTGCATTTGCTCCCTAACGACTCTTCTGTCATAAATACTGGATACAAACCCTCAGTAAGCATCGCTCTTCTCCACTGCTTCATTTGACTCTCTCGTGTCTCATTTTGGTGTCTAGGAAAAATCCCCTATAACCCCTATTGCTTCTGGGTCTATCACATTCAAATGCCTCTGTTTCCCATTCTTCTAGGGCTTCGTATTGCGTTAATCTTGGTCTGGGTTCTAAATCATTCATTCTCATTCTCAAATTTTGAAGAATTCTCCCATTGAAAGTACCATTCTCTGGGAATGCTAATATTCCATCATTTTTTGTATATTCTATCCAATTTTCTAACCATACGCAAGTATGATAACCTCTCTCCATCATCATGAATGAAGCGGGCGTTTTTGCTGGTGGAATGATAATTCCTTCTCTAGTTTTGATAGGTTTATCCTTCTTAAAATAATTCTTAATCTTTTGTAAAAATGACATTTTTCTCTTTTCTCCATACATTTTGGGTAAATATCTATGTATCGAATTATATTCGGCAAAACCTAAGAATCTCCTGTCTGGACGTGTTCCTGTTAAAGTCGGATCACGTTTCCACATATAATCTCCACTATCCACTAAGATTTCGACTTCTATGCTGACAACCAATTAAATTCCAGCTAACATTTGTCTCTGAACCAATCCTAGCGCGGCTTTTCAGTGACGTCTGTCTGACGACCCCTCCTTTACAATCTGCGCTTCTCGGTCCCTCGCTGTTTCAACCAATCCCAGCGCGACACCTGTGACGTCAGTATTACTCCTGACTACTGACCCCTCCTCTACAAGAGTCGTTCCACGCCCGCTGTTTCAACCAATCCTAGCGCGGCATTTGTGACGTCAGCTTCCTCTCCGGCAGCTGACCCTCCCTTTACAAAATCGTTCGCAAAACTTTATTTTCTCTACGCTTCTTATTAAAATTCAGTAACAACATAAAACATTCGCTATCGTGCCAGTTTCGCTAAATTGAAAAGGATAGTTTCTCTCACACTTAGTAGAACCTTTCCGTTTACTAAACATACACTACGAGTAAAACCCTTCCGTTTACTCTTCACGTAAGCTTCAGAAATACTTGCTACTTCTTCAATGTTACCCTTTCTAGGTGATATACCATCAAATTTTACCAACGTATTCCTTTGCTATTACTCACACGCATAAAGTCCCTAACAAGTACTGATAGCCC
Source organism: Calotriton arnoldi (assembly GCA_963921515.1). NCBI lineage: Eukaryota > Metazoa > Chordata > Amphibia > Caudata > Salamandridae > Calotriton > Calotriton arnoldi. The sequence continues at coordinate 393,315 of CAWUFW010007072.1, read as the reverse complement.
TGCTTAACTTTTCAGTACTATTTCTGCCTGACAGATAACCTCACTGCAGTATGGCTTCCACTTACCATCCGCTATTCAATTTTCCCCGGGGATTCTAGACAACATAAAACAAAACTTTTGAACAAATGGATGTTAGTTTATAAAAATAAAATTCTCATTACCCAATTAACAGAGTGTAACCATCCTCTGATAACCAGAAAACTGATCCAGTGTGTTACTAGCAACAAGCATTCATACACCGAATACTCACCTGGGCCCATTCATTCATACTACGCTAGCAATTTCCGCTGGTGTGTCAGTTGTACTCTTTATCAATATCCCTGCTACCAATTACTTTTCTGATTGAAGAGTAATGACTTACCAATGGACCCTTTGATAATTGGGAAGTTTAAAATGAGTGACATTCATTACAATTCATAAACTCTGAAATAATCACTGAGTCAGGAAGTGTTAAAATGTTTATCTAAAGATTTAGCAGAGTAAATTACAAACCACATAATACTTAATCGTATATCAAGGATGAAGTAATACTAAATAATCACTTATTAATCAATGACGGTCCTCAGAGAGAAAAGGATAGAGACAGCAGTACAGCTAAAGATTTCGCTTATAGTTACCTAAGAGTGTGAGAACCAAACCCCTTGGCCAAGGAGTTGGAAAGGGTCCCAGAAAGGATGAAGATCAAGACCTCCGGACCAGGTTCAAACGGGACAGGTGACCTCTCTATCAACGACACCTGCGTCGTTCCCCTCTCTGTCACTTCGCTCCTCCTCGATATCTTCGGTGTCTTCCTTCTAATGGAATCCGCCGCCCCCACCTCAGGACCTCTCTGGACAGCAGTTCAGTCTGCAATCGATCAGCTCGTCGAGCACCAAAGCCTGATCTCTCGTGTCTGGGCTTGTGCGTCCTAATGCTAACTAATTAGCTAATTCTATATCTATTATACCCTTCTATAAACAGGACCTCCCATTAATGTTTCAAATTTATGGGCCCACTACTTCTGATTGGACGGGGACAGGGGGTTGATCCTCACACCATGTCAATTTAGTTCAATTTCTTTAAGCCCATTGTTATTAAATACCGCCCCTCACAATTAATACATTTGCTTTATTTCCCACCCGTCTCACGACAAAGTTTGATACACATCATATACAAAATGTTGCATTTTGCAAGAACATCGTGGATGTAGTGGAGTTGGCCACCAGGTCACGGCCTTGGATGACGTCCAAGTTGACTTCATCGCTGTGCCTTGTTTTCCCGGGCGCATGCGTACTTCTCATTGGCTCCAAGCTGCCTTTCCGTTAACCCAGGCCCCCATTTACAAACTAATAAAAGTCAAAGAAGAAAACATTAAAATCACAAATAAATGTCTTCACTGTATACCCCTATTTCTACTCTATTCCCATTTAATTATAAATCTATCCCGCATTAATAGCGTTAAAATACCACAGTGTTAATTGCAGCAAATGCGCAAGCTTTAGCACATGAGAACATTAAGCAGCCATTTTAACTCACACTGCGCAGTAGCAAAGTTTTCCCTCCAAGCAAAGAAAGACGTCATACCACGTGATATGGTTGACACATGCGCAATGAAATTCCTGTGCTTTAGCGGCCATTTTGGATTAGACAAGCGTTACTTATTAGTTTAAACACATAGGCAAGCTTTACTAGGATAGTGTTCATGTGTGCATTTATTAGTAGAGACATTACAATGTTTAATAAATTAATACTGTGAGAGGATTGCTTACGAGCAAGTCTCATTCTGAGTTCTTGCTCCATCACTGTGTTCTCGAGTGTTTGTGTCCTATTGGATAATGCATCAATCTTCTTTTCTAATGCCTCACAAATAGCCACGTATTTCGCGCTGATTCGCTTCTGATACTGCAGACCCATTCTTAATGTCTACAGTGAGTGACCCAAGCATCGCCTCCAAAAAGCTAACCGAGGATTCCACCTGATTTCCACTGTCGGAATTTTTAGGGCTTGTATCTGGTATATGGCCTCCATGATCTTCGTGATCCTTATCCTGAGTGCTACCACTCGCCCAGCTATCCGCTCCGCCTAAACTAACGGCTTCTGAGCTTTTTTCCAGGGGCTTACCCTGGGAGGGCTGCTCTCCCGTCTTCATTGCTGTGGTGCTCCAATTGTCTCTAACCTTCTCTGTTTCAGCTTGTGTTGGTCTTTTCAATGTTAATATTGATGGCTGTACCTTAAAAAAGGATCGCAGAGAGGGTGTAATCTTCAATTTTGGGTCAGGAATCTCTTCCTTTTTTTCTGTTTTCTACCTTTTTTCTTCACTTCCCTCCTAGGATTCTCTCTGGGGGGACCTTTTTGTAAATGATGGAGGAGAATGGGCCAAAGGAATTGCCAGTTTCCAAAAAAGGAGTCTGTGCCTCTCCACTATCCCCAGACTTTACCCCCCTCTCAGTGCGAGTTTTAACTGGTGCCTGCCCTTTTGCTCCACCAAAGGTGACCCCAGCGGCAGCTCCCCTACCTTTCAGGTCCAGTTTCCCTCTGCTGCTGATGGTGACCGGGCTCACACTAGCCTGCACTTCCTCTAGCGTTTCAGAGCTCGCCAAGCCTCCAGAACTTGTGGGTGCAGCGTATGTGCTGATGCTGCCATGACCAGCACGAAGGAAGCCTCGCGCTGCTGCCCTGCGGCTCTTCCTGAGCTCCAGGGCGACCCTAGACCAGCGCGGTCTATCGATGTCTGACTCCCGACGCCACCGCCGGTCCAACAAATCCGAGACCGGCAACACCAGAAGATCGGGAACGGTGACGGTAAGGCACATTAGGGCGTGATCAGCAATGGGAGGTGGGGGTTTTACGGGTATTCAAGGTCCGGTACTGGTAGGTGCCTCCGGTGCTCTGCGACCTGCGTGCTACACGGCCGCCATGTTCTCCCTCCGAGCCCCGCCGACCGAAAGTGTTTTGTTATACTAGATGCGTTTTAATTCTTAAAAATCCATCTTTGCCAAGTATTGGAATATACATTTCTATTGCTGGAGAGTGGAGTGGTGGGAAAAAAAAGCAGGCTTAATGTCAATGGGCACCTGAGGTCACTTCTAAGTCTCAATCTGAGAAGCAACTGTTATCATTTTTAGCATTTTTTTGTAAATTGAAATGCGCTTTCTTTGTCGACTTTAGAGTGGTGAAAGGGTGAGTTGGTCATTGAGAAATTTAAAAAGTAATGCTGGTGTAGCCAGATCTGTGCAGCAAGCTAAGTCTCTGAACCATCTTGCTGCTACTTGTTGGTTTTAGATTACAAGTAGACCTGCACAGCATCAATGTAACCAGATCTGCCTCACAGGTATTGGAATTTGTGACATTCATTGTAAAGTAGATATTGTAACAGACAAAATTACAACTTGAGCTCTCTCGATGTGATGGCACATATAACATAACCAATACAAAAGGATCACTGCACCTGGCAAATCAAACACCTACCTGTCTCTGCAGAATGGATATAACCACACATTGCCATCTTGCTTTCATAGAATGGAGCAACCTACAGTTTGTGCATAGATATCTGAAACAGGTGCATTATCCTGGCATGTTGTCTAACCAGCATAGAACACATGATCTGTAACCGAGTGATAGAACTCAGATTGGAACCTGTGACCTGTAGGTACCCAATTTTGTGGCAAGTGCATTACTGGCTTTTCCTAAACTCTTTTATAAATCACACAGGAATCGAGGGAAAAAACTGAGGCCAAAATACCGAGCTCTAAATATCCAAGACCAACATATTGCGAGGATAAGTGCTTACAGGTAAGCATCGATTTCCTCTATCGACTCCACATCTATTTAACTTAAAGATATATGTGTTATCAAATATGTGAAGGTAGGTTTGGTAAACCTATACTTACCTATACATACATACCTTGTTGATATTGTGTTGCTCAATATTTTGGCTACAATATTTACATATTTTACTCAATATTTTTGTGAATACCCAACAGAGAAAGTGATGTGCCTACATATGTACTAAGGGATGCTTATCCGTAACAAACATAGCGTTTTCCATAACCCTTGTAGTGCGCAAAAGAAATAAACTTCGGGGCCTTTTTACGAGAATGTCACACAGTGCAGTCACCTTGCTGCATTGAACTACATGACAGAGAAAGGGCAGGAATATGCTGTATTTAAGTCAATATGGTGCATCCCTGCCTTTTCCCCTGTGCTGGCGACTTTAGGCAGGCAAGCGCCACTGCAGGCATCATTGCACCATGGTGCAAGGGTGCCTGCGTTGTATCCAGGATTGTTTTTGTGCAGGAAGCGACACCTTCCTGCACAAAAACAATCCTGAGAGGCATATTCCTCTTTCTATGTAGCACACATAAAAAGAGGCAGTAACAAGGACAAATAAAGATCTTTCTCCTCGTTACACCTCACCTGAGAAGGTGTATCTTTTTGGCTCATTCCCAGGTCTACTTGTTCTGGTAAATCTGGGACTGTCAAAAACCATGGGCATTGCATGGGAACACCCACGCAACACCCATGGAACACATTCCCGGGGCAGAGAGAGGCAATGCAGAGATTTGTGCTGCATTGCCTTCCTCTAGATTTATGGAGCCACTCAGGGCCACGCAAAGTCGCCTTGCGTGGCTTCACTAATCACATGTAAGGTTTGGGTCGCTCTTGCACCACATTTCATGGTGCAAGAGCATCGCAAATCAGCTCATAAATAGGCCCATTCATTGGTATAGTACATTATAAGGGCAATGCCTCAATGTTACTAAATGTGTTGTTATTGTTACTATACCAGATTTATAACACAAAATAAGCACCCAACATGAGGGAATTTATTTAGAACCCCATAATGGTGAACGCAGAACAACCAAAAGCGCGGATTAACCTAGAGCGCATTGATAATTACACATGATCACATGAGGGAACTAATTATAACCCCATAATGGTGAACGCTGAGCAACCAAGAGCACCAAGGTAATTTACATATGACTACATTGGTTGCCAACCATTCGGGAGTAAAAGTATCACCAATGTAATTCCCGCTGTCATTATTTTCAGTCACGAGCCGTTTTCGGTGTATGATGCCCTAAGTGAGTAACCCTGCTTACCTAGGTTTACCTGTTTTACCTGCTTTATCTGTTTTGTCTGTTCTACCTGATACACCTAAAGCAGATCTTAGGCCGTAAGACCTTCCTTTGCCAAATATTTAGAGTCTCTCCATGTATCAATTTATATTTCAATTTTATTAATATATATATAAAAAATCCTTTTAAAAAAATGACTGGTTTTACAGGATCCGACCTATTTCCAGACCACCAATAAAACCGATTGACTGTTCCATTTCCCGACTGCCATTTTGTGCCTAATGCGGTCTAGTTTTCGAAGCAGCACACGGACGCAACATGCAAGCGTGCTCGCTTTGATTAAACCGACCGGCATGCTGCACGCTGACAATGTGCGGTCTCTGGCGGGTCCCGAATAGGTAACCAAGCAGAGTAGAAGTCTTGATGAGGTAAGCGTGGCGCATGCCGCCCTCTCCCTCACACAAAGGAGTGCTATAACGAAGGGTCTACAGAGACTCTCTATTGGATGAATCCTGTATTTACTTAACAAATGAGTTGACTAAACAGCAACACGCAAATACTCCTGCTGTCTCACAGTTCGTTCTCTCCTACAGAGTGTGACTACAGACTTCACTCTCCACCGGAGGAACCATGAAGCAATAGCTGAAATGTATTAATGTATGTGGTGTGCTTTGTTCTGTTTTCGTTTGTAATGTTGTAGTGTTTTAGTGTATGTCTAACTGTTTTGGAGGCATTTTATTGGGATTACAATAGATGTGCCACTGGTAGCCGAACTGTTAATAAACAAAAGCCCAGATTTTCTTCACTTTGAAGGTGCTCACAAATGAAATACGCATGGGGGCCCATAAGCAACCTTGAGGCGGAGAGGTCTAACATCTCCCAATTTATCTCCACAGAACTTGATAAATGATTGGGAGGCAGGTGGTATAAGTATATACACCGCTCAGTTGCATGAATTAAAATACTTGTCCAGTGAATGACCATAGGATTCGAACCAGGTAGTTGACATCACATTAGTAGTGATTTCCCTAGGTCCTGAAGAATAGCCAATAGGGTCATGGCTAGAAACATGTCGACCATTTAGGAATTAGGAACATCGCTCCCTTTTTTCTAAAAATCCCCCCTGCTTTTAAACATTCCGACTAGGGGTCAGAATAAAAAACGAAACCTACTAGCCAGGTATTTTTAAAAAGACTTCATTCCAGTTCTAATCACAACACCCCTCCACTCCACTCTCCTAGAGTATCTTGTTAATCATTGCATAGTCACTCAAAGTGCTCCCACGTAACCCGTAGGTCACAGCACACCCCGTTCCGCAGCAGAACGGGATGGACCCGGTGATGAAGCATGCTACCAAGAGGTAACCCTGGTGGGTGAGGGTTTTACAAAAAACTTTGGGGCATATTCTCAAGGACTTATCACCGAGTTATCGGCACTTTAGCGCAGCAAAAGTGGAAAAAGAATTATCGCCCCATTCCCAAACTGGTGCAAACCACCCACATCGCCAATTTACCAGCGATAGCTGCCGCAAAAAACATCGCCGTGGATGAGAGAGACAAATAACGCTAATGATATGTAGAGTAGGCGTTCCCGTTCAAAAACACACGAAAACACCACTTTGCGATATTCTCAACGACCAGCCAGATCTGCGATGCTTACCAAAAACAGGCGATAAGGCGCGTTAGCAGCAGGGATTCAACACCTGCCTTTTACTGGTGTTAACCAGGACGACCAACTGCAGTAGAAAGGGAGCCCAGCCCAGAGCCACATCTGAAGACCAACAGATAGCATGGAGACACTGATCATGCAGCTCGGAGACCCAAGAGGGCCACAACACCCACCGCCACCACCCCTCCTACCACCACCGAGGCAGCGCAGAACAGGACAGCGGACGTTCCGAAAACTGCATGGCCCTTCAGCCACACAATAGCAGAATGTGGGGAGAGGTGGGAACCAAGTATGTGTGAAGGAGGCAAGTCACCCATGATAGGAATGCACACAATGCCAAGTGTGGCAGTGATGTGCTGGACAGACCTCAGTATGCAGAGCACAGACCTATCCATATGGACATATACTGCAGGTGTTTGCAGTGTCGTGGACAGTGGACGAAACCATGTTACCTCAGACAGTGGGGAAGACCACGGTCATGTAGCTGTGCCGTCCCCCCCTGAAAGCGTAAGCGGAGTGGGCTCGTCCAGTGTACGCCAGCCCAGCATAGGAGTGTGAATAAATAGGCCGGGGCTCTGGGCGTCGTTCACTTCTGGGATGGCCAACACGTCTGCCAGGGCGGCGCCCCTCACCCTGCCACGAGGCCGCCGCCGTGACCGCCAGCCTCCTCAGCCGAACGCTGGCTTCCGCGACACAGGCCCCCAGCGCACCCAGCCGCACAGCACCACGGAGTGATGTGTGTGCTGGATACTGCGGTCAGCAGGGCTCACAATTCAGATTGAGTCGCGATTGCAGATGACGCAGTCCAGTAGGCAACAGACATTGACCCTAGTGTGGCCCGCCCGGACCACGAATCATCGCTGGCTGCGCACCCCCTGAGTGCCACAGGTGCCACTAACTCTGTGCACCACAAGTCAATGCCACGTGGCTGCAGGCCCTTGCTGACCTCTGCCTCCGGCCTACACTGAGGACAGCAGGGCTCACAATTCAGATCGAGTCATGATTGCAGATGACGCAGTCCAGTAGGCAACAGACATTGACCCCAGTGCGGCCCGCCCGGACCACGAATCATCGCCGGCTGTGCACCCCCTGAGCGCCACAGGTGCCACTAACTGCACCACAGCTCATTGACCCTTTATGATTGAGTCACGTGCTGTGGACAGCGGACGCAACCATGTCACCTCAGGCAGTGGGTAATAGCTTGGACATGTAGCTAAGTCGTCCCCCCCTGTAAGTGAGAATGTTGCAATGTAGCATGCACCCGGAGGGCGGGCTCGCACGAACGGAGTAATGAAGGAGCGCAAGACCGCTTGGGGTCCAGGATCATGCATGCCAAGTGTTGTGTGTAACTGTATTGCCGCAGCATGAGCAAAATGCCCAGCCACATTAGCAGCGCCAGTTCAGCCAGGCATGTACTCTACATCTGTGTCCACCCTATCCTTTACATAGGCCTACACTCACGTGGCCCACCCCCTTCAACGGCCAACATCACAGTGTCGTTGTCAGGCTTGTGGACATGCGCAGACAGGCATGACAATACTGTGCCGTAGGAGTGCAAGTGATGCAATCGCGCAGCGCACATATGTAAATGGGTACGGGGAGGGAGGAGCAGCTGTGAGGCAACGTAACACACAGTGATGCCGCTCATATGCCACATGCAAGTCATGTCAATGATGAATCACAAAGTCCCACTCATCCCACCCCACCCCCAACAAGCCACTTCACATCCCATGAATGCAAGCAGATTACAAACTTACACTAGGGATGAAAGCTCCTTTGTCTGAACTATCAGGCGGGAGGACATCTGCACCTCTGACCTCGGAATTGCATGTCCCCGCTGACATATACTATAGCAGCTGATGATGACTCCCACACTATGCACAGCCAGACGAAAGACCAATGTATACACACCCCACACACAGAAGTCCATGCTCGAAGTTATCTTGCATGGAATGGCCTTCACACTTACTCCCACAACATCCCAGGCGTACAACCGGTGCACACTATAACAACTCATTGATACGAGATGTGGCATTTCATCCACAGAACTGGCGCAGGTCAGAACAGTGCCGCTTCCACAAGAGCCACTTACACAATGGCCGAACATCCCGGACACATGCACAACCCCTGTCATGTGGAACTGTACTGTGCACGAATGCTGCCTTCACTGGGGGCACTGCCATTGGCACTGCTGCGGATCAGTTACCGGCTAAGCTTCCGCCTTGCCAACGTCACCTGTGTTCAGCCTGTGTTGCATTGTCGATCGTGCATGTTCGAGTGGTCCATGGATGTCTGCCTATCCAACAGAACGGTAGCTGAACTGGATTTTGACATGTGTGTGCGCCCCCTGTTGGCCCACGACCAGGAGTGTCACCGTGATACCCGTTTATGGGATGCCTGGATACTTGGCATACATGCTGGCAGCTGGACCTAGGAGATTGCACAAATCCTCGTGTGCAGTGACCACATTGAACCGCTCCCATATTGGGCTGTAGTGCTAATTGGTGAAAGGGGGTGGACGCAGCACATCTGTCCGGACCTGCTAATGGATCGCCTCGCCGTCCTGTTTGATGAAGTCGACACCGACCTCATGTTGGAAATGTTAGCCTATGAAGCTGCAATGGCTTTCATGGACGAGTAACTACGTACCTGCAGCCACAACTGATTGGAACACATTGCACATGTCCCGACACCTTGTTGCATCATGGAGATCTGGTCACATATCCCACGACAACAGTGGACATGGCTGCACTAGCCTGGACTCCGGAAATATGAGCGGACAACAACGCGTGTTAACTCACACCTGTGAAAGGTGAGGCACTCCCCCGGAGTGGACAGCAGCGCTTGGCAAGGTTCCTCATTCTGACATACTGCTGCATTGGTCTGCATGTTGTGGCACTTATCTTGCGCGTACTGACACGCATATGCTAATAAAGTCTACGCAGCTTCACTTGTATTCAACTGTGATGAGTGTTGATTTGAATGACAATGTGTGTCTCAATGCCTATCTGGGTCACGGCCATACATGCGCATTGATAGCATTACCCAGGGAGTGCCTCTTTTGTGGAACCACTGTCCCTACATTCATCCATACTTTCATTCTAAAATGGTCATGGCCATGACACATCAGTGTGAATTGGGATGTTTTATTCACATTCAGTGGAGTGTTGAAGCTGGACCAGTACAGGGCCATGCAAACCCCACTTTACATTGTTGCCCCGTGGAGGGCCAGCCAGAGTCCTTTAGGGATTGACAAGTTCATAGGGAGTGGAAGACTACAGTCCGCAGTGTGATTGCTGTGTCATTGGCAACCACACCAAATATGGCAGTCCATGTCGAGGTCCAAGGTGAGTGTCGCTCGGTGTATGGGGGGGACAGTGGGAGGTGTTATTCCAGGGCATGATGCAGAGGGCAGAACCAAGCTGAACACGGCCATATGGCGGAGATGAATGCTAACACTTTATTCTAGCCACAAAGCCAGATTCATCATCATCTTCGTCCTCTGATGTGTCAGGTGCCTCACATGCGGGTGGTGGTGTTCTGTCTGCATCACTGTGTGGCACTGACACTTCAGGGGGAGGAGATGTGGATGTGGCACCAGCATCCATCCGCGCCAGGCCTTGTGGTGGCAATACCATGACGAGGATCTGCAGGGCATGGAAGATCACAGCTACATCTCGCTGGTGTGCAGCTGTGGCACACATTCTTTCCGCCTGCATCTGCTCCAGGCTCTCCATCATTCTCCTTATGTGTCCCAACTCACGGATGACATCGCTGGAGCCACTCTGACTGGACAGTTGTTCTTGTCTCAGAGTCATGACTCCAGCGATGTCAGCCATGGCTTGTTGTGGAGCAAGGAGCGGACAGTGGGTGTCCGTTAGGGACTGTGAGTGGTCCCTGATGGGACTTAGACACCCACGTATGGCATCCAGTTTGGCTGCCATGAGGTGGAACCCCACCCGCAGCTGGTCAGACGTCTCCTCCTGGCACCCTAACACACGGCATTGGGAGGCCATATGTTGGTCGTGGGGGTCCTGGGAGACAGCCGTGGTGGTGGGTGCTTCCTGCTGTGTGGCCTGTACAGGGGGTGGGGTCTCATGGATGCAGCTGGGCTGCCCTGCTCCTGGAGGTGGTGTGCCGGAGCTGTCCCTGAGCTGTTGGAGTGCGTCGGTGTAGATGTTGGCGAGGTCCTCTTCATCATCAGTGCTGTGTTGTTGGGTCTGCTCTGCAGGAGGTGTTGATTCTCCCTCTGCAATGTGAAGGGAAATGCAGATTGACATTGTGTTCACATGTATGTTCACGCATTGTGCAAGTTTACTGTCAGACTGCATGGCAATGTACATTGTGACTGTGTATGAGGAGACGCATATTTGAAGCGGGACACTTGGCATTTCTACACCATCAGGGATGTGAGGTTGTACTTGTACATTGTCATCTCACAGTTTCCTGCTATGCCAATTGCGAATGGCCATTTTCTGCACACATGCGGCAGCAGTTGTGTCCTCTGTTCTGTTGTGAAAGTGTTGCAGTTTGTACCACATTGTTGTCAATGTTGGGGCGCTCTGCATCTTGTGTGTGTGCTGCATTGTGGGTGATTTGCCCCTTCAGGTCTGATTTTGCTGGCCCTTATCCCTTTCAGGCGGTGTGCCTTACTTCTGTGCTTGTGCAGTGCTGAGCTGTTGCAGACTTGGGTAAATTGGGCCCTTGGTCGGAGTTGTGACTCTTGGGCATGGTTTGTCCGCAGATGTGCTATACTTACTTGTGCATGTGTGCCATTGTGCCCATCTCCCCCCGTCCCCCCAGTCCCTGGTCGTTACTCACCCTGTTGCTGTTGGGTCAGGTCATGTTGTGCAGTGTCCGGTCTCCCGACTCCTGCCACCGTCTCCCCAATGATGGTCCCAGGCTGGTCCTCCGTGGGGCTTGTGGGGTTCTGGTTGTCCTCTGTTCTTGCTCCGGCTACCTCCATGGTGCTTTGCAGTTGTTTGGGTCTTGTTTGTGTTTTTGGTTGCCGCTTTTATGGTGATTTTGGCCGCCTGACTTTTGGGACTTGCAGGCTGGCGCAGCTTAGCGCTGGTTTGGTATCGCGTTGGGCCCATCGCGACTTTTGCCGCGTTCGGTTTGGATTTTTATCGCTGTCCTGGTGATGTTATCGCGGACATTTTACGCGTTATCGGGAGGCTATCGCATGTTACCGCCGTGTTGAGAATACGACGTTAACACAGAGTTATTTTCCTGCTATAGACGGCGATATGAAAACGTGTGTTAGCCTTTTTTGGCGATGATTATCGCACGTTCTTGAGAATATCCCCCTTTGTGTTTTTCACTTAGGGAGATTTAGACCCCTAAGAATTGCTAGGTGCTTATTTTGTGTTATAAATCTGTTTTGGAGGACGAATCCAGCTCATTCCTCTCACTCCCTCTTTATTTTTGGGAATGATTGTTACTATACCTAACAGTATGAAATTTATTCAGGGCATAAACCGCTGAGTGTGCCAGTCTGGGACTCAATACTGTGAAGCTGCAAGTGAAGGAAAGGTCTGCAGCAAGTATACTAACTTTATGAACCATCTGTCCACTAAGATGGGCTTTCCAAATGCATTTTAAGAGCAATGAGAGCCTCTCAGACAACTCCAGTACACACTACAAGTCAGAGCAGAGGTGTGTTGCGAGAGCTCTCTAGATAAAAGGTCATGTACATTGTAAGAGCTTTGCTGTGATTTCAGAGCAGTGGTAGAGGCAACACTGTAAATTATACCCTACGTGGGCCTTTTGGAGGTCTCAGTACTGTTTTTCCAATGCACACGCAGGGTCATGTTTAAGGTGGGTTGACTCTAATCTGGACAGCAACAGGTTAGGAAAAGGAGACACCTCTTGAATTCCTCGCCGTACATGTTGTGCCATGTTAGGTTAGAGTGCCTTATCCATTCATCGACTCCGCTTTGTATTCTGGTACTTATAGTTCTGTTTGGTATGGGAAATTAAGTAGGAAATGGGAACATTCTGCATTGAGCTTTTGAGCATGCAGAGGAATGGGGGAACTGTGTGCTGGTAGCAGCATCGCTGCTGTGGAGCAGGGGCAGGCAGAAAGCTTAGGTACTCTGGACATTGCAGCAACTGGACTAAGAAGAAATTAAAAGATAATATCAAATGGGTTCTTTGCCGCATACCATGTAAAAAATACACCCCACCAGTGCAGGTGACAGAAATGTGCTTGCATATATTACAAATCTAGAAATTCCAATATATCTTGCCTCTTAGCCCTATCCCCTAACAACCTCAACCCATGTCCTTAACCGTGGTCTCCACAGTCAGACGAATGAATGTGTTTTTTTTTCTCATTAAAAGCACTGCCCAATTCCCTGCATTTGTAGACCGGTGTCCTCAACTGCCCCACCAGTGTCTTTTCCCCTCTCCACATCTAGACGTTTGTTGGTACCTGCAAAGAAATGTGAAGGGACGGTTGCTGACAAACTTGACCATAGACTGAGATGCATCGACTTAGGCAAACAGTGTTAGTACATACACTCAAGACTCCCACTTCCTGTGTCTCTTGTGGCATGTATTTCCTCATTTGCCACAGATCTTTGTCCTATTTTACACTCCTCTCTGCTCTAACAGTGCCCGGTCCAGTGTAAATTCTGCCACCACTGTCACATGCAGCCTAGACTGTTGAGCATAATCTACATTGTCCTGAGTAGAGTAGGAGTATCCAGCACAGTGGGCCTCAATTAGAAACCCCTGGACCTCTCATGCTTCACCTGGACATTTTGACTGCTGAAAGTTCATGCAGAAGGAGGGTCATGGTATTTTGAACTATTTGACACTTTGGCAAAGAACATGTTTGAAGTCAAAGGTAAAGCGTTGTTCTATAATGTAAATGGGAGGGGGGAAAAAACCTGGAACCCTATTTCCTTGCCTTCTAAATATTTTGAGCAGGAGAAAGCATGTAGAGCTAACACTGTAGATCTGAGGATTAAAAATGAGTCCAATATTACAGACTTCGGTGACCAGTAGGCACGGTGGAAGGCAAAGTATCTGAGGTCAACATGTTGGAGTCCCAATGGAAAGGACATCCATAACCTTCAGTTGCAAGGAGTTGATGGAAATCTAGGAGGTGACATCCACCATACAGGATTGCACATTAGCAGCCTGAGTTGCTTGAATTTGACTTGTTATTTTGGCTCCGTCTAAAATCGACCCTAGTGTTGTCTTCTTATGCTGATGCCCTCTATAAAGTGCCGGCACTTGATCTCTTGAAGAAGATTCCTTGGCTTTGGGAGGTTAAACCTGTGCTTACTGCAATCGGCTTAGAGGGACTGTGGGAATCTAGGGATCCAGAAGGGCTGCCTACTAAGGAATTGCTAAAGAAACATTATTGGCACTGGGTGGCTCAGTCCTCTCTTTCATACTCATCCTGGGGTTGTTTAACTATGGAGTTTATGAAGTCTAAACTGTCCACCTCATACGAACAATATCTGGAGGCTATCATGATTCCCCAGGATAGGAAGCTGTATATGCAATTTAGATTTGGCTCACTTCCTGTGAATTCTCTTACAGCTTCCTGGCGTCTGCCATCCACAGTTTCACAATTTTGCCCAGGCTGTCCTCGTGCTGTAGAGTCGATCAGTCATATATTTTTTGCTTGCCCACTGTATCAGCGGCTGAGAGCCAAATGGCTAGCTCCAGTTTACAAATGTTTCGGTATTCGGTGTCACCTTGAGGCGCTGCGCATCCTAAAATCTGACACTAGTTTACTGGTAGTCTGCGCAGTAGCAAAGTTTCTTGGCATTATGTGGGCAATTTGAAGGTCTGTGCTGAAATTGCAACATCATTATATTTGACAATGTAAAACATTTTAATGTTTTTTTATGGAGTTTTAAATGTCTATTTAACCTTTGTGCAAATGTGAAAGTTATGATTCCAACTTGGTTAGCTTTTTAGCGCTAGCCCAATCACTAAGCCTTTATAGCGGGGCTTGTCGTTTACTATTCCTTTGCAATTGGCCCTCGTTGAATCTTGTGTTTTAGTGCTCTGTTATTTGTATCTTTCAAATCAATTTTAAGCAATGGAGTAATAATTTTAACTGATCATCGTAGTATTCTTTGTATGCATTTAATATTTTTGTACGCATGAATTGTCTGCATTGGCAATTTTATGGTCAAATGACCGAAATAAAGTTTATGATGACCTAAGTAGATCAACATCTAAGTATTGCCTACCTGAGTATTAGATACCTAGGTATAAAAAGTGAGCCCAAATTTCTGTTAAGAGAAGTTGGGTGTTGTATGAGTCCTTAATATTGTAGAGCTCAAGGAGGATCCATAAGGAACTCTGCATTCCAAGGGATTTCATTGCAAAGTTAAAGGTGGAGACACAGTCTGTGACCATCTTGACAGAATGGACTTAATTAATTAGAATTAATGTTATGCCCATGAACATATGGTTGTGAATTTTCCCCTGGTGTTGAATGGTGTCACATTCCACGAACAAATCGAAGAAGATGATTGTGATGACACCTCTGTCATCAAGCAATAAACTGGTGTCATCCAAAGCAGTTACTAGAATAGATTCAGTGCCATCAGCCAGGAGGAATCCTGACTGGACCTGATCAAAATTTAGAGTTGAGGAACCACTGGAAAATGCTCTTATAACTTCTTTCAACAACTTATTTTTATCCATTTTTTCTTCAACTCATCTTCAGAGACTACACCTTGTGGTCCATCGCAAATCTTTTCAGTTGGTAAATCATCCCTATCATTCCCCAAAAAATTGCCTCCACTAGTCTAGTGTAGGAAGCTGACTGTTTATATGGTATACCAAAAAGAGGTATAGTGTGCAAAAAGTCCAGGTATTCCCGCACTAGTGGACAGGGGCTTGCTCTTGCAATCCCAAGGGGCTCTTCTAGGGGTAGTGTGGTCGAGCAGTCTTAGGCTTATCAGAGAGGAGTGTTAAACATCTGCAAATACATACAATAGTCAATAAATGACGCACATGACTCAATAAGGAGATTCACACCAATTTATAAAAATAACACATATCTTTATATATGGTTAGGCACCAGAATCATTCCGATCAGGGAAGTACATTTTCCAAGAGAAATACTTTTGCATTTAAAAAGTCGACACAGCATATTTTTCAGAAGCTGCAATGTTATCCTATGGAAGGAAAAACAAGTTTGGCATTCAGGTACAGTACAGTGACTTATGAGACTAATCTCCTGGACTTAAGGTGTATATGGGGCAAGCTCCAGGGCAGCACCAGCACTAGCACCTCGGGCGGCACTGGAGCAGACAGGAGCAGAGGTGCTTTTAAGCATTGGGTGACCAGTGTTATCCTGTGGGGATCCGTCCTGTCGAAAAGAGGCTGCAGGCATGGACTGGGAAGCCAATCAATCTGAACCAAAAGGCTCAGGTCTCATGATGCTTGGGTACACCTTTGGTCCTCTTCTCCATGGGCCAGGGGCGACGGTTGTAGAGGTGTCTTCAGGCATCAGATTTTCATCACCTGGAGCACTCAAGGTAGAGAGGGCCTGCAAACAGATGCTGCAGGCGGCGGTGGGAAGCCCACAGTGGGCAAGCCCAAGTTGGGCTTTGTATCTGTAGGGCCAGGGGACCACGCTGGCACCATTGGCCCACTTCAGCTTGGGTGCAGTGGCGCTTTCAGGTGTCAGGTTTTGGCGGTCCTGAGTCATCTCATGTCTTTCTGGGTGCCTGGAAGATGCAGTGAAGCAGCACTGCTGCTCCACAGGAGTTCCTGAAGCTTCACAGAAGTGCTACCAGTCCTCCCAGGCTTTTGGAGGCACAGCCGTTTGCAGGATGAGTCGAATTTGGCGCAATAGTCGGGAACAGTAGACAGGCCGGCAGATTTGGCGCCAAGTCAGTTGCTTCTTTCACAGTTCTTGCATTTCAAGGCTCTTTGGTCCTTCTTCTTCTTTTGATCTGCAGGATCAGAGTTCCTGGTGCCAGGGCTCCCCTTAATACTGACTTTAGGGGCATTAGGGGAGTATAGGGTAGTAGCCAAAGGGCTACTTACCTCTGGGGTCACTACACCACCATATAACCACTTCCTGGGGGAAGTGGCCATAACCCTGTCCCAGAGATCCTAAATTTGCCATCACCAAATGGTCACTTCTGAAAAGTTGCATTCACTTCAGGTAGCCCAGTTCAGGGGTGATGCTTGTCTGAGGGTGGACGCACCTGTCTAGCCTAGCTAATTTTCCCACCTGTCCAGGTGCTAAAGGGCTCTGGACAAAAGGGTTTGGTTTCCTCTCCTGTGAGAGAAGCCATATTTGCATACCAAAGGCAGTGGGCCTCTTTGAAGTTCCCCAACCCTGGAATGCTAATCCACAGGTTATCCTGTGGGTGGGGGTGCCAAGCACCCCTTGCTCAAGCAGGCTTGGCTTATGGCCCCTGGATAGCAATGGCCCTCACCCTTGGGGGTCAGCAACTCGTCTCTGGTGGCAGGCTGGTGAGAACCAGTCAGTCGGCACACCAGTGGCTGGTTGGGTTTCTGAGGGCACCTCTAAGGTGCCCTCTAGGTGCTCGTATTACTAAACCCTGCACTGGCATTAGTATGGCTTTATTAATATGAGATTTTGATACCAAACATCCCTATTTTCGATGAAGCCATCATGTAGCTGGGGAACTCGTTTTCACCTGTGTCCAGGACATGCTTTTAATATGGGTTCCCAGGTCACTCGTACTGTCAGTAATGGACTGACCAGGGTATATCTGCTCAGGCAGTTAGGTCCTCAACTGTAGTGTAGAGCACCCTGGTTTATGGCTGTAAGGCCTGCTGTAGGGGTGTAACAGCTGCCGTCTTCCTAGGGATCTGCACAACGAGATTGTGGCCCACCTCCAGGCAGCTCCAACTCAGTATGCTGTTATAGCACTGAGGCTTAGAGAGGCCAGGTGGGGGGAAGGGTGTGGGAAGGGAACTGCAGGGAAGGAGATCTGAAAAGGAAAAATCAGTTAACACACATAAATCAACAATAAGCTTAATAGCCTTCAAGATTTGTTTCTGTCTCTTCTCTTAAATATCTCTTGAATATATTCTATGATCTGCTATGATCCTTCTCATACAGAAACAGATATGATTTCTGCAATAATATCTTGCAGAACTATGAGAGACCCAAGTGTTCTGCAATGAGTACTTGCAGCATGGCGATACACGAGCACTACACATAGCAGGTGTATTCCAGCACACTGTTCAATGGTCACAGGCACTGGCTTATGTAATAAGACGTGAATCTCGAGCCTGAGACACACACATACATCAAAACACTCTCTGAGAATACTGCCCTGCAGAGATTCAAGAGAGGGCATGACCGTAATGCAGAAATGATCACGTTCTGGGGGGTCTTACCGCTCAGAGCACGGCCTGCTCTAACTATGGCTACTGGAGCGTAGCCGAAAATGGAACTGCAGGAAGCCGAGGAACTTCTCAGCTCTCGACGGAGGACACGCACCAACACGGGACCAAGGGCTGAACAATGACTGGAGCACTGTCGAGCAACGACGGGACTTCACACCGGAGACGGAATCCAAGATGCGCTCCAGAAATCCCCCGGGGTCGGCCGCCGTCACTGGAACCTGAAGGAGGAAGAGACCTGGAGCTCCTGCTCCGCCCAAGATTCGAAGAATAGTGAGCAGCACCCCAAGGGCAGGGCTGCTTATATAGATCTGGACCACGCCATAGATGACTGTCTTCAGCAACAGGGAAAACCCCAGTGGGGAAAACCGCAGCAGGGAAAATCCAGCAGCTGCAGAAGGAAAACAAATTGAAGCAACAGCAGGGAAAACCCCATCGGGGAAAACCCAGCAGCTGCAGAAGGAAAACAAATTGAAGCAACACCCTAAACAAGCGTTGCAACCTGTAACAGAAAGGTTACATTAAAGCAGGACATTGTAACCACCAATGTGCGGAATGGGACAGATGCCTTTTCCCACAGCAAACCACTCCCTTACGGGGGCAGGGGAAACCCACAAAACTGTGCACGCTGTGATCGGGGCGGGCCCTAGAACGCATGCCGCTGCTGCACTGACAGTACTCCCCCTCCCAAGCGCGTGCTAGGGCCCGGCTTGGCCGGATGGAGGAGATGAAAGCGCAGCACAAGGAGCGCAGCATGTACATGCTGCGCCTGAACACAAGAATCGTTCTCTGGGCCAT
Source organism: Calotriton arnoldi (assembly GCA_963921515.1). NCBI lineage: Eukaryota > Metazoa > Chordata > Amphibia > Caudata > Salamandridae > Calotriton > Calotriton arnoldi. Next base: position 374,422 of record CAWUFW010007072.1, on the reverse strand, counting down.
ACCCTTTCCAGGCAAGCAAGTACCGGAGGCCATTCCTGCATCTTTTGGCATCCAAAACTGCACGCACCTCATGTTCCCATTCCCCATGGATCAACACTGGAGGTGGACGGGAATGTGTGGAAGCCAATTTTAGGAGCGAGGTGTGAAAACTGGGTGAATCTGCAGAGCACGGGGCAACTGTAGCTTGTACGTGACAGGATTCACTTGTCATATCACGTAATAGGGACCTATGAATTTTGGATGAAACTTATGTTTATGTTTAAAAGTAATGTGTCGTGTGGACAACCAAAATTTGTCACCAGGTTGGTATGTGGGACCAGGATGATGTTGTTTGTCATATTGCATTTTATAAGCTTTCTTAGCTAGATCTAACTGAGCCTGAATGTACATCTGTGTCTGTTGGAGGGTGTGTAAAGACTCTGATACCGAGGGTGTAACATCCGCTGAACCAGGGATAGTGATAGGTAGCGTGTCAGGCTGATACCCATATAAACCATAAAATGGAGTACATCCCGTGGATGAGTGATAAGAGTTGTTGTACGCCATTTCCGCCAACCACAGGAATATTACCCAAGCCTCGATTGTGTCCTCAGCATAACATCGAAGGTATTGCTTAAGAGTCTGATTCAAGCGTTCTGTTTGACAATCCGTTTGTGGATGGTGACTGGTGGATAACGTGGAAGAAACCTGCAATGCTTTACACCATGTCTGCCAGAATTGTGAGGAAAATTGAGAACTACGATCTGAAAGGATCACCCTTGGTAAACCATGTAAACGTACAAAATGTAACCCTGGGCAGGTAACTACGCTCCGCCAGCGGAGTTTACGTAGTTTTGCCTACTCCGAGTTCCGTTGCGAATGTGGAGTTCAGGCAAAACTACAACTCCGTGGCGGAGCGTAGTTAGCCGGCCCCTCCACCCTCCCAAATGAATTAAAACTAATTATAAGGCACTTACTTGCCCCGTGGCTACCTCCTCCTTTACATCGCCGCTCTCCTGCCACCTCCTCGCCGTCCTGCTTCACTGATGACCCCTATGTTGTACGTCTTGCGAGTGCACATGCGCACGCGCAAGACGTACAACGTAGGGGTTATTAGTGAAGCAGGACAGCAAGGAGGAGGTAGGAGAGTGGCGATGTAAAGGAGGAGGCAGCCACGGGGCAGGTAAGTGCCTTTTAATTAATTTTAATTATTTTGGGAGGAGGGAGGGCGCGGAGCATAGCAAAGTTCCATGGAGTTGCTTTCCAACTCCGTAGAACTTCATGTAGAGGCACTACACCTGCTCCGCCCAGGGTTAACAAAATGATGAAGAAGCAACATAGCTAGTTGGCTGGATGTTGGTAACTTATTACATGCTATGAAGTGAGCATATTTGGTTAAGCTGTCCACTACGACCAGGATTACGGAACATCGTTGTACCTGTGGAAGTCCAGTGATAAAATCTAGTGTAATGTGTTCCCATGCTTTCGTTGGGTTGGGAAGAGGCATCAACAGACCCTTTGGTTTGGAATGGTCAGTTTTGCTCCTGGCACAAGTGTCGCAATTTTTTACCATTGTCTTGATGTCTTTTCGTAAGGTTGGCCACCAGAAGTATCTTTGTACCAGTTCCATGGTTTTTGGAAAGCCAGGATGGCCAGCTATGGGAATGGTGTGAAGCCAGTGAAAAACTGTTTGCTGTAACTCTGGGGTTGGCACGAAGAGGCGTGAATCATCATGGGTAATCCTTGATTTATGGTTCTCTTCGGATGCTCGCTGAGCCATTTTTGCCAGTCTGAGATGGTAAATAGATCTTGTAACTTATGAAAGAACTTATCAGTGCAAACTGTGCAAAGGACCTTTGATGGAGCAATGATAGACTGTGGAGGTCCGGTTGTGTGTGTTGTCATCGAATCTTGACGGGATAGCGCATCAGCTTTCCTGTTGTCACTTCCTGGTCTGATGGTTACTATAAAATCGAATTCTGTGAAAAAGAGCATCCACCGTAACTGCCTAGGTGTGAGGAGGCAAGCAGAACTCATAAAATGCAAATTGCGGTGATCAGAGTAGACCCTAGTGGTATGCTTGGCTCCCTGGAGATAATGTCGCCACTCTTTGAAAGCATCTCGAAAGACCAGCAATTCTTTTTCGGTGATATCATAGTTTTGCTTCGCTACATTGAGCTTTCGTGACATGCAGGCAACCGAGTGGAGTTGCCCCGTTTCACGGTTTCTTTGGGAAAGTATTGCGCCAATAGCAACGTCGGCAGCATCTGCTTCTACCACAAAGGGTTGTTCTACATTAGGGTGAGCTAGGACTGGAGCAGTGGTAAAGGCCTTTTTTAATGTGCAAAAGGCTGCATCTGCCTCAATTGTCCATTCAAAGCATTCATTTTTGCGCAACAGTCTTGTGACTGGAGCCACTGTTTGTGAGAAATTATTGATGAAGCGGCTGTAGAAATTAGCAAATCGAAGGAAACACTGCACATCTCTAGCCGTGGTTGGCGTAGGCCATTCCACCATGGCCTTGACTTTCCGGACTGCCATTTTCATTCCTAAAGGAGAGAGCATGACTCCCAAGAACTCTACAGTAGTGACGTGGAACTCACACTTGCTGAGTTTACAAAACAGGTGATATTCTCGGAGCACCAGCAAAATGGTCTTGACATGTGTTTCATGATCTTTTTCATTGTCTGAGTAGATGAGAATATTGTTGATGTAGACAATTACAAACAAGTCCAAAAATTCTCTTAGGACGTTGTTTAAAAAATACTGAAACGCGGCTGGCGCATTGCAGAGTCCAAAGGGCATCACTGTGTATTCAAATAATCCATAACGGGTCTTAAAGGCGGTCTTCCATTCGTCCCCGCCCCGCATTCGAACCAGGTGATATGCCCCAGGTAAGTCCACTTTAGTATAGATGACAGCGGATTTTACCTGATCAAGGAGGATGGGAATTAAAGGTAAATTATACCTGTTCTTCACTGTGATCTTATTCAGTGCTCTGTAATCTTGGCTTTGGGGACGAAGAAGAGTGGAGATGCGACCGGGGACTTAGAAGGGCGGATGAACCCATTAGCTAGATATCGATCAAGATACTCCCTCAGATGTTGGTTCTCCTTCTCTGATAAAACATAGGGCTGAACAGTGACTAGAGCGCTGTTGAGCAACGACGGGACTTCACACCGGAGACGGAATCCAAGATGTGCTCCAGAAATCCCCCGGGCCGGCCGCCATCACTGGAACCTGAAGAAGGAAGAAACCCGGAGCTCCTTCTCCGTCCAAGATTGAAGAATAGTGAGCAGCACCCCAAGGGCGGGGCTGTTTATATAGATCTGGACCACGCCCTAGATGACTGTCTTCAGCAGCAGGGAAAACCCCAGCGGGGAAAACCCAGCAGCAGCAAAAGAAAAACAAATTGAAGCAACAGCGGAGAAAACCCCAGCGGGGAAACCCAGCAGCTGCAGAAGGAAAACAAATTGAAGCAACACCCTAAACAAGCATTGCAAACTGTACCAGAAAGTTTACATTAAAGCAGGACATTGTAACCACCAACTTGCGGAGTGGGACAGATGCCTTTTCCCACAGCATACCACTCCCTTACGGAGGCAGGGGGGGGACCCACAAAACCGTGCATGCTGTGATCGGGGCGGGCCCTAGAACGCGCGCCGCTGCTGCACTGACAAGGGGTGATTTACCTATACTGCTTGCAGCGTCTGCAGGCATGGCACACAGGCTATGTGCCATATCGTGTTTTCACTTTTGTCTGCACCAAGATACACAGCCTGCAGTGGCAGTTTGCATGAACTTGGTGAGGGGGTCCCTTAGGGTGGCCCAATTAGTGCTGCCACCTGTGGGGACCCTCTTTAGTACCACAGGCCCTAGGTACCGGGGGTACTATTTACTAGGGACTTACACAGGGTCTAAAGGTATTGCCAATTGGGGAAAACAATTGCACAGTTTTGGGAAAGAGATCTGGCACTGGGCACCTGGTTAGCAGGAACCCAGTGCACTTCCGGTCAAAATCTCATCAAATATCAGGCAAAATGTTGTGAGTAACCATGCCAAAAAGGGCACTTTCCTACATCAGGACAAACAATCAGCCGCACAATTGTTATGCCAGGAATGTCTTCAACATAAAAAGTGTGTTCCTGTAGTCCTACAATCTAGCAGTTTATTCTTGAAGATAAAGACCAAAACCTTTTCTCTCAGAAATTTCCCTTAAAAGTTTGTGGTCTGTTCTCACTTTGAACGTGTTTCCTAAAATGAAACTCTTACATTTACACACCACCTAAAATGGACCTACAGTGTTCTTCTCAAGCTCCAATTCATTACTTTTGGAATTCCTATTTATTCCAATCTCTTACAACTCTTTTCATAATGTTCTTTCTTGAAACATTTTTACAAAGAAATGAAAATGCAAGACACTTCAGGTTGTTTCCCAATTATTCCCTATCGAAACATCACAATCACACCTCCATTCTTTGTTATATTCTCATCTCATTTCTTCTCATAACTACATTCACCTCTTATTTCTTTTGTCATCTCTTTTAAACACTCCATCACACACCATGGAGTGTTCTACTGTTTTGGCCACCAAAAGAACTTTGTTCAGAAGTGAGTAATCTTTGTAACACGTGTTCCAATGGAGGCACATTTTCGAACACTCCCTGACATTTTGCCTATAATCAATGCATGGACCGAGAGTTTTCTTTAATGCATTAATATTTGCTCCATATAACTTGGGGTAGTTTCTAAAAACTTTTTTCACTTGCTCCACTTGCATGGAGAATACAATTAATATACTGTAGTTATAGCATGCAGCCTAAATCTCAACATGCAAGAGACTCCCATAGAAATGTCCCTGTATTCAAAACCACTAGAGAGAAAAGTGCAATCCTTCAACTTCACCCACAAACATTTGTTTTCTTTTCCCTCCAGGATGCTAAATTTTATCAGTAGATATCATGAATACAAAATTAATGTGCGTGTATCTTTAGTGAGCAGTCCATCAACTTAAAAGATGTGAATATTGATTTATTTTCTGTTCTTGTATAAATGTTGTGCCTATCATTGTTATTCAGTTGTAAATGAACGGTGTGGGCATCACTGTTTAATGCTGGTGCAAATAAATACACAGATATGTATATTATTATGGACACTCTGACAAAGATATTGATGGACTTGGCCCTTTTTGCAGGGTCAACCCAGAACTTTTTGCCTTCCTCCTGGTATTTTTTCTGGCCTGTTGTTGGTGGTTTTAGGACTCTGGGCACTTTATCACTGCTGTTCAGTGTTAAAGTGCATGTGCTCTCAATGGTAAACGTGGTAAGATTGACCTACCCCTGTTTAGCGTATTTAATTTACCTATCAGTCCCTTGTAAAGTGGTATCTCATATACCCAGGGACAGTAAATTAAATGCTACTGATGGGCTTGCCGCGCTGCTTGCGCCACCCACCAAAGTAGCCTTTCAAACCTGTCTCAGGCCTCTGCCATTGCAGGGTCTGCGCACGCAGTTTACTGCTGCTGTGACATGGCAAATAAAGTGGTTGCCACGTCCGTGACTCCCCTTTTACTACATATCAGTCACCCCTAAGGTAGGCCCTAGCTAGCCCTATGGGCAGGGTGCAGTGTAGGTAAAAGGTAGGACATGTGCCTTATCTATGTGGCATGTCCTGGTAGTGACAAACAGCCTATTTGGTTTCTCACTGCTGCGAGGCTGCCCTCTCATAGGAATACATTGGGGATTCCCTGATATGTGTTTCAGTGGTAATTCCTGACATGAGAGAAGTAGCGTGATCAAGTTTGGTATGTTTGGAATAGTGGTGATAAATGTTGCATAGTGGCGTTCGCAGATTTATTATCACTATTTTAGAAATGCCACTTTTAGAACTAGGCATTTCTGTGTGCTATGTGTCTTTGTGCCAGCCTGTTGTGTATTGCATGTCTGGCTCTGGATGACAGGGGCTGGGGAGGTGCAGTGGCTCCAGAGAGCCTGGGTGAGTCAGCGCTAGGCTGAATAGGCCTGATCTGCATTTGGAGTAGTGGGAGGAGTAGCACCTGAACCTGAATAGGACTGTGCCTGCCTTCCACAATGCTGGCTCCGCCCCCCTGTGGTGTGTCTGGGGCCAGAGCCTATACTGACCATGGGGAGTGTTGTGCACTTGATTAGTGCCCCCCAGAACTGGTTTAGACTGGGTCCAAGGCCCTGTGCCAGGGCAGAACAAAGACTTGAGGGATATAAATATTGGGGCTGTGACCCCATGTGCTGTGCTGAACTGGTGCTGACTTGGAACTTGTGGCCGGCAGGCTGCTGGACTGCCAGGAGGAACTGCCATCTGGGGCTCCCTACTCGTGGGGGTGAAGCTGCTGCCTTGCTGAAGAGCCCCGGTGTGCTGGCCTACTGGGGGACACTTTGCTGGAGTGTCCCCCCTGTCTTGAAAAACCCTAGTGCAAGGGGAGTGCTTTTATGGCTGGTAGAAAGCACTTGTGGAGCGCTACCTCTTCTTCCCTGGTGCTGCTGGGAGGAAGCGCCTGAAGAGCGCTCATGTGGATTGATAGTGCTGCCTCTCTGCGTGGTCCTGTGGGGCGTCCTGCTTCCAGCACTGACCGTCTGGGAAGAATAAGTCTGCCCCGCTCACCGCCTGTGACCTAAGTCCGGAGCTGAGATCGCTGTCTCCAGCTGCGCTGCAAACAGGAAGCCAGGCGGAGGTGCAGCCTGTTTGTGGGCGGGGCACCAGTGACGACGAGGAGAGCCCCGCTTGTTGCCTGAGTCTGCCGGGGCCGAAGTTGGACCAAAGCCTCGCGGGCTCCATTCTGCGGCCTCCTGCCTCTCCTACCTGTCGAGAGAGAGGCAGACCGTGAGCGGTGGCAAGTCTCGCTGACGAGACCAACGAAGTCGGGAAGAGGTCCCGGTGAGTAGGGCTGCTGGGGTGTACACGGTCGCTCCCCCCAGTTCCCCGCATCGGCACAAGTGAGGGAGTCGGTGCCGGTGCATCTAGGTCCCGTTGCGGGCCTGCCTGGAACCGTTGCCTTCACCCCCTGAGTTGTTTTGGGTTGCTCCGAGCGTAGGGAGCCCGAGTGCAGAGACTGGCCCGCGAGCACCTGGAAAGTACAGGGTGGGTCCAGACAGCGCAGACAGCTAGATACCTTACTCCAGTTGGGGGTGCCTCAGATACAGGCTGTATGGGTCCGTTGACCTGCAGAGAGGTGCTGAGACCCGACCAAACCGCAAATTAATAGAGCAGCTGCGCCACGTGTCTGTAGGCAGCTGCCTTGTGCCTGCAGGGCATTTTCTTTTGGGAAGTACTGCATTCCATAACAGGGGCGCAGGAGTGGGGTGCCCTAATGGCGACGAGGAGGCCAGGGCAGTGAATATGCCTTCTAGGCAAATCATGGCTACTGCAGTTATGGGCCTGATGTGATTACAATATGTGCACACTAATAATGCTTGCTACGTGCACTGCTGTTGGTGTTTATGCCATACTGTACCGAGTTATTGCCTAATGTGTGCCCTCTGAATGTGGGTACTTTGGTGCACTGTTGCTGATGCTAATGCATGATGTATTTGTGCTAAGTGTACCCTTACCAGTAGTTACTGGTTGTCTTCACTAACTGTGAATTATGATGGTTATGACAGTGGCCCGATTGGCCTTGTAGTGTATATAATCCCTGTAAAGTCATACCAGGTGGCACAGTGTATATATGTGATTACGTTCTAATGTGTTTTTATGCATAATACAAAGGCGATTTTTACATAACCTTGTGTGGAGTTTCTTTTTGTGGTGTGCCTAGTGTGTTGCTGCTGTGTGAGTGTGTTGCGCAAACGCTTTACACATTGCCTCTGGGATAAGCCTGACTGCTCTGCCAAGCTACCAAGGGGGTGAGCAGAGGTTATCTTCAGCGTGTAACTCCCTTGCCCTGACTAGAGTGGTGGTTTCTGCCTGGCTAAGGCGAATGCCCTAGCCAACCAGAAATCCCATTTCTAACAGATATGAAGTGGATAGATGTAGGCTAATGCCTCTTTTTTATGGTCACACCCGTTTTATTTGGACTGATGCTGCTGTGTTTTGATTCTGTGCACTGGGACACTGGTAAACAGGCCCCAGTACATGTGCTCTGACCCCAAAACAAGTCAAAATTGGCTACACTCCTGATTGGCACATTTAGCTTACCTATGAGTCTGTAGTATATGGTACAAAAGTGTACCCAAGGCCTGTAAGTTAAATGCCATGAGTAGACTGCAAAACATTTGTGCCACCACTAAACTGGAAATGCAAAGCGTGTTTCCAGACCTACCCCTGAGGCATGATTCTGTATTTTGAAACTGTCAATTTGGCCAGGCAAAATAAACCAATTGTCCTGGCAGTGAAACACCTCCAAAGTCATTTTTCACTGTGGAAAGACTATCTCTCCTGTAGGAAAACATTGGGCTACAATATAACACCTTATAATGCTTACCTTCAGTTTGAGAGTAGCTAGAAAAATGATTCAAGGACTCAGGTTAATAGTAATCGGAAATAAAACTTAATGGTTGAGTCAAATACTTTATTACTATTTTGAAAATGGCACTTTTAGAAAGTTGTCATTTTCCTGCCTGAGCCAAATGTGCCTTTTAGCCACTGTTAAATGTTATTCAGGAGCTAAATGGCTCCTTGACAAAGGGAGAGGGGTTTGCCTTCCCCTGATGGGAAGGCAATCTGGCCTGTGCCCAGGAACTTACTGAACTTCGAAGGATGCCTATCCTGGTACAGGCAGATGTATTTCACACCTGAGCCTGCTCCCTCTATTGTCCTACTAGTCAGACAGACACCAATACCAGTGGGAGAGGAGCTCCTCACAACCAGTTTAAGAGAGGGTTTGCCCATTATCATATCCACACCCCAGGGTGGGCACAGTGAGCACTGCATAGAGGAGGAAAAGTTCTACTATCTTGGTTTTCAGTAGAGAAGGGCACTGTTGGATAATTTACAGTAAAACACACAAGAAGTGATGTAAAGGTGGGTAGGGTCACTCCTGGAAACATTAACCCCATTGGTTAGGTAGTGGCCAGGGGTTTACCCCTACCCACAGGCTAGCACTGGGCATAAAAATGGCACCCCTGTATCTTCCTCAAAACACTACTAGACCTGTGGAAGACAAAAGAAGGACTGCACCAGCTGTTATGACTTGTGAAGAGAACCCAAGGAGTTGGAGCTTCTCCCACATATACCCAGGACAAAGAAGTGGACCTCAAGGGTCAGTTGGGTGACCTCGTTAAACTACAAGAAGCCCACTTTCCTGAAGAGCCTAGCTGACCACTTGCAACTTGACCTGCCCTAGACCCTGCTGGAGTAAGTCCTGATCCCTAAGTGGTATCTCTGAGAGTCATGACGCCCTTCGAGAAGGGTAAGATTGTACTTCTCCTGCCTATCCCTGAAACCTGGGATTTAGAAACTTTTTCAAGGATGTTTGCATGGATAACTGACAGAAGATCTGGACCAACCTGCCATGCAGATCTGCAGAGGGTTCATTGCAGTTGGGCATGAATTTGCCATAGCCCCCACTACATTCTTCTCCGCAGCAGCAAATCTCATTCAGCATGCCTGATGCTGAACAGCATCCAACAACGTCCAAGCCTCTCCAGCTACAGCCTGCAGCCTTGCCCAGCTGAAGGACACTAAATCCGAAGGTAGAAATCTTCATCATGTCTGACGCTGAGCAGCAAATGATCGATGTCGACAGCTTCCTGGGTACATACTCTGGATTTTTCCCACTCTAAGCTTTTCCCACCTTCGTCGGCGTTACCTGATGTCACAATAACTAAACCCTGCACAGCACATTAGCACCCAAAGTGCTGCCTGACATCAAATGAATCATGAGACTAAATGAAAATTAAGATTAAAGCAATCAACAGTTTGGTGAAAGAAAAAAGGACAATATGTACTAACACATTTCCCCAGAGACAGAGAATTGGTAAAACCCTTTGAAATATTTGGCCAAATTCCACAACTTGGCTACTTGAACTAGAATCTTTGACTCCCTATTACAGAGACTTTTCAGAGAGGCAAGAATCTTCCAGCAGTAAAAGATAAATCACATGGTAAGGTCTCAGAAAAACATAAAGAAAAGGTGTGACTTGTTCATAGAAATATTTGTGGACAAGACAAAGATCTTTCAAAGCCTACACACTTGGGTAATAGAGGCATCTTGAGAACTATTGTTTAAATCCCATGCTACCTTGCTCTGAACATGAAAAAATCTAATTAAGGCCTACTTTGGCTGCCTATGTATGGCAATATAATAGACCAATCTTGTCTGCGTAAGAGTCAAAACCACTGGCATTTGCTTGGGCAGAGGTGAGGGAACGTAAAGGCTTTGCTTTGAAGTCAGATGAAGTTAGGAAATGTAATAATTGCCAAAGGACGGTAAACTTTTTAGATTTTACCCGAAGCACAGTTTAGCCTGGCATGGCCAGCTACAGGTTTCTTGTAGCAGGAAATCTTGCCCACAGAGTAAGACATGACGTGCCCAGAGGTAAATGATACCAGTGTGACAGATCCTGAGAGGGTAGATGAATTAAAGTGATGGTATTGAATTTACCAACTACTTATCAGTGATTTTCTAAGCCTTAAGACCTGATCATTATTAAATAAACCGATCTGCCAATCAGAATCTGCAGTCTGCAATTGCACACTGACTGAACTTGGCCTGGATCTTTTTTTTTAACTATTCAAGTTTCTCACTAAGCAAAGCTTGCAAATTTTGGAAAACAAAAGAAAGTAGCAAATCAGCAGACTTTGTTAAACTTCACATCCCTAGTTTGGGGGGGGTAGGTCAAGTCTTTTAAGGGATTTCAGATGTCAGAAACCAATTTATACTATGCTGGTGGTCTGGTTGGTTATAGAAGGTGCAATCAAATGTGACCCCTAGACTCTACAATTTTAAAGTGCAAAAAATCTATGGCCAGATCACATCAAGCACACATGCAAGGAAGAGCTGAATTCAAAGTGTATGATGGATAGTATAAGTTAGATGAATGTCGTTACATTTCAATGTCCAAAAGCACTCCTGAATGTGAGCACAACAATCAAGAAAATCAGGCCCAAATGCAGAAATACCTGAACTACGTATTTGTTCCTTGATGATATACAAATCTTCAAGGGACATGTGTGAGGAGTTAAGAATAGTAAATCTATACTTACCTTTAAAATACTGAGGGGCATATTAACAACGAGGCGATAAGCAATTATCGCCGCTTTAGCGTCCGTTTTCGGACGGAAAGCGGCGATAATTCTATCGCCTAATCAGCAAGGTCACGCTATCGCGTGAATCCTTGCACTATCGCCCTTTCCCCCAACGCCCATCCTTGCATCTCTAATGAGATGCAAAGTGGGCGTTACTGGGCGTACCCCGGATGGGCTACGTTGCAAATATCGCCGATGTTCACATCGCGATATTTACAAGGCAGCTCACAGGATTATAGCAGACGTTAGATTTTGGCGAAAACGGCCGTTTCGCCAAAATCTAACGTCTGCTATAATCCTGACTTACCTATGTTAGGCATAGGAGGTGGATTCTGCTGATACGACCACAGGGTCGTATCAGCAAGGTTATCGCCTTTTGCAGGGAACATCGCTGGAAAACCAGCGATGTTCCCTGCAAAAGGGCGATAACCTCGCTATCTCTGGAATTTTTATCGCCCTGGAGTAACGCGTTGTTAATAACGCGCTACCAGGGCGATAAATGCCAGAGATAGCCTGCGATAATATAATTATCGCTAAGCACGGCCAGCGATAATTATCGCTGGCCGTTGTTAATATGCCCCTAACTTTCCAATATTTGTGTAGTTGATATTTAGGCCACAATATTTTTGTTAAATAATACATTTCCCCTCAATATTCTGGCATACAAATAAATTTACATCTTGGCATGAAACAAGCGATTCATAAAATCATTGCACAACAAGCACATTTTGCACCTAAGAGCACATGAACCCCACTCGCCAATGTCTGCCCTAAACAAATTAAGAAACTCCCATTGCATTAATCATTACAAAATCACATGCATCACCTGATTGATCAAGTACTATTGCCAACTTTAATGGGGAAATACACTATGCAAAGTTAAGGAGAAAATGCTTTCAGTAAGGACACCTCAGCATCTTCCTAAATTTATTTTTATATATTTATTTTGTTGCACATAGTGTCAGATAGAGGAACTTACACAACAACCAATTCTGCATCTTATGTTATGCTAACAGATATTTGTATACCACTATGTCCGACTCCTTCTCGGCGATCTCGATTTCCAAGTCGACGACCCCAGTGACGCCAACACTCCCTCCCTCCTAGAGTACCTCAACAACATTGGCCTTGGGAGGGCGCGGGGGCGCAAGAGAGCCCACCGGAAGATGGCCGCACTCTAGTGCAGCTCTACTGGCCGTGTAAATTAATCCTTCATTTATCCTATGGTATAGCTGACATCCAGGTCAATTAAGCAAAGCATGGGGGACCAGAACATACCGAGTGCAAAGACAGCTAAGTAAAACTACAAATACCTCAATACCTGAAAACACACCATAGGAGATGGCCAGGCAGCCTACGACACAAAATGGCGACGGCATAAATCCTGCACCTCTAGAAATCGGCGGGACAGGAGTCTCTCTCGCAGGAGCTGGTCACCGGCAGAGTCTGCTGCCTTGGGCCCCTTCTGCTGGTACGGGAGAGGCGGAGCGAGAGAGTTGTGCCACATGTGGAGAGAGCGGGAGCGCCTGGGAGCCCAAACTGCTGGACCGCACAGAGCTAGGGAGAGGGGACAGCCTGACTAGTGGAGATCGACAGCAGCGGAGGGGGCCGCCCGCGAAGAGGACGTGGTGCCGCCGTGCCCCGAGCAGCTGACGGGCATTAGCACAGGCCAGGGGGCAAAGAACAGGAAGCACTGAAAGAACCTGAAGATGAGTGCCGAGGGAGAGAAAGCGGGCTGCCTGAGAACTGCAGAGCAGGGGCAGCAGCTGGGCGGAGAAGAGATCCGGCCATGACTGTTGTACGAGCATGGCACCGGGAAAGGCCTGATTGCCAGACTCGGCCTCTGCGATGAGTCACCCAGGCCTTGGCTGGTGCACAACTCAGCTGAAAGAGGGGGAAAAAAACAAAAGAGAGGCTGAATATATAAAGGAGGCTATAACAGGCCAAATATCACTGACTCCGTACCGCACCGGACCACGCGGCACCTACCTCCCCTCATAGCATGCGCCCAAGGTCGAGGCCATCACGATCAAGGCATCCGGGGCTAAGGCACAGGAAGGGCTCAAATGAAGACTGACATCATTGCGCACTGGTGAAAGTAAGGTGCTGCAGGATACCAAGGCCCAGGGAGAAAAATATTGCACACTACTACTCGCGTATACGAGACTCCAGCCCGGGGGCAAGTGAGGCCTGATGCCCAGAGGGACTTGCGGCACTAACACACTTAGGATCGCAGCTACCCAACTGAGAGAATCGCAGGCCATCTAGGCTGATCCTCAGGAGAGGCCGTCATAGGTGAGGCCGGACTACAAACACCATGAACAGTGGGGACTGAAGAACCTCTTGCTGCCAAGGCCCAGAGAGACAAAACTTGAACACGACAAGCCACTCACACAAGAAGACATGGGGAAATCGGAGAAATGCAGCAAAGTTTGCAATCGATTGACGAGAAGATTGATGCATTAAATATGCGTATAGACAATATGGCGACCAAACTAGGCAAGCAAGGGGTAAAAATCAGAGAGGCAGAGAAACGACTGTCAACAGCTGAAGATGACCTACATGCAGTTTCCACGAAATGCCTAAACATGGAAAAGGTGCTGGCAGTAATACAGGCCAAGAATGAAGACTTGGAGGCGCGATCGTGCAGCAATAATCTACGCATTACTGGAATACCAGAATCGACCAACACTGGCAAGATGGAACAATACGTAGAAACAATGCTGCAAGACATCTTTGGGTTGAGCAACTGTCCACCGTCATGATTGTTGAAAGAGCGCACAGAACATTAATGGCGCGCCCTCTTCCAGGTGTGCCGCCGCGACCCATAGTGGCCTAGCTTTTCAATTACAGAGATCAAGGCACTGTGCTGAGGCTAACGAGAAAGAAACAAACCATACAATACCAGGGCAATGATGTCCCCTTCTTCCCAGACTTTACAGTGACAGTCCAAGCGGCACGCAAAGAATTCATGACAGTGAAGAAGAAGCTGCAGGAAGAGAAAATGCCATATGCGATGCTGTACCCAGCGCGCTTACGAATAGATCTGGGGGGCAAACAGAAGATCTTCACAGCTCCCAAAGTGGCAATGGAGTATATCAAGACAAATGTAGGCAAGTGCACGGAAAGGAACTGAAACTGAAGGAGACACAAGCGATGAGTAGAAACCATAAGCCACTCCCGCATGGTACGGAGAAAACAAGTAGGAAATCCAATGAATCGATGACCCTGGTAAGGGAGGACAATTAATCAATAACTGCATAGGTGCAACACAGCCAAAGTAGGACTCAAGCAATGCATCCAGTCAGGTCTACCCAGATGGTGATATACTATATTCTTTGTTGCATATTAGAGTACACCACGAGAACAGTCGGAAATGCATAACAGTGGTCCCTATAGATGAAGCTCGACATATCGGGCAGCATGAGCAAGGAATCTTAGCCACCTCTGCTTATCTGGAGGGAGACAAGGCCTCTAGCGACCCTCAGAGGGCACACCCCAAATGTTAATGTAAATGTTGGGTTTGTAAGGGCATGTGGGATGGCTTTAGCATGATTGGGGTGCTGAAGTGGGATGGGGAGGGGGAGGGGGAGGGTTTATAGCTGTTTTATGCGGGGGCAGTGTATCATACTACAAGTCCAATATGAATCTCCTTACCCGGTCACCCACACACTCCTTCAAAGACATCAAACACCAAATATAAATAGAGACACAACAACCGGGCCAATTTAGATTCTTAACTTGGAACGTGCGAGGCCTGAACAATCCAGAGAAAACAAGGAAAGTTTTAGCTTATTTAGACCGCAACAAAATACCAAAAGCACTATTACAGGAAACGCACCTAGCACGGACCACGGAACTCAAAATAGGAAGCAGATGAGCAGCAGAAAGAATTGCCTCATCCTACTCCTCTTAACCCAGGGGAATACTTTTGCTTAGAAAAAGGAACACCCCCTTTACGCTTACACACTCCGAAACAGATGACCTGGGGAGATATATTATAGTGCAGGGGTGCCTCGGGGGTACTAGAGCGACAATAGTTAATACATATGGCCCTAATGTTGATGAGCCTGAATTCTATACCAAAGTATGGACACGGCTAAATACACTGCATGCGGAGGTGCTATTGTGTGGAGGAGACCTAAATATGTACATAGACCCCGAGCTGGACAGATAGGCCACCACAGACTGGCAAGGGAAACAGGCAGCCCAGGTGATGTGAGACAACATGATGGACTTTGGGGTGGTGGATGTGTGGAGAGCCCGCAACCCGGACACTAGGGAAGGGACGTACATATCGGCAGTACAAAACACATGGTCCCGCCTGGACTACTGGTTAGCAATGCGGGAGGTATGCACGTGGACAGTACAGGTGGCTCACCTGCCCTGAACATTGTAGGACCATGCCCCGGTCCTGTTGGAGCTCCGGATCCCCACATGCAGGCGCCCGCCCTTCGAGTGGCGACTGCAGGCCTCATCCCTATTGGACCCGGTATTTAAAGACAGTATAGGGAATGCAATCATAAGATATTTCCAAGAAAATGAGGGATCAGTAGAGGGACCTGGGACACTATGGGAAGCCTTCACAGCCACTATTCGAGGAGAGTGCATGGGGTTGCAGGCAGGGGTCTTGAGATCGTTACATACGCACCAGGGAAGTATAGAGAGTACACCGAAAACACTAGAACAGCGATATGCACAAAATCCAGACCGTAAGATATTGGCAGAAATGAGGGAATGCCATACGGAATATGCCAACTTAGCTGAGCAGGAGGTGCTGCATATGTCCAGAAGATGGAAAGTGAGAACATACGGGGAGGGAGGGAGGCCGGGATGCTCCTTAGCATCGAAGCTTGCTAAACCGAGATCACAAACATATATAACCAAAATAACTACTACAACTGGAGATACGTACTATGACACTCAGGCCATCCTATCCCAATTTATAGATTTTTATAGTCAACTGTATGGGCCGCGGGCAGCGAGTGAGGAAGATACCACTAACTATCTAGAGGATATAGCACTTGCATGGCTCTTGCACGACCAGATAGAATACCTGATACAGCCAATCACCATGGAGGAAGTGGCAGAGGCTATACGCAACCTACCACACAGGAAGGCATCCGGCGGGGACAGCCTACCAAGTGAATTTTACAAGGCATACGCAGACACCCTGGTGCCCCATCTGCAAGCTATGTATGTTGAAGCATACAAAACACAGATATTACCACCGACACTGCTTGAAGCACTAATAATCACGATAAGGCACCGGTACGAAGCGACTCATACAGTCCGTTGTCACTCATGAATGTAGACACAAAAATACTGGAAAAGATACTGGCTAAGCGATTGCAGCCACTCCTGCCCAACTTGGTCCTACCAGACCAATCGGGCTTTGTGCCCACTCGTTCCACCAACGTATAATTTATGAACACTATTTGTCATCCTGTATCAATTGGACTCAAAGCTTAAGCCAGCGGCAGTGCTGCTGGACGCCGCCAAAGTATTCGATTCCATACAATGGGGCTATATGTTCACAGTGCTTCGGTGCATGGGGATGCCGCTGGCGTTTCTGAAGTGAATCCGCCCGCTCTATAACAATCCAATGGCTAGAATACGTGTTAATGGTGTGAAGTCTCAGAACCATTCGGTGTTTTAGGGGGACTAGACAGGGTTGCCCTCTATCGCCAATTTTATTCACGCATGTGTGATACGCAGAGGCACGCTGGCGCTGCCCTGCGATTTCGGCAGCGCCCTTTAACCATATCCCTATATGCGGATGACATGGTCCTGTATGTATCCGGAAACACAACTGGTGCCACTGATACGCGAATATGTGCGATATGAATGGTACGCCGGCTGAGCATCAACTGGAACAAATCAGTGGTGTTCCCCCTCACGCACATCACGGTACAGCACACACTGGAATACCCCCTGGAATGAAGCCTCAAGCCCGTTAAATATCTTGGAGTGTGGGTACATAGGGACCCAGAGATGGTGATAAGGCAAAATTACGGAAGAGCAATCGTCAAGTTGGAAGAACAAGTGGGTAGATGGATACGGCTGCCTCTCTCATTAGCCGATAGAATAGCGGTCATGAAAATGGTAGTATTATCCTGGTTCCTGTACCTATTTGTCAATATCCCCGTAGCACTGACAGCCGACTTCTTTAAGTCCCTAAAAACCAACATGATACATTTGGCATGGGCGGGCAGACAACCCAGGTGCAGCTGGACTATCTTGACAAAGCCGCACGAACAAGGGGGACTAGGAGCCCCGAATATATATCTGTACTACCTCTGTGCACAAGCGCAATTTGCACACCACTGGTATTTCCCTGCACAATATCTGCCACATCTGGTGGTAGAAAGCGACGATGCTACTTTATGAACGTACAGAAATAACCAGATTAGAAATTAACACTGTTCGTAGCACATCAAAAGCCTAGCTCACACTCTGCGTCAGGGTGAAGACGCCAATGTATGCACCAGTGCTGCAGCTGATGTCTCATCCTGACAGATCAGCGACACAAGAACCGAAGTCACAGAAAATATTAGCGAAGGCAGGCCTAACCACAGTAGGAGACCTTTACAAGGAAGGGTCATTTCTAACGTGGAAATCAAAAAGAGATACACATTGTATGTACAGTCTACTGTTATGTGCAATTGTCAAACTTCTCTATTGAAATCAAAACAAAACATACATTGTATTTCCACTTTACAGTTATATGCAATTGTCGGACTTTCCCATTGCAGATAGGTCAAACAGTCTCTAACTATGCCTCATGACCCAGCCTCTCAGTCTTTCAACTCTACCAGCCAATTATACACGTTGCACCTTCTGGCACCTTGTTGACTAGACAGTTGGAACCACCTAACACGGAAAGAAACAGTTACTTAGTTTCATCCATTCAGATTAGACCTCCAGGTGTCCAACGGAACCTGCACGAGGGCGGGATCACTATCTCCCAGTCGAAAAAAGGTTGTGACCCAGAAAGCTGGCATGCTCTCTGTCTGGGGAAATGTTTTCCCCCCAAGCGAAGGTGTGACCTACTCTAGACCCCCGGCAGACAGCTGCAGATGCCCACAAGGCACACAAAACCCCTCAGGTCTCATCATGATTTTTTCCAAAACAAAGCATCCTTTGACGTGGGTCCAGAGAGAGGAAGACAATGACTTCAGGCAGAGGCCACGATGTCAGGCACTGTTTTCCTCCCGATCTGGAAGCTGAAGACAGTCTCAGCTCCCTGCTCAGGTTCCCCCAACACCCCTCGAACAACACAAGCACAGGTCCCCTTGGTTGCAAGCATGGGTCCCTTGGACTCTGCAAGATTCCCCCACACTCCTCTAACTCCTCACGTTCCGGCATCTCAGATGGCTGCTGATCTTTGAGCACACACTCCTCTTGCACTGCAAGATGATGGTGTATCTCAGGAGAATCCTTGTCCCAACCACAATCACTTCCACAAACACCCACTGAACCCAACAGAGAAGAGATATCATGTTCTTTCCTCCCCACACCATGTTCACAATCTCAAATTGACCCTTTTGATGAGATGCATTCCTTGGACTCCCAATCAGGTTTGCGTCATATCAGTACCTACACTTATACACATACATACATACCAGTGGAGGCTGGTGACATTTGAAAGTGGTAGGGCATAAACGTTGGGCATGATTTTTATATAGCAAGCGATGTGAACAAGTTCAATGGACAAACCTGGGGTCCAGGGGGAGTCCCTCTCTAGAGAAAGAAATGAATAAAAGATTGGCAAATGGTGCATTTTAAAGCAAATAAATGTAGAGATAAAGCAAGGCTTATTAAGCAGTGGGAACGTATAGTCTTGAAATATTAAACACATTAAAAACTGCCCCATATCTTCTTGCATTAATTTTTTCAACAGTTACTGTAATGTGTAAATTGTTCTGCATGACAACTTTAGCCCTTTAAAATGTATGCTTGCCCAGTGTCTTGCACTGCATGCAGCATTAACTTTGGAAAAATATGCTCTAACCAGACTTCGAGAAGCACCCACAGATGCTAGCTGTAACCAGTCACATAGAAATATTTGCATACAGGTCTTTAAGTGAGATGAAAAAAGTGGGGGCTCTCTATAAAGGAACATGTCAAATACATTTCTGTGATTCCCATAGTGTGCCACCTGACCGGTATTTTGGTTTCTCTCTGGGATGTAATTTTATCCAGATAAATGACACAACAACTGGCATACACCTGAAGCCTGTCAGTATGATTGGCTTTGTCACTGGGTATTAGCTGTTTAAGATAAATGAGTAACAACAATGATTTCTTATAAATAATTAACATTGGAAATGCTTAAATTCTGAAATAGTGAGTCTGTGAATTAAATAGCATTGAGGCCTGTAGAAAGAGTTTTGGCCTTCAATTATGTGTGCTTTATGTTAGATATGTATCCTCTTTTTCTCTGCATATCTTGTCCATCTGCACATCTTCAGCCCCCTCTCTTTCCTCTTCAGCATCCTCTTTTCACTATTCCTCGAATGCACTTCCTCGCATCTCTGTCACTTCACCGCCCCAACATACAGTGCACTCCCTCAAATTTAAGCACTTTAATTTCTCTTACTTTTGCCTTGCAAATATTTTGACATCTGTGTACCCCCTTCACACACATATCCACAGAATTTCAGTTGCAAATGGAATACACAAACATTGTTCTGTGTAATCTGCAGAGAGGCCAACCCACTGACAGGCCCTTTGTTTGGCTTTAGCCTTAGCGCCTGAGCCCCTGAGCGCTCAATCAAAGCCCCTCATAAACACCTGGCATGGCTCAAGCTTCAAAGTATGCACAGGAAAAAATACAGATAAACAACAACATTATAAAATAGCTAACTCTTGGGGAATGCAAGATTAAGTAAAGCATGTGAAATAAGAGAGGAACTAAATCACTAAAATGCATTCCCTTGACGTTTTTAACATTGTTTGTAAGTCAATCCATGTTTTTGGCATCAGTGTTAACTTAGGGGCATGTACACAGGGCCAGTTTTAATGTCATACATCAGAGAACTAGCCACTGTAAGCACACGTTCCACAGTAAGCACATATCTCTCGCGTTGGGCCTGACTCAGATATTTGGATCCATTTCGCAAGGGAACAAATGCTGCAGCTCCACTTCTAAAGGAGCGAGCAATGTGCAGGGAGGGCCTGGGGTGTCACAGTGGGGAAGATTAGCATGATGAGAGGTCTCGGCCCAATATACAGAACACAGCATTAGCTTGCAAACACTTACCATTACCGAGAACAAGGCACCTGATCAGACGTGCTTTCATCCACTCTCACATATGACGAAAGGGTGGAATCTACGCCTTTGAATGACGGACGTCTGAAATCATGCAGGGATGAAGTCTCCGACGCCTGAAACCATGATGCTTATTGCGTCACTGTCTACAGTGTGCATACAACCCTAGACAACAATGGCAGTGAAGGGCTTTAAAACAGAAAGCCCTGCGTCGTGCATCACGTTAAGAAAGTTGATTTACTGCCTGGCTTCCGTCTCCTGCTTCAGAGCGAGGTGGGGCAGGCAGCCTGAAACAGACAACCCAGACTTAAATACGTCAATTTATTTAGAGATACAATCGTATCTCTAAATAAATCGATCTATTTAATATTTTTTTATGTAAATGTGTTGGGATTTTCAGAGCCCTAATGGAGAAACTGCCTCTGAGTTCCAGTTTAGAAAAGTTAAATGTGCACAGCTTTTCTTTCTTCTGATATGTTTTTCTAAAAATGCTCAGCAGAAAGGGGATAGTTATGGCAACATGTTTATCTTTTTCACACCATAGGTTACGACAGAAAACATTTAGGGGCATATTATCAAGAACGGCGTTAAAATTATCGCCGCTTTAGCGGCAGAAAACCGCCGCTAAAGCGGTGATAATGGGCTTGATAATATGCCCTTGAGAATTCCAATAGAAGCCCATGTTGACACCAGAACATGGGCTTCTATTGGAATTCTCAAGGGCATATTATCAAGCCCATTATCGCCGCTTTAGCTGCAGTTTTCTGCCGCTAAAGCGGCGATAATTTTAACGCCGTTTCTTGATAATATGCCCCCAAATCTCTCCATGTCTCAACACTAAATTAAATCTGACTTACATGAAACTGATCTTAATATCTTTCAGCAAAAGCTGCTAACTGCTTTTTGGTGTGTTGAATTTCAAAGTAGGGAGTCTGCTTTTATTCTTTGTAACTGCATTGAACATGAAAGAGCAAGGCATCAATTATTTAAGCAGTTTGTGGGAAAGGAGATTGTCTGACCATGTACTACAAGGAATAATATACTTTATCCCATATATAATACTTCTTGGTGGCTTAAAAGAATTTCCAATAGATTGCTCCTCTGTATCTCCTGGATAGAATGCATATAATACCCCATAGTGGTTTAAAAGGTGTCTTTAGTGGGTTGACCATCTGTAACTTGTGTCTCTCCTGAGAAGAGTCCATGTAATGCTCATCTTCTGTTGTTCTGTGTAGACTCCACATAATTTTACTTGGACTTCTCTTCTTTGTGTTGTTTAATCGTACCTCCAATAGATCACTCTTCTATCTCTCTTTGGTAGACTGCTCATAATGCTCCTTTGTGGTTTAAAAGTGCCTTCAATGGGCCACTCTTCTCTAGCTTCTGGGTAAACTCCTGATAATGCACCATGGCCGTCGAACAGCGGCTGCAATGGAATTCTCATCTCTTGCTCATTGGTAAACTCCATATACTGCACTATGATGGTTTAACCAAGTCTCAAATAGTTTTCTCCTCTTTCACTCCTCAGTTTACTCCTTGTAAAGTTTGTTTATGGTTTAACAGGGCCTCCATTTGGTTGCCCCTCTGTTCCTCCTGGGTGGGTTGCATAAAATAGTCTCCATGTGGCTTAACAGTGTCTCTAATGGGTTGCTCCTCTGTAACTCTTGGGTAGAATCCATATAACATTTCTCACAGATTGACAGTGTCTCAAATGGGTTGCCCTCTATTCCTCCTGTATCACCTGATAAGAGATGATATGATGCTCCTGGGTGCTTTAACAGTGCCTCCTATGGTTTGCTCCTCCAACACTCTTGGGTAGATTCATATAATCCTCTTTAGTGATTTAACAGTGACGCCAATGATTGGCTCCTCTGATGACACTGGGTGAGCTCCATATACCACAATCAACCCCTGTGGCACATCAACGCTGGTTTTTACCAATGATGCTACTCACCCCAAAGATGGTAAGAACAAGCATGTGCGGATGCACCTATTGTCACATTTTCTGCAACACTCATGCTTACATGCAGCAACACTCAGCCCGCAGTGCACCCTCCACCTGAACAAACATATGCGCCTCATCAACATGTCCCATGCAGGCCAAACTACAACCAACACCCTTTCAGCCAGGCACCTTAAAGGGCACCCACGGACTTGAGGCAAATCGGAGTGCGTGATGACCTCACCAGTGTTATGAATCACTTTGTAAACAATTCAAATAGACCACCCGGGAAAGCGCTTTAGATGTGATAAGCGGTATTGAAAACTTTATATAAATACTAATGCAATACTTAATTTCAAATTGTCATCTGCTCGATTAGAAATTCACCATAGTCCGGACCCAGGTATTACACCATTAAAATAGATTTGAACTGAAAAGGGCTAAACTGCCAATGGGCTCTAACCCTAAAATTAATAACTGAAATGAAGCATTTCCATACCCTTTGCTTGCTTAATCAGGTGGAGGGATTCAATTCTTGATGCATGACATTAAGTTATATATCCTGTGTAGGTTACCTCCTTTCACACCAAGGATTGTTTATTTTTGATATTTGTTTTAAAAAAATTAATCAGCAGCGTAAACAGAAATAATACTTTTTAAAGTAAAACCACTCCGGACTTTATAAGAGGCGTTTTGTTGCAACACCAACTCGGCAGCGTTATACCATATGTCTCAATAGAAAACATACAGTACGTTTCTTGACTCGTGATGATATCAGTTCCTGCCCTGTCAAGTGTACTTCCTCCTTCCCCTCATCAAAGAGTGATGCAGTAAGATAAACGTTAATATAAAACTTTTAACACTTTCTCATGATATTTTTATTTATAGCGAGAGAATCATAAAGTATTTTATGGAAATGAAAGCTATTAATCTCTTTTATTCGTATTTTTGTATAGAATGTATGTTATATGAGTCCTCAATTTTCACAACAGATTTAATAGACAGAACATGAAAAATGTGACTTTGGCATTTGTCAATCCTACAGACAAATCTGCAGAATTTTTTTTCTTATTTTGTTGAGGACATACTCCACCATCTGACAAAGAAACCCCCTCAGCCTTGAAGGTTTTCTGTTGTGCCCAGCCTTCATTTTCTTGGCTTCTCGGATGTATAGCGCCAAATCTGGTGCGAAGCATAAGGGGACCCTTCTGCTCCATTGGCAAACTGGTAGCTTCCTTGAACATCAAACTGCATCCCAGTCTGGCACAACAGGTGGTCAGAGTGCTTTCCCCGAGTAGAGGGAGTTCTCTTTCACCAGAGAATCACAAATAACAGTAACATGAGTAAACGGCTGTGTATCAACATGGAGCCTGGAGTGAGCGAAGACGGGCACAGATCACAGAAAAAAGAACTGGAACATCCTACTTGCCATATCGAATTGTGTGGTTTATTTTTTCAGCTGACGTATTACCATTTTACACAAATAACAATAGGAAATGCAACATGACCCGTGATACAAAGCAACACCTTACTATTTCAAACATCGAGCTCTCCTAAAGCAGTGAACTAGTTGAAAAAGGATGTAAGAAGAACAATTCGTTTTACTATTTTATTTTCTGAATACTAGAATAATAAAGGACAACAATCAGTTTAAGATGCCTGGTCCCCAATTTTAGCATACTGAAAAAACACCACCTACAATGTATTTCAGTACAATAAGCGGCTTGTTACGATGTCGGTCGGAGTTGCCTCCGACCGACACCGTCTTGGTCTCGGGACTGACCGACCTCCGGTTGGTGGTTCCGATCGCCTGATTACGATGCGACCAAACACTGTTCTTTTGGATACTCAAATTTCTCTATGGGAGCTTGTGTTACGGCCGTAAATCGGCCGTAATACAGGCTCCCATAAAGAAATGGTGCTGCCACACAGTGCATGGTTTACAGGGGGCACCCTAGGTACCCCCTTGGCCACCAACCGTAGGCCGCAAAAACAAGGGGGCCCTGCTAGGGGCCCCCAAAGTCGCTTTCCGATAGCCTTTCCATGTCGGAAAGGCCGGCACGGAAAGGCTGTGGGAAACACACCTCATAATCCCAACGGATGAAACGTCGTCCATAGGGGATTACGGTGCGGTTCTGACCGGCCGGAAGACTCCGAGAGCCGGTCGGAACCACGTCGGAATGACCTGCCGGTTCACGCTACGACCGCCAATATCGTAATTCAGCACTCAGACCGCAAACTAGCAGTCGAAGGCTTTCTGACTGACATCGTAATCGGCCCCTAAATGTAATTAGAATTCCTCTTCATAGCGGTTTGTCGAAATATATGGGAAAGATTCATTCCTTCTGAGCCTACATTGTGCACTTCTTATCTGCATGCATGTGAACGAGGTGGGTAAAGCTCAATGACAGGAAGAGAAAATATCACACTGGGATGAGGTAAAGGAGAGGGAATGTTTGATTATTTCCATTCACTCTTTCTGGGTGGAACTGACCTCCGGGGAGGGCCACTCATGCTTTTCAACAGTCTGTTAACTTTCTAGTCTCTTTATCACCAGTTATGACTTACTTAAGACTCCGCTACAATTAATGTTTTATTTATGATTGCTGTGCATAGGTTTTTATTAATTGTGCATATGCTTGTGTTATTTTACAGATATATTTCATCTGAATAAGCATTGTTGGTACTGATCCTGGTCTTACCGCTGTGGAATCCGAACGTTTGGGAAGGTAACCATTTTGCCAATGGTCTGGTTAATTCAATGAGAAAGATTGCATTTGGCAATAAATGCACCTAACATCATGGACCATGAACTCTGTACCATTTTTAAACAAAAAATGGAATTGGTTTTTACAACATAACACTGCACTTGGTGTGGTAATTTTTTGCGAACTTTGCTCCATCTTTCTCTGTGAGAGAACACTGTATCAAACCACGCGCTGCAGTGTGAACAAAAATGTGGATGAACTTCTCTTTTGCTTGCTCACTACTGCATTCCCCTACCTGGCACCACTTGATATTCACATCTGCCTCATGGACGAGTTGATGAAGTAAATTGCTCAGCTACATTTTACAGAAAATAAACACATTTCATCCTTTGGTGCCCCTGAAAATTAATGCAAATGAGGCAACATGGTTGTGGACTTGAGGCCCAATTGCTCAAGCTTGGAAACCCAAGTACAAAGACATTCTGGGGGCAATTTACTAAGATTTTACTCCTTTTTTGTGTCACAAAAAGTGACACAAATCGGCGCAAAATCTTTTTTTCTCCATTAACTTTCCAGTGCTAAACTTGTTTAGCGCTGGAAATAACAAGAAAGTAATGCAAAGCAGTGCATAGCGCTGCTTTGCATTACTTAGCACCAAGGGGGTGCACAGTGTGTGGAGCATGGACATTCCCATGCAACCAGCCAAGGTTACTCACTAAACCCAATTTACTGAACAAAGTAAACAGGGTTTAGTGTGAGAAAACTGCGTCCTTTCAAAGAAGGCACAAAGAAGGAGAAATGCTGTCATTACAAAGTGGGAAAAGGCTTCAAGTTAGTCTAAGCATAGTATTTTGTACTGAAAGAATTCCCTTCCAGTACAAAACCTATGCTAGACTCACAGATACTCCCTTGCACCCTGGCGCAAAGGTGTCTCCGTGGCACACAGCAGCTGATTTCACCACCGGCGCAAGGTAGAGGGGAGGAGAGTGCCTTATTTTAGTAAATTGGGCGCTCTCCTTTTCACGCTGCAGCATTTGCGGCAGCTGCAGTGCGCTACGTGAAAAAATGGTAAATCTCTCCTCTGGGTCCTATCAGGCTGCTGTTAGGTCGGCCAGGAAAGATTACTGAGGCACCACATCACACAATCTGCAAACCTGACGGGAATACTTTTTAGACTGGTTAAAATCACGTTGCCATGGACAAATTATCTAGCCTTTCATCTGAAAAGTTTTCAAAAATCTGCACTCTCAATTGAGCATTTTTAATTACAAAAACATTTTGACTGTAAGACTTGGCAAATGCTAACTCTTCAGCTATTCATCAGGAATCCAGCCATTCCACTAAGTTCAGACCCTCTGTTAGTTTCAGTACAAGCAACTCAGCAACTATTTTGAATTTATAACTAATCATGAGCCCAGAGAATTTATTCTAAATTCGGTGCCTGCATGGCTACCAAAAGAGTATACTATTTGCCTTTGATGAGTGATTACCTAGTTGATCAATCGCTTTTTGGAGGGAGGTAAAGTTATTTTATCCTGGAAGGGCATGTTCTTTGCAAACACTTCTAAAGAAGCCCAATCTTGATCCCAAACCTTTAACCTACTATTATCCCATTAAAACTTGACTACTCTGGCCAGACCTCTTAAAGAAACGCCAGTTGGCTATCTCCAAGATGCTCTTGAATCACTCATTCCTCTCTGCCATTGTCAGATCGACGATCGAAGCATGGGATGGAAGCTGTACTGCTCGAATTTCGGGAAGATCCCCTCTGAATGACTAATTGACTAATGCAGAACATGCAATAACCCTTGCAACGACAGATCATTCTGTGGTATTGATGGTGTCGTATTTTCACTTTTGATATACTCTCCTTTCAGAACCAGAAGTATTTTTTCCCAAAGTTCTGCATGTTCAGGGGCAGATTGGTAAGCAAGGGAAGAGAGATCAGAAGAGTGGAAGGAAATGGAAGAATTATAATTATGCCTTCTCTTCAGTTTTTCCCGTGGCTTTATCTTCCAGTTATTTTGCCAGATTCACTAATCAATTTCTTTAAGCACGGCCTTAGATAGCAGTGATGGGTGGCCACTTAAGCACTTTCCTACTCAGCATCAGGAAACGGAGACATCCTCCTGTTTATGAATCTGTTACCCTCTCTTATTTTGTGAACACACTGAAAAATAATGAGAGACCGCCAGCACCAATTCACAAAATGTAGTTGCTGCTGTTAACAGTGTCCAGCAAGGAGCAACTCATTACACACAGAAGCAAGCTCCTGTTTTTTTTTTTTACATAAGCCCAGTAATATATTGTCATTTTATTTATTCAAGAAGTACCGTTCTAAGATGGAAAGGAGAATCTACTGGAGTGTGCGCCATGAAGCCTTAACAGTCCCAGTCTTTAAGGTATTGAGAAGACGCATCCCGGTAGCATTGATACCATCATCACCAAAATAGACCCTGCTTTGACGTGTGATTGGAGTTACCAAAAGCTACCTCCATTACACCCAGCACGGTCCTGCGGTTCACTGACAAAATATCAACTGCCAAAATATCTACATACAAAAATATTAAGTTGAAAATAACAATGTCAAAAATATCGACTTCTTATAATTATAATGAAAATTACAAAAATATTTTTTTTAAATAGTTGTCTAAAATATCGATTTTTTTAAACTATATGTAAATTTAAATATACGTAATATTTTTTGTGTGAAAAATATAACAATAATTGACAAAAATTAAAACAAACATGACGGGGCTCTGCCATGAAAAGGTTGGTGGTCCAGGAACTCAAAATATGCAGAGCGGGCCTGCGCCAGTCCCTGCTCAGCATAATGTTTTGTGGCGCTCCTGCGCCACCGCCAGGGAACGACCGCCAATACGACTTGCAAAGTCGTAATCGGCAATATGGTGGACTGTCACTCTTGCGCTAACGTGAGTCTGACGGTCGCCAGACTCGAAATCGGGCCCTTAGCTTTTTCACAGCCTAATGGGCAGAAAATCTGGATTTTATTAAAGACATGGAGGCTAAGGTTATCCCTGCACAAAATACCCTCCCTGGTGGAGTAAATGTTACTGATTGTGTTCTGATTTTATTTTTTCAGAGTAGAAAATATTTACTGATAAAAACTCTCTCGTTGGGAGGTTAAAAATATCAGAATTTATCTTGTTTGCATGCCAAATAAGGGAGAAGGCTGAGTGTTGGAGGATTTTATAAGTGTTACAATGTTATTGAAGTTCTAGATTCTTCAATTGTTGCTGATGTGAGCTGGCAATGAAGGAGATTTACATAATCTTAGCCTCCATGTCTATAATAAAAAATCCAGATTTTCTGCCCATCAGCCTGTGAAAAATCAAAATTTTCTTCCCACCATATACCCCTACAAAACCCACAACCCACACCTAAAATTTTAGTTAAAAAAATGTAATTGCACAATTAACCCAAAATTATCAATTAAATAATTATTATTGATTACAAATATAAATATGAATTACTTAGAATTAATTTGCTTCCCATCCTCTACCCCTTTAAACCCCACAACCCACACCTAAAATTAAAAAAATTATACAATAAACATACTTAATTTTCAATTAACCAATGAATCTTAATTAACAACTAATTATTCATTAATTAAAATTATATTACTTCCCATCCTGTACCCCTATAAACCCCACAACCCGCTCACAAAAATGTAATAAAAAAAATTAATTTCACAATTAACGTAATTAATTATCAATGAAATAAATAATATTATTTTAAAAATAATCATTAATTTATCATAATTAAATTACTTCCCACCCTGAACCCCTATAAACCCACAACCCAATATGGTACTAAAAATCACAAACATTAATTACATTAAATTTAATAACTACTAAAAATGTAACAACTATATTAAAAAACATAAACAATAATTAGACAATAAAATGTACATCATATACATTACAAATATATACTAAAATACATATCAATAATTAAAAAACAAAATAATATCCAACTATATTTTTGTAAACTATATTAATGACTTCGATATTTTTAAAAACAATATTACTTACCTTAAATTTGATATCCTTGCCAGCGATATTTTTGCTGACGATATTTTGGCAGGGTATGCCCAGACGTGGGTCCCTTGCTCACTTTGCCACTGAATTCAAGCTAGCCTGGCTCATGAGGGCTGTTAGCCTGAAACCAGTCCCAGGATGCTTGTTTCCGGTCCAGGGAAGACATGGCTTGGCAGTTCGGGCTGAACTGTTCCCATGAGGCACAGGGTCAAGACTGATTTGTATATAGCTGTGTCTGAACTGGGGTGGCGAAGTGAGCTAAAGAACGATGATGGATTCAACCCAGATCTGTGAGTGGGGGTGAGTGTCTGAAAGGTTTCAGCACTCCGTCCATCATCTCCTTGTGTTTGCTTTGTTCGCCCTAAGTTGTCAGGCTATGCCCAGACGTGGGTCCCTTGCTCACTTTGCCACTGGATTCAAGCTAGCCTGGCTGATGAGGGCTGTTAGCCTGAAACCGGTCCCAGGATGCTTGTTTCCGGTCCAGGGAAGACATGGCTTGGCAGTTCGGGCTGGACTGTTCCCATGAGGCACAGGGTCAATACTGATTTGTATATAGCTGTGTCTGAACTGGGGGGGCGAAGTGAGCTAAAGAACGATGATGGATTCAACCCAGATCTGTGACTGGGGGTGAGTGTCTGAAAGGTTTCAGTGCTCCGTCCATCATCTCCTTGTGTTTGATGATATTTCCATATCACAATATTTTTTACTCGATATTTTGGTGAGTCGATATTTTGTACTCAATATTTTGTCTGAACACCGGGTCCTGCTCATCAAGCACCTTTTCCAATAAACATCTGGAGGTGGAGTGCTCTGCACACAGCCCTGCCTCCATCTCCACCGGGCTTGTATGTGATCCACTATCCTTGGAGCATGACTCCCGGTCTTACCCACCAGGAAGACACATGCTGTGTTTCCCAAATGGCTAACACCTATCTCCTACAGGAGATAGACACAGATTTTGAGGAACACTGATGCATCCTCCTAGTCTTCAAATCCTCTTTCCCATGGAAAAACTGGTATGTTCCCATAGAAGCGGAGCTCGTTGTATAGCACTGGTCCGCTTCCTGCACCTCTCGCAAATCACTCCAATTGTCTCATAATAAGTTCACCATCACACCTTCCCAAGCAGGGTCATGCGCATGATGTTTCTAACAGAAATTAAATAATAAACGGTGACCCATTCCAGAGTGTCAACATGCCATCTGAACTCAGAGAGACAAGGGGAAAGACAAGAGGTGGAGGAATGACTACTCCCTTTTTTGGACTTATGATGAGATAAAATCGGCTTGCTTTTGGCCAATTTCCAGGTTGTATAGTTTGCATTAGTGGACAAATGGACTCCTATTTTAAGAGGGAGACCTGTTCTATTTTGTAATGGATAGGCAGAGTAGTCACGTTTTATAGTGTAAGTTTATTAGAGGTACGGAATACAGCAGACATCTTTGTACATATGGGAACTCACATTTGTATATTTTTTAAAAGACAAATAACTCCCACAGGTCCCCAACATGATCAGTTGTCTAAATTTGAAAAATGTATCTATAACATCTTGTAATAACTAAAAATTGTATTTGGAACTCGTTTGTTATCTTCTCATACAAAATGTTCTTTAGCATTTCAATACATTGTATAACTGGGAAATACATTTCTTCGGTGTAAACAAACACCAGATACACGTCTTACACAGCATCATATACGAGTGTTGCAGAAATTAGTAGAGATGAACAACGGATGTACGAGCTGTGTTTACCAAAAAATAGCTACATTAATGCTAAATTAACAATCACGTAGTTCAGTTAGTAAATACATCTTGCAAAATCTACAAACTCTTAAATTGCATAACATTCGTCACTGTATTGCAAAGTTTTCTTGTTCAGTTACAAATAGTTTCTAAACCATCCAATTTCTGGTTTGTGGCCTTTTGTACACTTACTCTACTCCTATGTTGGAAATTCCAGTTGATAACAGAAACGTCTTTCAAATGAGGATGAGTGTCCAATAGTGTCAACTATTTTTTATTACTATTTTTGGTAGTTTAACCCCACGTTAGTTCTCAAGAAGAACAATTATAGCCTCCTCAAACTTTTTAGTTTCCCAACTGGTCATTGCGATTATGTTCTTAATGAGACGCTAGAAAGTAAGAATTTTAATGGAACCAGTGATGCAGTTTTTCAAAATTCAGTTGCAGAAGAAAAACTGCTGCCACTGTCCATGATAGTGAGGGCCATTAGGACAGTGGGAAACAGAAAGTAAAAAGGGTATTAAGTAGGGGTGAGCAAAGTTTTAAACTTTCCCCATGACTACAGACAAGGTCTGGGACTTTTTACACTTCTTGAGGGCAGATTAAGTTCCCTAGAGGCAAAGTTGAGGATGAGAAGAGACATTTAGCAGAGAGCTGAACATTAAAGAGTGCTTTGCGACTTTAATCTACCTACAATTGTTCATCATGGAATCAAGGTAGCTAGGAATGGAGAAAATGCAAGTCTATTTTTAGCTGAATGGAGGAGCAGCAAATATATCATTTGACACACTCATCTGTCTTGTTCGTAATCAGTAAGTGTTCACGTTATTCAAAGTATAGTACCATAATTTTATTGTTCTACAAGACATGGACTCTGTAATACCAATGTAAAACTTTGTTTCTTATTGTCTTATTACAATCAAATCCTGCCATCATTAGTCACGCGTAATAAGGAAATGGCATAGATACAGTTCTATAATAATTTATCGCAGTTTGATTATGCTGTAACAGCCTGCTATGAGAACCAGCTTACAATGTGAAAAGCCGGCCATTCAGCAGAATTACAATTACTTTCCAATGATATACGGAGATAGCCAGCCTTTTAGCTTTTCTTGGAACTATTTGTGCCAAGATGTTCAAAGACTAGCTGGTTAAGTGACATTTATGACCGTAAATGTATTGTCCTGCTGGAGGTCAAACATTATATTCATGCAACCGCACATTCTGAACTGCAACTGCTTATAAAAGTACATATTACTCTGCTTAAAATATATTGTGCAACCATTTTTGTTGCATATTGTGGTTATGTTCACCATTAAGATTTGCTATATTTTCTGCTTATTTGCAACCACGATATCTCTTTCATAAGAGAGCAATGATTTAACATTGGATTGTGTTATAAGTGGTGGTATGACCATGTATTATAATGAATTAAATACCCTCTGCAGTACATTAAAATTATATTGTTAGTCACCTAGGAGTTCCCTGGCTTCAGCTACATTCATCTTTAAAGTCACAGAACTCCTCTTTGACTTGAATTATCCTTTGAATGGACAGTACAGGGCACTTTATTTCTTATATAATAATACAATTGGCAGTCGCAAAAGCTCTGACTTATTTGACTTGTATTTCTTACCATCCTAACTATGGCAGCTCATTGTCAAGCACGGTAATGGGCACTGGAGTGAGGTTATAATTTAATTTCAGATTAGGGTCCTCATTATGAGTGGACCAGTAAATGGGCTGGATTTTCCCCAACCTTGGAGTTATTTGTGCTGGGTGTAGAGTGGACCCTGAGAACCCTGGAATTACCAGGAATTACCATAGGAATCCATAATTTTGGATTCAATTTATTTCCTTTCTAATTTTTTATTTCCCACTATACCTTTACATGGAGCCTTTAGCTGTTTTCTGCAGCCGAAATCAATCTCTGGATGAAAGTAAAGACATCAGCTGTGTTTCTGCAGAACTCATAATTCTGATGGGGCTGGTAACTGTTGTTTTCAGCGCTATCGAAATTAAGAGGCAACTCAAGTATGTCATGTAACATGTCGTAAGTGATGTAATATGTGGGATCATATGCAGTGCATTGAAGGGGTGCAAGGCATAGTTAGCTCGGTAAAATGTAGTGTGTGCAAACGCTGAACCCACTTCGCCATTTTCAAACAGGATCGAGGACGAGTCCACTTGCAGGGTCCATACAGGACAAGATTTGTGGGCTATCCAGACCACATTTCCCACAATGCACAGTCTCATTCGAGCTTCCCATTGGTGGGTGTGCAATATGAAAATGGCGAAGTGGGTTCAGTGTTTGCACACACTGTCTCCGTTCAAGCCTCTGAAGAGAAGCATATGGAGCTTTGAAACGCGTCAGGCATTTCCATTACGGAGCAGCTTCTACAAGTGGATCCTCGTCCCTACCTATCATAAACAAAGCTGCTGATCGAGTGCTACTCACCAGGTGGACAACCTTTGGAGCAGAATATATATATATATATATATATATATATATATATATATATATATATATATATATATATTATCTACTGGCGGTCGCCAGTAGATAGTTATAGTTAGGACCTATTTTCCATAGGAAATCCGCGACATTCTATTTGAAATACCTCTTGCGTCGGTTGACGAATCTTCGCGAAATTTTCAAACTTTATGGCCCGCTCCGGTCCGCTCCTACCCTGAAAGTCTCAGGGTGATTCGTCAAGCGGGGGCCGAGAAAAAAGGGGGTCCCAAAACGTGTTTTCCCCATTCATTTTCCCATAGGAAACTTTAGACACGGCTACAGCCCGAACTGCTGAACGGAATTACACCAAATTTGGCAAAGAGGTAGTTCTTGGTTCATAAAGAACCCTTTTTGTTAAATGGTGTAAATCCGTTCAGTAGTTGCGGAGAAATTAAAAAAATAAGAGTCAAAAAATCAATTTCCCATAGGAAACTTTATGCAAGGCTACAGCCCGAACTGCTGAACGGAATTACACCAAATTTGGCAAAGAGGTAGTTCTTGGTTCAAAAAGAACCCTTTTGTTAAATGGTGTAAATCCGTTCAGTAGTTGCTGAGAAAATCAAAAGTAAAAACACATATATATCTGGGCGGAGCCTAACCACACATGTCATCGTGAGATCTGATTGGCTGTCAGCACTTCATCCTGGAATTGCTGGCAGCCATCTTGGGACCAATATAAATGATAGTACCCCATTGAAATGCATTGTAGTGAATCGAAGATTTTGAGGGTTATCAAAAGGAGAACTATAAAGGGTGATAACAGACTTTAGTTACATTAGAATTCATTTGTTGATGGTACCATACTAATTTCAGGAATTGTGGTGTGTTCTAAGGTGATTTTACCCTGTGAAAAACCTTCTGCTGGGATATCATGAATCATGTTTGAGAGAAAACTATTTTCACATGCTTGTCCCATACAGTTTTGGAAGGTGCCCCAGAAGCTAAAATGAGAGCATATTTTCTGTAAATTCACATTATCTTTCTCAGTCATGTGAGAATGAAGTCTGACATTCTCAGTAAAACATGTACATCCAACAAGGGCAGAGACTGTCAGTTGATTCCTTTGTGTTCTACTGCAGCTTCCCAGAGTGTTCTAAAGAACAACTAGAGTGCTAACAGCCTTACTTATGACAAAAGTATGGCACACCTGAAGCCATCTTGATTGGAATAAACTGGTAACACTTAAAACATTTAATTTAAAAAGGAACAAAATGATGGGGTTCATCTTGTCATAGAAATTATGGTTAGTGCTCTGGAAAGAAAAATTAGGACATGTTTCAAGTGTGATCTCAAATATCTTCCTGTTATATTTCAACAGGAGCAGCCTGTCAGTTGATGCCTTTGTGTTCTACTGCAGCTTCCCAGAGTGTTCTAAAGAACAACTAGAGCGCTAACAGTCTTACTTATGACAAAAGTATGGCACACCTGAAGCCATCTTGATTGGAATAAACTGGTAACACTTAAAACATTTAATTTAAAAAGGAACAAAATGATGGGGTTCATTTTGTCATAGAAATTATGGTTAGTGCTGTAGAAAGAAAAATTAGGACATGTTTCAAGTGTGATCTCAAATATCTTCCTGTTATATTTCAACAGGAGCAGCCTGTCAGTTGATGCCTTT
Organism: Calotriton arnoldi; assembly: GCA_963921515.1. Taxonomy (NCBI): domain Eukaryota; kingdom Metazoa; phylum Chordata; class Amphibia; order Caudata; family Salamandridae; genus Calotriton; species Calotriton arnoldi. The sequence continues at coordinate 339,361 of CAWUFW010007072.1, read as the reverse complement.
GCGTTCTACTGCAGCTTCCCAGAGTGTTCTAAAGAACAACTAGAGCGCTAACAGTCTTACTTATGACAAAAGTATGGCACACCTGAAGCCATCTTGATTGGAATAAACTGGTAACACTTAAAACATTTAATTTAAAAAGGAACAAAATGAGGGGTTCATTTTGCCATAGAAATTATGGTTAGTGCTGTAGAAAGAAAAATTAGGACATGTTTTAAGTGAGATCTCAAATATCTTCCTGTTATATTTCAACAGGAGCAGCCTGTCAGTTGATGCCTTTGTGTTCTACTGCAGCTTCCCAGAGTGTTCTAAAGAACAACTAGAGTGCTAACAGCCTTACTTATGACAAAAGTATGGCACACCTGAAGCCATCTTGATTGGAATAAACTGGTAACACTTAAAACATTTAATTTAAAAAGGAACAAAATGAGGGGGTTCATTTTGCCATAGAAATTATGGTTAGTGCTGCAAAAAGAAAATTTAGTGCATGTTTTAAGTGAGATCTCAAATCCTCTTCTATTTCATTAGAAAATTCTGACATGCAGACTGAAACAATCACTTTCAATACCAGCAGTAGACTTCCAGTTAACTCCTTGGTGAGCAGTAGCTTTACTACAGTGATCTAATGAACAACTAGAGTAATAACATTCTGAATTTATGGCAAATGTGTGACACATCTGAATGCCTTCTTGATGGAATCAAAGTAAAAAACTGAAAGCATTTCCTACTGAGGAGACTGCAGTAAATGAGGAAATTAGGAAACTTCATAACAAAGAAGTCTTCCAAGATGGCCACCAGTGAAAAAAGAGCCCAAATGTAGCACAAATATTACCCAGATGTAGCCCACATATAGCCCAATGACAAAAGTGTGCAAAACACTTTTTATTTTTAGTTTTTTGCAGTTTTATGTAGTGCAGACTGGTCAGGTATTGGAGCGTTGCATCTTAAAACATGACCCCCTACACTACAAAAACACCACTGCACTACCCTAAACCCTAAAACACTACCCCAGCATGACCCCCTACACTACACAAGCACCACTGCACTATCCTAAACCCTAAAACACTACCCCCAGCATGACCCCTACACTACACAAACACCACTGCACTACCCTAAACCCTAAAACACTACCCCAACACCACTGCACTAACCTAAATCCTAAAACACTACCCCCAGCACGACCCCCTACACTACCCAAACACCACTGCACTACCCTAAAACATGACCCCTACACTACACAAACACCACTGCACTACCCTAAACCCTAAAGCACTACCCCCAGCACGACCCCCTACACTACACAAGCACCACTGCACTACCCTAAACCCTAAAACACTACCCCCAGCACGACCCCCTACACTACACAAACACCACTGCACTACCTTAAACCCTAAAACACTACCCCCAGCACGACCCCTACACTACCCAAACACCACTGCACTAACCTAAATCCTAAAACACTACCCCCAGCACGACCCCCTACACTACCCAAACACCACTGCACTACCCTAAAACATGACCCCCTACACTACACAAACACCACTGCACTACCCTAAACCCTAAAACACTACCACCAGCACGACCCCCTACCCTACACAAGCACCACTGCACTACCCTAAACCCTAAAACACTACCCCCAGCACGACCCCCTACACTGCCCGAACACCACTGCACTGCCCTAAACCCTAAAACACCAGCCCCTGCACGACCCCCTACACTGCCCGAACACCACTGCACTGCCCTAAACCCTGAAACACATACCCTAGCATGACCCCCTACACTGCCCGAACACCACTGCACTGCCCTAAACCCTGAAACACCACCCCCTTCACGACCCCCTACACTGCCCGAACACCACTGCACTGCCCTAAACCCTGAAACACCAACCCCAGCATGACCCCTATACTGCCCGAACACCACTGCACTGCCCTAAACCCTGAAACACTACCCCCAGCAAGACCTCCTATACTGCCCGAACACCACTGCACTGCCCTAAACCATGAAACATCACCCCCAGCAAGACCCCCTACACTGCCCGAACACCACTGCCCTAAACCCTGAAACACCACCCCCAGCACAACGTCCTACACTGCCCAAACACCACTGCACTGCCCTAAACCCTGAAACACCACCCCCAGCACGACCCCCTACACTGCCCGAACACCACTGCACTGCCCTAAACCCTGAAACACCACCCCCAGCAAGACCCCCTACACTGCCCGAACACCACTGCCCTAAACCCTGAAACACCACCTCCAGCAAGACCCCTACACTGCCCGAACACCACTGCACTGCCGTAAACCCTGAAACACCAGCCCCAGCACGACCCCTACACTGCCCGAACACCACTGCACTGCCCTAAACCCTGAAACACCACCCCCTGCACGACCCCCTACACTGCCCGAACACCACTGCACTGCCCTAAACCCTGAAACACCACCCCCAGCACGACCCCCTACACTGCCCGAACACCACTGCACTGCCCTAAACCCTGAAACACCACCCCTGCACGATCCCCTACACTGCCCGAACACTACTGCACTGCCCTAAACCCTGAAACACCACCCCCAGCACGACCCCCTACACTGCACGAACACCACTGCACTGCCCTAAACCCCGAAACACTACCCCCAGCAAGACCCCTACACTGCCCGAACACCACTGCCCTAAACCCTGAAACACCACCCCAGCAAGACCCCCTACACTGCCTGTACACCACTGCACTGCCCTAAACCCTGAAACACCACCCCCAGCATGACCCCTACACTGCCCGAACACCACTGCACTGCCCTAAACCATGAAACACCAGCCCCAGCACGACCCCTACACTGCCCGAACACCACTGCACTGCCCTAAACCGTGAAACACCACCCCCAGCACGACCCCCTACACTGCCCGAACACCACTGCACTGCCCTAAACCCTGAAACACCAGCCCCAGCACAACCCCGTACACTGCCCGAACACCACTGCACTGCCCTAAACCCTGAAACACCAGCCCCAGCACGACCGCCTACTCTGCCCGAAAACCACTGCACTGCCCTAAACCCTGAAACACCAGCCCCAGCACGACCCCCTACACTGCCCGAACACCACTGCACTGCCCTAAACCCTCAAACACCAGCCCCAGCACGACCCCCTACACTGCCCGAACACCACTGCACTGCCCTAAACCCTGAAACACCAGCCCCAGCAAGACCCCTACACTGCCCGAACACCACTGCACTGCCCTAAACCCTGAAACACCACCCCCAGCAAGACCCCCTACACTGCCCGAACACCACTGCACTAAAGCCTGAAACACCACCCCCAGCAAGACCACCTACACTGGCCGAACACCACTGCACTGCCCTAAACCCTGAAACACCACCCCCTGCACGACCCCCTACACTGCCCAAACACCACTGCACTGCCCTAAACCCTGAAACACCACCCCCTGCATGACCCCCTACACTGCCCGAACACCACTGCACTGCCCTAAACCCTGAAACGCAAAACACACAAGATGATGGACGGAATGCTGCACATTGGCAAACATTCACCCCCAGTCACAGATCTGGGTTTAATCCATCGTTATTTTGCTTCACCACGCCACCCCAGTTCAGACATAGCCATATGCAAATCAGTCTTGACCCTGTGCCTCATGGGAACAGTCCAGACCGAACTGCCAAGCCATGTCTTCCCTGGACCGGAATCAAGCATCCTAGGACCGGTTTCAGGCTATCAGCCTTCATCAGCCAGGATAGCTTGACTCCAGTGGCGTAGTGAGCACGGGACCCACGTCTGGGCATACCCTTCCCACTTAGGGCGAAATGCAAAACACACAAGATGATGGACGGAATGCTGCACATTGGCAAACATTCACCCCCAGTCACAGATCTGGGTTTAATCCATCGTTATTTTTGCTTCACCACGCCACCCCAGTTCAGACATAGCCATATGCAAATCAGTCTTGACCCTGTGCCTCATGGGAACAGTCCAGACCGAACTGCCAAGCCATGTCTTCCCTGGACCGGAATCAAGCATCCTAGGACCGGTTTCAGGCTATCAGCCTTCATCAGCCAGGATAGCTTGACTCCAGTGGCGTAGTGAGCACGGGACCACGTCTGGGCATACCCTTCCCACTTAGGGCGAAATGCAAAACACACAAGATGATGGACGGAATGCTGCACATTGGCAAACATTCACCCCCAGTCACAGATCTGGGTTTAATCCATCATTATTTTTGTTTCACCACGCCACCCCAGTTCAGACATAGCCATATGCAAATCAGTCTTGACACTGTGCCCCCCTGAAACACCACCCCTCAGCACGACACCCTACACTGCCCGAACACCACTGCACTGCCCTAAACCCTGAAACACCACCCCCAGCACGACCCCCTACACTGCCCGAACACCACTGCACTGCCCTAAACCCTGAAACACCACCCCCTGCACGACCTCCTACACTGCCGGAACACCACTGCACTGCCCTAAACCCTGAAACACCACCCCCAGCACGACCCCCTACACTGCCCGAACACCACTGCACTGCCTTAAACCCTGAAACATCAACCCCAGCAAGACCCCCTACACTGCCTGAACACCACTGCCCTAAACCCTGAAACACCACCCCCTACACTGCACGAACACCACTGCACTGCCGTAAACCCTGAAACACCACCTCCAGCAAAACCCCTACACTGCCTGAACACCATTGCTCTGCCCTAAATCCTGAAACACTAGCCCCAGCATGACCCCCTACACTGCCCAAACACCACTGTACTGCCCTAAACCCTGAAACACCACCCCCAGCACGACTCCCTACACTGCCCGAACACCACTGCACTGCCCTAAACCCTGAAACACCAGCACCAGCAAGCCCCCCTACACTGCCCGAACACCACTGCACTGCCCTAGACTCTGAAACACCAGCCCCAGCAAGACCCCCTACACTGCCCGAACACCACTGCACTGCCCTAAACCCTGAAACACCAGCCCCAGCATGACCCCCTACACTGCCCGAACACCACTGCACTGCCCTAAACCCTGAAACACCAGCCCCAGCACGACCACCTACACTGCCCGAACACCACTGCACTGCCCTAAACCCTGAAACACCAGCCCCAGCACAAACCCTACACTGCCCGAACACCACTGCACTGCCCTAAACCCTGAAACACCAGCCCCAGCACGACCCCCTACACTGCCCGAACACCACTGCACTGCCCTAAACCCTGAAACACCACCCCCTGCAAGACCTCCTATACTGCCCGAACACCACTGCACTGCCCTAAACCATGAAACATCACCCCCAGCAAGACCCCCTACACTGCCCGAACACCACTGCCCTAAACCCTGAAACACCACCCCCAGCACGACGCCCTACACTGCCCAAACACCACTGCACTGCCCTAAACCCTGAAACACCACCCCCAGCACGACCCCTACACTGCCCGAACACCACTGCACTGCCCTAAACCCTGAAACACCACCCCCAGCAAGACCCCCTACACTGCCCGAACACCACTGCCCTAAACCCTGAAACACCACCTCCAGCAAGACCCCCTACACTGCCCGAACACCACTGCACTGCCGTAAACCCTGAAACACCAGCCCCAGCACGACCCCTACACTGCCCGAACACCACTGCACTGCCCTAAACCCTGAAACACCACCCCCTGCACGACCCCCTACACTGCCCGAACACCACTGCACTGCCCTAAACCCTGAAACACCACCCCCAGCACGACCCCCTACACTGCCCGAACACCACTGCACTGCCCTAAACCCTGAAACACCACCCCCTGCACGATCCCCTACACTGCCCGAACACTACTGCACTGCCCTAAACCCTGAAACACCACCCCCAGCACGACCCCCTACACTGCACGAACACCACTGCACTGCCCTAAACCCCGAAACACTACCCCCAGCAAGACCCCTACACTGCCCGAACACCACTGCCCTAAACCCTGAAACACCACCCCCAGCAAGACCCCCTACACTGCCTGTACACCACTGCACTGCCCTAAACCCTGAAACACCACCCCCAGCATGACCCCCTACACTGCCCGAACACCACTGCACTGCCCTAAACCATGAAACACCAGCCCCAGCACGACCCCCTACACTGCCCGAACACCACTGCACTGCCCTAAACCCTGAAACACCACCCCCAGCACGACCCCCTACACTGCCCGAACACCACTGCACTGCCCTAAACCCTGAAACACCAGCCCCAGCACAACCCCGTACACTGCCCGAACACCACTGCACTGCCCTAAACCCTGAAACACCAGCCCCAGCACGACCGCCTACACTGCCCGAAAACCACTGCACTGCCCTAAACCCTGAAACACCAGCCCCAGCACGACCCCCTACACTGCCCGAACACCACTGCACTACCCTAAACCCTCAAACACCAGCCCCAGCACGACCCCCTACACTGCCCGAACACCACTGCACTGCCCTAAACCCTGAAACACCAGCCCCAGCAAGACCCCCTACACTGCCCGAACACCACTGCACTGCCCTAAACCCTGAAACACCACCCCCAGCAAGACCCCCTACACTGCCCGAACACCACTGCACTAAAGCCTGAAACACCACCCCCAGCAAGACCACCTACACTGGCCGAACACCACTGCACTGCCCTAAACCCTGAAACACCACCCCCTGCACGACCCCCTACACTGCCCAAACACCACTGCACTGCCCTAAACCCTGAAACACCACCCCCTGCATGACCCCCTACACTGCCCGAACACCACTGCACTGCCCTAAACCCTGAAACGCAAAACACACAAGATGATGGACGGAATGCTGCACATTGGCAAACATTCACCCCCAGTCACAGATCTGGGTTTAATCCATCGTTATTTTGCTTCACCACGCCACCCCAGTTCAGACATAGCCATATGCAAATCAGTCTTGACCCTGTGCCTCATGGGAACAGTCCAGACCGAACTGCCAAGCCATGTCTTCCCTGGACCGGAATCAAGCATCCTAGGACCGGTTTCAGGCTATCAGCCTTCATCAGCCAGGATAGCTTGACTCCAGTGGCGTAGTGAGCACGGGACCCACGTCTGGGCATACCCTTCCCACTTAGGGCGAAATGCAAAACACACAAGATGATGGACGGAATGCTGCACATTGGCAAACATTCACCCCCAGTCACAGATCTGGGTTTAATCCATCGTTATTTTGCTTCACCACGCCACCCCAGTTCAGACATAGCCATATGCAAATCAGTCTTGACCCTGTGCCTCATGGGAACAGTCCAGACCGAACTGCCAAGCCATGTCTTCCCTGGACCGGAATCAAGCATCCTAGGACCGGTTTCAGGCTATCAGCCTTCATCAGCCAGGATAGCTTGACTCCAGTGGCGTAGTGAGCACGGGACCCACGTCTGGGCATACCCTTCCCACTTAGGGCGAAATGCAAAACACACAAGATGATGGACGGAATGCTGCACATTGGCAAACATTCACCCCCAGTCACAGATCTGGGTTTAATCCATCGTTATTTTGCTTCACCACGCCACCCCAGTTCAGACATAGCCATATGCAAATCAGTCTTGACACTGTGCCCCCATGAAACACCACCCCTCAGCACGACACCCTACACTGCCCGAACACCACTGCACTGCCCTAAACCCTGAAACACCACCCCCAGCACGACCCCCTACACTGCCCGAACACCACTGCACTGCCCTAAACCCTGAAACACCACCCCCTGCACGACCTCCTACACTGCCGGAACACCACTGCACTGCCCTAAACCCTGAAACACCACCCCCAGCACGACCCCTACACTGCCCGAACACCACTGCACTGCCTTAAACCCTGAAACATCAACCCCAGCAAGACCCCCTACACTGCCTGAACACCACTGCCCTAAACCCTGAAACACCACCCCCTACACTGCACGAACACCACTGCACTGCCGTAAACCCTGAAACACCACCTCCAGCAAAACCCCCTACACTGCCTGAACACCATTGCTCTGCCCTAAATCCTGAAACACTAGCCCCAGCATGACCCCCTACACTGCCCAAACACCACTGTACTGCCCTAAACCCTGAAACACCACCCCCAGCACGACTCCCTACACTGCCCGAACACCACTGCACTGCCCTAAACCCTGAAACACCAGCCCCAGCAAGACCCCCTACACTGCCCGAACACCACTGCACTGCCCTAGACTCTGAAACACCAGCCCCAGCAAGACCCCCTACACTGCCCGAACACCACTGCACTGCCCTAAACCCTGAAACACCAGCCCCAGCACGACCACCTACACTGCCCGAACACCACTGCACTGCCCTAAACCCTGAAACACCAGCCCCAGCACAAACCCTACACTGCCCGAACACCACTGCACTGCCCTAAACCCTGAAACACCAGCCCCAGCACGACCCCCTACACTGCCCGAACACCACTGCACTGCCCTAAACCCTGAAACACCACCCCCTGCACGACCCCCTACACTGCCCGAACACCACTGCACTGCCCTAAACCCTGAAACACCACCCCCTGCAGCACCCCCTACACTGCCCGAACACCACTGCACTGCCCTAAACCCTGAAACACCACCCCCTGCACCGCCCCCTACACTGCCCGAACACCACTGCACTGCCCTAAACCCTGAAACACCACCCCCAGCACGACCCCCTTTACTGCTCGAACACCACTGCACTGCCCCAAACCCTGAAACACCACCCCCAGCACGACCCCTACACTGCCCGAACACCACTGCCCTAAACCCTGAAACACCACCCCCTGCACGACCCCCTACACTGCCCGAACACCACTGCACTGCCCTAAACCCTGAAACACCACCCCCTACACTGCCCGAACACCACTGCACTGCCCTGAACCCTGAAACACCACCCCCAGCACGACCCCCTACACTGCCCGAACACCACTGGACTGCCCTAAACCCTAAAACACCACCCCCAGCATTACCCCCTACACTGCCCAAACACCACTGCACTGCCCTAAACCCTAGAACACTACCCCAGCACGACCCCTACACTACCCGAACACCACTGCACTACCCTAAACCCTAAAATACTACCCCCAGCACAACCCCTACACTACCCGAACACAACTGCACTGCCGTAAACCCTCAAACACTCCCCCAGCACGACCCCCTACACTACCCGAACACCACTGCACTGCCCTAAACCCTAAAACACTCCCCCAGCACGACCCCCTACACTACCCGAACACCACTGCACTTCCCTAAACCCTAAAACACTCCCCCCAGCATGACCCCCTACACTACCCAAACACCACTGCACTGCCCTAAACCCTAAAACACTACCCCCCGCATGAACCCCTACACTACCCAAACACCAATGCACTACCCTAATCCCTAAAACACTACCCCTGCATGACTCCCTACACTACCCTAAACCCTAAAACACTACCCCACACGACTCCCTACACTACCCAAAGACCACTTCACTACCCTAAACCCTAAAACACGACCTCCTACACTACACAAACACCACTGCACTACCCTAAACCCTAAAACACTACCCCCTACACTACACAAACACACTGCACTACCCTAAACCCTAAAACACTACCCCCAGCAGTACCCCTACACTACCCAAACACCACTGCACTAACCTAAACCCTAAAACACTACCCCCAGCAGTACCCCTACACTACCCAAACACAACTGCACTACCCTAAATCACTACCCCCAGCACGACCCCTACACTACCCAAACACCACTGCACTACCCTAAACCCTAAAACACTACCCCCAGCACGACCCCCTACACTACCCAAACACCACTGCACTACCCTAAACCCTAAAACACTCCCCCAGCACGACTCCCTACACTACCCAAACACCACTGCACTACCCTAAACCCTAAATCTACCCCCAGCATGACCCCCTACACTACACAAACACCACTGCACTACCCTAAACCCTAAAACACTACCCCCAGCACAACCCTCTTCACTACCTAAACACAACTGCACAATTTGTTACAGGCGTTGCAACGCAGGCCTGTGCTGCTTACTGGAAGTACCTAGTGGGCTAGTTGGGCCCCAGGGACCCTCAGGATTCAAGGTGACCTAATCCCCCAACTTAAAACGCACCACGGGGCGCGTTTGCACAGTGGTGAAGGGAGGGGGCGGGGCCTCAGGTGACATGTGCACAAACACGCCCTGTGGTGCGTTTTAAGTTGGGGAATTAATTCCCTTTGAATCCTGAGGGACCCTGGGGGCCAACTAGCCCACCAGGTACCTTCAGTAAGCACAACAGAGTTGCGTTGCAGAGAGGTGAAAAAGGTGCGTGGCCTCGGAACGCCTCTCTGCAACTCAGCTCTGTGGTCCTAACTGTAGGTACCTGGGGGCTAGTTGGGCCCCAGGGACCCTCAGAATTCAAGGGGACTTAATCCCGCAACTTAAAACGCGCCACGAGGTGCGTTTGCACACATGTCACCTCAGGCCCCTCCCTTCACCACTGTGCAAACGCGCCATGTAGCGCGTTTTAAGAGGTAGTTTTAATCCCCTGCCCTATTATGTACTAGGGACTTGCAGAGGAGGTCATGCTAATCACAGGGGTACCCCAACGCATAGTGTTCCCTAGTGTATGTAGGTGTTTTCACTGTATTCTAAGTGTCTTTTAGCATAGCACTGGCTCTGGTTAGTCAGAGTCAGTTACCACCAGTACCCGTCTGAAAAAGTTGTGGGCACAGGATGATTTTGCAACAAGGCCTCTTTCTGCTCCTCTGTTGGTTGTTTCTGCACATCTTTTGCTTCTTTCTGTGCGTTTTTCTTCTTTCTTCACATGTCCTACCTCTGTAGGCATAGTTAGAAACTAGCATTTAAAAAACCTTTGAAATTCACTTAAAAATCATAGGTTTCAGGCACGTTATAGTTAGAAATTAGCATTTAAAAAACCTTTGAAATTCACTGAAAAAACCATAGGTTTCAGACACGTTATAGTTAGAAATTAGCATTTAAAAAACCTTTGAAATTCACTGAAAAAACCATAGGTTTTAGGGACAGTTATAGTTAGTTGGACATTTCACTCGTACAAAACCATAGAAATTCCCCGTTATAGTTAGTTCAGCTAACTATAACTCGTGCTCCCGCAATGCACTGCTGATGACGTCACATATTACATCACTCATGACATGGTCAGTGACATCACTGATGACATCACTGATGACATCTCAAATGACATCACTGATGACATCATCCATGTGATAATTTCATGCATCTTCTCACACCCTAATATAACTTTTGATACACCCACTCTAAATTACAGACTGCCATTCTCAAAACCATAGACACTCCAACACCAAAAACTACATACCCACTCACTGATTCTTAGGTCTACACACACATCCACTCACTCACCCGTACAGTCACTCATACTTAGTCACTCAGTACAGGACTATCATATGCACTCATACACCTATATAAACACTCACACACCGCCACTCATCCATAGAGGTACTCACACACCTAGTCAGTCATGCAAAAAACTTAATCACACACCCATTTACTCACCTATACAGTTATACACACACCAGCTCACTTACTCATACAAATACTAGCACATTCTTACGCTCTTATACAATCACTGATACAAGTACACACTCATCCATACAGCCACTCTCACATCACACACTCTCACTTATAGCCATTTATATACTCCAACACACATATATACTGCCTTTCACATATGTAGTTACTCACACATGTACCACTGAGATATACATTCAATCACTAACACACCCATACACACACTCACCCACCCATACAGTCCATCACAGATGCACTCTTGAAACCATGCACCCAGTGAATCACCAACTCACACATCTATGCACAGAGTCACACACACCCCACCCACACAAACACTCAGGCACCCATACAGATACTCAGACAATCAATCAATAACCCATGTAGACACTCATGTAGCTATTCAGAAAGCCATGCAGCCGCTTACAAACCAACAGACAGACGGATACAGACATTCACACAGTTTAGTCACTACCCATGCATTCAGTAAGATGCATTTAATCACTCACTTGTAGAGTCAGTCACTCATGTACTAAATCATCCATTCAGACACTTATACACCCACTCATTCTTCAATACGCCTTTCCCTATATATATTAAACATATTTAAACTTTACAGAAACACACAGTCACTGGATTATGTCATCAGTGATGTCATCAGTGATGTCATTTGAGATGTCATCAGTGATGTCATCAGTGATGTCACTGACCATGTCATGAGTGATGTAATATGTGACGTCATCAGCAGTGCATTACGGGGCGCGAGTTATAGTTAGCTGAACTAACTATAACGGGGAATTTCTATGGTTTTGTACGAGTGAAATGTCCAATTAACTATAACTGTCCCTAAAACCTATGGTTTTTTTCAGTGAATATATATATATATATATATATATATATATATATATATATATATATATATATATATATATATATATATAATACAAAAAGAGTTGCCTCTAGGTGGGATGCACTCCCAGGTGGAAATTACGCCAAAGCAAGGGCACACGCCATGAACAAAGTCCTTTTCTGGTTTACCTGCCAGACGCGTTTCAGGCCTATGCCCTCTTCAGTGGCAGACCATGTGACGTGCCGGCATGCGGCAACCACCAGTAAATCCCCATAATAATTATGCTCAGGTGAACCACCTGAAGCAATGCTTCCTGGGACTGGTGGTTCAGTAAAACCCAAGTGGGTCGCCGCCGGCACTCACATTCACAAATGTCTTAAAAGGATTGCTGATGTTCGCGCCGGCACCCCTGCATATAACAGGCACCTCCTGTTCCACAGTTAGCTGCCCCAATAAAGCAGCCGTGGACCCGCAAGTGTTTCGCGGTGGTGCAATCCCGCGACCAGGCAGGCCGCTGTACAAAATGCAAAAAGAGTTGCCTCTAGGTGGGATGCACTCCCAGGTGGAAATTACGCCAAAGCAAGGGCACACGCCATGAACAAAGTCCTTTTCTGGTTTACCTGCCAGACGCGTTTTGGGCCAACGCCCTCTTCAGTGGCAGACCATGTGACGTGCCGGCATGCGGCAACCACCAGTAAATCCCCATAATAATTATGCTCAGGTGAACCACCTGAAGCAATGCTTCCTGGGACTGGTGGTTCAGTAAAACCCAAGTGGGTCGCCGCCGGCACTCACATTCAAAAATGTCTTAAAAGTATTGCCGATGTTCGCGCCGGCACCCCTGCATATAACAGGCACCTCCTGTTCCACAGTTAGCTGCCCCAATAAAGCAGCCGCGGACCCGCAAGTGTTTCGCGGTGGTGCAATCCCGCGACCAGGCAGGCCGCTGTACAAAATACAAAAAGAGTTGCCTCTAGGTGGGATGCACTCCCAGGTGGAAATAACGCCAAAGCAAGGGCACACGCCATGAACCTAGTCCTTTTCTGGTTTACCTGCCAGACGTGTTTCGGGCCAACGCCCTCTTCAGTGGCAGACCATGTGACGTGCCGGCATGCGGCAACCACCAGTAAATCCCCATAATAATTATGCTCAGGTGAACCACCTGAAGCAATGCTTCCTGGGACTGGTGGTTCAGTAAAACCACCAGTAAAAACCAAGACGCCGGCACGTCACATGAGCGCAGTGCTATCCACGCTGAGATAGAAAGGGACAAAGTCTTTTGGCATTTTTGCAGCAAAGTCTTTAAGCATAGGATTAGCACAGTGCTATCCCTGCCGAGCTGTAAAATGGCCAAAGCCTTTTACCACTCCAGGCACAGTATTACAGCTTTGGATTGGTAAAATACCATCCAAGCCAACCTGAAATGAATAAAAACAACCCCTGACACGTGTTTCGTTCTCATTAGAGCTCTTCAGAGGTATAGCTTTGTCCAGACACAAGGGAGCACCCAGTATAAGTCAAAACAAAACCCTTTCAGGCATAGAGTGACGAATAAATTATGCAAAAACAGAAGCAGAGAACTCTGGGTAGTTCTCAAGTTTAGGTGGAAAGCAGCTCCAGTAAGAGCACTCTCAACACCAGCGACACTCTAAATTTGCTCACCTCAAATGTCTGCTTTTCTATCAAAGTTTTTAAGGATAGGATTAGCGCAGTGCTATCCACGCCGAGATAGAAAGGGACAAAGTCTTTTGGCATTTTTGCAGCAAAGTCTTTAAGCATAGGATTAGCACAGTGCTATCCCTGCCGAGCTGTAAAATGGCCAAAGCCTTTTACCACTCCAGGCACAGTATTACAGCTTTGGATTGGTAAAATACCGTCCAAGCCAACCTGAAATGAATAAAACCAACTCCTGATATGTATATATATTCCACATCCACTTTTGTGAGAAAAGACGCTGCACTCCAGTCTCCGGTAAGAGTTCCACATATGTTTATTGCATGTAGCAAACACCTACGCGTTTCAGTTTCAGTTGAAACACGTAGGTGTTTGGTACGTGCAATAAACAGATGTGGAATTCTTACCGGAGACTGGAGTGCAGCGTCTTTTCTCGCAAAAGTGGATGTGGAATTACCCAGGGGGGCTTGGTCTACCCCCAACGCTAGCACCAACAGAGGAGTGCATCGCAACTCTCAGACCGCTTTGGGTTTTTTGATATATATATATATATATATATATATATATATTATCTACTGAGCGGTCGCCAGTAGATAGTTATAGTTAGGACCTATTTTCCATAGGAAATCTGCGACATTCTATTTGAAATAACTCTCTTGCCGGTTGACGAATCTTCGCGAAATTTTCAAACTTTATGGCCCGCTCCGGTCCGCTCCTACCCTGAAAGTTTCGGGGTGATTCGTCAAGCGGGGGCCGAGAAAAAAGGGGGGTCCCAAAACGTGTTTTCCACATTCATTTTCCCATAGGAAACTTTAGACACGGCTACAGCCCGAACTGCTGAACGGAATTATACCAAATTTGGCAAAGAGGTAGTTCTTGGTTCAGTAAGAACCCTTTTTGTTAAATGGTGTAAATCCGTTCAGTAGTTCCAGAGAAAATCAAAAGGAAAATCACATATATATCTATGGCCGCGTTGGATTTGCGCACCCTCCCGATCACGAGCTGCATGCTAATTGGCTGTCAAGTGGCTGTCAACACTCCAAATCAGGAAGTGTTGGCAGCCATTTTGTCCTCGGTAGAACCGAGGGACAGAAACAAGTGCGCAAAGCGCAAAAGGGGCAGGGTAGAAACACCCTGACCCCTAGGTCTGCTCAGGGGGTCCCACAAGGACCCCCTGGGCAGAAAAAGCATTTTTTTAAAAAATCGGCAGGATGCGCTCAGGGTGCGCGGATCCTGCCGATTAGAAAAAAACCCAGAAGAAACAAGTGCGCAAAACGCACAAAGGGGGCAGGGTAGAAACACCCTGACCCCTAGCTCTGCTCAGGGGTCCCTCAAGGACCCCCTGGGCAGAAAAAAGCATTTAAAAAAAAAAATCGACGGGATGCGCTCAGGGTGCGCGGATCCCGCCGAGAAAAAAGAAATACGAGCGCGGTCTCCCGCGCTTCGTTGTTAACTGGCCCCGGGTGGGCCAAGTCCCGGGGCATGCAGGGTTTCTTTTTAATATGTGGGGGCCTCTAAGGCCCCCAAGCCCCGGGACCGTCACCCCCGGGGCTTAAAAAAATAATGGTGCGGGAGGGCTCTTTGCCCTCCCGCTGCCCCGAGGACCACCACCTCCCGGGGCTTCTTTTTTAAATTTTTTGACCTGTGTGGGGGCTCCAGCCCTCCACACGCCCCGGGACCGCCACCTCCCGGGGCACTAAAGATTTGAATATGGGGGTCCGTTACGGACCTCCAAAGCCCCGGGGACCACCACCTCCCGGGGCTGTGCACTGGATGGGAGGGGGCCGCGCGGCCCCCTCCTGGAGCTCTTGATGGCCCTGGGGACCACCACCCCCAGGGCCAGCTCCTGCAGTGTCCCGGGGTGCCTACCCGGGACACTGTAGTTTGCTATGACAGGACGGGAGCCTCACGGCTCCCGTCCTGTCATAGCTAAGCTTGGTTTGCATTTTGAAAGAGAGAGCAGGAAACCTGCTCTCTCTTTCAAAATGCAAACTATTGCTTTCCACATGGGGAGCAGCATGTTAGCTGCTCCCCATGTGGAAAAGCAATGCCGGCTCGTGCAGGAGGCGGGGAGCCGGCTGGGACTGTGGGGATTGGGGACCCCCACAGTCCGCAACCAGAGGCCAGGCCCCGGGGGATGGGGTCCCTGGGGCCATAAGTGGCCAGGGAGGGGGCCACGCAGCCCCCTCCCCAAATTATAAAAAATGTAAAAAAAAAAAAAAAAGGGCAAGGCCGGCATTGGGGGATGGGGTCCCCGGGGCCAAAAGTGGCCAAGGGAAGGGGGGCCACGCAGCCCCCCTCCCAATCAAAAAAAAAAAAGACCGGCATCGTGCCGGAGGCCCCGCCCCCTCCCTTCAGCAGTCTGCAAACGCGCCCCCTGGCGCGTTTTGAGAAGGGAAGTAATTCCCCTTGAATACTGGGGGTCCCTGGGGGCAAACTAGCCCACCAGGAACCCCCAGTATGCGCCAGGGGCTGCGTTCCAGAGAGGTGTACAGAGGCCACGCCCCTTTTACACCTCTCTGCAACGCAGCTCTGTGGCGCTTTTGGAAGTACATGGTGGGCTAGTTGGACTCCAGGGACCCTCAGGATTCAAGGGGACCTAATCCCCCAACTTAAAACGCACCACGGGCGCGTTTGCACAGTGGTGAAGGGAGGGGCGGGGCTTCAGGTGACATGTGTGCAAACAGGCCCCGTGGCGTGTTTTAAGATGGGGAATTAAATCCCCTTCAATCCTGAGGGTCCCTGGGGGCCAACTAGCCCAACAGGTATGTCCAGAAAGCGCCACAGAGCTGCGTTGCAGAGAGGTGTAAAAAGGGTGTGGCCTCTCTACACGTCTATGCAACGCAGCCCCTGGCGCATACTGGAGGTTCCTGGTGGGCTAGTTGGCCCCCAGGGACCCTCATGATTCAAGGGGACTTAATCCCCCAACTTAAAACGCGCCACGGGGCGCGTTTGCACAGATGTCACCTCAGGCCCCGCCCCTCCCTTCACCATTGTGCAAATATTCCTCTAAAATCAGCCGAACTACGAATTCCGATTTACTCACCTGTTATCAGGAGAGAACCCAGTGCTGCATCTTTTAGCCTAGCACTGATCCTGAAAAGTAATTTTAACCGTACTTACCAGTAACTTGAATTTCCTTCCATAGGATATCATTGCCTGCTTTTTGCTGAAAAAGTTTCTAAGTGTCGATTTTTGAAACATACAAATATTCCTCTAAAATCAGCCGAACTACGAATTCCGATTTACTCACCTGTTATCAGGAGAGACCTCAGTGCTGCATCTTTCAGCCCAGTACTGATCCTGAAAAGTAATTTTAACCGTACTTACCAGTAACTTGAATTTCCTTCCATAGGATATCATTGACTGGTTTCACTTGGAAATTCTTCTAAGTGTCGATTTTTGAAACTTTATAATATTCCTCTAAAATCAGCCGAAATACGAATTCCGATTTACTCACCTGTTATCAGGAGAGACCTCAGTGCTGCATCTTTCAGCCCAGTACTGGTCCTGAAAAGTAATTCTAACCGTACTTACCAGTAACTTGAATTTCCTTCCATAGGCTAACATTGACTGGGTTCACTTGGAAATTCTTCTAAGTGTGCAGTTTTGGAACTTTATAATATTCCTCTAAAATCAGCCAAAATACGGATTCCGATTTACTCACCTGTTATCAGGAGAGACCTCAGTGCTGCATCTTTCAGCCCAGTACTGATCCTGAAAAGTAATTTTAACCGTACTTACCAGCAACTTGAATTTCCTTCCATAGGCTAACATTGACTGGTTTCACTTGGAAATTCTTCTAAGTGTGGAGTTTTGGAACTTTATAATATTCCTCTAAAATCAACCGAACTACGAATTCCGATTTACTCACCTGTTATCAGGAGAGAACCCAGTGCTGCATCTTTTAGCCCAGCACTGACCCTGAAAAGTAATTCTAACCATACTTACCAGTAACTTATATTTCCTTCCATAGGAATCCATTGTCTGGTTTTCAGCAGAAAAGTTTCAAAGTGTCGATTTTCACAAATTACAAATATTCCTTAAAAATCGCCTGTATGACTTAAACGCATTCTTTCAACTGTTTACAGGAGATGCACCAGTGCCGGATCCAGGATCCAACACTGAGTAAGAAAAAGTAACAATAACACTACTTACCTGCTAAGTGAATTTCCTCCCATAGGATAACATTGGTGATTCTATGTGAAAAAGTTTCTAAGTGTCAACTTTTAAAATACAATAATATTCCTTAAAAATCACTACTGTAACCAAAACGCTTTTACTCAACTGTTTACAGGAGATGTCCCAGGACTGAATCTAGGATCCAGTCCTGTGGTTAGAAAAGTAATCCATAAAGTAACTAATTGCATTTAACTAGAAATTCACATTCAGCTCAATGTTGCATTGTGTTTGAAATTGTGTTGCCCATTGCAATAACTGTAACTACTGTACTTAAAACTCTATTGCCTATTTGCAAACTATTTAAACTAAAGTAATTCATTCAGAGAAAGTATATTTTGTAATGTAATGTATAATGTAATTACAATGTAATTTAATAAATAAAATATCTAAAAATAAATAGTTTTTAAAAATGTAGTAAATCAGTATCAAAAAAATAAATATAACAATTAATACATTTAAAAATTGTCATTTACAAAACCTTTGAAATTCACTGAAAAAACCATAGGTTTTAGGGGCGTTATAGTTAGAAATTAGCATTTAAAAAACCTTTGAAATTCACTGAAAAAACCATAGGTTTCAGGCACGTTATAGTTAGAAATTAGCATTTAAAAAACCTTTGAAATTCACAGAAAAAACCATAGGTTTCAGACACGTTATAGTTAGAAATTAGCATTTAAAAAACCTTTGAAATTCACTGAAAAAACCATAGGTTTTAGGGACAGTTATAGTTAGTTGGACATTTCACTCGTACAAAACCCATGAAATTCCCCGTTATAGTTAGTTCAGCTAACTATAACTCGCGCCCCCGCAATGCACTGCTGATGACGTCACATATTACATCACTCATGACATGGTCAGTGACATCACTGATGACATCACTGATGACATCTCAAATGACATCACTGATGACATCACTGATGACATCATCCACGTGATAATCTGATGCACCTCCTCACACCCTAATATAACCTTTGATACACCCACTCTAAATTACAGACTGCCATTCGCAAAACCATAGACACTCCAACACCAATAACTACATACCCACTCACTGATTCTTAGGTCTACACACACACATCCACTCACTCACCCGTACAGTCACTCATACTTATGGTCACTCAGTACAGGACTATCATATGCACTCTTACTCCTATATAGAGAGTCAAACACCGCCACTCATCCATACAGGTACTCACACACCTAGTCAGTCATGCAAATAATTAAACACACTGCCATTTACTCACCTATACAGTTATACACACACCAGCTCACTTAATCATACAAATACTAGCACATTGTTACGCTCTTATACAATCACTGATAGAAGCACACACTCATCCATACAGCCACTATCACAATCACTCACTCTCGCTAATAGCTATTTAGATACTCCAACACACATATATACTGCCTTTCACATATGTAGTTACTCACACATGTACCACTGGGACATACATTCACTCACTAACACACTCTTACACACACTTACCCACCCATACAGTCTATCACAGATGCACTCTTGAAACCATCCACCCAGTGAATCACCCACTCACACATCTATGCACAGAGTCGCACACACCCCTCCCACACAAACACTCAGGCACCCATACAGATACTCAGACAACCATTCAATAACTCATATACACACTCATGTAGCTATTCACAAACACATGCAGCCACTTACACAGCAACAGACAGACGGATTCAGACATTCACCCAGTTTAGTCACTAACCCATGCATTCAGTAAGATACGTTAAATCACTCACTTATAGAGTCAGTCACGCACCTACTAAATCATCCATACAGACACTTATACACCCACTCATTCTTCAATACGTCTTTTCCTATATATATTAAAAATATTTAAACTTTACAGAAACACACAGTCACTGCATGATGTCAACAGTGATGTCATTTGAGATGTCATCAGTGATGTCATCAGTGATGTCACTGACCATGTCATGAGTGATGTAATATGTGACGTCATCAGCAGTGCATTGCGGGCGCGAGTTATAGTTAGCTGAACTAACTATAACGGGGAATTTCATGGGTTTTGTACGAGTGAAATGTCCAACTAACTATAACTGTCCCTAAAACCTATGGTTTTTTCAGTGAATATATATATATATATGTTTTCACTGAAAAAACCACGGGTTTCAGGGACGTTATAGTTTGTTGGACATTTCACTCATACAAAACCAGAGAAATTTGGCCGTTATAGTTAGTTGAGCTAACTATAACTCGCACCCCCGCAATGCACTGCTGATGACGTCGCATATTACATCACTCATGACATGGTCAGTGACATCACTGATGATATCACTGATGACATCTCAAATGATATCACTGATGACATCACTGATGACATCATCCACTTAATATCTGGTGCAACTCCTCACACCCTAATATAAACTTTCATACACCACTCTGAAATACAGACTACCATTCTCAAAACCATAGACACACCAATACCAGTTGGTATATACCCACTGACTAATTCAGAGGTCTACACACATCCACTCACTCACCGATACAGACACTCATACCTGCAGTCACTCATCAATACAGCCTCTGATATATGCACTCATACACCTATACAGACAGTCAAATACTGCCACTCATCCACAGAGATACTCACACACCTAGTCAGTCACCCAAAGACTCAATCACACTGCCATTTACTCACCAATACAATTATACACACACCACCTCACTTATTCATACAGATACTAACACATACTTACTCTCTTATACAATCACTGACACAAGCACACACTCATCCATACAGCCACTCTCACAATCACTCACTCTCACATATAATCAGTTATATACTCCAACACTCACATATACTGCCTTTCACATATGTAGTTACTCACACATATACCACTGAGACATCAATTCACTCACCTACACAACCATACACACACTCACTCACCCATACAGCCCCTCGCAGATGCACTCATGAACCCATACACCCACTGAATCACCCAGTCACACATCCATGCAGGGCGTTACACACCCCCACCCATGCACACAGATACTCAGGCACCCATAGAGGTACTCAGACAACCTATCATTAACCCATATAGACACTCATTTAGCTACTCACCAACCCATGCAGCCACTTACATACCAACTGACAGACTGATACAGACATTCACACAGATTAGTCACTCACCCATGCATTCACTAGGACACATTTAATCACTCACTTATACAGTCAGTCACGCACCCACTAAATCATCCATTCAGATACTCATACACCGACTCATTCTTCAATACACCTTTGCGTATCTATATATAACATTCTTAAACTTTTAAAAATCACCCTGTCTCTGGAAGATGTCATCAGTGATGTCATCAGTGATGTCATTTGAGATGTCATCAGTGATATCATCAGTGATGTCACTGACCATGTCATGAGTGATGTAATATGTGACGTCATCAGCAGTGCATTGCGGGGGCGCGAGTTATGGTTAGCTCAACTAACTATAACGGCCAAATTTCTCTGGTTTTGTACGAGTGAAATGTCCAACTAACTATAACATCACAGAAACCTGTGGTTTTTTCAGTGACTTTCAAAGGTTTTTTAAATGCTCATTTCTAACTATAACGTCCCTGAAACCTATGGTTTTTTCAGTGAATTTCTAAGGTTTTTTAAATGCTAATTTCTAACTATAACATAGTAGTCGCGTTTGCAGAGTGGTGCAGAAAGGGGCCTGGGCCTCCGACCAGCGCTCAGGAAGTCCGCTGTGTAGGACTTACAGGAGGTACCAGGAGGGCTACTTGACCACCAAAGTCCCTCAGGAGTAAAGTGGACTTCATCCCCCAACCAGTACTGTGCGAGGAGGTGCGTTTGCAGAGTGGTGGAGAAAGGGGATGTGGCCTGTATCCACCTGTCAGCTATCCCACTATCTGAGGCATACTGGAGGTATCAGGTAGGCTAGTTGGCCCCTAAGGACCCCCAGCAGTGAAGGGGACTTTAATCCCCATCCAAGAGCGTGCCAGGAAGTGCGTTTGCAGAGTGGTATGGAAAGGGGGCGTGGCCTCCGAAGACCTCTTAGCAATCCCACTGTGTGGGATTTTCTGGAGGTAACAGGAGGGGTAGTTAGCCCTCAAGGTCAACCTTGGGGGCCAACTACCCCTCCTATTACCTCCAGTAAGTCCCACACAGCAGGATTGCTAAGTTCTCATAGCAGGCCACGCCCCCTTTCCATACCACTCTGCAAACGCACTTCCTGGCACGCTCTTGGATGGGGATTAAAGTCCCCTTCACTGCTGGGGGTCCTTAGGGGCCAACTAGCCTACCTGATACCTCCAGTATGCCTCAGATAGTGGGATAGCTGACAGGTGGATACAGGCCACACCCCCTTTCTCCACCACTCTGCAAACGCACCTCCTGGTGCGTTCTGGGTTGGGAGATTAGGTCCCCTTGGATCCTGAGGGTCCCTGGGGGCCAACTAGCCCACCAGGTACCTCCAGAAAGCCCCACACAGCCGGAGTGCTGAGAGTGGTCTGAGGCCATGCCCCTTTTTTATACCACTCTGCAAACACGCCTCCTGGTGCACTACTGCTCGGGGGATGAAGTCCGCTTTAGTCCTGAGGTCCTCAGGACACAAGAGGACCTCATAGCCCCACCAGCAATGCGCCAAGAGGCGCGTTTGCAGAGTGGTGTAAAAAGGGGCGTGGCCCGGACCATTTTTTTTACTTTAAAAGAAAAACAGGAAGGGGGCCGCGCGGCCCCCCTCCCAAGGCCGATTTCGGCCCCGGGGACCCCATCCCCCGGGGCATGGCCTCATTTATTTTATTATTATTTATACATAAGGGGGGCCGCGTGGCCCCCCTTCCCTGGGCCACTTTTGGCCCCGGGGACCCCATCCCCCAGGGCCTGGCCTCATTTTCTTTTTTTTAATAATTTTATATGGGAGGGGGGCCGCTTGGCCCCCCTTCCCTGGGCCACTTTTGGCCCTGAGGACCCCATCCCCCGGGGCCTGGCCTCTTTGATGGGGACCACGTGGGAGCCCCAATGCCCCCGCAGTCCCAGCCGGCTCCCCGCCTCCTGCGGGAGCCGGTATGGCTTTTGGACAAGAGGAGTTGCTGACATGTAGCTCCCCTTGTCCAAAAGCACTACTGCTTCACTTCATGGAAGCGAGAGCAGGTTTTCTGCTCTCGCTTCCATGAAGTGAAGCAGAGTTTGCAATGACAGGGCGGGAGCCGTGCTCCTGCCCTGTCATTGCAAACTGCAATGTCCTGGGGGTAGGCACTCTGGGACATTGCTGGAGCCGGCCCTGGGTGGGTGGCGGTCCCAGGGCCATGGAGGGCTCCAGGAGGGGGGCCGTGTGGCCCCCCTCCCAACAGGTTTGAAGCCCCAGGGAGGTGGTGGTCCCCGGGGCCGGGGGTCCACAACGGACCCCTGCCCATAATGAAAGTTAGCCCCGGGGAGGTGGTCATCCCCGGGGCAGTATGGGGAGGGACAGAAGCCCCCCCCCACACTTTCTTTAGTTGAATTGAAGCCTCGAAGAGGTGGCAGTCCCCGGGGCTTGGGGGGGCCCGTGAGGCCCCCGCACATAATTAAATTAATTAATGTATCGGGGAGGTGGCAGTCCCTGGGGCTGCGGGGGCCCTCACGGGCCCCTGCACCATAATAAAACATTGCCCACGGGACCTGGCCCACCCGGGGGCTTTAAAAAAACGAAGATCGGGAGCCCGCACTTTGTTTTGTTTTGGGGGCGGAATTCGCAAATCCCGCAATAATTTTTTTTTAAAATGCTTTTTTGGGCTCTGGGGGTCCCTGTGGGACCCCCTGACCAGGCCTAGGGGGTCAGGGTGTTTCTACCCTGCCCCCTTTTCTTTTTTTTTCACCTTTTTTCTTGTGACTCGGTTCTACCGAATCACAAGATGGCTGCCAACACTTTTTGGTTTGGAGTGTTGGCAGCCAAAACTTGGGAGGGTTCGCGGATCCCGTGGTCACCAGATATCGATATTTTTTATTTTTTTATTTCTCAGGAACTACTGAACGGATTTACACCATTTAAAAAAAGGTCGCTTTCTGAACCAAGAGCTACCTTTTTCCCAAATTTGGTGTAATTCCGTTCAGCAGTTCGGGCTGTAGCTTTGTCTAAAGTTTCCTATGGAAATTAACATTGAGAAAACACGTTTTGGGACCCCCCCTTTTTTCTCGGCCCCCGTCTGACGAATCACCCCGAAACTTTCAAGACAGGAGCTGACCTGAGCAAACCATTAGTTTTGAAAATTTCGCAAAGATTCATCAAACGTCGCCAAAGATATTGGCAAAAGAATCAATGCTTTTTTAATAGAAACGAGGTCCTAACTATAACTACCTAATGAGGACCCCCAGTAGGTAATATATGTTTAGAAAGTGGGCTGAGGTATCAAAGTGTTTTACCCATTGTGTGTCTATCGGTAAATGTGATAGCACATATTGGCCTAGATGGATATGAGCCAGCCATTTTACCGATCAGTAAAAGAATGAAACACTCTTAAAAGATCAAATATGATTTTAATATTCCCAGATTCTATAAAGTGCATAAAATAACTGGATCAGCCCTGAAATGTGCTTCTAAACATTGCACCCTTATTCCAAGCACACAAACACGGAACAAAAGGAAGAAAAATAAATGTTTTGGTGACATCCCCAAACAACTTTTATAAAAATGTAAGCAGAATAATCTTAGACCAGTCTTTCTTGCTGCCATCATGTATAGCAAAGTTACATTGTGGTGACCCCCTTCAGAAAGAAAGAAAAATTGCACACTTCCCTTTCTTTGGGTGGCATTTTAGTTCATAGTTGCACAGGCCTTTATCAGTGTTTATATGTTTACACTCTCAAGTTAATCTATCTTTATTTGTTATTTATGCCATGAAAGAATATATTAAGAACATCCAAATAGAATAAAAGTTGTTAAAATGCTCATTCGATTATTACATTAATAAAACAATATTTGTGATAACATTCTAAAAACTGTTCTTAACAATAATTTAGAAAAGTTCATTATAATATGCAAAGTTTAGCATGAATGTCCATTAGAGTTAAAAGCTCGTAGGTTGTTCTGATTTGAAGTGCACTACTAATAAAATTTAAAACTGCATAGCATATATCTATCGAAGATAATTTTTGTTAAAGCTCCATTGCTGTTAGATGTTGCGTGATATCACCCTGACACGACAAAGGTGCCAAAATGGCAACTCTTGGACCTAAATATAAAGGAAGGAAGTAATGTAAAGTGTCATGTGCTCTGCTTTGTAACATTATTGCAATGACATGGGGGTAATTCATGCTGCCATATGTATTGTATTGAGTAGGCAACTTTAAAATGAATTAAATGTAATCTAAAATACGTTAAATATGATCAATAAGTTGTGTTCTCTTTCCATACCAAGTATCGCTCAACATCTTTGACCGTTGATACTTAAAGGTACAACTCAACAATTTTCATCTTCAGGACACTTTGTAATCTCTCCACCAAACAGTGCTCCACGTCATGATGTTTTACAATGGCCTTTGCATCTGCCCTAATGTGTTGGGGGAGTGTAAACATTTCTATTAGGCCAATTTTAGAAAGCATGATTTTACATATGTGTTAGATTTGGGGGTCTCTAGTTGGCAGAGGTATGTACCCTTGTCCAAATAGGGACCCTTGAGTCTAGTCAGGGAAAGTAGGTACACTCCCGAAATAACCCCTGCTCACCCTCTTGGTAGCTTGGCACGAGCAGACAGGCTTAGTTCAGAGGCAGTGTGTAAAGCATTTGTGAACACATACAGTAATCAAGTGACAACACTACAAATGGACACCACACAGGTTATATATTTATAAAAATAGGTATACTTTATATAGATTTATCACAAGACCATAAACGACAAAAATAATCCACAATACTGTTAAGAATACTTAGTTCTGATCAAAAAGGCTTAATTCAAGGTTCTGTGCGAGTCGGTAGCCTCCTCCGGCTACGGCGATGTCGAGAACAAACAGAGTCTAACAAATCCAGCTGACCGCGTCGAGACGGGCCAACACAGCGTAGACAGACTCGGTCACAGTACCTTTACTTGAAGCGGCAGGCACGGGCGTGCGAGCCGGATGGCTGTTCGTCGCGGTCGCGATGCAAAAATGGAAGCGTTGCAGGACGCGTTGTCCCTCGATGCGGTGCAGGCAGCGGCTCGTTGACGTCGTCGAGACGGAGTCGGTGAGACCAGGGCCGTGCGTTGCAGGGCGAGACGGTGCTTCGATGCGGTGCTGGCAGGTTGCGGTGCGGCGACGGAGCCGGATTCAGGAGCTGGCGTCGATCAGTCCGGACAGCGGTGCGAGTCGGGCGGTGCGTCGCAAAGCGTGCGAGCGGTGCCCAACTCCGGTGCGGTCACAGGACTCGAACTCAGCAGCAGTGACCGTGTCGGTCGGACCAGTTCGATTCGGCGTAGCGAAGCGTTGCAGGACGCGTTGTCCCTCGATGCGGTGCAGGCAGCGGCTCGTTGACGGAGTCGGTGAGACCAGGGCCGTGCGTTGCAGGGCGAGATGGTGCTTCGATGCGGTGCTTGCAGGACACCGAGTCGGTCGTGAGAGTCGGTCACAGCTCCCTACCTCTGTAGCCACTGAAACAGAGTTTCCAGCAGCAATTCACAAAGGGGGTGAAGTCCAATGGTCCTGGGACTTCGGTCAGGGGGCAAGCTCTCTTCCAAGCCCTTGGAGATCCTTCACAAGTTGATGAAAGTCACAGCAAAGCAAAAGTTCCTTTCTCCTCTCTTTGGCAGTCAGGCAAACCACTGCAGGCCAATCCCCCAAGCAGCACTTCAGGCTTAGGGATAGTCTCTCCTCAGTTTCTTCTTGGTTCCGCTCCTCAGCAAAGGTTTCTTCTTGTTCCCAAAAGTGATCTGATTTTCCTGGGGTCTGGGTGCCCCTCTTATACCCTGATTCTCTTTGTTCTCTGGAGGCAGTGAGGCCTCTGCCTAGTCCAAAACCAGTTCTGGTCAGTTCTGGAGTACTTTGTTTTTCTGACTCCTTCTTTCCTTTCAGAATGTGGGGCAGAGTGCTCAGCCGCCCGGCAGGAGGTGGAGCCAGCATTGTGGAAGGCAGGCACAGCCCTATTCAGACCCAGGTGCAGCTCCTCCCTCCACTCTGGATGCAGATCTTTCTATTCAGCCCTGCGCTGACTCACCCTGTTTCCTGTAGCCACCCCCAGCCCCTGTCACTCAATCTCCAGACAAGGAATACACAACCTAGCAGAGGCAGGCTTGGATAGTTAGGCAAGAAAATACCCACTTTCTAAAAGTGGTATTTTCGAACACAGAATGTTAAAACCAACTTCACTAAAAGATGTATTTTATCATCCTGAGTTCAGGCATACTAAATTCGTTTTTCTACCATGTTCCCTGGGTCAGTTCTGACTATAAGGTGTAATAGTCAGTCTGCCCATTCTGGCCTATGGGGAGCAGGTAGCCTTGCAATAGTGAAGAACGAAAATGGCTGTAATTCACTATTAGGACATGCCACACACACCAGGGCATGTCCTACCTTATACTTACAATGCACCCTGCCCTAGGGCCTACTTTAGGGGTGACCAACATGCAGTAAAGGGAAGGTTTAGGGACTGGTAAGTGGGTGTACTCACCAAGTCGACATGGCAGCCCGAGGCTGCACACAGGCTCTGCGATGGCAGGCCTGAGACACATTTTACCGGCCGCTTCTGTGGGTGGCACAACCAGTGCTGCAAGCCCACCAGCGGCATTGGATTTACAAGCCCTGGGCACACTGAGTGCACTGTACTAGGGACTGACAAGTAAACCAATCATCCAATCATGGAGTCACTAATACATATATCAATTAACGATAGGGAGCACTTGCACTTTGGCACTGATTAGCAGCGGCAAAGTGCCCATGAGCATCTAGTCCAGCAAAAACATATCGGCAACAGTGGAGGCATTACGAAAAAATGGAAGGGAGACCCACGCCAAGGATGCCAGGTCTAACACGTGTCCCCTCCAGCTGAAATGTGGGGAGAACTATCCTACCCCTAGGGAGTTCTCATCGCTAAGGCGGAAAAATCTGGACAGTCCATCAGCATTGGCGTGTTCTGTACCAGGGCGGTGTTCCACCGTAAAGTCCATCCCCTGTAGGGAAATGGACCACCTCAACAGCTTTGGATTCTCACCCCTCATCTGCATCAACCATCTGAGGGGCCTGTGGTCTGTCTGAACCCGGAAGTGAGTCCCAAACAGGTATGGTCTCAGCTTCTTCAGTGCCCAGACCACAGCAAATGCCTCACGCTCGATAGCACTCCATCTCTGTTCCCGGGGAAGTAACCTCCTACTGATGAAGGCTACAGGTTGGTCTAGGCCCTCCTCATTGATCTGCGATAGAACAGCCCCTACACCATGCTCTGAAGCGTCGGTTTGAACAATGAACTCATTGGAGAAGTTGGGTGCCTGGAGCACAGGTGCCGTGCACAGGGCAGTCTTCAAGGTGTCAAAAGCTTTTTGACAGGCGTCAGTCCAAATCACTTTCCTGGGCTGCTTCTTGGAAGTCAGCTCGGTCAAGGGGGCAACAATGCTGCCATACCCCTTGACGAATCTCCGGTAATACCCGGTGAGTCCTAGGAAGGCTCTCACCTCTGTCTGGGTTTTGGGGGCTCCCAAGCCAGAATGGTATCAATTTTCGGTTGGAGGGGCGCCACCTGGCCGCTCCCAACCTGGTGTCCCAAGTACACCACAGAACCCTGCCCAATCTGGCACTTACTCGCCTTGATTGTGAGGCCTGCCCTCCGCAGCGCCATCAACACTTCCCAGAGGTGGCGCAGATGCTCTTCCCAACGGGCACTGAACACTGCGATGTCATCCAGGTAGGCGGCACTGAAATCCTCCAGTCCAACCAACACCTGGTTGACCAACCTCTGAAAGGTGGCAGGGGCATTCTTCATCCCAAAGGGCATCACCCGGAACTGGTAGTGCCCATCTGGTGTGGAGAATGCTGACCTCTCTTTGCCCCATCAGTCAAGGCGATCTGCCAGTATCCAGACGTTAAGTCAAACGTGCTGAGGTACCGCGCAGCCCCTAACCGATCTATGAGCTCATCAGCTCTGGGGATGGGGTGGGCGTCAGTCCTGGTGACGGAATTGAGTCCCCTGTAGTCCACACAGAACCGGAGTTCTGGTGTGGCACCAGGCGCGGCAGCTTTTGGAACCAAGACCACGGGGCTGGCCCAAGGGCTGTTAGAGGACTCAATCACCCCTAGCGCAAACATCTTGGAGACCTCCTCCTTGATGCAGGCTCTGACCCTGTCAGTCACCCTGTAAGCCTTGTGCTTCACAGGAAGACTGTCCCCAGTGTCCACATCATGGACGCACCAATGAGTGACACTGGGAACCAGGGAGAACAGGTCAGGGAACTGTCCCAACAAGTGGCGACAGTCACCCTGCTGCTCAGGTGTCAGGGAGGTAGAGAGGTTTACTCCCTCCACTGATCCATCTTGCTCTCGGGCTGACAGGAGGTCAGGAAGAGGCTCGGTCTCCTCCTCCATTCCATCATCTGTCGCTAAGAGCATGCCCACTTGGGACCTCTCCAAGTGGGGCTTCAGGCGGTTCACATGCAGGACCCGCAAGGGGTTCCTGGGAGACTGCAAGTCCACCAGATAGGTAACTGGACTCTTGCGCTCCACCACCGTAAAAGGGCCGGTCCACCTGTCCTGGAGCGCACAGGGCTCCACAGGGGCCATGACCCACACTTTCTGACCAGGCTGAAGCTCTACCAGAGTGGCATTCTGGTCGTACCACCGCTTCATCTCCTCCTGGCTGGCTTCCAGATTTGCCTCAGCAAGTTCTCTGAAACGCCTAGTCTGGTTCCGGAAGGCCAGCATGTAACTGTATACATCCTGGGGAGGTTTCCTGGGAGATTGCTCCCAGCCTTCCTTGACCAAACTCAGAGGTCCTCGCACCGGGTGTCCATAGAGGAGCTCAAAGGGACTGAACCCTAGAGACTTCTGTGGCACCTCCCGGTATGCAAACAACAGGCATGGTAAGAGGACGTCCCATTTACGCCTCATGGGTTCTTCCAGACCCATAATCATGCCCTTGAGGGTCCGGTTGAATCTCTCAACCAGCCCATTTCCTTGAGGGTGGTAAGGAGTGGTGAACTTGTAAGTTACACCGCACTCCTGCCACAGGGACTTCATGTACTTGGACACGAAGTTGGTACCTCTGTCAGACACCACCTCTTGAGGGAATCCCACACGTGAGAAAATTCCCATCAGTGCCCGTCCCACCACGGGGGCCGTCACTGTCCTCAGAGGGATGGCTTCAGGGTACCGGGTGGCATGGTCCACCAAGACCAGGATAAACCTGTTGCCCATGGCTGTCTTGGGGTCCAGTGGCCCCACAATGTCAATACCCACCCGTTCAAAGGGGGTGCTGACCACAGGGAATGGCTGGAGAGGAGCCTTGTGCTTCCTCCCACTCTTTCCACTTGCCTGGCAAGTCTGGCATGTTCTGCAGTGAGTGGCGGCACTCCTGCGCATCTGGGGCCAATAGAAATGGGTAACAAGCCTGTCAAAGGTCTTGTCCTGCCCCAGATGTCCCGCTAACGGTACATCATGAGCCAACCCCAGTAGGAAGGCTCTGAAGCGCTGGGGTACCACCAGCACACGGGCTGACCCAGGCTCAGCAACCTTAGGCTCTGAATACAGGAGACCATTCTCCCAGTAAACCCAATGTGATCCAGACTGATCACCTGCTGCCTGGTCTGTGGCCTGTTGCCTCAGACCCACGAGAGAAGGGCATCTGTTCTGCTCCTTGCAGAACTCTTCCCTGGAGGGTCCTCCTTCTTGCTGCCAATGGGTCAGCTCAGGTAGGTCCCCCAGTTCAGCTACCTGTTCCCCTGTAGGCTCCAGGGCATCCCCCTCAGGGTCTGCCTCCTCCTGGACCGTGGGAACCTCGGGGGCCGGTTTCCCGCGCCCCTGCCTCCTCTCTCTCCGGCCGGCACCTGGGCCTCCCTCTCAGGCTCCAGGTCCTCTTGAACACCTTTAGCTGCCATTGACCGGGTGGTCACACATGCCCAATCAGGCAAGCCCAACATTTCTAAATGCGCACTCCGCTCCACCTTAGCCCAAGGTGAGCTCTCCAAATCGTTCCCTAACAAACAGTCAACAGGCATGGCTGGCCTCACAGCTACTTGAAGAGTACCCGAGACCCCCCCCACTCAAAGGGAACCTGAGCCACCTTGCAGTGACTCTCTGTGTTGTCAGCGGCAACAACCGGATAGAATGCATCAGGGATAACCTGCTCTTTAGACACCAGGTGACACTTGACAGCTGTCACACTGGCTCCTGTGTCTCTCAGAGCCTCCACCCTATGGCCATTGATGGTCACCCACTGCCTGTATTTCTTAGTGTTCTCAGGCAGCGGGGTCCTAGGGACCATCTCAGAGTCTCCTAATGAGACAAGGGAAAACACTGTGGGATCCCCCCACCTTGGGCACCCAACTCCTCCCCCAGGGCTACACTAGCCAACTGCCGGGGGACTGCACTGGTGGGTGCTGGTTTTTCCATGCAAAGGGCAACGAGGATCGTTTGCCTTGTGGCCAGGGGCGCCACACTTGTAACATACCAGTGGTCCCTGGTGAACAGGGGGCCTGTCAGGGCCACTGGCTTCTTCTCAGGGGGAGGCTGGGAACCTTTCCCTTGGTTCCCTTGGGGTTTACTTTGGGGCCCTTTATGGAACTCCTTCTGTTTACCCTTGTCCCCCCACTCTTCTGCTGGGGACCCTGCCCACCCTTGGCGGAGTCTCCCACGTGACCCTTGTGGACCCGGGTACTCACCCAGCGGTCCGCCTCCTCAGCAAGCTGCCTAGGGTTAGTCAGCTTACTATCAATCAGGTGCTGGCGTAGCTCAGGAAAACAATTACCGGACAAGTGCTCCCAGGCAATTAAATCAAAGAGCGCCTGAAAATCAGTCGCTTTGCTACCCTTTACCCAACCATCCAAGGCTCTGCAAAAGAAGGTCACATATTCAACCCAGGTACTGCTTTCAATCTTACTACAGTTCCTGAACCTTTGCCTATAAAGCTCAGGGGTCAAACCATACCTAGTCATTAAGGCATCCTTCATGTGGCTGTACGAATTATAGACTTCAGAGGGCAAATCCAACAAGGTATCCCGCCCTTCACTAAGGAACCGTCCCCACAACCCCGCTCCCCAATCCTTCTCAGGGACCCGGTGGGAAGACATGGCTACCTCATAGGCTTTGAACCACTGCCCTATGTCGTCATTTTTAAAAAACTCCTTCACCACATCTTTGGGAATATACACCCTAGCTTCAACAGGCACAGGCGGTCACACTGCCACCAGAGGGAGTAATCTCTAAGCTCTTGGCCTTCAATTCCAACTCCCTCAAAACTTTCTCATGTTCAAACTGCATTTTCTTTTCCTCTAGGGCTAATTTCCTTGTTTGCATTTCGAATTCTAACTGCTTATTCAGCTTGAGTTTGGTCAGCTCCATTTCGTGCATCCTACTCTCTTTCCTGTCCTCCAACTCCTCTGGAGACAGTCCTCTGGCAGAAACACTGCTACCTACTGGGGAAGGTGGTCTTCTAGCCCCTAGACCCAATAGCCCCTCCAGCTGCCCTTCTGCATTCTCAGCCCCCTCCACAGGGGCACTCCTTGATTCGACCCAGGCCCTCAGCGCCTTTTGGAGGTCCTCCTTCCTGGAGATCCCGGTCATGGACACTTTAAACTTTTTGCAGAATTGCTTGAGCTGCTTAAGGGTGTAGCATTCTAGCCTCTCTTCTTCCCAATCACATTCAACAGAGGCTACTGATGCTGGTTTCTCCATAGTGACTGAACTTGGCATTTGCAAAAATAGGAAATCCCAGAAAAAATGCTATTAAAGTATGTGGTTGTGTTTTGGTCTGCACTCACTAAGTAGTGTTCACCAATCACTGTACATGAGTCACAAATGCAAGTCCAGAATCCTCACCGCTGACCACCAATGTTAGATTTGGGGGTCTCTAGTTGGCAGAGGTATGTACCCTTGTCCAAATAGGGACCCTTGAGTCTAGTCAGGGAAAGTAGGTACACTCCCGAAATAACCCCTGCTCACCCTCTTGGTAGCTTGGCACGAGCAGACAGGCTTAGTTCAGAGGCAGTGTGTAAAGCATTTGTGAACACATACAGTAATCAAGTGACAACAC
Source organism: Calotriton arnoldi (assembly GCA_963921515.1). Lineage (NCBI taxonomy): Eukaryota > Metazoa > Chordata > Amphibia > Caudata > Salamandridae > Calotriton > Calotriton arnoldi. The sequence goes on along the minus strand of CAWUFW010007072.1, from coordinate 305,931 downwards.
TACAAATGGACACCACACAGGTTATATATTTATAAAAATAGGTATACTTTATATAGATTTATCACAAGACCATAAACGACAAAAATAATCCACAATACTGTTAAGAATACTTAGTTCTGATCAAAAAGGCTTAATTCAAGGTTCTGTGCGAGTCGGTAGCCTCCTCCGGCTACGGCGATGTCGAGAACAAACAGAGTCTAACAAATCCAGCTGACCGCGTCGAGACGGGCCAACACAGCGTAGACAGACTCGGTCACAGTACCTTTTACTTGAAGCGGCAGGCACGGGCGTGCGAGCCGGATGGCTGTTCGTCGCGGTCGCGATGCAAAAATGGAAGCGTTGCAGGACGCGTTGTCCCTCGATGCGGTGCAGGCAGCGGCTCGTTGACGTCGTCGAGACGGAGTCGGTGAGACCAGGGCCGTGCGTTGCAGGGCGAGACGGTGCTTCGATGCGGTGCTGGCAGGTTGCGGTGCGGCGACGGAGCCGGATTCAGGAGCTGGCGTCGATCAGTCCGGACAGCGGTGCGAGTCGGGCGGTGCGTCGCAAAGCGTGCGAGCGGTGCCCAACTCCGGTGCGGTCACAGGACTCGAACTCAGCAGCAGTGACCGTGTCGGTCGGACCAGTTCGATTCGGCGTAGCGAAGCGTTGCAGGACGCGTTGTCCCTCGATGCGGTGCAGGCAGCGGCTCGTTGACGGAGTCGGTGAGACCAGGGCCGTGCGTTGCAGGGCGAGACGGTGCTTCGATGCGGTGCTTGCAGGACACCGAGTCGGTCGTGAGAGTCGGTCACAGCTCCCTACCTCTGTAGCCACTGAAACAGAGTTTCCAGCAGCAATTCACAAAGGGGGTGAAGTCCAATGGTCCTGGGACTTCGGTCAGGGGGCAAGCTCTCTTCCAAGCCCTTGGAGATCCTTCACAAGTTGATGAAAGTCACAGCAAAGCAAAAGTTCCTTTCTCCTCTCTTTGGCAGTCAGGCAAACCACTGCAGGCCAATCCCCCAAGCAGCACTTCAGGCTTAGGGATAGTCTCTCCTCAGTTTCTTCTTGGTTCCGCTCCTCAGCAAAGGTTTCTTCTTGTTCCCAAAAGTGATCTGATTTTCCTGGGGTCTGGGTGCCCCTCTTATACCCTGATTCTCTTTGTTCTCTGGAGGCAGTGAGGCCTCTGCCTAGTCCAAAACCAGTTCTGGTCAGTTCTGGAGTACTTTGTTTTTCTGACTCCTTCTTTCCTTTCAGAATGTGGGGCAGAGTGCTCAGCCGCCCGGCAGGAGGTGGAGCCAGCATTGTGGAAGGCAGGCACAGCCCTATTCAGACCCAGGTGCAGCTCCTCCCTCCACTCTGGATGCAGATCTTTCTATTCAGCCCTGCGCTGACTCACCCTGTTTCCTGTAGCCACCCCCAGCCCCTGTCACTCAATCTCCAGACAAGGAATACACAACCTAGCAGAGGCAGGCTTGGATAGTTAGGCAAGAAAATACCCACTTTCTAAAAGTGGTATTTTCGAACACAGAATGTTAAAACCAACTTCACTAAAAGATGTATTTTATCATCCTGAGTTCAGGCATACTAAATTCGTTTTTCTACCATGTTCCCTGGGTCAGTTCTGACTATAAGGTGTAATAGTCAGTCTGCCCATTCTGGCCTATGGGGAGCAGGTAGCCTTGCAATAGTGAAGAACGAAAATGGCTGTAATTCACTATTAGGACATGCCACACACACCAGGGCATGTCCTACCTTATACTTACAATGCACCCTGCCCTAGGGCCTACTTTAGGGGTGACCAACATGCAGTAAAGGGAAGGTTTAGGGACTGGTAAGTGGGTGTACTCACCAAGTCGACATGGCAGCCCGAGGCTGCACACAGGCTCTGCGATGGCAGGCCTGAGACACATTTTACCGGCCGCTTCTGTGGGTGGCACAACCAGTGCTGCAAGCCCACCAGCGGCATTGGATTTACAAGCCCTGGGCACACTGAGTGCACTGTACTAGGGACTGACAAGTAAACCAATCATCCAATCATGGAGTCACTAATACATATATCAATTAACGATAGGGAGCACTTGCACTTTGGCACTGATTAGCAGCGGCAAAGTGCCCATGAGCATCTAGTCCAGCAAAAACATATCGGCAACAGTGGAGACATTACGAAAAAATGGAAGGGAGACCCACGCCAAGGATGCCAGGTCTAACAATATGTCAGCCATAGTATTCGATTTACATTTTCTAGAGATAAGCAGTCTGACATACACACTCTCACCAGACCCACCTCTGGGTTCTGCCAACATTTAATCCATAAAAGAAGTGGGCAATTCTTATCTGGTCCCCTATAAAAGGTAAACCCAACTCCTCATGGCAAATAAAATGTGCAATATTTTTAGGGACTGCAAGCAGGATACGTGTACAACTATTTTCTATATTTTGGAGTGCATTCGCATTTCGGTACCCCCACACCCCGACCCGTAAAGAGCAGCCAAGATGCATTTTGACTTATACAGGGTTACTTTCTCCGCTAAAGGTGCATGTTTTGAGGTCCATGCAAAGTGAAAGATGGCTTCCATATTCATTCCCATTTGCTGTAATTTCATATGGAGATGTGATTTCCACCTTAGGGAGGAGCTATAAATGATTCCTAAATAACAAAAATTGTTTGTCCTTGTATGTGATGTCCCCCCCATTCTGAAGTGCTTAGTTTTTGTGCATAAAGGCCCACATGTCAAAGTGTAGGATTTCGACTCACTCACTCTTAAATCCAAGCCCTCCATGTACACCATAAAATAATCTAACAATGTCTGGAGGCTATTTGGTGTGCTGGTGATCAGTACTGCATCATCTGCATATAAAAGTATGGGTAACGATCACTCTCCCATCTTTAGCACATCCACCCGTAATAAATGTTCAGTTATTCCATTTATGTAGACCAAGAACAGGAATGGGGCTAAGACACATCCCTGTCTTACTCCTCCTAGGGACTTTGTTTTTGATGTGAGTTCCCCTGAGGGCCATATCATACCGAGACTTTCAGATCATGATGCAGACGTTTAACTAGGGTGAGGAGTTCTGGATCAACCCCCAACTTCTGCACTGTTTCCCATAGTTTATCCCTGTCAACTAAATTAAAAGCACTCAATAGATCAATGATTGCCATTTGAATGCCCCCCCTTTTGCATTCACATATTTGCTAGTGATAAGATGCTGGTTTAGTGTTTGTTCTAAAGTGCCTATGCCAGGCCTAAACCCAAACTGAATGGGCGTTATGATATTTTTCTCTGTGGCCCAGGTCTCTAAGCTAGCCAAAATTATCCGCCCCAAAAGTTTATAGTGGCATCAAATAAGGAGATTGACCTATAACAGGCTGGTGCTAATTTATCTTCCTTTTTGAAGATGGGGACTAAACTGGCTGATCTCCAGGACTCAGGGATTTTGCCCTCCTCCACACTCCTTAACTCATTTGTTAGGACCAGACTCCATAAATGTATGTTCGATGTAAAAAGGTCGACTGGCATCCCATCAGGGCCAGAAGCTTTCCTAGGGGCAGACTGATTAATAGCTGTAACTACCTCAGTTAACTCAATAGGCATGGTTAAGGGCACTAATGAGTCAGGCATTGTTAAATCATCAATATACTGTGGCTCTCTCTCGGTAGATTGAAATACTCCTGTATAATGGGTCACCCACTGAACTTTGGGGATCAAGGCTTCCACCTTGGGAGTATCATGATCAGCAAAAAGCAGATGGCTAATTACCTGACAAAACTTCCCTTAATGAGGCAGCAGCTGAAGGATCTTCCCAAGCTTTTTTCCTTATTTCCTTTTTCCTTTCTTCCACTATGTCCTTATATTCACTCCTAGCCTTTTGAACATCCGTAGGGATACAAGGTGTTGATTTATGTGTGGACTTTAGGCGTTTATGGGCCGCAGTACACACAGTGTTAAACCATCGGTGTAAGGGGGCCCCCTGTATTGGTCTATAGGCAGTCAAACCTTCTGTTATTGACTCACATAGTAATTTATATTCCATTAAGACAGTTATGTGGGTGGGGTTTTCTACCAAACACGCCACAATGGACTCCATATTTTCTTACCTGATCCTCATTCCTTTATTTTTGTAAATACCAGTATACACCCTTTAACTACTTGGTTTTTCCTAGCCTTTGACTCTAGGGTAATACATACAGGGTTAGGATCACTGAGGCAGTTGGGGAAGATTTTATGGTCCGAGACACGGGGTACAGCATTTGCCGATACTAATATAAAATCTATGGTACTCCCTCAGGCCCCTCACATGAACGTTGGGATGATTTTACTGGAGCTTGGCAGGGGATCTCACGTAAAATGTCTAGGTGATACTTTAATATACAAGTGTTCAATGCATCTCCCAAAGAAGTGTGTTTCAAATGTGCCCTATCAACACCCTCATCCACCAGCAGGCAACACAAGTGACTGTCTACCAGAGAACATAGTGTAATGTTAAAATCTCCCACCCATATCAATATCACTCTCTTATTCAAATGAAAATAAAAACTATATAAAAATTCATCTAGGTCATCAATTATGTTACACACCTGTCGATTAAAAATTTTATTAGAAAACTTTATCAGCAGAATATATGTGAGACCAAAAACTGCAGGGAGGACCAATTTAAGTATGACATTGACCTTTGAAATTTGAACACATACAAAAGTAGCAAGACTCCCCCCCCCCCCCCTCCATGGCCTTCATGCTGGTGAAGCAAGTGCTGGTTGAAATAAAGAGAAAAAAATCATCTATATGAAATTGATTATTCATCCAAGTCTCCTGGGCACAAAATATGTCAAACGATGAGACAAAATTTATTCAATCTGTGTTTGTTAACTTTAAACGAGCACCCGCAATGTTCTATGCGGCAATTGTCAAACCTTTTGGATGAGCTTTTTTTTCCTGTTGTTCAATTACTAAGTTTTGATTTGAGGGGCCATAGGCATATGTGGCTGAGCTGGCTGTCTCCAGCCTATGAGTGTCCCCAGGTTGGCCTGAGAGTACAAATTAGGTGCCTGTCTTTCCACAATATGCTGTGTTTCATATTTAGGGTGGGGTGATCACACAATGAAAAGAGCTGATAGAAATGACATGATCATTCCCACAATCATTGGCTGTAGTGGTGTGGTCACTCTCCCCTGGGTAATGTCAATCATTACCTTCCAGACCAGCAAGGGCCATGAATCTACCTACTGCCAAGACCTGGAAGTCCGGGTGCCGCCTAATCCTAAACCGACATCAGTATAGTATTGGTCATAGTTTTCCTCATCATGGGTGGGATTAAATGTCTGCAAAAGAAACCCAAAGGTAGGGCTTGATTTATTCATGTCAGCTATGGCCATTGCCAGAACTTCCCCTACTTTCTGTGGGTTTCTAAAATTATTCAAATTTATGACAACAGTGTCACCTGGGAATTGTTTTTCCAGTGGCCCGATGCCCCCACTCTGTGAACAAAAATAATTACATTAAACAGGTTCCATCGACTACTCATGTTATTATTCAGCCAGTATGCCATTTTATTTTTCAGCACCAATGTTGACTCTGCTGAGCCAGCAGATAAATTGGGAACATTAGCTAGGACAACTACATAGGGAGTGGCAGCTGGAGGTAGATTAATCACCGGAAGCGGGGCTAATTTAATTAGACAACTATTTTGAATTTCCTCAGGTGGTATTGATGAAATCGGGTACCTACTACACATGGTTAAGGACTTAGAAGCTGCCCCGCGGCTATGTTACCTATCTGTGTGTTCTTACCACCTTTCTGTGCTGCTTCTATAGAGTTAATTGGTAAATTCTCATTCAGTATTGTGACAATATTTCTCTCAGCCCCTGGTGTCTGTACTGGCAAATAATTATTTGGGTGGACCTCGCTAGGATTTTTTAGACTAGCCTCGATGACTGCAAGCTGGTCATTCACTGGGCGCAGTTTTAGGTCCATTAATTCACTAAGTTGCCCACTTATATTTGCCCATAAATCAGGACCCAATAGTGATGAGAATGATACTGCACACTGCTGTTGTGTCTCCTGCTACGGGTTTGAATTACTCAGTTTGAATTTTTGTGTTCTTTTCTTTCGTTTTGTTACTGATTGAGGATCAGGTGAACAAACAATAGTTTCAGGCCTCTTACTCAGAGCCGGTCCTACCCCCCTAATATCTCATTCATCCTCAACCTCTATGTCTTTAGTAACTTCGCCTTCCCTTACTGGCAAAGTTTGCGAGATAAATCGGCAGGCAGACAACACATTGGCTAGATGGCTAGCAGAAAAGAAAAAACATAAAAAGACCACGAGAAAGAGAAAGGGCCTGGCCCAACCTCTGTCGGCCTATGACAGCTGAAGACGGGGCCGAGCTTCGCCCGGGCACACTCCCGGGCATGTCCTGTGCTGAGGGATCCTTTAGGCACTTTTAAAAGCGTTGTGAAGTCTCTGGACCCACCTGCTGCAGAAGTGGCTGGGGGAAGTTGTCCGTCACCAGGAGAACAATGTTCGGTAAATGCAGGCCAGGAAAACTGCTTGAACTACACCCACAGAGTGGAATCCTTTCAGCGCTTTTAAGCGTGTTTTAAGCCTCTGGCCTTGCCTGCTGCAGAGTTGGCTGAGGGACGTAGTCCCACTCCAGTGACCGGGAGAGCAAAGTTCAGAAAATGCGGGCTGGGAAAACTGCAGTGAACTTACACTGATGAGGGATGTTTCCCAATTGTTGGAGTTTTATCAGTTATTATAGGTTTAAACCTCAAAGAGGATAACTTAGATATAATGAAGCCCCAGCTTTGAATGAATGTATAGTCCACTCGGGCAGGATGATGTACTTTATTTGAATTTGCAGGGTTGTATAGCAATATTGATTGAGAAATATGAGGTTATCAAATATCCAATGCTTGTATATGTAATAATATTAGACCCATTCAACCTCTAGGAACTTATTTCAATGCAGCATTATGTATGGCTGCATAATATTCACCAACCGGACTGAACTTAGACGGCTGTATTAGATTAGAACATATGTTAAGATGTGGCAGCTTTTCCTTTTATATGCTTTTATTAAGGTTAATGTGCTTTGTTTGTGTCTACTGCATTTTGTGCACTGGTACACATTACATGGTGATGGCTATGGCCTCTTAGAACAAATCTGACAAAGTGTTGTAGCCAGAACATGTTGTTCTGCATCATGTTTGGCTGAAATAAACACTTTATTGCATCTGGGACTGCGGTCAATGTTCTGTGCTGTACACAGAGTGAAATGGAGTGGATATCCACTTAGTTAGGACCATGTTTCCATAGGAGATGGATTTTTTGGTTTGCTAATAACTTTGGCATGGGGTTTGTATAGTAAGGTATGGTAATAATCTATTACTGTACGTTGCAAACACCCTAGAAATTCATTGAAAAAAACAAAGGTTAAAGTGATGTTATAGTTAGGGATGGTAATAATATCTTATTTTACATTTTAAAAACCTTACAAAAGCACTTAAAAAAGCAAAGTTTAAAGTAGCGATATAGAAAATGCCATTTAAAACAAAACATTATATAAAAAACACTGAAATTCGCCAGTTACAGTTAACTATATAAATAGAAATGTTTTGGTTGCCATTACAGGGCACAGGGACTATGTCCCCGTGTCCTAAAGCTAAATTTAAAATAACATTTAAGGGGGCAGTGTAGGGGTACCCTGAGGCCCTGGCATTTCTGGGAAGGACCTAGAGGAACTTTCAAGGGCCAAAATGAAACCAAAAAGAATGGAGCTGGGGGTACCGCAATACTTCCACACAACCAAGTGCAGCCCCTTGTGTGGTACTGCAGGACTACAGCAGGACACATGGTACTGCAAGACCAAAGCAAGCTATGCATACTGAAGTTTGCATGGTCTTGAGGTACCAAGCGAGGAGTGCCACAGTACTGAAAACAAATATTTAAAAAAATATGAAAGATGTGGGGTGGGTGTGTGTGAGTCTTGGCTATCCTCAACGGTTTGGGTACAGGGCCTTGCTGCAGGCCAGGCCAGACAGCCAATGGCTGGGGGGGTTGGCCACCCATGGGGGGCTGGTTCTGCAGCTGAAAAGTGAATGGAGGGCTGGCCGCCCATTGGGGTTTGGGTGCAGGACATTTTATGGCTGGTATAATCTGCTGCAGTGGGCTTTATGGGTATATAAGGAAATTCTTTCATCCCTTAGGTGGTGAAATCCCCACTGTACATGGACTTCATCCTGTTTCAGACCATTCGTGGACAGCCAACCCTGTGGGCTACCAACCACACACAGGTGGGCAAGCCCCTCCAGTGAACAGTGTTCACCTTGAAAGTAACCCCACAAAGACAGCCCACTACATGCAGACCCCCAAACCCCTCTGAGGTGGCCTAACCTACAGTGTGTACATTCTTCACCCTGTGCTGAACCCTTTCAGGACAGCTAAATGCCTGGGGCAACCGACTGCACATGGGTTGGCAAACTCCTGCTGTGCAGGGTCTTCACCCTGAAAATAACCTCTCACAGAAAGTCCATCCTTTCATAGCCTGAGCCACCTTAGATGGCCAAACCCCCACTGTGCATTGAATTTGCTCTGAGCTAAACCCTTTGTAGATAGCCAACACCCCTTGGCCAACCAACAGCACACAGATGGGCAAGTTTCTGCTGCACATGGTTCTCAGCCTGTTCACAAACCGTCATGGACAATCCACTTCCTCCAGACACCCATACCCCTCCTAGGTGGCCAAACCTGTGTCCAGGTGCTGTGCTCAAATCCAGCAACTGGCAAGCCCCGTGGCATGCACAGCCTTCAGCCGTGCAAAGTGGGGCACTGGGGCAGGGTTTGGTGTGCCACCAGAGCGTGCACCCATCCATCCATGAGTATCCAACTCCATTTATAAGATAGAGTGTATAATTTTTGTGCATTTTTTGTTTTTTCACTTTTTTGTTTTTTAACATTTTCTCAGTTTTGAACTACTGCTTTTAATATCATTGTAATTTTAGATTTTCTAATTTTTAACAGTTTTTTTCTACTGTTATTTTAGTATAATTAAATTCTTCTTACCTTTTTAAACATTTTTTATTACTTCTTTTATTTTTCACAGAAGTCTTTCTGCAGGTGCTGTTCCTATTCCCTTGAATATATTCTTCTGCCTGCTTTAGCACAGGCTATATGTTTATGACAGTGTCTGTAGTATATACCCAAAAGCTGCATGTTGTCACCATTTTCTTCCAGTACTTGTTGCAGCACTTCCTCTGGAGCAGTTGGTTGTCTTTCCACAGCTCGTTTCTTTTCTACCTCTGCATGCGATATGGTGCTCAGGTGCTTCCATTCCAGTGGTTTCCATCGATACTGGAAAGTCTTCCCCATATGGAGCACCTTCTGGCACAAAGTGCAATTCACCTCCTGTGAACAATTTTATTTCACCACCTGGAAGGTAAAAAAACTGCCACATCAGTGATTCCTTTGGTAGTCTTGCTTCATGTGTGATGCAAAAGTGCTTGGGAGCACAATGATAGGCATAGTGGATGATGCACTTGGTGTTGCTGGTCTCCAGCTCTGTCAGAGACCATGATGGTTCTGGACTGTTTGTACTCCAAACTCTCTCTGTTAAAAATGAATCCAGTAATGGTAGTTAAGAAAATCATTTGAGGTTGTTTCTTAATTGTGCAGGCTTTATTTGAGTAGAGTTTCTTTCGTGGCCAATCAAATAGCTGATTTCTTTGTCATTTTTGTTTTCCTCCCATAGGTACCATGGCACTTCCTTGGAATCCATAGAACTAATGAGAGGCTCCCACAGGAATCTCAGATAGGCTGTACTGCCTGTCTGGGTCCCTCAGGTGTACTGCTGGACTCGTAACTATAAAACCAAAAAGTTGTATTCACGGGGTCGTGGCCAGCCATCATGGTAGTGCGGAAGAGAGCTGCAGTGGCTCCACGCACCACTCCATGGATATCTGCTTCTCAGCCATGGTCTGCCATTTTTAAGACCAGCTATGATGAGAGCAAGATAGGTGGACTGTAAATGGGGCTCCTGTGAGGCTTTTCGGCGATAAGGCATTGTTGCAGTGAGGCAGCTGAGGACTGGGAAGGAGCGGCCTGAAGGAAATTGGTGGCCACGTCCAGCAGGCATCGGTGTACCTCACCTGCGGATAGTGCCCTCATGCTGTGGAGGCAGAGACGGGTCTCTGCGAGCCCTGGTGAGGCTATTCTCACTGGAGGGTCAAGTGGTTGCCACCGCTGAACCCCCAATGTGTGGTCTCTCCTCGTGGCTGCTCCTGTAATAGAGGTGAGAGTCATATGGCCCTTCCCCCGTGGGCACCCAGGAGATATTCCTCAGTCATAGACTCATCTGATACCTTTGTGCATGTTTGCTTGCCTGCGCATCGTGACTGTTTGCTCTCCGGTGTGGGGGGGGCTGTCTGGTAAAAAGCAGGACCGCTTGCACGGAATGCATGACTTCAAGATGGTGGGTCCCGCGAGCAGCCTTGCTGTTGGTGAATTGGAATGGGTGACTGGGAGGTCCTTTGGTTGCTTTCCCCTTGCTCCCCATCTGATTGTTGCCACACACCTCTGCCTTCTGCTTAGCTCCCTGGCACTACGAGAGGGAGCTTCTGGGAAAGCACAGTCCTGACGGGGAGAGACCTGTGAGCTGCCCTTTGATCTCACACCGTGATCTATGACTTATCAAGCACATAATCCCGTGACGTGACTGGTGCGGAGTACTTGGGGGCCCTCAGCTTGTTCCTATATCATACAGAAAGGCGCAGGCTAAGAGAGTGTCTAGCTACTTTGGACCAGCGGAGCCAAGGGGGGTGAAGGAACCTCATCGGTGAATGGCGCCATGGCCCTGACAAGAGAAGACCTCCTATCATCCCTCCAAGACTTTAAAAAGGGGAGGAGCTTAAAGCGGCTATTGCTGCCTCCTTTGAATCTTTCAAGGCAGAAATCAATTCCCGGATAGTTTTCCTTCAATCTGATGTCGATTCTGTGGGCAACCGGACCCTAGACCTTGACACAAAAGTTCAGGAAGTGGAACGACGAATTGCGCCGATGGAGGAGGATACAACTCTCTACCGGACATAGTTACATGCCGCCCTCCTCAAATGTGAAGACTTGGAAAATCGCTCCCGGCACGATAACATGAGAGTAAGAGGTCTGGAAGAGGGGGTCGAAGAATAGATTTGGAGTTCTTTGTTGGGGGCCTCTTCTACAAGGTTCTGGGGATGACCACCCAGAGGTGAAGCATGAAACGAGTCCACAGGGTGGGCCCCAACACTCACGGAGAGGGCAAGCGACCCAGGGATATCTTCGCTAAATTCAGCTCTTTTCAAATTAAGGAAAGAGTTCTGCAACAAGCCAGGAGACATGAGAGGGTGGAGTTTTGGGGGGCTACCTGCTCCCTATTCCAAGACATCGCTCCAGCTACACTAGCTCGTAAGCAGCAATTCTGCCCAGTAACTGAAGTCCTGCAATCTAAACACATCAAGTATATATGGACATTCCCTTTCGGCATGGCCTTTGAATTTAAGAATAAACATTGTGACTTTTTGGACTTAACGACAGCTGCGGGCTTGCTGGGAATTAATGGAGGGGTGTTGTCAGGGTCTGCCGGTAGATCTGACTCCTCTGTGACTCGATGATCGACTACCTGCCAGGACCCAGAAAACTCAGAAAAAGGGGAACAAGCAACATAAGAAGTGAATGAACGCTCCCCTTAATATGCAGTCGATGACTTAGTACAGAAATTCAGGTATTGATGTATATTGTTATCGCTACTTTGTTTTCTCTTTGAATGTAGCCAGTTTGGTGATAGATTTATCAATATGGTTAAGGCTATCTACCATCGGCCCACTCTCTAGTGAATGTCACGATCTCTAAACTTTTACCCTGACAGGAGGGAACGAGACAGGGTTGCCCCTGTCTCCCATTCTCTTTGCCCTATCTATAGAACCTCTAGCAACAAGGATAAGAGCAAATGGCAACATCCAGTGAGTCCCCTTTGGCCCTGACGACCATAAAATATCGCTATTCGCGGACAATGTTCTTCTTCCCATCACCTCTCCTCACACCTCTATGCCCGCCCTACAGCAGGAACTCCAAGCTTTTGAAAAAGTGTCTGGATTCAAAGTTAAATTCTTTAAATCCTTTCTTTTGAATTTGACGATTCCCACTTTGGAAATGGAGACCCTGGCAACCGCATTTCCATTTCAGTGGGCTAGAAAGGAAATCACTTACCTGGGAATCAAGATTCCGTCTAAAACTTCGGATGTATATAGAGCAAATTTTCCCCACATGTTGCGACAATTCAAAGCAGATTTTAGGACTCTGTTATATCTTACCTGGATAGGCCGCTTAAATTGTAATCAAGATGACAGTCCTCCCCCGTATCCTTTATTTATTCCAGGGATTGCCAATTGAGATTCCTAGGGAATTTGTTTCCGAAATCCGCATGTTGTTTACTAATATTGTTTGGAGCGGCCGACGAGCTAGAATCTCTTACAAAATGCTAACCCAACCGAAAGAGGCAGGAGGCTTAGGTCTCCCGGATATGCTGACCTACTATATAGCTGCGCAACTTAGGGTTATATCCAAGTGGTTCCTTAGAGCCTCGGATAAACATTGGCTCCATATAGACAGAGCTATAGTGGGACGAACTATCTGGGATGTCCTAAGGAAACCTAAACAAGACCGTCCCCTGAACGCATACTTGAGTACACCAACATCAACTACGCTTAAGGTATGGGACACAGGGTGTTGGACTTGGCCCTTTTTGCACGTTTATCCCCAGACTTTTTGCTTCTTCCTCCTATTTTTTGCTGACCTGTTGTTGTTGGCTATCGAACTCTGGGCACTTTACCACTGCTAATCAGTGTTCTCTGTGTAAATTGTGAACATGATTGGTTATCTATGATTGGCATATTTGATTTACTGGTAAGCCCCTAGTAAAGTGTACTGAGTGTGCCAGGGCCTGTAAATCAAATACTACTAGTGGACCTGCAGCACTGTTTGTGCCACCCACATGAGCACCCCTGAAAAGGTATCTCAGACCTGCCACTGCCGTGTCTGTGCACAGTTTTTTAACTGCCATGTCGACCAGGCAAGTGCACCTACTTGCCAGGCCCTAACTTTCCCTTTTCTTACATGTAAGGCACCCCTATGATAGGCTCAAGGTACCCCCCTGGGCAGGGTACACTGTATGTGAAAGGTAGGACATGTACTGGTGTGTGTGACATGTCCTGATAGTGAAATACTGCCAATTTCGTTGTTCACCATTGAAAGGCTATCTTGCCCCATAGGATAACATGGAAGTTAATTTGTAACAACTTATAAATATAACTTCCCATTGGGACAAGGTAGGAAGATAAAGTTTAGTATGCCTGAACTCAGAATATAAAGATGCATCTTTTAGTAAAGATGATTTTTATATTGTGTGTTTGAAAATACCACTTTTGGAAAGTGGGTATTTTCTTGCTTACAAATCAGCAAAAAGAGAGAAAGGGTATATTGGAACTACTCCTGGTCCCCTGGAGATATGCAACAACAACAAAGTAGGAGTAATTCCTGGGAAGGATTACTGCTAACTGTGGTAAAAAAGAAAAAAGGAAAGCAATTCCTTTTTTAAGAAGAACCCTCACCCACCAACCTAGTTGGTGGCATGCTTCATCATAGGGTTCCCACCCGAGGGTCCGAATCATGTATTCCACGTGTTTACTACTGTGGAATACATGATTTGCCTGAATGAAAGATGCTTTATATCATGTTGTTTTGTTTTTCAGAACAAATCGTTGATGACAGAACCGTAAGTTTTGCAGTTATAAAAAAACACACTTCATGAGAGCACCTTAGCGTGTGCACTCAGTTCTATTTCACTGGTCCTGAAGAAAGCCTTGCTACCACGCACGAAGAGGCTGAAACATGTAGACCTTGCCACTATTTTATAATGGATGTCTGTGACCAAGAAAGCCACAGAAGACATCCACCAACTCTGTTTTTAATCTTGTCCTATAACCCCACCATTAAAGACTTTCAGGAATTATAGCAGCAATCTTAAAATATCACTTTCACGTTTCACTCACATTGCACAAAATCCCGCTCCGCTGTAATTCAGGCATCGCAGCACACCCGAGAGGCTGCATTTAGAGTAGGGGGAGGAGATTTCTTTCACACCTGAATGGGCCTGGTCTGCCTTGGACAATGCTGTCTCAATCTCCTGCCGGGCAGCTGCACCAGAGAGGACAGAACTGGTTTTGGCTGGGCAAAGAGCTTCTCTGACACCAGTAAACAAAGGAATTTGTGCTATAAAAAGTGGGGCCCAGACCCCTGAACTTTAGACTACTTCTGGAATCAAGAGGAACCTTTGCAAAGGAGAAGAGCTGGAGAAACTGGAGGAGGAGTACAGCCCCTTTGCTGTGTGCTGTCTGGGGTTGGCCTCCAGTAGCTGTTTCTGCCAAGGAAAGGACAAGGACTTTGCTGTGTGCTGTGTCCCCCTGCTTGAGGAAGATCTCCAAGGGCGTGAATAGAGCTTGCCTCCTGTTCTGAAGTCTCAGGGACACAAAGACTTCACCCCCAGCTCCCCATAACTTCCTTTCTGGGAGTTCTGACCTGCCAGGAGGTGCCTGTGACTGTGTTGGGCCTCTGGAGGTTGTTCCTGCTGTTGGGAGCTAGAAAAGCAACGCAACTACAAGAAAATCGGCGCATCGTTCTTCTTGCGGCTGTTTTTCTGACACAGCACCGCTCTGCGAGAAGAATCTACACGCATCGCTACGCCGCTGCCAAAACCGATGCAGCACCTGTTGCCGCTGCGAGAACTGACACATCGAGGGATCGCGGCTGAAGAAACCGATGCAGCGCTGCTCGAGCCGCAGCATCGATCGCCGCCGCATCCCGGATTTCCACGCATCGTACCTGTGCGGCAAGTTTTCCCGACGCATCACCCACAGACCAGAATCATCTTGGAATCGATGCATCACTTCCCCCTACAGACCGGACATGACATATCACTTCTCCTGCGTGCAGCAGAACTGTTGCATCACCTCCCCATGGTCTCAGGAACTGACGCATCTCTTTGTTTTTCAACGCTTCCCATCTCTGCGGCTGTTTGGCCTTGTGAATTTTGACGCATCTACAGGTACTTTGTGAGAAATCACGCATCCATTGTTTTCTATGGACCAAGTTGTTTGAAACCTTTTTAAAGTCATATTCTTATTACATGTATGTTGGATTTTTGTCGTTTTGGTTTTGCTGTGTTTAGATAAAGATATTTTATTTTTCTAAACTGGTGTGGTGTCCATTTGCGGTGTTATCACTGTATTACTGTGTGTTTTGAGTACAAATACTTTACACATTGCCTTTGGGATAGGCCTGACTGCTCGTGCCAAGCTACCCAGGTGGTGAGCAGGGGTTATCTAAAGTGTGTATCCCCCTTACCCTTACTAGAAGCAAGGGTCCCTATTTGGACAAAGGTACCTACCTCTGCCAAATAGAGACCCCCATTTCTAACACAGTGACTATTTATTTATAGATTTATAGAGTGCCTGGTTACTCCAAGGAGTGTCCCCGCTCTAAACACTAACACTAGGTAGGAATTGAACAATCGGAAACAGGCAAGTTCAGTTAAGTCAGCTTTGCCTAAAGAGCCAAGCCTTAAGGTCTTTCCGGAATCTCGCCTCTGAAGGTTCAAGTCTCAGGTTCAGTGGAATGGAATTCCACAGCTTGGCAGCTCGTAGTCTGAAAGAGCAGCCCCCTAGACGCACTCTGCGCACTCTAGGGAGAGCTGCCAAAGCTGCTTCACTGGATCTCAGGTATCTGGAAGGAATGTATGGTTGAATCGAAGGAAAGAGGTAGCTAGGGCCTCTCTGATTCAGTATTTTATGCGTAAAGCAGAGAGCGTTGAAAGCGACTCTGTGCTGAATAGGGAGCCAATGCAGTACAGCAAGACCTGGCCTGATGGAATGCCATTTTGGAATATATAAAAGCATCCAAGTTGCAGCATTCTGTATTCTTTGGAGCATTCCCAATCTGCCTTTAGAGACACCCAGATATAGCACATTACAGTAATCAAGCCTGGACACCAAAAGGGCCTGTATTACCGTTTTTTTTGCTGAATCGGGTATGAGCCCCAAGATCTTCCTCAGCTGCCTCAGCACCCTAAAACAGGTGCCCACCGTCGATTTGATCTGGCTATCAAAAGACAACTGTTCATCAAAAATGATGCCAAGATTTTTCGCTTGACGCTTGGGTATCGGTGAAGGGCCCAAAACATCAGGCCACCATGTGGTGGACCAGATAGAAGGCTGCCTCTCCACCACCATCACCTTGGTTTTCTCTGTGTTTAATTTCTGAAAACTAGCCTGCATCCAGGCCGTAAGATCAACCAAGCAGGATTTGAATTTGCTGCCGCACTGCCATCCTCTTGCACCAGTGTGATAATAAGCTGAGTGTCATCAGCATATGACACCATTTTCACCTCAAGGCGTTCAACTACTTCCACCAAATGATGGATATATAGATTAAAAAGGGGAGGAATCAAGGCCGAGCCCCGTGGCACTCCCTGCTGAAGAGGCATAATGTCCGAGGTATAAGGCTTCTGAAACACCTAAAAAGAGCGATTATAGAGAAAATCAGCGAGCCAGTCGGGAGCTCGTCCCCTTATGCCCTGTGCCCACAGCCGTTCCAATAGTACAGCATATGAGACAGTGTCAAATGCTGCACTTAGGTCCAGTATGACAAGCGCAGCCATTTTCCCTTCATCAGCCACTCTTCGCAATGTCTCAGAGGCTAGAAGCAGAGCAGATTCCGTGCTATGATATGGCCTAAATCCAGATTGCGTCTTATGAAGGAGATTATTTTCCCCACAGAACTGCATAAGCTGAGAGTTGACATGCTTTTCGGCCATTTTCGCCATGAGTGGAATCAGGGAAATTGGGCGGAAGTTCACCGGTTTTGAGGGGTCAAGAGTAGGTTTTTTTGAGAGGGGAATCACCATAGCGTGTTTCCACTCAGCTGGTAGTAAACCAGCTTCAAAAGATGAGTTAAGCACGGCACAAAGAGTAAGGGCGAGAGCCATGAGACCCTGTTGCACAATAGCGGGGGGCGCCGGGTCTAACGGAGAACCTGACTTGATTTTTGTTGCCAAGAGGCATAACTCTTCTGTTGAAATGCTCTTAATCATAAAGAACCCTTCAGACGAATGCTCCACAGTCCTAGAAGGCATAGGAGAGCCATTATTCTTGGCTGATTCGGGGAAGGAGGCATAAAGAGCTGAAATTTTTTCCGAAAAAAAAGTGGCCAATCTCATTGCAGCTACTCGGACTAGGCACCCTACTGGCTGATACTGCGTCCAATGACGTTAAAGATTTGACTATTCTAAAAATCTCACGAGGAGCATTATTTGCCTCTTCTATCTTTTGTGTGAAGAATTGGGTCCTTGTCAACCTTATCTGCTTATGGTATTCCTTTAGCGCAAGCTGTTAGATCTCTTTGTTATGAATACCATAGCTCTTCCGCCAATTTCGTTCCAAGCGCTTACACGCCTTTTTGGTCTACGAAGATCCTCTGTAAACCACACCACTGAGGGTCTAAGCCGAGAAATATTCTGCTTTTTCCAAGGGGCTACGTAGTCTAACGCTTCCTCAAACCAGGCCGAAACCTGCAAATTGGCAGCCTGGGGGCATTTTTCTGAACATGGAGCGAATCTATTCAAGGCCAATGAAAACGCTTCCTGGCTGACCATGGTCCAATTCCGAGTTGTAATAGAAACAGTAGGTGGAGTTTTTGCCCGGGAATGGGTGTCCAGAACCAGGAATGGAATAAGAGGATGGTCAGACCGGGCAAGAGGGACTGAAGAGGCTACTTTAATTAAGGCTGAGTTGGCAAAAATGGGGACAAAAATGTGCCAGTGAATATGTGTAGGTTCCTTAACTAGCTGTTGAAACTCAAGCAGCTTAAGGTCTTCCATTAGCCTGACCCAGCATGTGCACTCAAATCTTCAAAATGCAGATTTAAATCCCCTAGAATAAGGAAATTCAACTGCTGCAACGGAAATGCCGGAATGGTGTCAAGTAAAGCATAGATGAAAGATGTGGTAGACCCCGGGGACCGGTAAATTAAAAAGGCCATTGAGGGAACAGCGGCCCGAAAGAGATAGTGAGAAAAAAGCAGCTTCAGAGCCTCTAATCTGTACTTCAGATATGCTACACTTTAGATGTTGATCATGTATTACCGCCACACCCCCCCCTTCCCTTTTTGCCTATCCAACCTGGTAATTGCATATCCCGTAGGAATGGCATCCAAAATATCTGGAGCGGACTGTGCGTGTAACCAGGTTTTCACCAGAAAGAGCACGGTCATCTGCTGAGCCAATTAAGTAGAAAACATTGGGCAATCTCTGGGCTACTAAGAGAGGTCCCGCCCACCCCCCTCCTAGAGCACCTAAGGGATAACTCAAAGGGACACCCACAGCATGCACCCTGTCCCATGTCTACCTTAATCGAGTGGCGGCAGGCAGTTTTAGTACCCGGGTCCATGCTCCAAAGCTTCTCTGAAGAATATTTCACAGTTTCCGAGCTGAAGTTGGCAGGGGGCATGGCCCCTGGTGCCGTCCAGGCGAGGACGTGTGTAGACGGGCTTGCCTTAGGCACGCCTTCAGCACGCCAGCTGGGCACCCACAGTGCAGGTCCACTGCGCAGTTGCGCCAAGCTGCTACTTATATAGCCTGGGCGACTAGAGCGAGACTGGCCTAGGATATGGTGGCCCTGCTGTGACTAGCGGGAGCCATCAGGATTCTAAAAAAGCAGCGTGACCCACCAAGTGCAGGGAGCGGGCACGGGTAAGTTGAATGTAAAAGCCCCCCAGACCAAATCAACCTCCCAATGGACTGTAGAGATTTACAGCTACAAATTCATGTCATTTCATATTCATAAATTAAAACATCCCATTTGCTAAAAACATACGAGTAGAACATCTCCGATCTAAGTTTCCTGCCTACTAGTGCTGCACGATCGCGCCAGGCTGCTACTTATATAGCCTGAGTAACTAGAGCGAGACTGACCTAAGATGGCGGCCCCGCTGTGACTAGCGGGAGCCGTCAGGAATCTAAAAAAGCAGCGTGACCTGCCGAGTGCAGGGAGTGGGCATGGGTAAGTTGAATGTAAAAGCCCCCCAGAGCAAAACAACCTCCCAATGGACCGTAGAGATTTACAGCTTCAAACTCATGTCATTTCATATTCAAACAACAATATGAGTTAACATCCTTTTCTTCCCCATATATTCAGGGCACGAGTTGGGGGTACACGCGGGTGGACGGCGTCCCCCCACTTATTTCACAGGGTGGACGCCGTCCACCCTGCCAAGAAGATGGCCCCAGTGAAAAAGATGCTGAATTCGTCCCGGTGTAATTTCCAAACACTGGGACACTTTCAGCAGCGCCTGCACGTTGTTATCTGCTTTCGATCGCAACAAGCAACAACGTGCAGGCGCAGACGGGGCTTTCTTATTTCTGACTCCTGCTGGGCCCATAACAATGGCCTATTCTGAGGGTCATCAGGCCTCCTTCTGTTCGAGTCTCCTGGCTGGCAGCAGTCAGGAGCCTCACACCTAGAAGCAAATGCCGCAGATGGGAAACAAAGGCTCACACCTGTTAGCACTTCACACATCTTTAAGAGAGGCATCTTTTCACTTTGTTCAGGCTCTGTTTAGGAGATATGCATGCACTGTAAGAACGTCAGATGTGTCCATCTTTCCCAGTATTTGCACAAAATAAATAGCATTTTTATAGCGCATACTACCCCTCAGGAGGTGTTGTAATAATTTAAATATCACTATTTTTTCTTTTAAAGCACTATGGGTAGAGAAAGCTTTACGCTGACAAAAGGCAACATTGGTTTATGTGAAGCTTACAAAAGTGTGAATCTTCTGCCTAAATCATGAGGGTTTGCAAGTATACTCGAAATGTGCTCAAATGTACTCATGATAGACCTGCTAAACATATATGTTAGGGCTTAAGATCTGATGCCACTGCTTGTGATGCCCCTTCCTGTGATGTCACGCGCTGTGATGTCACGCGCCTCACGCGCCCCGATGTCACGCGCCGTGATGTCACTTGCATACTGATTATATAGGTTGGTCCCCCCACTTCTTTTTTTAGGACTTGTGCACTGCATATATTCCTATCCATTATAACCCAGCATTCCATCATGCACTGTTTCCAGGGCCCTTTTATAAGTGGCGGAAAGGGGGATGTCTAACAATCTCAAATCGATTCCATGGCGAGGAAATTCTTACATTTGAGAATTGTTGCTGAAATTTTACACTTCCTCCCTCTGAAAGATTCCACTATATTCAATTGAAACACTGGGTACTGCAGCCTCATATGAAAGTGGCAGCCACCAGAGACCTTTTCCCTATTGAGCGATTTGTCCAGAATGCGGGGACATCTCGGGGTTGCATTTCTTTTCTCGCTAATCTTTTACAGACATGCACCCTGTTAGATTTGGGGGTCTCTATTTGGCAGAGGTAGGTACCTTTGTCCAAATAGGGACCCTTGAGTCTAGTCAGGGTAAGGGGGTACACTCCTGAAATAACCCCTGCTCACCCTCTTGGTAGCTTGGCACGAGCAGACAGGCTTAGTTCAGAGGCAGTGTGTAAAGCATTTGTGAACACGTACAGCAATCAAGTGACAACACTACAAATGGACACCACACAGGTTGTATATTTATAAAAATAAGAATATTTTATATAGATTTACCACAAGACCATAAACGACAAAGATAATCCACAATACTGTTCAAAAGATAGAGTTCTGTTAAAAATGCTTAAATCAAGGTGCTGTACGAGTCGGTAGCCTCCTCCGGCTACTGCGATGTCAAGAATACACAGAGTCTAACAAATCCAGCTGACCGCGTCGAGATGGGCCAACACAGCGTAGACAGACTCGGTCACAGTACCTTTTACTTGAAGCGGCAGGCACGGGCGTGCGAGCCGGAAGGCTGTACGTCGCGGTCGCGATGCAAAATGGAAACGTTGCAGGACGCGTTGTCCCTCGGTGCGGTGCAGGCAGCGGCTCGTTGACGGAGTCGAGACGGAGTCGGTGAGACCAGGGCCGTGCGTTGCAGGGCGAGACGGTGCTTCGATGCAGTGCTGGCAGGTTACGGTGCGGCGACGGAGCTGGATTCGGGAGCTGGCGTCGATCAGTCCGGACAGCGGTGCGAGTCGGGCGGTGTGTCGGGAAGCGTGCGAGCGGTGCCCAACTCCGGTGCGGTCACAGGACTCGAACTCAGCAGCAGTGACCGTGTCGGTCGGACCAGTTCGTTTCGGCGTAGCGAAGCGTTGCAGGACGCGTTGTCCCTCGATGCGGTGCAGGCAGCGGCTCGTTGACGGACTCGGTGAGACCAGGGCCGTGCGTTGCAGGGTGAGACGGTGCTTCGGTGCGGTGCTTACAGGACACCGAGCCGGTCGTCAGAGTCGGTCACAGCTCCCTAACCCTGTAGCCACTGAAACAGCGTTTCCAGCAGCAATTCACAAGGCTGGTGAAGTCCACTGGTCCTGGTATTCGGTCAGGGGGCAAGCTCTCTCTCAAGCCCTTGGAGATCCTTCACAAGTTGATGAAAGTCACAGCAAAACAAAAGTTCCTTTCTCCTTTCTTTGGCAGTCAGGAAAACCACTGCAGGCCAATCCCCCAAGCAGCACTTCAGGCTGAGGGATAGTCTCTCCTCAGTTTCTTCTTGGTTCCGCTCCTCAGCAAAGGCTTCTTCTTGTTCCTAAAAAGTGATCTAAATTCTTGGGGTCTGGGTGCCCCTCTTATACCCTGATTCTCTTTGTTCTCTGGCGGCAGAGAGGCCTTTGCCTAGTTCAAACCAGTTCTGTGCAGCTTTGGAGCACTCTGTGTACATGTCTCCTTCTTTCCTTTCAAAATGTGGGGCAGGGTACTCAGACGCCCGGCAGGAGGTGGAGCCAGCATTGTGGAAGGCAGGCACAGCCCTATTCAGACCCAGATGCAACTCCTCCCTCTAATCTGGATGCAGATCTCTCTATTCAACCCTGGGCTGCCTCACCCTGTCTCCTGTAGCCACCCCCAGCCCCAGGCACGCACAAACCAGACACACAATACACAAGCTGGCAGAGGCAGGCTGGATAGTTAGGCAAGAAAATACCCATTTTCTAAAAGTGGTATTTTCAAACACAGAAGGTTAAAATCATCTTCACTAAAAGATGCATTTTATCATTCTGAGTTCAGGCACACTAAACTCGAATTTCTACCTAGTTCCCTGAGTCAGTTAAGGATTATAAGATGTTATAATCAAACTGCCCATTCTGGCCTATGGGGAACAGGTAGCCTTGCAATAGTGAAAAACGAAAATGGCTGTAATTCACTATTAGGACATGCCACACACACCAGGGCATGTCCCACCTTATCCTTACAATGCACCCTGCCCATAGGCCTACCATAGGGGTGTCTGATATGAAGAAAAGGGAAGGTTTAGGGACTGGTAAGTGGGTGCACTTACCAAGTCGACATGGCAGTCACAGACTGCACACAGGCTCTGCAATGGCAGGCCTGAGACACACTTTACAAGCTGCTTCCATGGGTGGCACAACCAGCGCTGCAAGCCCACCAGCAGAATTTGATTCACAGGCCCTGGGCACACACAGTGCACTATACTAGGGTCTGACAGGGAATCAAATAAGCCAAACATGGAGTCACTAATTCATAACACAATTTACCATAGGGAGCACTTGCACTTTGGCACTGATTAGCAGTGGCCAAGGGCCCATGAGCATCAAGTCCAGCAAAAACATATCGACAACAGTGGAGGCATTATGAAAAAATGGATGGGAGACCCACGCCAAGGATACCAGGTCTAACACGTGTCCCCTCCAGCTGATATGTGGGGAGAACTATCCTACCCCTAGGGAGTTCTCATCACTAAGGCGGAACAATCTGGACAGACCATCAGCATTGGCGTGTTCTGTACCAGGGCGGTGTTCCACCGTAAAGTCCATCCCCTGTAGGGAAATGGACCACCTCAACAGCTTTGGATTCTCACCCCTCATCTGCATCAACCATCTGAGGGGCCTGTGGTCTGTCTGAACCCGGAAGTGAGTCCCAAACAGGTATGGTCTCAGCTTCTTCAGTGTCCAGACCACAGCAAATGCCTCACGCTCAATAGCACTCCACCTCTGTTCCCGTGGAAGTAACCTCCTACTGATGAAGGCTACAGGTTGGTCTAGGCCCTCCTCATTGATCTGTGATAGAACAGCCCCTACACCATGCTCTGAAGCGTCTGTCTGAACAATGAACTCATTGGAGAAGTTGGGTGCCTGGAGCACAGGTGCTGTGCACGTGGCCGTCTTCAAGGTGTCAAAAGCTTTTTGACAGGCGTCAGTCCAAATCACTCTCCTGGGCTGCTTCCTGGAAGTCAGCTCTGTCAAGGGGGCAACAATGCTGCCATACCCCTTGACGAATCTCCTGTAATACCCGGTGACTCCTAGGAAGGCTCTCACCTCTGTCTGGGTCTTGGGGGGCTCCCAAGCCAGAATGGTATCAATTTTCGGTTGGAGGGGCGCCACCTGGCCGCTCCCAACCTGGTGTCCCAAGTACACCACGGAACCCTGCCCGATCTGGCACTTACTTGCCTTGATCGTGAGGCCTGCCCTCCGCAGCGCCATCAACACTTCCCAGAGGTGGCGCAGATGTTCTTCCCAACTGGCGCTGAACACTGCGATGTCATCCAGGTAGGCGGCACTGAAATCCTCCAGTCCAACCAACACCTGGTTGACCAACTTCTGAAAGGTGGCAGGGGCATTCTTCATCCCAAAGGGCATCAACCGGAACTGGTAGTGCCCATCTGGTGTGGAGAATGCTGACCTCTCTTTTACCCCATCAGTCAAGGCGATCTGCCAGTACCCAGACGTTAAGTCAAACGTACTGAGGTACCGCGCAGCCCCTAACTGATCTATGAGCTCATCAGCTCTGGGGATGGGGTGTGCGTCAGTCCTGGTGACGGAATTGAGTCCCCTGTAGTCCACACAGAACCGGAGTTCTGGTGTGGCACCAGGCGCGGCAGCCTTTGGAACCAAGACCACTGGGCTGGCCCAAGGGCTGTTAGAGGACTCAATCACCCCTAGCGCAAACATCTTGGAGACCTCCTCCTTGATGCAGGCTCTGACCCTGTCAGTCACCCTGTAAGGCTTGTGCTTCACAGGAAGACTGTCCCCAGTGTCCACATCATGGACGCACCAATGAGTGACACTGGGAACCAGGGAGAACAGGTCAGGGAACTGTCCCAACAGCTGGCGACAGTCACCCTGCTGCTCAGGCGTGAGGGAGGTAGAGAGGTTTACTCCCTCCACTGATCCATCTTGCTCTCGGGCTGACAGGAGGTCAGGAAGAGGCTCAGTCTCCTCCTCCACCCCATCATCTGTAGCTAAGAGCATGCCCACTTGCGACCTCTCCAAGTGGGGATTCAGGCGTTTCACATGCAGGACCCGCAAGGGGTTCCTGGGAGACTGCAAGTCCACCAAATAGGTAACTGGACTCTTGCGCTCCACCACCGAAAAAGGGCCAGTCCACCTATCCTGGAGTGCACAAGGCTCCACTGGGGCCATGACCCACACTTTCTGACCAGGCTGAAGCTCTACCAGAGTGGCATTCTGGTCATACCACCACTTCATCTCCTCCTGGCTGGCTTCCAGATTTGCCTCAGCAAGTGCTCTGAAACGCCTAGTCTGGTTCCTGAAGGCCAGCATGTAACTGTATACATCCTGGGGAGGTTTCCTGGGAGATTGCTCCCAGCCTTCCTTGACCAAACTTAGAGGTCCTCGCACCGGGTGTCCATAGAGGAGCTCAAAGGGACTGAACCCTAGAGACTTCTGTGGCACCTCCCGGTATGCAAACAACAGGCATGGTAAGAGGACGTCCCATTTACGCCTCATGGGTTCTTCCAGACCCATAATCATGCCTTTGAGGGTCCGGTTGAATCTCTCAACCAGCCCATTTCCTTGAGGGTGGTAAGGAGTGGTGAACTTGTAAGTTACACCGCACTCCTGCCACAGGGACTTCATGTACTTGGACACGAAGTTGGTAACTCTGTCAGACACCACCTCTTGAGGGAATCCCACACGTGAGAAAATTCCCATCAGTGCCTGTCCCACCACGGGGCCGTCACTGTCCTCAGAGGGATGGCTTCAGGGTACCGGGTGGCATGGTCCACCAAGACCAGGATAAACCTGTTGCCCATGGCTGTCTTGGGGTCCAGTGGCCCCACAATGTCAATACCCACCCGTTCAAAGGGGGTGCTGACCACAGGGAATGGCTGGAGAGGAGCCTTGTGCTTCCTCTCACTCTTTCCACTTGCCTGGCAAGTCTGGCAGGTCCTGCAGTGAGTGGCGACACTCCTGCGCATCTGGGGCCAAAGAAATGGGTGACAAGCCTTTCAAAGGTCTTGTCCTGCCCCAGATGTCCTTCTAACGGTACATCATGAGCCAACCCCAGTAGGAAGGTTCTGAAGCGCTGGGGTACCACCAGCACATGGGCTGACCCAGGCTCAGCAACCTTAGGCTCTGAATACAGGAGACCATTCTCCCAGTAAATCCAATGTGATCCAGACTGATCACCTGCTGCCTGGTCTGTGGCCTGTTGCCTCAGACCCACAAGAGAAGGGCATGTGTTCTGCTCCTCGCAGAACTCCTCCCTGGAGGGTCCTCCTTCTTGCTGCCAATGGGTCAGCTCAGGTAGGTCCCCCAGTTCAGCTACCTGTTCCCCTGTAGGCTCCAGGGCATCCCCCTCAGGGTCTGCCTCCTCCTGGACCGTGGGAACTTCGGGGGCCGGTTTCCCGTGCCCCCTGCCTCCTCTCTTTCCAGCAGGCACCTGGGCCTCCCTCTCAGGCTCCAGGTCCTCTTGAACACCTTTAGCTGCCATTGACTGG
Source organism: Calotriton arnoldi (assembly GCA_963921515.1). NCBI lineage: Eukaryota > Metazoa > Chordata > Amphibia > Caudata > Salamandridae > Calotriton > Calotriton arnoldi. The sequence continues at coordinate 280,031 of CAWUFW010007072.1, read as the reverse complement.
GTGGTCACACATGCCCAATCAGGCAAGCCCAACATTTCTAAGTGCGCACTCCGCTCCACCTTAGCCCAAGGTGAGCTCTCCAAATCGTTCCCTAACAAACAGTCAACAGGCATGGCTGGCCTCACAGCTACTTGAAGAGTACCCGAGACCCCCCCACTCAAAGGGAACCTGAGCCACCTTGCAGTGACTCTCTGTGTTGTCAGCGGCAACAACTGGATAGAATGCATCAGGGACAACCTGCTCTTTAGACACCAGGTGACACTTGACAGCTGTCACACTGGCTCCTGTGTCTCTCAGAGCCTCCACCCTATGGCCATTGATGGTCACCCACTGCCTGTACTTTTTAGTGTTCTCAGGCAGCTGGGCCCTAGGGACCACCTCAGAGTCTCCTAATGAGACAAGGGAAAACACTGTGGGATCCCCCACCTTGGGCACCCAACTCCTCCCCCAGGGCTACACTAGCCAACTGCCGGGGGACTGCACCAGAGGGTGCTGGTTTTCCAAACAAAGGGCAATGAGGATCATTTGCCTTGTGGCCAGGGGCGCCACACTTGTAACACACCAGTGGTCCCTGGTGAACAGGGGGGCCTGTCAGGGCCACTGGTTTCTTCTCAGGGGAGGCTGGGAACCTTTCCCTTGGTTCCCTTGGGGTCTCATTTGGGGCCCTTTATGGAACTCCCTCTGTTTACCCTTGTCCCCCACTCTTCTGCTGGGGACCCTGCCCACCCTTGGCGGAGTCTCCCACGTGACCCTTGTGGACCCGGGTACTCACCCAGCGGTCCGCCTCCTCAGCAAGCTGCCTAGGGTTAGTCAGCTTACTATCAATCAGAGCGCCTGAAAATCAGTCGCTTTGCTACCCTTTACCCAACCATCCAAGGCTCTGCAAAAAAAGGTCACATATTCAACCCAGGTACTGCCTTCAATCTTCTTACAGTTCCTGAACCTCTGCCTATAAAGCTCAGGGGTCAAACCATACCTACTCATTAAAGCATCCTTCATGTGGCTGTATGAATTATAGACTTCAGAGGGCAAATCCAACAAGGTATCCTGCCCTTCACTCAGGAACCGCCCCCACAACCCCGCTCCCCAATCCTTCTCAGGGACCCGGTGGGAAGACATGGCTACCTCATAGGCTTTGAACCACTGCCCAATGTCATCATTTAAAAAAAATTCCTTCGCCACATCTTTGGGAATATACACCCTAGCTTCAACAGGCACAGGCGGTACACTGCCACCAGAGGGAGTAATCTCTAAACTTTTGGCTCTGTACTCCAACTCCCTCAAACTTTTCTCATGCTCCTGATCCATTCTTTTCTCCTCTAGGGCTAATTTCCTAGTTTGCAATTCAAACTCCAACTGCCTATCAAGCTTGAGCTTGGTCAGCTCCATCTCATGCATCCTACTCCTTTGTCTGTCCTCCAGCTCTTCTGGGGACAAACCCTTGGCAGAAACACTGCTACCTACTGGGGAGACTACTTTCTTCCCCCCCTGGACCCAATAGCCCTTCCAGCTGCCCATCTGCATTCTCATCCCCTTCCTCATTCTCAGGGGGATTCCTGGCTTCCATCCAGGCCCTCAGCGCCTTTTGGAAATTCTCCTTCTTGGAGAGACCAGCCATAGAAACTTTGAACTTCCTGCAGAATTGCTTGAGCTGGTTAACAGTGTAGCATTCCAATTTATCCTCTTCCCACTCACAATCCACAGATGCTACAGATGGTGCATTATCCATGGTGATAAAACTTGGCAGTTGCAAAAATAGGAAATCCCAGAAAAAATGCTGTTAAAAAGTATGTGGTTGCGTTTTGGTCTGCACTCACTAAGTAGTGTTCACCAATTACTGTACATGAGTCACAAATGCAAGTCCAGAATCCTCACCGCTGACCACCAATGTTAGATTTGGGGGTCTCTAGTTGGCAGAAGTAGGTACCTTTGTCCAAATAGGGACCCTTGAGTCTAGTCAGGGTAAGGGGGTACACTCCTGAAATAACCCCTGCTCACCCTCTTGGTAGCTTGGCACGAGCAGACAGGCTTAGTTCAGAGGCAGTGTGTAAAGCATTTGTGAACACGTACAGCAATCAAGTGACAACACTACAAATGGACACCACACAGGTTGTATATTTATAAAAATAAGAATATTTTATATAGATTTACCACAAGACCATAAACGACAAAGATAATCCACAATACTGTTCAAAAGATAGAGTTCTTGTTAAAAATGCTTAAATCAAGGTGCTGTACGAGTCGGTAGCCTCCTCCGGCTACTGCGATGTCAAGAATACACAGAGTCTAACAAATCCAGCTGACCGCGTCGAGACGGGCCAACACAGCGTAGACAGACTCGGTCACAGTACCTTTTACTTGAAGCGGCAGGCATGGGCGTGCGAGCCGGATGGGTGTACGTCACGGTCGCGATGCAAAATGGAAGCGTTGCAGGACGCATTGTCCCTCGATGCGGTGCAGGCAGCGGCTCGTTGACGTCGTCGAGACGGAGTCGGTGAGACCAGGGCCGTGCGTTGCAGGGCGAGACGGTGCTTCGATGCAGTGCTGGCAGGTTACGGTGCGGCGACGGAGCTGGATTCTGGAGCTGGCGTCGATCAGTCCAGACAGCGGTGCGAGTCGGGCGGTGCGTCGCGAAGCGTGCGAGCGGTGCCCAACTCCGGTGCGGTCACAGGAATCGAACTCAGCAGCAGTGACTGTGTCGGTCGGACCAGTTCGTTTCGGCATAGCGAAGCGTTGCAGGACGCGTTGTCCCTCGATGCGATGCAGGCAGCGGCTCGTTGACGGAGTCGGTGAGACCAGGGCCGTGCGTTGCAGGGCGAGACGGTGCTTCGGTGCGGTGCTTACAGGACACCGAGCCGGTCGTCAGAGTCGGTCACAGCTCCCTAACCCTGTAGCCACTGAAACAGCGTTTCCAGCAGCAATTCACAAGGCTGGTGAAGTCCACTGGTCCTGGGACTTTGGTCAGGGGGCAAGCTCTCTCTCAAGCCCTTGGAGATCCTTCACAAGTTGATGAAAGTCACAGCAAAGCAAAAGTTCCTTTCTCCTTTCTTTGGCAGTCAGGCAAACCACTGCAGGCCAATCCCCGAAGCAGCACTTCAGGCTTAGGGATAGTCTCTCCTCAGTTTCTTCTTGGTTCCGCTCCTCAGCAAAGGCTTCTTCTTGTTCCCAAAAAGTGATCTAAATTCTTGGGGTCTGGGTGCCCCTCTTATACCCTGATTCTCTTTGTTCTCTGGAGGCAGAGAGGCCTTTGCCTAGTTCAAACCAGTTCTGTGCAGCTTTGGAGCACTCTGTGTACATGTCTCCTTCTTTCCTTTCAAAATGTGGGGCAGGGTACTCAGACGCCCGGCAGGAGGTGGAGCCAGCATTGTGGAAGGCAGGCACAGCCCGATTCAGACCCAGATGCAACTCCTCCCTCTAATCTGGATGCAGATCTCTCTATTCAACCCTGGGCTGCCTCACCCTGTCTCCTGTAGCCACCCCCAGCCCCAGTCACGCACAAACCAGACACACAATACACAAGCTGGCAGAGGCAGGCTGGATAGTTAGGCAAGAAAATACCCATTTTCTAAAAGTGGTATTTTCAAACACAGAAGGTTAAAATCATCTTCACTAAAAGATGCATTTTATCATTCTGAGTTCAGGCATACTAAACTCTAATTTCTACCTAGTTCCCTGAGTCAGTTAAGGATTATAAGATGTTATAATCAAACTGCCCATTCTGGCCTATGGGGAACAGGTAGCCTTGCAATAGTGAAAAACGAAAATGGCTGTAATTCACTATTAGGACATGCCACACACACCAGGGCATGTCCCACCTTATCCTTACAATGCACCCTGCCCGTAGGCCTACCATAGGGGTGTCTGATATGAAGAAAAGGGAAGGTTTAGGGACTGGTAAGTGGGTGCACTTACCAATTCGACATGGCAATCACAGACTGCACACAGGCTCTGCAATGGCAGGCCTGAGACACACTTTACAAGCTGCTTCCGTGGGTGGCACAACCAGCGCTGCAAGCCCACCAGCAGCATTTGATTCACAGGCCCTGGGCACACACAGTGCACTGTACTAGGGTCTGACAGTGAATCAAATAAGCCAAACATGGAGTCACTAATTCATAACACAAATTTAGGGAGCACTAGCACTTTGGCACTGATTAGCAGTGGCCAAGGGCCCATGAGCATCTAATCCAGCAAAAACATATCGACAACAGTGGAGGCATTATGAAAAAATGGAAGGGAGACCCACGCCAAGGATGCCAGGTCTAACACACCCTCTCCCCAGCATGTTATGTTCTGGGAAAACACACTAGATATCACGATAGAAGTTAAACATAGGTGTATGCTGTACAGAGACATTTGCAAACATAATCGCTTGATGGGGGTTACGAGAAGTGCATTATAAACTTCTTTATGATTGGTGTCTCTACCCGGCCAAACTCCACAAAAGTTTCCTGAATGTGTTGAACACCTGCTGGAGGGGATGTGGGATGACAGGAGACTTTTGACATATATGGTGGAACTGCCCCTCTATTTGGCTGTTTTGGAAAGAAATCCTGTCACAAATATAGGAAATCTTGGGGTACCCGATTTCTACCAGCCCAGAATATGTTCTGTTAGTCTCCTGGATCCCTTGCTGAAATACCAGACTTTGGGGGACCGTTCTATTCTGTGGCTCTGCTTGGGGGCAGCTAAAATGACCATAACGACAGCTTGGAAGAAAGCTGATGGTCCATCAATTTTCCAATGGCATACTCAACTCTGGCAGGCCTTAGCGCTCAAATGGAAGGCTGATATAATGATTAATGCTCGCAAGGGCTTCGCCTACATATGGGCCCCCTTGGTACACCTTTTATCAATAGGGCTCCCACTCCTTTCATGCCACTGCCACATCCGAGCACTTCATCTATTTCATATATAGCCATGCTGGGGAATATCCCCGAGCGATGCTTCCTTGGACCTTCGACTCCTACGCTTTGAACATGAAAAGCCCTAATGCTCCCATCCTTCAGAGCCTTGTATGATATTTGACTCCACTGTGCATACTTTATCATTTTCTCCTTTTTTTCTCTAATTTGGTTGTTACTTGATATTAGTTGGAAAAGAAATCCTCTATTGTATTGAGAATTGATATATTGCAATACTTCACAGTTTTTTGTACTAAATGATCTAAGTGCAATTACCAAATGTGCTCATGAAAATCTGTATCTGTCATTAGTGCACAGCTGATCGAAACATATATCCTTCTGATGATGATGTACTGTGTGATATTCAAATCCTGTCATTTCATTAAAAACAGTTTGATTAAAAAAAAAGTTGTATTCACCATAAATGAGTAGTTTATTTCAACTTTGAGCTCAGACATTTCCCCTCAGGCCCTAATAAGAAAGGTTTGGCATGTTTTGATGGAGTGTCAGTGGTTTTAGGTGTTGCCGTAATGTGGTACCTAAAAACAGTTTTGCAGTATCCATGAAATACAGAGAAACATAATTTCATTGGATAGTATCATTAGTTTAGTATAGACATCAATGTCCTACACTCCATGGTGACCAACTCCCTGAACGCCCCAACCCTATATACCACCACCAAGGATCAACCCACAATGCCATGATACCATGCAAGCTTCAGCTTGTGAACCTTGCATTAGTCTTGCAGTACCAGTCTCCTGCTGGAATCCTGCACGGGGGAGTACCTCATGGGGGCCACGTGGAGTCACATGGAAGTACCTCTGTACACGCTGCACAATTTTTTTATTTACATTTTGGCCTTGAGGGAGGTACCTCTGTGTCCCCACAGAAGTGCAAAGGGATCAAGGATCAGGGCACCATTACTCTAGTCCCTTATGTGTGATTTGATTTTTCAACTTCAGGACATGGAGAAGCAAGTCCCAATGTTTTGTAATGGAAGCCACAACATTTCTCCTCATTTTGCTCCGAGCCAATCAGATCACTCAGTCTTGCAGGACCGGTACGATCCCCCAGAACCAATGGGGATGAAAGCCCTCTTAGCCAATCTGATCGGTCTCTTTTTTTGAAGTACTCTTTTCATAACTGGTACAGTCCCGGGCACACGTAACGAGGATATAATATCAGGAGAAATGTCTCATACTGCAGAAATGTAGAGGGTCTACACCAGAATGATAATCATAGGTGTTTAATATAGTAACAGAGCATAAGCAACCAGCCAAAACAAAAGCAACCAGCCGACACGTGTTTCGTCACAAAGGGTAGTAACCCGTGACTCTTCAGGGCTGAAAGGCGGTGCCAACAAGGTGGATTCAAGTGACCGTTCAAGAGTCCAAAACGGCAGGGAAGAGCAGTGCGAACCACGGTAGGTGGACTACTGCCAAATGTAAGGAAAGGAAGACGGATATCGCCGGGCGGCGGATAAGCCGATGAGGACTATTGACCTTCAGAAAAGTCGATGCAGTCTGTGGCGACGAAATTAACCAAGTGCTAAGTAGCACAAGGGGAATATAAATTAGGCGTGCCAGGTCAGTAGTCCAGGACGACAACGGCGGATGCGCCGGAATACAGGAAACTGGGAGAAGTGTTGTTCAGGAAGGAAAATGGTTCCGGAAGATGCATCTTCCGGAACCATTTCCTTCCTGAACAACACTTCTCCCAGTTTCTGTACCGCGCATCCGCCGTTATCGTCCTGGACTACTGACCTGGCACGCCTAATTTATATTCCCCTGTGCTACTTAGCACTTGGTTAATTCGTCGCCACAGACTGCATCGACTTTTCTGAAGGTCAATAGTCCTCATCGGCTCATCACCGCCCGGCGATATCCGTCTTCCTCTCCTTACATTTGGCAGTGTCCACCTACCGTGGTTGCACTGCTCTTCCCTGCCGTTTTGGACTCTTGAACGATCACTTGAATCCACCTTGTTGGCACCGCCTTTCAGCCCTGAAGAGTCACGGGTTACTACCCTTTGTGACGAAGCACGTGTCGGCTGGTTGCTTTGTTTTGGCTGGTTGCTTATGCTCTGTTACTATATTAAACACCTATGATTATCATTCTGGTGTAGACCCTCTACATTTCTGCAGTATGAGACATTTCTCCTGATATTATATCCTCGTTACGTGTGCCCGGGACTGTACCTACTTCATTTGTGTGGATTTCTATCCATACCATCACGGGGGTTTTAGGGCATATCCCCTGACCTGGTTTGCACCGTTCACACTCCTAGTATAACATAAACCCAGCGCGAATTAGCTTGAGCGCCATTATTCCTGTCAATACTAAAAACCCCACACTGATACATACTCTTTTCATAACTGTTGGTGGTATGTAGTTGTTTGTGTTCTTCCCCAAGATATTTGCTTGTATCCCATAGGACCACATCGGCCCCCTAGTCCGAGGACTTGGTGATGATATTTTGTTCCTTGGAAAGAGTTTCCACAGCAATTCTTTGTTCACTTGTCAGGTTTAAGGCAAAACTATTCTTGGATTTCTTCCATAGTCCCATGAAGACACGAATGACTACTTCATGGAAAATGTCTATTGAGTCAATTCAATAATAATCTTTATTCGGCCTAACCAGCCATAAAAGAATACAAAAAGACATTCAATGCATCAAGAACACCAGCATCTGATTCCAGCCTAGGCCAATTGACAATATACTCTTTACTAAAATTCATTCGCTGAGTCAAACATAATGGCTACAACTGTCAATATACAATAGTTAGGCAGACATTTAAAAACATTGCGAAGGGAAACTATAAGCCATGTCAATTCTTAAGTTAAGGTGCTTTTCTAGTGGCATTTATGGCAGCTGAATACACCTCCAGAATTACCTGGTTAATTAAAATCCATAACCTTAAAATGTGCACATTGCTTAAAATTCAATAAAACAAAGAAAACAACCTAGTATCAATTTGTGACACCATTAAAATTTCCAGAGACATTATCACAACATACGAACAGTTTAAACAATGTGTTAAAAAACAGTTCATGAAAATACCAAGTTCATGCGACTCTTTGCATACGGTGATTGCGGTGAGACTGCTCGGGGTGTTATTACTCATATCTTTTTCTAATGGCCAATGATACTTTTATATAGTTGGCTACCGCAATACAAATATCAGAGGTAGCCAGTGAGTACAAGAATTTAAAACCATCAGTATATGTACAAGGGCAAATTTTCTTTAACAGTGGAATCAAAAATTTGCTCCTTGATGTTTTATATAAAGTGCAGAATAAGATAAAGTGCAAAGTGCTTTGACTTGTCAAATTATCACATGGACAAGGTGAGAGGTCATTAACCTAACCACTCTGGCGTGGAAACGCCAGTAAAAAATGCACGTTACCTAACCAAAATCTAGTTAAATAAAATCAAATCTGCAGATTAGTGGTGAATGTTAAATAATATTGCATTGGCGGAGGGGACAAGTACAGGGGACCGATCTCATCTTGATGGGGATAACGCACGTTTCCCCTTGAATGTAAAGCCTCTATGATAGTGACTTTAGCATTCAGTGGGATGCTTTCAGGGCTATCATAAAACTGCCCCAGACCTATTTCATAATATTTATCTTTCACAAAACGAAGCCATGGTATTTTTAGTGAGTTGGCCAAGTTTTGACAATCTTTTATTATTTCTCGAGAGAATGCTAGTTCTTCAGATAACCAAATTTTCGCCCATAGGAATAGAGGGGCACAGGATATGCGATCTTCTATATGCTCTATCCCCAATTCGTCGTGACATAGGCGGTTAGGGGCACAATAAGGCATCATCAAAAGCCTTTTTGTGAATTTATTTTCCACTACTTGTTGCTGGCGGCTATTCTGATGCCCCCACACCCCAGCGCCCTATGTTGCAATCAAAAGGCATTTCGCTTTGTAAATGGTAATTATTTCCCTCACAGGCTTATGGCCTAATTTGCATGCAAAGCGAAAGAGCCCATCTACAGCCCTAGTTGTGTGGTGGGCTCGTGCTGTCACTAATGGGTCCCAACTTAGCTTATTATTAAATAGGTTCCCCAAGTACATAAAATTCTCAACCTTTTCTATTCTTTTTTCCCGTACTACAAAAATCTTGGTCTTTGTACTCTTTGGGCCGCATAACATAATATATGATCTAATAAAAATACTTTAAGATTAAGTGACCCCATAAAATCAGTAAAGGTATCCAGGGAATTCTGAAGGCCATTCGCTGTCATGGCCATTAGCACTGTGTCGTCAGCATAAGATAGCAAGGGCACAGATTTGCTGCCAATCTTGGGGAAATCGTGATTCCTACTTAATAGGGAGGCCTCCAGACCGTTTGTGTATATTAAAAACAGAAAAGGGGCTAAGATGCACCCTTGACGGACACCCTCTGTTGAAGCTATTTGCTCGGTTTTTCCCCCTGATTGCTGTATCTTATGGAGACTGAGGTATTCCAATGTAGCCTACGGATGAGCGACACCAGTGCTTTTCCACGCCCAAACTTTCCAACATATCCCACAATTTCTCCCAATTAACAGTGTCAAAGGCACTGGACAAGTCCATGAAGGCCAGGTGAATTGAGCCCTTCCTGGCCTTCACGTATTTGTTAATAATTAAGGACAAATTAAGGCATTGCTCGGTCGTGCCAAGCCCCCTCCTAAAACCATATTGCGTGTTGGATATCACTCCTGTGGAGGATGCTCAGGTCTCTAATCGGGCCAGGAGAACTCTACCCAGTACTTTGGCTGTGGCATCAATGAGCAATATTGGCCTGTAACAAGCTGGGTCACTTCTATTACCCTTTTTAAAAATGGGGACCACTATTGCCTCCCTCCAGGATGCGGGCATTGGACCAATAATTACTGCCTTAAAAGCATTCGTCAAAAGGGGTGCCCACAGGTTTAGATTATTTTTAAAAAGGTCAAGGGGGACCCCATCAGGACCTGGTGCTTTCAGACGGGACCCCTGGGCTAACGCCTCCTCGACCTCAGCTACTGTAATAGATAAACTGAGTTGGGTAACTGAATCTGCGGTCCAATCCCTTATGTATTCCTCAACCCTTTTGTTTTGGGGATTAAAGATTCCATGAAAATGGGCTAGCCAAGCGTCTCCCAGGATCAGTGAGTCCATCTGCCTAGCTTCATTAAATAATGGGCGATTTATGATTTCCCAGAATGTTTTTGTGTCTCTTAGGGTTCCTGATCTCTCTAGGTCTTCCCATGCTAGATTTCTCAGTTCTGCTTTTCTACCCTCGATTACTGTTTTATATTTGTGCCTTGCTACTTTGACTAGATCTCTATTACGGGGAATAACAAGAAGCACCCTTTTTGAGTCTTTGTGGGCCCTAGAACAATCGGAATGAAACCACCGAGCCTCATGAGGTTCCCCTTAGTTAGGACTCCTTGTCAACCTTATGGCTACCTCAACGCATAGTTACCCAAACTCTATTGAGTCATGTGGGGTGTTAGGATTACAGGCAGATTTAGGTTTGAAGTGGTTGAGACTGGTGCCATCAAATTAAAAATTAATGGATGCCAGGAAGTCCCTCTCCGAGACCCAACCTGTGTCCGGTCCTTCCAGATCAACTCTGATCTGGAGTGAGGGGAAGAACTGGTATTCAGTTCATGTAGGAACTGTAACACAGTAAGAATCAGTTGCCCCCTCGCTTCTCTACGCTGCATAAGGTGCACACGTACAAGAAAGAAACCCCTGGGAGACCCATTATTTCGACCAATGGTAGTCTCCTTGAACAAACCTCCATTTATCTTCGTTTCCATCTTCTCCCATATGTTCTTGCCTTACCCTTATATTAAAGGGACAGTACAGATTTCATCACCAAAATTTCCGACTTACCATGGCAGCCCATTTACACTCTCGTCACTTTAGATGTGGCATACTTATACACATGCATTGATCACAATTTGGGATTTCAGGCTTGCAGACATTTTTTCCAAGAAAAATCCATACACAAATTTGATCACTCGATGATGTTACTGGATATGCTGCGTTTCTGTCTAGAAAACAATTTCTTTGTGTTTAATGATTGGGGAGGGGATGTGGCCTAATGGCTAGAGCGGTCAAGCTCTAAGCTGGGGACTCTGAACATCCTGTGATTCTGGGAAACTTACTTAATCTCCCCATGCCTAACAAAATGAATGTGTCCATCTGTAACGCAACTGGTGCTTATGTAAAGTGCTCCTCGCTGGACTTTTTGGTACACAGCTACACAAACACATAAGCAGATGGCAGCTGGCTGCAGGAACAGAATGGGTTCTACAGTGTGGCAGGTGCAAAGCCTGTGAAGGGAGTAGCAACCAGAAAGAGTATCCATTACCCACTCGAAAGACACGCTGCATAAATCTGTTTATCACATGTGGAAGGGATAATGTGGACTATTTTTGCAATGTCCATGTGGGTATCAATATGTTGACAGCACTATATGCCCTGTGAAGAAGAGAGTTCTAGAACATTATCTAAAATGAAATAAACTCATATCTAAAATGTTGACATGAATTACACGGTTGCTAGACATTGGGTAAGAGTACACAAACAAAATGCTGATCTGCTGTCGTATTTTGATATTGACAGGGTCTTGAAGAATGCAAGAGGAGGAGACAAGGAGAAGAGACACAGACTCTTGAATCTGAGTATATTGTCCTGCTAGGGAGTCACTCCCCAGGAGGCCTCAATGAGGATGAGGAACTGCATGTTCATATCGGCTGATATGATAACTGACATGTGCTGGATCTATCTCTTCTCTTCTTCCCTGCTGCTCTGATCATGAATAGATATTTTTAACTGCTCTGCCCTCTGCCATTTACATGGAGTGCAAGTGTAAAGGGATATAACATCCAAGGTGACTAAGGTGTAATTTTGTTGCCAAGCTATATTGGAGATCTTGCTGATAAAGTATGTGCTGTTCCTACAATATGAGAGAAGAGCCAAGAAGTATGGCAGCAGGAAAAAAATCTAAATAAATGGATGTTTGCTCTAAAAGACTGCCATTCGCTGAAATGCTTGGTCTGTCAGGTGGTTACTCCTGTTTTTGTGCACTTTAGGCAACATATAAAAACATGACATACCGGAAATATAAATCTTTACGGGATTTCCTCGTATATAGCTACACTAACACATAGGAACCACATGTTGGGTGGCTACATGAACAGAAAAGTGTTTATAAATGCGGAAGATGAAAGGCTTGCAAGTGGAGCAGCAACAAATGAGAGTATCTACTCCCTACTCCCTACAGGAAAGAAACGCTACATTAACAAATTCATCACATTTGGCAGTGATTTTGTTGTGTATGTCTAGGTGTGTCCTTGTGGTTACAGATATGTGGGCAGTACCATCGGCCCAGTAAAGAAAAGAGTGCTAGAACACTATAGGGCCATCAAGAATTGTCATGTAAATTACCCAGTGGCGAGACACTGGGCAAGAGCACATAACAAAAATGCTAATTTATTGGCTTACTTTGGCATTGACAGGGTGTTGAAGAGTTCACGAGGATGTTACAGGGAGAACAGACTCAGGGTGTTGGAGTCAGAGTGCATTGTTCTACTTGGGAGCAAATCCCCTGCAGGACTGAATGAAGACAAGGTATTGCATGTCCATATCGTCTGATATGGGCCCTGGGATTGCGTTCTCTGGTCTGACCTACTTGTTAGTTTTTTTTTTTTTTCTTTTTATTGGTTTTTATTAGTTTAATAAACATACACCCATCTCAGCAAATACAGTGTTCAATTCGATACATGCTTATTACATTTGGAAAAAGGAAAGAGGAACAAAAGATAATCCACACACATAGCAATGTCCTAATACAGAAATGGCATATTCGATTACACATCAGATACAGGCAAAAATGCATTTCAATGGTCATGAAGGCACAAACGGTGGAGTGGGTGGAAAGCGCCTCAAGGGCGTGAGTCAGTAGCCATGGGGGCCTGTGAGTCTGTTTCTTGTGGGGCTGCCTGCGTCGCCTGGGGGCTCTATATCGGGTGTTCAAGAAGATATCGCTTAAGGGGGTCCCAGATATCCTTGGGATGGGATGTCAGAGGGAGCAGTTCTGCATACGTGATTGACTGTTCCTGCCAGAACATCATGTCCCTGATCCACTCCTTAAATTTTGGAGCTCTGCCACGCCCCCAGCGACATGCTATTCGCCTTTTGGCTAGTAATAGAGCAAGGGATGCAAAGCGACGGGATGCAACGCTAATTTCTGCCGTGTACCCCAACAGAGCTAACAATGGGGAAGTAGGTAATGGTAATGATGTCATCTGTTCCAATGCATGTAGGGTCTGTTGCCAATATGTCTGTATCGCATCACAGTTCCACGCAAGGTGGAGAAAGTCGGCGCCATCTGCACAACATCTATCGCATTTGTCGCTGTCTCGCAATTTATATTTATAAAGTGTGGCAGGGGTATAGTAAGTACGATGCAAAAACCTATAATGTATCATGCGTAACCCACTGCTAGACGAGATGCGCTCCGTTTGTGAGCAGCAGTACCCCCATTGTACGTCAGTTATGTCTTGAGCTAAATCCGCAACCCACTTAGCCCTAGCTGGGCAGTGTTCCAATGTCGGAGTAGTGTACAGGCTGTGGTATAGCGTCGCGACTGCATGTGATGCATCAGCGCTGCGCAGCAGGGGAAGTGTCTGTGGCTCTTGTGGAAATAAGGGAGTGTGCACGTTTATGCCTTGTCTGAGTCGGACGTATAAAAAGATGTCCATGGAGGAGGGGGTCGTCCCAACAAACATCTGTTGTAAGGTGCGAAACTTGCCATTAAGATAGAGGTCTCCCCAACAGGTAATACGAAATTTTGCTTTAGTTTTGTGAAATATTCATTCCTGTAATAATGGCATCTCAGGGTGGTAACACAGGGGCAGAAGGGGAGAGTACATCATGGGTGTGCGAGTACGCTGGGAGATGTGCTGCCATGCACGCACCGTGCATGTGATTGGCGTGGGAGCAGGATCACGAGGCGCGACTGTGCTTAAAAGAGCCCCTTCTAGAGGGATAGGAGTCGCTAGCCAATGTTCTGTAGCAACTTGGGGCATATATTTGGGTGGGTGAAACCAGTAATAGGCATAGTGAGCCTGCGCGCAGAGGTAATAGAGTTCCATATCGGGAACATCAAAACCACCCTGAGAGTAAGGCCTAACAAGTATGTCCCATTGTAAACGAGGGCGCTTACCTCCCCATGTCAAGCGTATCAATTCAGTATGTAGCGCTGAAAAGAAATGACTACCTGGATCATACGGTATATTTAAGAAGAGGTAGAGAAGTTTTGGGAGAATGACCATTTTTATAAGAGAGGTGCGACCCGCCATGGAGAGTGGGAGTGCAATCCACCTAGTGACACTACTAATTATACTGTCCAACGCTCTGCCATAATTGAGGCGCATCAGCTCCTCCCAATCCGCAGTGTCATATATATCCCCAAGTATTTAACTTCGGACGCGCACCATTCAATTGGGAAGTCAGGCTGAAACTCTGTGACCGAGGATGTAAGCGGAAATATCTGAGATTTTGCCCAGTTAATGTGTATTCCAGAAAGTCCCCCGAACCGCACAAACTCGCGCAACAGTGGATTAAGGTTCTGCTGAGGGTCTTTAACATATAGAGTGACATCATCTGCATATAGAGAAATTAGGATGGGGCGTAGTTGACACCTCAGTGCCTTATCTTGATGATGTTGCCTGATGCGGGCAGCGAGAGGTTCTATCGCAAGCGCGAAAAGGAGTGGGGACAGGGGACAGCCTTGGCGAGTGCCTCGCGTGATAGTGAAGGGGGCGGAGACATGCCCGTTAATCAGAACCCTGGCCGAGGGGGAAGTATACAGCAGTCTTATCCAAGATGAGAAACCCTTAGGCATACCCATATTTTGAAGTATGAGGAAGAGGTAATCCCACTCAACGGAATCGAAGGCCTTGGTAGCGTCCAAAAAGACCGCCACCAGTGGCAGTTGTGGATCAACATTCTGCAGAATGGAGAAAAGGGTACGAAGGTTGTGCGATGTTGCTCTGCCAGGAATGAATCCTGCTTGATCTGGCAGCACCAATTTGTCCATTAGTAAACTGAGTCTGTTAACCAGAACCTTGGCAAGTATCTTCATGTCATTATTCAGCAATGAAAGAGGCCGGTAAGAATCAACCAGATCAGCAGGCTTACCGGGTTTGAGAAGCGTGGTAATAAGGACCTCTCTAAGGGACTCAGGGAGGAGCTCGCTCTCCTGCGCCTCATCATACACCTCCTTCAATATAGGAGTTAGCTGTTCAGCGTTTGCTTTGTAGAAATCGATAGGGAGGCCGTCGGGCCCTGGGGCCTTTCCCGATTACATTTGCATAATTGCTGTCTTTATTTCATCAGTGCTTAGGGGTGCTGCCAAAAATTCCCGCTGGTTATTCCCAAGCCAGCCAAGAGTGATATCACTCAGGAATGCGGAAAAATCAGGGGGTTGTGTCCTGTGAGTGCTATAGAGGTCGGAATAATGTGCTATAAAGACATCAAGAATGTTCTGGCTGTCTCTGTGACGTATGCCACCGCTATCTTGGATCTCCAATACATGGTTGGAGAATTGGGGCGTACAGATCTCCATGGCCAGAGCCCTACCAGGCCGACCACCCTCCCCGTATTTGCGAGCAGTGTAATATTTCCCCCTGAAGCGCAATTCCCTCTCAGCTGTCTCTCTGTAGTCAGTCAATTTATCCCTGAACAAGGCATGTAAAGCCCCGGTTGTATCACCAGCCATGCCGTCTTCTAAATGTTTCAACTTGCCTTCAAGTCTATGCAAGTAGTTACGGATGTCTCGCAAGACCCCGAAACTCTTAGCAATGCAGAAGCCCTTCATGGTAACTTTGAAGGCCTCCCAGACAACTCCCATCTGTGTGACCGAGCCTATGTTTCTGTGAAAGAACTCTGAGATCTCTGTACCAAGTTCCGCCCTAAATGCTGAGTCTAGTAACGCATCTGGCAGGAGCCTCCAGCTTCTAGGGGAAGAATGCGAGTCCGGAGGAACCAGCGTCATACGAACCGGCGCATGATCCGCGAAAGTCTTGGCCAGATGGTCTACTCCAATGATCCATGGACTCACCCCGCGAGAGACAATCCAATAATCCAAACGAGCCCAAGTCGCATGCATTGTAGTATGATGTGTCCCCTCCAACACACCAGGGTGGACATGTCTCCATGCATCAATAAGGCAGTGGTCTGTGAGAATGTCTGATAAGAGGTTACGTGTTTTTGTGAAGTGATGTGGAAGGGGGTTAGACCTGTCCTGAGAGGGCTGAAGGGTCGTGTTAAAGTCTCCACCCCAAAGAACATGCGTAGAGCCAACATTAAGGATGCGCCCCCAAAGGGCGGTGAAAAAATCAGGGTCGTCCACATTGGGACCATAACAACAGATGAGGGTCACTGAATGTGACCCCAGCTGTCCCCAAGCCATGCAGCTTCACCCCTGTGAAACATGTTCCATCCCGCCGAGTATGAAAGGGACATTTTTTCTAACGAGAATAGCAGTACCTCTGGAATATGTTGAATATGAGGAGAATACCCTGTGTTACGCCCATTTACTAGCAAAGGCGGGAGGGCGATGTGGGTCAAAGTGTGTTTCTTGTATCATAGCAATATGAATATGATGTCTGTCTAAGTTCGCTAAAATCTGGGGACGCTTACGGGGATCTCCCAGACCTCTGACATTCCACGTAAGTAAATGTATTTTTTGCACTTCAGAAGTAGGAGCCATGAATATGTGTTCGAGCTGATGTCTGATGGATGATTGGTGTAGCAATATGTGTGTAAACAAAGTACAGTATCCAAATGTTTATAAGCTGAGCAGGTGTTAACAATAAGAAAAAAGCCAACGAAGTCCCACCCACCCCCTCCCACATCAGCATCCCAATTGTGCCGGTATTGGAGAACCCAACCAAAGTCCCTTCCCTCACAACCCATTATTGTCCAAATCAAAACACGTAAAAACTAGGGGCGCACCCAGGGGGGGGTCAACCAGAGGCTCACGATATGTACCCTTCTCCAATGAGTGGCAGGAACTGCTCTCCAAAGAGAGAGAAGTGTAGGAGGGGGGTACTTGGCATTGCCCATATCATAGTCATTAAGCATGCCTTACCACAGTGATGTATGAGTGTCTCTCAGAATACTTAGCCGACTCACGTATGACAGCTGCAACTTGTCCGGGAGCAGTGACGCAAGTCATCCGGTCAGTAGGCCGCAGGATTGTAGATACAGCTCGGAGGCGGTCTGAAAGCGGCCCGGATTAAGAGGAGAACATCAGGTAGCGGAGTGAAGGGAAGCAGGGGCAGCAAGTTCCTCACTCCGATGTTGGAGAAGTAGCTCTGGAAGAGCGACCAGCGTCTTCCCGCTGCGAAGAGTGTTTTTTGATGCTCCTTAGGAAGTCGTCAACCTGCTGAACATTGGAGAAGAAATGTTGTTTTCCTTGATGTGTGACGCGGAGGCTGGCAGGATACAGTAGAGCAAAGTCGATCTGTGCCTTACGTAGCTTCTGTTTAGCTGGGAGGAATTTCCGGCGGGCCTCCTGGACAGCGACCGTGAAGTCGGGATATATGGTGAAACCTACACCCTCAAACTGTAAATCCTTGCACTCCCTGGCCAATCTCAGGGCAGCATCACGGTCTCGAAAGTTAAGGAGGCGAGCTATGATGGGACGCGGGTTACTACCTGGAGGAGGGCGTGGGCCCAGGGAGTGGTGCGCACGCTCCACTATCAGGTGTGATGAAAAAGCGTCAGCGCCAAATGTGGTCGTCAGGAGACGCTTGACGAAGTCCTCCATTCGCCCAGTGTTGGCACTCTCCGGAATTCCCACGACGCGGATGTTACTGCGCCTACTGCGCGCCTCTAAATCCTAATTTTTGGTGGAAATTACTTTAAGAAGCTTGTCCATCTGTGTGACCTGCTGCTTCACCTGTGTAGTGGTGTCTTCATTGTCCGAAATGTGTCGTTCTGCCTCTTTGATCTTCTCATCGTGCTTATCTAGCTTTTGGACTATGAAGTCCACGCGACTGTTCATAGTGTCCATTTTACTGGAAAGGGCAGAGAGGCTTTGCTGCATGGACAATAGCAGATTCTTCACCTCTGCGTCCTGTGTGACACGTGGGGACGGCGCTCGCTCCGCCGCAGGCAGATCCCGCTCCTCCGATCTGTCACGCTGTGTGGTTTTCCTCGCCTCAAAGGGCAGTTTAGCCTGCTTACCATCCGCTCTGCCCATCTTGCGATGATTGTGGGCGGTTGTCGTTAAATGAACCCCCGCTGAGACTTGAGACAGCGTGCCTGTTCAACAAGGCCAGCAACAGAACGTGCGATCAGGTGCGGCGCGGACCAACACACCTACAGAGGTCCGTGTTGTTGTTTGCAGTCGAGCTCCAGGCACACACCCCCAGCAAGAGGAGTCTGTATTCAGCACCGCAGGAGGGTTCAAGGGTGCGCTCAACGGGCCCACGGTCAGCGGAGGGAGGGGCTAGTCAGGAGTGTGGCCGCAGGGTTGTAGATTTCAGAGCCCCTCAAAGTGTTGGCAACTTGAAGAGAGGGAAAGACAAAAACGTAGCTCTGCAGGCAGTCGAAATGGGCCTCTAGGCCCTTGTGAGGCGAGACAGGGCGCCAGAGTTCAAGCGCAGCTCCGCTGAATAATTAGCTGGGGGATCATTGTTGCAGGGCAGGTGCGCCTCCCGCCTATACCGGCCGCCACAGGCCAGCAGGCTCACAGGGTCAACGCCTCAGTGTCAGCGCAGCGATAGGAAGCAGCAGGTGGCGGGCATGAGAGGGCGCAATGCCTCAGAAGTAGCGCCAGTAAGAGAGAGTGCTGTGCCCCAGGCCCCGGTTTGTAGATGCGTGGAGTTCCGAAGTGCCCGTGCGGCAGGGGGCCGCTGAGGACGCAGGGCGGGAAGGCAATCGTCCGGGCAGGGGGTAAGGCCGCATATATGCATGCAGCTGAAAATGCGGCCGTCTGCCACGAGGGCACCATCCAAGGCGGAAGGCACTCCTGGAAACGCGGGGCAAATGAAGGCCCGGCCATCCGCCGCCCGGTCACAACCGCCCCCGCAGCCTGCGAAACACGTGGGATCCACGGGCCTCTCCTGGAAACGCCAGCCAGGTGACCCCTCCGCACCGAGCAGCCCAGCGCTTTGTTCAACAGTTTAGCGGGGTGCCCAGTCGTCCAGAGGCGTCCGATCATGCTGCAAATTGCCTCGGAGCTGGAGAAGAGTTACAGGAGCAGGTGGCAGGCGTTTATTTGAAGATAAGTCGGCTGCAATCAGGATAAATGAAGGATGGTGCCGCCAAGTGTCAAGAGCCTCACGGGTGTGCGGCCATCTTGATCATGCGCCACCTAGCGCCCCCCACCTACTTGTTAGTTTAGTAGATTTCATCTGTCTTATTTGACATTGATATTGACAACCTGGTATGCTCTCCAGTTTTTTCTCTTACTGTCAAACAAAAGCATTTTATCAATATTTTTTCACTGTGTGTGGTGTTTTGTAGAATTAGAGGGGATGACAGGTAAACAGACACAACTCTTTACCAGTTATAGGGCAGTGTTCGTAGTGCCGTAAAATTGGTGACACTAGCACACTTTGTAAGATATTAGATTTCCTTTTTTGCGCCTCATTTCATTATATATTTTCTTATAATTTTGCTCATTTAAATTGCATGCTGGTTGTATTATGCCACGGGTTAAGATCTAGACAAGGTGGGAAAGGGGTCTCTTAGTCTTCCCTCACAATTCTGTGGAAGAGAGCTTTCCCCATGATACCAGACATCTCTGCCCATCCGGAAGGTCTAGTGTAACCATAATGTACACACAGGCATGGTAGCCTGGAATGTTTGACTTCTAGCTCCACTGGAACTAAGTACTCAGCCACTAGGCTTTTATATGTGTGACATTTTCCATTTGCTTTGTATACGGTTTAACACAGTGAGGCAAAATGCTGTGGCATGTTTTAAGCAGCTCCGTGGGATCAGTACCTGATTAAGCAATATGTATGCCTTGGCTCACATTGTGTCCTTTCAAGACATGTAATACTGTTGTTATGATCAACATTCTACCCGTATGTAATTTAAATTTTACTATGTCTAAGGTATCAAGTGATTTCTCTTTCTCTAAAGGTGATGGGGCACAGTGTAATTGTATCCTGGCCGTGACAGAGACCCAGAGGGGGTGAAACGCATTGCCGCAATAAATCTGTTGAGGGAATTGGAACTTGTGGTGTGTGAGTCTTTCTGGGGTTTTCATCTCGTGACTCAGTTTTTTTTTGCATTTAAACTGGTCCTGCACCCGTGTACTTGCACTGATACCGTCTGGTGGACACGTTTGGGCTACTGCAGGATCTCCGTTTCAAATATATATATATATATATATATATTATCTACTGGCGGTCGCCAGTAGATAGTTATAGTTACAACCTATTATCCATAGGAAATCCGCGACATTCTATTTGAAATAACTCTCTTGCCGGTTGACGTATCTTCGCAAAATTTTCAAACTTTATGGCCCGCTCCGGTCCGCTCCTACCCTGAAAGTCTCGGGGGATTCGTCAAGCGGGGGCCGAGAAAAGGGGGTCCCAAAACGCGTTTTCCCCATGCAATTTTCCATAGGAAACTTTAGACACGGCTACAGCCCGAACTGCTGAACGGAATTACACCAAATTTGGCAAAGAGGTAGTTCTTGGTTCAGAAAGAACCCTTTTTGTTAAATGGTGTAAATCCGTTCAGTAGTTGCTGAGAAAATCAAAAGTAAAAAGATAGTGATATCTAGGGCCGCGGATCCTCCCGAGCACGAGCTGGATGTTAATTGGCTGTCAGCTGGCTGTCAACATTCCGATTCAGGAAATGTTGGCAGCCATTTTATCCTCGGTAGAACCGAGGGACAGAAACAAGTGCGCAAAGCGCACAAAGGGGGCAGGGTAGAAACACCCTGACCCCCTAGGTCTGCTCAGGGGGTCCCACAAGGACCCCCTGGGCAAAATGTTTTTTTTTTTTTTTTTTTTTAAATCGGCAGGATGCGCTCAGGGAGCGCGAACCCTGCCAAAAAAAAAAAAAATCGAAGCGCGGTCTCCCGCGCTTCGAGGTTAATTGGCCCCGGGTAGGCCAAGTCCCGGGGGCATGCTGGGGGGGGTTAAATTTATGTGTGGGGGGCCTCTAAGGGCCCCCAAGCCCGGGGACCACCACCCCCGGGGCTTTATGTATAATGAAGCGGGAGGGCTCTGAGCCCTCCCGCAGCCCCGAGGACCACCACCTCCCGGGGCTTCTTTTTTAAATTAAAAACCTGTGTGGGGGGCTCCAGCCCCACACGCCCGAGGACCACCACCTCCCCGGGGCACTAAGAAAAATTAAAATGGGGGTCCGTTTTGGACCCCAAGCCCCGGGGACCACCACCTCCCCGGGGCTGTGCACTGAATGGGAGGGGGCCGCGCGGCCCCCTCCTGGAGCCCTTGATGGCCCTGGGGACCACCATCCCCCAGGGCCGGCTCCTGCAGTGTCCCGGGGTGCCTACCCCGGTACACTGCTGTTTGCAATGACAGGACGGGAGCCTCGCGGCTCCCGTCCTGTCATTGCAAACTTGCTTTGGATATTGGAAGAGAGGCAGGAAACCTGCTCTCTCTTCCAATATCCAAAGCCGATGCTTTCCACATGGGGAGCAGCATGTTAGCTGCCCCCATGTGTAAAAGCAATGCCGGCTCCCGTAGGACACGGGGAGCCGGCGGGACTGTGGGGGTTTGGGGACCCCCACAGTCCCTAACGAGAGGCCAGGCCCGGGGGATGGGGTCCCCGGGGCCATAAGTGGCCACGGAGGGGAGCCACGCAGCCCCCCTCCCCAAAGGAAAAAAAAAAAAAAAAGTGCAAGGCCGGCCCCGGGGATGGGGTCCCCGGGGCCTTAAATGGCCTGAGGAGGGGGGCCACGCAGCCCCCTCCAAATAAGAAAAAAAGAGGCCATGCCCGGGGGATGGGGTCCCCGGGGCCAATACAGGCCCAGGGAAGGGGGGCCACGCGGCCCCCTTCCCGTTTTTATTTTATTTTAATTTTAAAAAAGGGGTAAGGCCCTGGGGGATGGGGTCCCCAGGGCCTAAAAATAGGAAAAAGGAAGGGGGCCACACAGCCCCCTTCAGGAAAAAAAAAAAAAAAACGATCGGGCCGCAGGCCCGCCCCTTCCTTCACCACTCAGCAAACGCGCCCCCTGGCGCGTTTGCAGAGAGGCGAATTCCCCTTGAATACTGGGGGTCCCTGGGGGCCAACTAGCCCACCAGGAACCTCCAGTATGCGCCAGAGGCTGCCTTGCAGAGAGGTGTACAGAGGCCACGCCCCTTTTACACCTCTCTGCAACGCAGCTCTGTGGCGCTTTGGAGGTATATGGTGGGCTAGTTGCACCCCAGGGACCCTCAGGATTCAAGGGGAGTTAATCCCCCGACTTAAAACGCGCCACGGGGCGCGTTTGCACAGTGGTGAAGGGAGGGGCGGGGCTTCAGGTGACATGTGTGCAAACAGGCCCCGTGGCTCATTTTAAGATGGGGAATTAAATCCCCTTCAATCCTGAGGGTCCCTGGGGGCCAACTAGCCCAACAGGTACGTCCAGAAAGCGCCACAGAGCTGCGTTGCAGAGAGGTGTAAAAGGGGTGTGGCCTCTGTACATGTCTCTGCAACGCAGCCCCTGGCGCATACTGGAGGTTACTGGTGGGCTAGTTGGCCCGTAGAGACCCTCATGATTCAAGGGACTTAATCCCCCAACTTAAAACGCGCCACGGGCGCGTTTGCACAGATGTTACCTCAGGCCCGCCCCTCCCTTCACCATTGTGCAAATATTCCTCTAAAATCAGCCGAAATCCGAATTCTGATTTACTCACCTGTTATCAGGAGAGACCTCAGTGCTGCATCTTTCAGCCCAGTACTGGTCCTCAAAAGTAATTTTAACCGTACTTACCGGTAACTTGAATTTCCTTCATAGGCTAACATTGACTGGTTTCACTTGGAAATTCTTCTAAGTGTGGAGTTTTGGAACTTTAAAATATTCCTCTAAAATCAGCCGAAATACGAATTCCGATTTACTCACCTGTTATCAGGAGAGACCTCAGTGCTGCATCTTTCAGCCCAGTACTGATCCTCAAAAGTAATTTTAACCGTACTTACCAGTAACTTGAATTTCCTTCCATAGGATATCATTGCCTGCTTTTTGCTGAAAAGTTTCTAAGTGTTGAGTTTTGAAACATACAAATATTCCTCTAAAATCAGCCGAAATCCGAATTCTGATTTACTCACCTGTTATCAGGAGAGACCTCAGTGCTGCATCTTTCAGCCCAGTACTGGTCCTGAAAAGTAATTTTAATCGTACTTACCAGTAACTTGAATTTCCTTCCATAGGCTAACATTGACTGGTTTCACTTGGAAATTCTTCTAAGTGTGGAGTTTTGGAACTTTAAAATATTCCTCTAAAATCAGCCGAAATACGAATTCCGATTTACTCACCTGTTATCAGGAGAGACCTCAGTGCTGCATCTTTCAGCCCAGTACTGATCCTCAAAAGTAATTTTAACCGTACTTACCAGTAACTTGAATTTCCTTCATAGGCTAACATTGACTGGTTTCACTTGGAAATTCTTCTAAGTGTGGAGTTTTGGAACTTTAAAATATTCCTCTAAAATCAGCCGAAATACGAATTCCGATTTACTCACCTGTTATCAGGAGAGACCTCAGTGCTGCATCTTTCAGCCCAGTACTGGTCCTGAAAAGTAATTTTAACCGTACTTACCAGTAACTTGAATATCCTTCCATAGGCTAACATTGACTGGTTTCACTTGGAAATTCTTCTAAGTGTGGAGTTTTGGAACTTTAAAATATTCCTCTAAAATAAGCCGAAATCGAGAATTACGATTTACTCACCTGTTATCAGGAGAGACCTCAGTGCTGCATCTTTCAGCCCAGTACTGGTCCTGAAAAGTAATTTTAACCGTACTTACCGGTAACTTGAATTTCCTTCATAGGCTAACATTGACTGGTTTCACTTGGAGATTCTTCTAAGTGTGGAGTTTTGGAACTTTAAAATATTCCTCTAAAATCAGCCGAAATCCGAATTCCGATTTACTCACCTGTTATCAGGAGAGACCTCAGTGCTGCATCTTTCAGCCCAGTACTGATCCTCAAAAGTAATTTTAACCGTACTTACCGGTAACTTGAATTTCCTTCCATAGGATATCATTGCCTGCTTTTGCTGAAAAAGTTTCTAAGTGTTGATTTTTGAAACATACAAATATTCCTCTAAAATCAGCCGAAATCCGAATTCTGATTTACTCACCTGTTATCAGGAGAGACCTCAGTGCTGCATCTTTCAGCCCAGTACTGGTCCTGAAAAGTAATTTTAATCGTACTTACCAGTAACTTGAATTTCCTTCCATAGGCTAACATTGACTGGTTTCACTTGGAAATTCTTCTAAGTGTGGAGTTTTGGAACTTTAAAATATTCCTCTAAAATCAGCCGAAATCCGAATTACGATTTACTCACCTGTTATCAGGAGAGACCTCAGTGCTGCATCTTTCAGCCCAGTACTGGTCCTGAAAAGTAATTTTAACCGTACTTACCGGTAACTTGAATTTCCTTCATAGGCTAACATTGACTGGTTTCACTTGGAAATTCTTCTAAGTGTGGAGTTTTGGAACTTTAAAATATTCCTCTAAAATCAGCTGAAATACGAATTCCGATTTACTCACCTGTTATCAGGAGAGACCTCAGTGCTGCATCTTTCAGCCCAGTACTGATCCTCAAAAGTAATTTTAACCGTACTTACCGGTAACTTGAATTTCCTTCATAGGCTAACATTGACTGGTTTCACCTGGAAATTCTTCTAAGTGTGGAGTTTTGGAACTTTAAAATATTCCTCTAAAATCAGCCGAAATACGAATTCCGATTTACTCACCTGTTATCAGGAGAGACCTCAGTGCTGCATCTTTCAGCCCAGTACTGATCCTCAAAAGTAATTTTAACCGTACTTACCAGTAACTTGAATTTCCTTCCATAGGATATCATTGCCTGCTTTTTGCTGAAAAAGTTTCTAAGTGTTGATTTTTGAAACATACAAATATTCCTCTAAAATCAGCCGAAATCCGAATTCTGATTTACTCACCTGTTATCAGGAGAGACCTCAGTGCTGCATCTTTCAGCCCAGTACTGGTCCTGAAAAGTAATTTTAATCGTACTTACCAGTAACTTGAATTTCCTTCCATAGGCTAACATTGACTGGTTTCACTTGGAAATTCTTCTAAGTGTGGTGTTTTGGAACTTTAAAATATTCCTCTAAAATCAGCCGAAATCCGAATTACGATTTACTCACCTGTTATCAGGAGAGACCTCAGTGCTGCATCTTTCAGCCCAGTACTGGTCCTGAAAAGTAATTTTAACCGTACTTACCGGTAACTTGAATTTCCTTCATAGGCTAACATTGACTGGTTTCACTTGGAAATTCTTCTAAGTGTGGAGTTTTGGAACTTTAAAATATTCCTCTAAAATCAGCCGAAATCCGAATTCCGATTTACTCACCTGTTATCAGGAGAGACCTCAGTGCTGCATCTTTCAGCCCAGTACTGATCCTCAAAAGTAATTTTAACCGTACTTACCGGTAACTTGAATTTCCTTCATAGGCTAACATTGACTGGTTTCACTTGGAAATTCTTCTAAGTGTGGAGTTTTGGAACTTTAAAATATTCCTCTAAAATCAGCCGAAATACGAATTCCGATTTACTCACCTGTTATCAGGAGAGACCTCAGTGCTGCATCTTTCAGCCCAGTACTGGTCCTGAAAAGTAATTTTAACCGTACTTACCGGTAACTTGAATTTCCTTCATAGGCTAACATTGACTGGTTTCACTTGGAAATTCTTCTAAGTGTGGAGTTTTGGAACTTTAAAATATTCCTCTAAAATCAGCCGAAATACGAATTCCGATTTACTCACCTGTTATCAGGAGAGACCTCAGTGCTGCATCTTTCAGCCCAGTACTGGTCCTGAAAAGTAATTTTAACCGTACTTACCGGTAACTTGAATTTCCTTCATAGGCTAACATTGACTGGTTTCACTTGTAAATTCTTCTAAGTGTGGAGTTTTGGAACTTTAAAATATTCCTCTAAAATAAGCCGAAATACGAATTCCGATTTACTAACCTGTTATCAGGAGAGACCTCAGTGCTGCATCTTTCAGCCCAGTACTGATCCTGAAAAGTAATTTTAACCGTACTTACCAGTAACTTGAATTTCCTTCCATAGGATATCATTGTCTGGTTTTCAGCAGAAAAGTTTCAAAGTGTCGATTTTC
Source organism: Calotriton arnoldi (assembly GCA_963921515.1). NCBI lineage: Eukaryota > Metazoa > Chordata > Amphibia > Caudata > Salamandridae > Calotriton > Calotriton arnoldi. Next base: position 253,784 of record CAWUFW010007072.1, on the reverse strand, counting down.
ACAAACTACAAATATTCCTAAAAAATCGCCTGTATGACTTAAACGCATTCTTTCAACTGTTTACAGGAGATGCACCAGTGCTGGATCCAGGATCCAACACTGAGTAAGAAAAAGTAACGATAACAGTTTTTAACTTCTAAGTGAATTTCCTTCCATAGGATAACATTGGTGATTCTATGAGAAAAAGTTTCTAAGTGTGAACTTTTAAAGTACAATAATATTCCTTAAAAATCACGACTGTAACCAAAACGCTTTTACTCAACTGTTTACAGGAGATGTCCCAGGACTGAATCTAGGATCCAGTAATGTGGTTAGAAAAGTAATCCATAAAGTAACTAATTGCATTTAACTAGAAATTCACATTGAGCTGAATGTTGCATTGTGTTTGAAAATGTGTTGCCCATTGCAACAACTGTAACTACTGTACTTAAAAGTCTATTGCCTATGTGCAAAGTAATTAAACTAAAGTAATTCATTCTGAGAAAGTATTTTTTGTAATGTAATGTATAATGTAATTACAATGTAATTTAAAAAATAAAATATGTAAAAAAAAATTGTTTCTAAAAAATTTGGAAATCAGTATGAAAAAAATGTATATAACAATTAATACATTTAAAAATTGTCATTTACAAATCCTTTGAAATTCACTGAAAAAACTGTAGGTTTCAGACATGTTATAGTTACAAATTAGCATTTAAAAAACCTTTGAAATTCACTGAAAAAACCATAGGTTTCAGGGACGTTATAGTTACAAATTAGCATTTAAAAAACCTTTGAAATTCACTGAAAAAACCATAGGTTTTAGGGACAGTTATAGTTAGTTGGACATTGCACTCGTACAAAACCCGTGAAATTCCCCCGTTATAGTTAGTCCAGCTAACTATAACTCGCGCCCCGCAATGCACTGCTGATGACGTCACATATTACATCACTCATGACATGGTCAGTGACATCACTGATGACATCACTGATGACATCTCAAATGACATCACTGATGACATCATCCACGTGATAATCTCATGCACCTCCTCACACCCTAATATAACCTTTGATACACCCACTCTAAATTACAGACTGCCATTCGCAAAACCATAGACACTCCAACACCAATAACTACATACCCACTCACTGATTCTTAGGTCTACGCACACACCCACTCACTCACCCGTACAGTCACTCATACTTACGGTCACTCAGTACAGGACTATCATATGCACTCATACTCCTATATAGACACTCAAACACCGCCACTCATCCATAGAGGTACTCACACACCTAGTCAGTCATGCAAATAATTAAACACACTACCATTTACTCACCTATACAGTTATACACACACCAGATCACTTACTCATACAAATAGTAGCACATTCTTACGCTCTTATACAATCACTGATACAAGCACACACTCATCCATACAGCCACTATCACAATCACTCACTCTCGCTTATAGCTATTTATATACTCCAACACACATATATACTGCCTTTCACATATGTAGTTACTCACACATGTACCACTGGGACATACATTCACTCACTAACACACTCTTACACACACTTACACACCCATACAGTCTATCACAGTTGCACTCTTGAAACCATCCACCCAGTGAATCACCCACTCACACATCTATGCACAGAGTTGCACACACCCCTCCCACACAAACACTCAGGCACCCATACAGATACTCAGACAAGCATTCAATAACTCATATAGACACTCATGTAGCTATTCACAAACACATGCAGCCACTTACACAGCAACAGACAGACGGATACAGACATTCACCCAGTTTAGTCACTAACCCATGCATTCAGTAAGATACGTTAAATCACTCACTTATAGAGTCAGTCACGCACCTACTAAATCATCCATACAGACACTTACACACCCACTCATTCTTCAATACGTCTTTTCCTATATATATTAAAAATATTTAAACTTTACAGAAACACACAGTCACTGGATGATGTCATCAGTGATGTCATCAGTGATGTCATTTGAGATGTCATCAGTGATGTCATCAGTGATGTCACTGACCATGTCATGAGTGATGTAATATGTGACGTCATCAGCAGTGCATTGCGGGGCGCGAGTTATAGTTAGCTGGACTAACTATAACGGGGAATTTCACGGGTTTTGTATGAGTGCAATGTCCAACTAACTATAACTGTCCCTAAAACCTATGGTTTTTTCAGTGAATTTCAAAGGTTTTTAAATGCTAATTTGTAACTATAACGTCCCTGAAACCTATGGTTTTTTCAGTGAATATATATATATATATATATATATATATATATTATCTACTGGCGGTCGCCAGTAGATAGTTATAGTTAGGACCTATTTTCCATAGGAAATCCGCAACATTCTATTTGAAATAACGTTGGCGCCGGTTGACGAATCTTCGCGAAAGTTTCCAACTTGTTGGGGCGCTCCGGTCCGCTCCTATCCTGAAAGTCTTGGGGTGATTCGTCAAGCGGGGGCCGAGAAAAAAGGGGGGTCCCAAAACGTGTTTTCCCCATTCATTTTTCCATAGGAACCTTTAGTCGCAGCTACAGCCCGAACTGCTGAACGGAATTACACCAAATTTGGCAAAGAGGTAGCCCTTGGTTCAGTGTTGTGCCTTTTGCTTAACTTAAATGGTGTAAATCCGTTCAGTAGTTCCTGAGAAAATCACAAGTAAAATCACATATATATCTAGGGCCGCGTCGGATCCGCGCACCCTGAGCGCACCCTGCGCGCACCGTCCCGATCACGAGCTGCATGCTAATTGGCTGTCAACTGGCTGTCAACACTCCAAATCAGGAAGTGTTGGCAGCCATTTTATCCCTCGGTAGAACCGAGGCACAGAAACAAGTGCGCAAAACGCACAAAGGGGGCAGGGTAGAAACACCCTGACCCCCTAGGTCTGCTCAGGGGGACCCACAAGGACCCCCTGGGCAGAAAAAAGCATTTTTTTTTTTTAAATCGGCGGGATGCGCTTAGGGTGCGCGGATCCCGCTGAAAAAAAAAAATCGAAGCGCGGTCTCCTGCACTTCGATGCAATTTTGCCCTTGGGTGGCCCAAGTCCCGGGGGCATGCGGGGGTGGGTTTATATTTTATGGGGGGGCCTCTAAGGCCCCCCAAGCCCCGGGGACCACCACCCCCCGGGGCTTTAAATAAAAAATGGTGCGGGAGGGCTCTCCGCCCTCCCGCATCCCCGGGGACCGCCACTCCCCGGGGCTTCTTTTTTAAATTTTTAATAACCTGTGTGGGGGGGCTCCAGCCCCCCCACATGCCCCGGGGACCGCCACCTCCCCGGGGCACTTAGAAAATAAATTTGGGGGTCCGTTTCGGACCCCCGAAGCCCCGGGGACCACCACCTCCCCGGGGCTGTGCAATTGAAGGGAGGGTGGCCCCCCTCCTGGAGCCTGTGGTGGCCCTGGGGACCACCACCCCCAGGGCCGGCTCCTGCAGTGTCCCGGGGTGCCTACCCCCGGGACACTGCTGATTGCAATGGCAGGACGGGAGCCTCGCGGCTCCCGCCCTGTCATTGCAAACTGCTTTGGATTTTGGAAGCGAGAGCAGGGAAACCTGCTCTCTCTTCCAAAATTCAAAGCAAATTGCTTTTCCATATGGGGGGCTGCATGTCAGCAGCTCCCCATGTGGAAAAGCAATGCCGGCTCCCGCAGGACGCGGGGAGGCGGCGGGACCGTGGGGGAGTTGGGGTCCCCCCACGGTCCCCAAAGGATAGGGCCAGCCCCGGGGGATGGGGTCCCCGCGGCAAGTAGTGGCCCAGGAGGGGGGCCACGCGGCCCCCCTCCCCCAAATTAACATAAAAAAAATAAATAAAAAAAAAGGCCGGCCCCGGGGGATGGGGTCCCCGGGGCCTAAGGAGGCCTGAGGAGGGGGGCAACGCAGCCCCCCTCCATGAAAATTTAAAAAAAAAGAAAAGGTGGCAATGACCCGGGGGATGGGGTTTCCGGGCCAAAATTGGCCACGGGAGGGGGGCCCACGCGGTCCCCTTCCCGTTACTTTTTAAAAAAATAAATAAAAGGGGGTCAGGCCCTGGGGGATGGGGTCCCCAGGGCCCAAAATAATTAAAAAGAAGGGGGGCCACACAGCCCCCTTTTTAAAAAAAGAAATCAACAAAAAAAAATCCGGCATCGTGCCGGAGGCCACGCCCCCTCCTTGGCAGCACTCTGCAAATGCGCCCCCTGGCGCGTTTGGAAAGGGGGAACGAATTCCCCTTGAATACTGGGGGTCCCTGGGGGCAAACTAGCCCACCAGGAACCTCCAGTATGCGCCAGGGGGCTGCGTTGCAGAGAGGTGCTCTGAGGCCACGCCCCTTTTTACACCTCTCTGCAACGGTGCTCTGTGGCGCTTAATGGAGGTAGCTGGTGGGCTAGTTGCACCCCAGGGACCCTCAGGATTCAAGGGGAGGTAATCCCCCGACTTAAAATGCACCACGGGGTGCGTTTGCACAGTGGTGAAGGGAGGGGGTGGGGCTTGAGGTGACATGTGTGCAAACAGGCCCCGTGGCGCGTTTTAAGATGGGGAATTAAATCCTCTTCAATCCTGAGGGTCCCTGAGGGCCAACTAGCCCACCAAGGTACGTCCAGAAAGCGCCACAGAGCTGCGTTGCAGAGAGGTGTAAAAGGGCGTGGCTTCAGAACACCTCTCTGCAACGCAGCCCCTGGCGCATATTGGAGGTTCCTGGTGGGCTAGTTGGGCTCCAGGGACCCTCGGGATTGAGGAGGAATTAATTCTCCAACTTAAAACGCGCCACAGGGCGTATTTGCAGACATGTCACCTCAGGCCCCACCCCCTTCCTTCACCATTGTGCAAATATTCCTCTAAAATCAGCCGAACTACGAATTCCGATTTACTCACCTGTTATCAGGAGAGACCTCAGTGCTGCATCTTTGAGCCCAGTACAGATCCTGAAAAGTAATTCTAACCGTACTTACCAGTAACTTGAATTTCCTTCCATAGGCTAACATTGACTGGTTTCACTTGGAAATTCTTCTAAGTGTGGAGTTTTGGAACTTTATAATATTCCTCTAAAATCAGCCGAACTACGAATTCCGATTTACTCACTTGTTATCAGGAGAGAACCCAGTGCTGCATCTTTTAGCCCAGCACTGACCCTGAAAAGTAATTCTAACCGTACTTACCAGTAACTTGTATTTCCTTCCATAGGAATCCATTGTCTGGTTTTCAGCAGAAAAGTTTCAAAGTGTCAATTTTCACAAATTACAAATATTCCTTAAAAATCGCCTGTATGACTTTAACGCATTCTTTCAACTGTTTTCAGGAGATGCACCAGTGCTGGATCCAGGATCCACCACTGAGTAAGAAAAAGTAACGATAACACTACTTACCTGCTAAGTGAATTTCCTCCCATAGGATAACATTGGTGATTCTATGTGAAAAAGTTTGTGTCAACTTTTAAAATACAATAATATTCCTTAAAAATCAATACTGTAACCAAAACGCTTTTACTCAACTGTTTACAGGAGATGTCCCAGGACTGAATCTAGGATCCAGTCCTGTGGTTAGAAAAGTAAACAAAAAAGTAACTAATTGCATTTAACTAGAAATTCTCATTGAGCTCAATGTTGCATTGTGTTTGAAATTGTGTTGCCCATTGCAACAACTGTAACTACTGTACTTAAAAGTCTATTGCCTATTTGCAAAGTATTTAAACTAAAGTAATTCATTCTGAGAAAGTATATTTTGTAATGTAATGTATAATGTAATTACAATGTCATTTAAAAATAAAATATGTAAAAATAAATAGTTTTAAAAAATGTAGTAAATCAGTATCAAAAAAATAAATATAACAATTAATACATTTTCAAATTGTCATTTACAAAACCTTTTAAATTCACTGAAAAAAACCATAGGTTTCAGACATGTTATAGTTAGGAATTAGCATTTAAAAAACCTTGAAATTCACTGAAAAAACCATAGGTTTCAGGCACGTTATAGTTAGAAATTAGCATTTAAAGAACCTTACAAATTCACTGAAAAAACCATAGGTTTTAGGGACAGTTATAGTTAGTTGGACATTGCACTCGTACAAAACCCGTGAAATTCCCCCGTTATAGTTAGTTCAGGTAACTATAACTCGCGCCCCATAATGCACTGCTGATGACGTCACATATTACATCACTCATGACATGGTAGTGACATCACTGATGACATCTCAAATAACATCACTTTTGACATCACTGATGACATCATCCACGTGATAATTTCATGCACCTCCTCACACCCTAATATAACCTTTGATACACCCACTCTAAATTACAGACTGCCATTTGCAAAACCATAGACACTCCAAAACCAATAACTACATACCCACTCACTGATTCTTAGGTCTACACACACATCCACTCACTCACCCGTACAGTCACTCATACTTACGGTCACTCAGTACAGGAATATCATATGCACTCATACTCCTATATAGACACTCAAACACCGCCACTCATACATAGAGGTACTCACACACCTAGTCAGTCATGCAAATAATTAAACACACTGACATTTATTCACCTATACAGTTATCCACACACCAGCTCACTTACTCATACAAATACTAGCACATACTTACGCTCTTATACAATCACTGATACAAGCACACACTCATCCATACAGTCACTCTCACAATCACACACTCTCGCTTATAGCTATTTATATACTCCAACACACATATATACTGCCTTTCACATATGCAGTTACTCACACATGTACCACTGGGACATACATTCACTCACTAACACACTCTTACACACACTTACCCACCCATACAGTCTATCACAGATGCACTCTTGAAACCATCCACCCAGTGAATCACCCACTCACACATCTATGCACAGAGTCGCACACACCCCACCCACACAAACACTCAGGCACCCATACAGATACTCAGACAACCAATCAATAACTCATATAGACACTCATGTAGCTATTCACAAACCCATGCAGCCACTTACACAGCAACAGACAGACGGATACAGACATTCACCCAGTTTAGTCACTAACCCATGCATTCAGTAAGATACGTTTAATCACTCACTTATAGAGTTAGTCACGCACCTACTAAATCATCCATACAGACACTTATACACCCACTCATTCTTCAATACGCCTTTCCCTATATATATTAAAAATATTTAAACTTTACAAAAACACACAGTCACTGGATGATGTCATCAGTGATGTCATTTGAGATGTCATCAGTGATGTCATCAGTGATGTCACTGACCATGTCATGAGTGATGTAATATGTGACGTCATCAGCAGTGCATTGCGTGGGCGTGAGTTATAGTTACCTGAACTAACTATAACGGGGGAATTTCACGGGTTTTGTACGAGTGCAATGTCCAACTAACTATAACTGTCCCTAAAACCTATGGTTTTTTCAGTGAATATATATATATATACACACGCACACACATATATATATGCATTATATATATATATAATGCATTTTATTGCTAAAAATTAAATATAATTAATGGATCATTTTGTTATGTTTTTATATGTAATAATTTGCTTACATTTAACAAAACATTACATAATTAAAAAAAATTGCCAAATTTACTACTACTATGGAGGAAATCAAAATGTTCATAAAGGTGGGTATTGTGGTTTAATTATTGACTGAAAATTTACATTTATAAATAAATAAAAATATTTCAATTATATAATACGCATTTAATTTGACAAGTTAATATGGTATAACTTTTTTATTAGTTCCAGGTTAATATCAATTATCTAAAATTATTTTACATTTAAATTTACATTGCAAATATTTACATAATAATAATTTCTTAAATAAAGCTAACCTTATTAAATTTCCCATTAATTACCTACGGGGAGATCTCCAAACCTGGTGGTAGAGATACCCACCAATATATGAAAAGGTGTTTAAGGAGAGGGTGGAGACATCAAGGGCTACACCTAAGTGTAAATCTCTACGTGGAAATGGTGAATAGCAAAATGTGGAGAGTTACACCTAGGTGAAGGAGTAGATGTACACCGGAGTAGATATAAACATGTATATTCACTTTTGGGAATTCAGCACCAAATCTTTCCATCCATGCTCTAAACTGTAATCTAACCCTTGCTGACTCCGCCAAATCTCTGGGAATCACCCTAGACCCATGATTGAACATGAGCGAACATATAAAGAACACTGCAAAGAGCGCTTTCTATAACCTAAAACTCCTGAACAAAAACAAACCCTTCCTCCCTCCAAATGATCTGAAATCTGCAACACGAGCTCTGGTGCTGTTCATAATGGACTATGCAAATGCCACCCTCACAGGCACAGCAAAATCCCACTTATCCCCCTGAGAACCACTCTAAATGCAGCAGCTAGAATGGTCACCAGAATAAATAAATAAGATCACATCTCACCCTCTCTGAAAGAAAGAATATAGCTCCCAATTGAAGCTTGTCCAGCTTCAGAACTGCATGTCTCACTCACAAAGTCCTTTACACCAGTAAACCAGCCTACTTTGCGTCCAAACTTAAGAAGGCAGGGCAGACGAGAAACCTAAGAAGCACTAACACCCTTCTTCTCATCCCACCCAAAAACTGCAAACAAAAAACTCTGGAACTCTCCTTCTTCGACAATGGCCCTAAAATCTGGAAATCCACCCCAGTATATATCAGGACTAACCCATCCTTCATAAACTTGAGACAGCGAGAGGATTTCCTCCTCAATCAGCACCTCAACCAGTTGGATAGCTATCGCCCAGTGCGATAGGGTTTCTCTACAACCGGCATCTCTTCCAGATTGATAGTAATCGTCCAGTGCAAGATAGTTTCTATACCCCGTTATTTTTGTTCCTCTTTCTGTGTCTTCCTCTAGGCCTGATTTGACTCTCAATACTGCTGTTTGCTGAACTAAATGTTGTCTGTCATCGCCATGATAATGTTATAAAGCATTCAGATACCTTCGGTCTGGCCAGCTCTATAGCAAAGCGTCACCAACAGCCTGTAACACTGTGAGTTTTTTTTTACTACAATTGGGTCAGAAACTTAATTAAAATTCATATAAGAATTCATTATCAAAAATATGCTCTTTCAATTGCAAGGCTACACTGCCCAACTTCAATATTCTTCCCTAGAAAAGCAGTATGGAAACTCAGAGGAATGTATTAAGATCTTCAGGAAAAGCTAAGGTTTTTTCATCACATGAGAAACTTGGAGAATTTTCAGGCAATCAGGAAAGATTGGTGTCAAATACCAATGCATGAGAATTTTTCAAGAGTTCTCTTTGTAGCTGAGACAAATAGAGGATTTAGAAACTCTCTGCCATATCGCTCCCCAAGTTTTATCTATGATGTCTGTGGTCAATTCCCTTTCCAATTGTTTCATGTAGGTATGCTTCTTTGGTGGGGTCAAGTTGAGTATGTAGCAATATAGCCGCAATAAAGTTTTAAAGTATAAACTCTGTACCCCAGTTCTTTTACCAAGGTGTGCTCTTTGTATGGCAACCCATGTTGGGGGATTTTCACAGTCCTGCAAGAAATATACTATCCGCGAGAGCTGAAGTGCCAACTAATAAGAATACAAGTCAGGCCTCTTAACTGTCCCTCCACAGTTGCAGCTTGGAACGTAGATATTTTAAGTATAGTTTTCCTTTATATCAGATACATTTTATGATTCTGTCAGATATCATTTTGAATACGGAAGATAGAACTCAGAATGGTAAAATCCCCAGCAGGTAATTATACCATGGTGCTACAACCATTTCATTACTTTATGAAAGCTGTTGAGAAGTCCATCTGGTAAAGTCATTATCTGTTCTGGCTATAAGTAGTCGCTAGTTGTCTAAGACCATATGGTCTAGGCCTCTTTTGACCAGTTCTCTGAGATATTTTAAGTTTTTTCCCCCTACGTAAAGCCATGTTCATCTAAAATGTGTCTAGAGGTGTTCTTGAACATGGGTAAACTTCACATTTATCTCAGTTTATCTTATACTGGGAAAACAAGGAGAGCTGGTCTATTAGCCAGATTAGATTTGGGATGGATGCATCTTTATCCTTAAAGATCACCAGAAGCTCAGTGGACTACTTATTTGAGAGACCTATATAGGGACCCACTGGCTCAGATAGGCCCCATAGAACTCTCGATCAAAAACTCCCTGTTGCTTAGTTTGCAATAAAGGAAGTAAAAGCAGTCATCGAAAGAGTAAAGTTCTCCTGTGCTGCTGGCCCTGATAACATCCCAGCAGTAATACTTAAAACGAATAGTGTTTGGTGGGCCAATGTCTACTCTTCCCTGTTTAGCTGGATTGCCATGTCTGGCCTTTATCCCCCCTCCTGGAAAGAGTCAATAGTGAAACCCATTTTAAAAAAAGGGAGCCGTACAGATCCCATACATTATAGGTTGATCAGACTTCTTGATATTTCACTAAAGATTTTTTCAAAGATTATCTTATCTAAGGTTGAAGACTGGGCCAGCAAAACCAAGAGAATTCCAATAGAGCAGGGGGGCTTTCGGGAGGGTCATTCCACCATTGATTATTGCTTTGCATTATGGTCCATTATTCGGAAGGCCCAGGAGGAAAATCAGAGGCTGTGCTGCTGTTTTGTAGACTTCAGGACAGCCTTCGATTCTGTGGATAGGTATATCCTATGGGGGAAACTTGCTGCCTGGAGGCTCCCATTAAACATCCTTAGTGTACTCCTCTTTCCACTCTGGTAATTGGGCCCAGGTAGAGTTAGATAAGTCGGGTCGCTTATCTCAAAGAATCCCCATTGACAATGGCCTTCAGCAGGGGTGCGTTTTAGCACCCCTGCTTTTTAATCTTTTTTTAGCCGACCTCCCCTCCTTTATTTCCCAATCTAACTCCTTTTCCCCCAAAATTGGGAAACAGCACATTGCCTCTCTGCTTTATGCAGATGATCTGGTGTTATTGGCTTATACCCCTATTGGTCTGCAGAGGAAATTAAATGCTCTGCAAACTTATAGTAGGCAGAACCAACTTCACATTAATTTGGAAAAGACCAAGATTTGTTTTTTGGGAAAAGAGTAAATACATTTAATTGGTATTTAGATTTACAGAAGGTGGAGCAAGCCGACCAATATAAATATTTGGGCTTAACCTTCAGGAGGAACTTGAACTGGGGTATGCATTGGGATGCCATCAAGCAGAAGGCCTTATTGCAGGACAGCTGTCTATCAAATTTTAATAGTAGATTTGGGGGACTTCCTCATCTTCCATTACTAAGGGCCTATGAGGGGAAGATACCTCCACTGGGTCTATACAGAGGAGAGATTTTTTCACTTGACCCGACATATGAATGGGACAGATTAAAAGGGGTAGTGCTTAGAAGGCTTCTATCCCTCCCCAAGGGCACTATGGTTCAGGCCATAAGGAGAGAGTGCAATCTGGTCTCTTGGAGCCTGATGGCCTTTACTCGGGCCCTAAGATATTTCAATCATTCCTGGAGGATGATGAGGTGTCTAAAGTCTCCAAATTGTGCTGGGAAGAGATTCAATGCAGCGAAAGAATTTGGGCAAAGGCTGTAAGAAATAGATTAACTACTCTTAGGAACCTCCATTTAGATAGTGGTACAATTACATCTTGGTCCTCTCTCCCACGCAAGCACGCATTGAAAGAATCTGTTGCTTTGGTGTCCGAATTGAATGGCCTATCTTATCTGCGCAAGAAACTATCCATCAGTTTCTTAATCCCTACACTGGGCCAGGACACTGTTTTTCCTTATTTATCACAGCTACCAGACCCAGGGTTGCAAAATGAAATATTGAGGTTCAGGGTGGGTTGCAATCCAATTTATTCATCCCGCCTATACTGGACCAGAGTCCAGGATAATAGTGGTCTCTGCCCCTGCCCCCTGAAAGTTAAATGTTCCCTACTGCATATATTGATGGACTGTGTCTTTTATCTTGTAAATCTAATTAAGTTTTTAGGACCTCTGTTTTTTTAAATATGGTGTTATCCATAGCAGGAAAGCTGTGGAGCTGTTGACAGAAATGCGTTACTTAGATGTGATTGTTGGAATTGCTCGGTTTTTACGGTCTGTTAAACAGAGTTTTAATGATGAACTGTAGTGGGTTGGGGGTGTTGGGTAGTTAGGATGGTACGTTTTTTATGATCATAATTGTCATTTGTGTTTTAGAATGTTTTATGGGCAATTGTCTAAATAAAATAAAATCTTACTTTCTTAAATGTTGATAAAATATCCGCAGCAAAAAGCACTACCTTAGTTTGTTCTGCTTCATTGTCCAGTCTTTTGTTGGTGTCAGAATTTCAGATCGCAGCTGCCAAAGGTTCTGAGAAATAGTAGGGATGAGAGTCCATACCCCTGTCTTGCCCCTCTGTGCATCTGAGAGGAATCAGAGATAAATCCTCAGCAATCTATCCTAGCCATTGGGTTGTATTATGCCATTTCTTCTTCGCCCTGATATCCAGTCCAATAGTTACTCTCTTGAATGCCCTAAACGGAAAATCCCATTCAACATGGTCAAATGCTTTTTCCATGTCTAGTGATATTCCCACTAATTCATTGGGTTGTCTGTAACCGTCCACAATATAACTGATAAAAGTCGTAGGTGGTTCCTGGATGACCTACCAGACACAAAGCCCGCCTGTGACTCGTCTATATATGACTAGTATTTTTAAGTCAGTTTTAATCAGGGATATTGGCCTATGACTGGAACATATCAATGTATTTTTACCTGTTTTTGGTAACAGAGTTATTATTGGTCTATTGAATTCTTGTCTCAGGTGAGCCTTCTCTTCAGTTTCTTTGTAAACATCGATAATGATATTTGTAATTTTTTTTAATTCCCCTGGTAGTTCATTTTCTCATTATACATTTTTGTTTTACAGTACTACTAACCTCCAGCTGTGCAATGAATTATAAGAGGACTATAAATCCGTTCATATCAATAAATGATTAAGAATGTATCTAATGATTATGACTGCAAATGGCCCAATAGGTTGACTCAGTGAGTTAGTCCTTACATCTTACATCATTGGCTGTTCAGTTGCATGAATACAGGCAAGACCAACTTAATCTTCAATCTTCCTGAGATCATTAAATTAAGGACCATTTGACTTGTCAATATACAAATTATTTACAACACAATACAGCAGAAGTGTGACATGAGGCGCTAAAAAAACATATTATTATCACTGCAATCTACAGGAAAGAATGTCTCGGAGAAGTAGATTTTAAAGTATTTTCTGCACATATCGTAATCAGGTTTACAAAGTGCTACCAGCGCGTTATTCCCCATTCTAAGCTGTATAACTGAATTAGATACAATTGTACACTTGTTATTTAGCAAACACTCATTTTAATACTAATTAGCGAGTGCATAATTTGAACCTGGATTTTGCAGCCCAGTCATTCAAGGGTCCTTACTAGGAATATAATGCATGTACAATAGAAAATTGTGAATCAAAGCTGCTTACTGTGCTGTACCTGCTCGCAATGCGGCAAAAAAACCAGGCCCATATTTATACTTTTTTCTCGCAGTGCCATGCACAAAGCCACCTTTGTGCGCTGCGCTGCATGAAAGATAACGGGCAGGAATGCAAAATATTTAACATTATACAGCGCATTCCTGTCCTTTCCTAGCGCTGATGCACTTTTAGCTGCCTCGCACCAACACATGCATCCTTACATCATGGTGCAAGGGTGCCTGCATTCTAGGCAAGATTTGTTTTGTGCAGTAAGGAACATTTTCCGACACAAAAACAATCCTGACAGGTTTTTTCCTCTTTCTATGTGTGCTGCAGAATGCAGCACACATAGAAAGAGGAACAAAACGAGGCGAGCTAAAGATTTTGCTCCTTGTTACACCTCCCCTGGGGAGGCGTAGCATTTTGATGCATTCCCAGGTCTACTACTAATGGCAAATCTGGGAATGTGCCAAAATCCATGGGTGGATGCGTGGGAACACCCACATTCTGCCCATAGAACGCCTCCCTTGGGCAGAGTAATGCAAGGCAGCGATTTGTGCTGCCTTCCATTAGTGTAGATTTATCAAGCCATGCAGGGCCATGCGAGTTGGCCTTGCTTGTCTTGATAAATCTCTTTTAGATTTTACGTCACCCTTGTGCCCCTTGCGTGATGCAAGGGTGATGCAAAACCTTCATAAATCTGGCCACAAATATTTTGTCATCTTAAACCCCCATATAAACAAGCTTGAAACAAATCTGAAAGACTCACAAATTATATTACAATTTCATAATATATTCCTAGGACTAAATAAAAATACATGCTGCTATATTACAATAGACAAACTATGGAAGACCTACAGACTTCTTCAGAAGAGCAAGACATATCTATGCATATTAATGTGTAATGCTTACAAGTTTATACTGCTGTAAGTCAGAGATATTGGAAGCATACTACCATCAGGTTTTATTTGCCCTCCAAAGTGGCCTTTGACAACCGCATCTAACTACGTATCCCCGTAATGTATTTCTGTGCAGACTAGACAATGGCATCTAGCATATGCAGTTGCTATTATGTCATAGCAAATGTACAATAAAAATATTGTATTGCCTTTTGCAGACACATTTAATTCAGCAGGAAGAAAAGTGAAACCATTGTGGCTCTTACAGTTTCCCCAAGAGGGGAATCTGCTCATGGGCATGATGCATGAATGTCTCTCTTACTTAAAATGATAGGGTTTATTTCTTTAAGGTGAGGTAGTGGGCCATTATCTTGTTGCCAACAGGAAGTAAAATGAAACACTTTTCTCACATACAGATATACTTGGGGGCATATTTATCAAAGTTTTGCATCACCCTTGCACCAAACAAGGCAGCGCAAGGGCAACGCAAAACCTAGAATTATATTTACCAAGCCATGCAAGGCCACCTTGCGTGGCCCTGCATGGCTAGGTAAATCTGGAGTAACGCAAGGCAGCTCAAGTAGCTGCCTTGTGTTACTCTGCCCCAGGGAGGTGTTCCATGGATGGAGTGTGGGTGTACCCACACATCCATCCATGGATTTTTGTGTATTCCCAGATTTACCAAGACCGGTAAACCTGGGAATGCGTCAAAATGCTATGCCATCCCAGGGGAGGCGTAACGAGTAAAAATATATTTTTTTCTCCTCACCTTTTCCTCTTTCTAAGTGTGCTGCCAGAGGATTGTTTTTGTGCCAGGAAGTGTCCCTTCCTGCACCAAAACAGTCCTGTCTGCAATGCAGGCACTCTTGCACCCTGGTGCAAGGATGCCTACGTTGGTGCTAGGCAAGGAGTTTGTGTGCCAGCACAGGCAGAGAGCAGGAATGTGCCAACTCTTGATAGTTATGACACATTCCTGTCCTCTCTTTTTCATGCAGCGCAGTGCAGCAAGATGTCTTACTACGTTGCGTCACGTGAAATAGTGATAAATATGGCCCTTGATATTTAGGGAGTGGTGCACATATGTTGTGGGAATTGAGGTCTAAAAAAGTTTTGATCAAGCATTTGCTCCTGAAATTGACGCAAGGTTAGTGCACCAAAAAGTGTTTTGCTGCGAGTGTAGCACTAAATGGCTTTGCCATGGTAACTGTGAACCTCCTGTTAATGGAAGCCCATTGGGCATTATGGGTGGTAACTGCACAAACATCCTTAAGAGTCATTGCACACTCATAAATAATAGTCATGAAAATAGCATGCCCTTGCATTGTGTGGATTTCTAGTGCCAAATTAAAACAGGGAAAACAATGGTCAAACGTTGGGATGGCTTACATCTTGTTTTTTTACAATATGTAATACATACAGCCATAGCAAAAAGTATACATATACTATACAATTTGCCCCTAGGCATTTTTGCAATTTGCATGGTGATTTCATCATCACACAACATAATGCAGCTAATTTTTGTTCTGTGTTACACAAATCTTAAAATAGCTGCACCTAATTTTTGTGAACAATCTGTAGAAAATACAAATTTAAAGCTCATTGAACCATTGACATTGGTCTCTGTATAATGAGACTTAACTAAGTATATATTGTGTTCTGGAGGTTTCCCTCATGAATTTTTAGCATAATTAATAGCAAACATTATATTATCCACTGGCGGTCACCAGTAGGTAGTTATAGTTAGGACCATGGTTCCATAGGAAAAGTGTTTTTGTCTTGCCTGTATCTTTGGCGCAGTTTGAGGAATCTTCACAAAATTTTAACAAAAAAGTGCACTGTGATTCTTGTTGCGCATGGAAAGTTATGGGGTGATCCGTTAAGAAGGGGCAGAGAAAAGGGGGGGTCAAAAAAGTGCATTTCCCATGTTAATTCCCATAGGAGCTTTGAACACAACTACAGACTGAACCGCTGAATGGAATTACACCACATTTGGTTGAAAGCTAGCTTTTGGTCTGCAGATTGTGCTTTTTGTTATTTGGAGTAAATCAGTTCAGTAGTTCTTTAGATATTTAAGGAAAGCCAAATAAGGATATGTGTGGCCGCGTGAAATTCACAATGATTTTATGATTAATAGTGAATGCAGGCACCAACAGGAATGCCGTGATTGGCTGGCCACAACCTTAGCAGAGAGTTGTGGCCGCCATTTTACCTCACCAGAATAGTCCCCAGGGCTGAAATCAGATGGCAGAACTTGGTAGGAGGGGCGAGGCTGGATGTGTCCTGACCCCATGGGAGACATATAAGCATCTTAGAGGAACTCCACATGTGATTAATATGTCCCTAAACAAGTTTTTTTCATGCATGGTATTCACAAATTCATCACGATCGTCAGCATGGCCATATGTAATGTCATGGCAAATTTGTGAATATCAACAAAAAACATAAAAAAATAAACCAATCACAGAACCACTCTGACAATAATGAACCCACTCACAGACATACTCAGAGAGTAATACACCCAGTCAGAGACCCACTCTCGGACTCATGCACCCACTCACAGATCCACTAAGACAATTATCTACCCACTCACAGACCCACTCAGGAATTCTTCCACCCAGTCACAGACCTACTCTGAGAGCTATGCACCCACTCACACACCCTCTCAGAGTTGTGCAGACACTCACATACCCACACAGACACTGATGTACCCAGTGACAGACCTACTCAGAAACTCATGTACCCACTCACAGACCCACTCAGACTCACATGCACTCATTTCCAGACCCACTCAGACACTGACACTCATGTACCCACTCACAAACCCACTCAGGCACTCACACATCTACTTACAGACCCACTCAGGCACTCACACACCCACTCACAGACCCACTCAGAACTCATGCACCCACTGACTGACCCTATCAGAGACTCATGCACCCACTGAGAAACCCACTCAGATACTCACAGGCCTACTCACAGACCCACTCAGACACTCACACACCCACTGAAATACTCACCCACTCACAGACCCACTCAGACACTCATGCAGTCACTCACAGGCTCACTCAGAGACTTATGCACCCATTCACAGACCCACAGAGAGACTCATGCATGCACTCAGAGATCCACTGAAGTACTCATCCACCCACTCACAGATGTACTCAGAGACATATGCACCTACTCACAGACACACTGAAAGACTCATTCACCCACTCAGACACTCATGCACACTACTCATATTGCCACTCAGAGACTCATGCAACCACTCACAGACCCACTCAGGGGCTCATGTACCTACTCACAGACCCTCTCAGAGAGCCATGCACCCATTTACAGACCCATTCAGACACTCACACAGCTACTCACAGACCCCACTCAGGCACTCACACACCCAGTCACAGTCCCACTCAGAGAGTCATGCACCCACTCACAGACCCACTCAGAGACTTACGCACCCACTCACAGACCCATTCAGAGACTCACACACCCACTCAGAGATCCACTCAAACGAATGCACACAGTAACAGACCCACTTATAGACTCATGCACCCACACACAGATACACTCAGAGATTCACATACCCACTGACTAACCCACTCAGACACTCACTCACCCACTCAGAAACTCACACAACCACTCACAGACCCACTCAGACCCATAGCCACCCACTCACTCACCTACTCAGAGACTCACACACCCACTAAAAGATCCACACAGCCATGCCTATACCCACTTACACAGCAATGTACACACCCATACAGTCACTCCCACACCCACTCACAGAACCATACAGCCACTAGCACACTCACAAACCCACTCACACACCCACTCAGAGTCTCATGCAGCCACTCACACACAGACTCACCTACCTATACAGCCACTCCCACACCCACTCTCAAAGGTTAGAGGTTACAGATAGGAAGTAAGATTTAAGAAAACATTGAAATTCACTGAAAAAACAAAGGTTACAGGGACATTATAATTAGGTCATAGAATGGAAAAAACCTTAGAAATTCACTGAAAAAACCAACGGTTACAGGGACATTATAGTTAGGCTCAGATTTCACTCATACAAAACAAGTGAATTTCAGCAGTTATAGCTACCTGAGCTAACTTTAACTTCTGCCCCACAATGCACTGCTTATGACCTCACATATTACATCACTCATGACATGGTTCAGTGACAGCACTGATGACATCTCAAATGACATCACTGATGACATCATCCACAGAACCACTCACACCCCATACAACCTCTCATACACCCACTCACACACCCACACACCCACTCACATACCCATTCACAGACCCACACAAAACTGACACATACACTCACTCATACAACTACTCACACAATGACTCACTCACTAATACAGCCACTCACAGACCCATATAATCACCCACACACCCACAAAACTACTCACACACCCACTCACAGACCCATACAACCACTTACATACCCATTCACACACCCACACAGCCATTCATACAACCACTCACTCACCCATACATCCATTCACAAAGCAACTCACTCTGCCATACAGTACTAACAGAGATACTCACTCACCTATACAGACACTCACATATCTATTCACTCATCCAAAAAAACACTTACATTTCCATTCACACATCAATGCAATCACTCACTCACCTACTCACTCATCTATACAGCCACTCACATAAATACTAACTGTGCAAAACAGCCACTCATAAACCCACTCACTTACCCATACGCAAAGTCAAACAGCCACTCACTTACCTATATATCCACTTACACACCCAGTCACACACCCAGTCACTCACCCATGGAACCATTCACACAGCCACTCAGTCACCCATACAGCCACTCACACACAAACTCATCCACCCATAGAACCACTCACACAGCCCCCACAGTCACCTATACAGCCACTTACACACACACTCACCCACCCATACAGTCACTCACACAGTCACTCACACACCTATACGGCTACTCACACACCTACTTATTCACCCATGCATCCATTCACACACCCAATCAAACACCCATACAGCCACTCAGACACCCACTCCCTCACTGATACAGACAGTCACAGTGTCACTGAGATGACATATATCAGAAACAGTATCACTCATTACCAGGACAAAAAGAATAACATTTTTAACTTATGCAGTAGCTTAGTATATATATTTAACTCTCAGAAACTTTTATGAAACACACTCACTGTATGATGTCATCAGTGATGTCATCAGTGATGTCTTTTGAGATGTCATCAGGGATGTCACTGACCATGTCATGAGTGATGCAATATGTGAGGGCATAAGCAGCGCATTGTGGGGCGTAAGTTATAGTTAGCTCAGGTAACTATAACTGCTGAATTTCACTGGTTTTGGATGAGTGAAATCTGAGTTTTACTATAACATCCTTGTAACCTTTGTTTTTTTCAGTGAATTATAATATATATTGCACCAGAAGATCTGGGAGGAGGTGGATTTGTGGGTTTTAATTTCTGGGACAAGAAATTACACTGGGACGATTGAATTGGTCTTACCATAATAAGAAAAAAATGTTTACAAGAATTTGGATGCCCACCCACCAAATCTAATTTTGTAAAATGGTGGCAAATGGTTATGGTTAAGCAAACTTGTTTGACCATGTCACCTAAAACCATTGCTATGTGTGTTATGTTACTATAGCACTGGGTCTCTATAGAGCCTTGCAGCGATAATAATTGAAATCTCACAGAGACCCATTTTCAAGGCACTATAGCAGTCTAAGGAGGCACTTCAACCTCAAAAGGCCTGGCTTGTCACTTTCTACAAGACACCACAGCAGATATTTCAAGCACAAAAGGAATTCTACAACTTATTAGATTCTCAATCACCCTTTTGGGTGATAGGTTGCACACACACACCACCATAGACCCCTTTTGCCTTTATTTCCAATGCTTACTCAGTCTACTAAAACTGAACTGAGATCATCCTTCTTTTCCTTATGCCAATTGTTTATCTATTCTATGGTGGATCACCACTTTCTATTTGCTGTGATAATTGGTTTATTATTCTTTATTATAATGTTATTCCTCTATGTTTGCTCTCCCCTAATTGTGCTCTGAAGAGGCCATTAAGCGAAACATAAGCTCTTTATAAAACTCCATAAATAAGTAAATACATTAATTAATTAATTAGTTAATTAATAAGAAGATGCATAGGTGATGTGCTTTTACTGCCCTCCAGGGCTGCACCAGCCTCGCCGTTTATGTGTGATTACCAAATACCCTTCAATAAATACAGCAAATGATTCTTTTTTTTATTTTTTTATTTTTTTTTATTAATCCATGATAGTTACAATACATTAACACAATGGTTTAAAATGCGCACAAGCAATAGAAAGCCTTAAACATTTTCACAAAGTTACAAATAAATGACAGGACTAAATACATAACGTTCATTAAAGTGCAGGTGCATAGGACCGTAAAAAAAAAAAAAAGAGAGAAGAGAGGTCGCCTTAAACTAAAACCTCATTCATCCATAAAAGACACCACCGGCCCCCATATCTCCATGCCTAATTTCTTTTTTCGAATACCTTTAAATTCATATAAGCTATATTCTATATTAAACATGGAGAGAAATCGGGCCCTCCATAATTCAAAAGTTGGCGCCTCTTTCTGAAGCCACATTGAAGCAATGCATAGCCTAGCCACAGCTGTAGCGAGAAAAATCAGGTACCTATATTTATGGGCCAATTGATCCAATCCCTCTCTCTCAGCTACCCCCAGCAGTACCTGCGTAGATGACAAATTAATTGGACCACCCAAGATTTCCGCTAAGAATTTCTCTATATGCCCAAACAGGTTCATTAGATGCCTACATGTGAAAAATATATGTACAATATCTGCCTCTTCTGTTCCACAACGAAAACATTTCCCATCGTTTAAGCCACCCTATTTAGACAGTTTAGCTGGGGTATAATAAAGATTAAACACAGTCTTATAGTGTTGCGCACGGAGATTGGCAGTTATTAACAATCTCCCTGCCAACTCAATGGAGGTTTCTACCCGTGTGCCAACGCAGCCCAGCCTATTGTCCCATTTTATATTATGGTTCTCTGAATCGTCACCCTTGGTATCTAACAGTAAATTGTACAATATCCCAATGCGTGCATTCTTCCTCACAGCTTCGATTACAGGATTTCCTGCCATATTCCACCGATGTTTTCCTAAATAGTCACCCACCTGTAGATATTTAAAAAATTCGAACCTATTAAGATGAAATTTGTCTGTTAGCATTTCAAAGGACATTAATCCCCCATTGGCAAATAGATCTCCAATAAAATTAATCCCTTTAGTCCGCCATCTATCTATGATCCTATCCCAAAATATCAGTGGAAGGAGTGTCGTAGCTGTGAGAGGGGTGTACTGAGATAGCCTCTCTAATCCATAATACTTTCGCACCGCTTTCCACACCTTATAGGCGGTATATAAAACCTTAAACCTGGTTTTCTTGTAATAGCTTGGCTCCACATTGATAAACAATCGACTTTTAGCATCACTGCCCAATAACATTTGATAAATCGAGGGGGCTTCGGCAGCGCTAGCTGGTTCTGCACCTGTTAATAGAATATTCATATGTTGCAATATACATACATAATGATATAAGATAAAATCAGGAACGGCCCAACCGCCTTTCTCCCGAGGGAGGGTCATATAGCGCATAGCTCTATGGGGTTTTCCCTGGGCCCATAAGAAGCTAGCACAAATTGATTGTAATACTGCAAATTGGGGACGAGGGATTTCTATTGGTACAGATCTAAAAAATATAACATTTTCGGTAATATCAACATTTTAAGGACATTACAGCGTCCCACAAGTGAAAGATGTAAACACTCACACCGGTCCAATTGCTTTCGTACATCATTTAAAATGTTACACCAATTAACCTCAACCAATGTTTTTAAACATGTCCTCAGCTTGACCCCTAAATATGTTACCTCGTTCAAAACTCGCTGGTCATCAAATATAGAAATGTTGGAACATAGGATTTGTGTCTTTGCCACATTGAGTTTATATCCTGATACAGCCCCAAACTCTACCGCCAGCTGTTCTATTTCTGGCATAGCAGTGATAGGATTTGGTGTTATCACTGCCACATCATCTGCATACGCAAACACACGAAAGTGCTCCTGCCTCCATATTACCGACTCTATCCCTGCACTCTGTTCTAACATTTTTAAAAACGGATCTATATACAATGAGAACAGCAAGGGGGAGCAGGGACATCCTTGCCTTGTTCCCCGCGAGATGTATACTGGGCTTGATTCCAGGCCCATAATACAGACTTTAGCTGATGGACGCCGATATAAAACTTGTATAGCAGTGATAAAGTTCTGTTTAAAACCAATACCGCGCAATAGAGCCCATAAAAAGTCCCAGGCAACCCGGTCAAATGCCTTTTCGGCATCTAATAGTATCAAGCTAAATTCACTCCCCGTGGTGTTAGCTATATCAAGCAAGGTTACAACCCTGTTGATATGATTGGTTGTTCCCCTCTTGGGGATAAACCCATGTTGCCGCAAAGACACCAACGGGGTTATTACTTCAGCCAACCGGGTCGCTAAAATTTTGGCAAAAATGTTGCCATCTGAGTTTAAGAGCGATATAGGCCAATATGAGCCAGGTTGATCAGCCGGTTTATCTTTTTTTTTAAAAACAATAATGCTAGCCTCATCCCAAGTTAGGGGGGCAGCTCCTGCTTGAGCCTGTTGAAAGGTAATTAACATATCGGTCTTTAATACTCCAAGAAAAGTTTTATAAACTTCCAATGGGAGTTTATCGGGCCCTGTCGCTTTGCCCAAGGCTAAGCTATTGACAGCTCTTTCTAGCTCCTCCATAGTGATAGGAGCTTCTAGTAGTTCTGCATCCTGCGTGTCCAGGTTATTACAACAGTTCGGTAGCAGAGATTCCCCAGCACGTAAATCATAACCCTCCCCGGTATAGAGTGCCTCATAAAAGTCATGGAACACCTTTAAAATCCCAACATCAGATTCTACTATATTGCCCCTAGAATCAACCATTGAGCTGATCCTCTGAGCTGCTTCTTTAGATCTCAATCTCTGTGCCAAGCAGCGTCCAGTTGCCTCCCCATATTCATAATTTAGATTCCTATTAATAGAATGTTTCTTAGCTATCTCTTTGCTCCAATACTGATTAATTTTAGCTTTACCCCGAGCTACTTCCGTTTGCAGGGCTGTAATCTCCTGGCCCAGATGTATACCCTGCATGAGTTTTTCTTCCGCTACCATAAGACAAGCATATAATTCCTGTAGTATCACTCGCATTTGTTTTTGCTTATATATGCCAAAGCTAAGAGTCTCCCCCCTAAAACCTGCTTTAAAAGCATCCCATACACACCTCGTCCCTGCTGAATTGCGGTTTATGGCAAAAAATTGCTCAATCCATATCTGCATATGTGCAACATAGCTTTCATCCAATAATAACTTCCTGTCGAATGAAAAAGATCGCAGTTTGATTCCCGTCCTAGCCATTTGAAGGTTCAACACTAAGGGTCCATGATCAGAGGACACCCGTGGATATACTTGTATTTTGGTTCCCGATAACAGAAGACCCGATGCGAAAAAATAATCAAGTCTTACAAATTTCTTGTGCGGATGGGAATAAAAAGTATACCCTGCTTCCATGCCTCTCTGCGTAGCCCATGCATCCACCAGTCCGTGATCAGCCAATAAAGATTGTAGAGCCTTGAATACCCTTGATTTCCTTCCTTTATAAGGCTTACTATCATCTTGTAGCGCTTCAGGCTCAAGATGTATGTTTAGATCACCACATATAATTAATGGTGTGGGCCAAAGCGCCAATTCCACATTTAGCCCTTCAATTATGAGGGCCTCATCAAAATTAGAACCATATATAGAGCATATCGTATAAATCTGGCCTCCCATCCTGCATTCCACTATAGCCCATCGCCCTTGTTTATCTGCCAATGCCCTTCCTGTCCCTTGTATGTGATTCTTCGCCAGAATTGCTACCCCCGTATAGTGGTGGATTGCTCAGTACAAACTAATACTGTCAGGCCTAATTCCGCCAATAGTTTCCTTTTGGCCCATGGTATATGGGTCTCCTGTATACATATCAGGTCAGACTGTAGTGCCCGCAGCTCATTGGCGACACGTTGCCTTTTATTATAATTGTTCAGACCGCTTACATTCAGGGAGCAGATCCGGATACCGCCCATTATACCACTATCCCCCATCTATCTTCCCTGTAACTTCCTGCTCATGTACTATGTGCTTAAAACCATTGAATTTCATATTTCTCTTCATCAAACCCTCATGGATTATTTTTACTGTTACCCCCCCACCCCCCAACCTCCACCCCTCCCCCATCAACAAACCCCCCCTCCTCACCCAAACACGGTTCCAGCCGGCGCCGTGTCCCTCCCCCACCCATCCCCAAACTAGAGGCTTGGAGACACAAGGTCTCCGAGATGGATCGAGCTTCCCAAACCCCAGACCCCCTGCCCCAACCCGTATTTGATTACAAACAATATTCACCACCCATCACCATATCTCATTCCATACTGCCATCCCGGCTGAAAAACCGATATGTTGAAACAGAATAATACTATCAATGCCTAAATAGCGAAAGGGGTACAAAATAATATCAAGTAAGATCAATTAGTTTCAAAAATATCTTTAGCCCTTCCTTTTTACCCCTGCCTTCATAGCGATTGTAAATACTCTTTAGCAGCTGATTCCACTGTGAAAAACCGCACATGCTCATTGTGTATGATTTTAAGTTTAGCTGGATTCAGCAAGAAGGCTTGTGCCCCTTTATCTCGGAATGGCGTAATAAGTTGGCGAAGTTGCCATCTTTTCTCAACTGTGAGAGGGCAATAATCAGGGCGCACAAAGAACTCAACCCCCTTCCCAGTTTTCTTTCTATCTGGACGTGCCAGGTCGTACACTGCTTCTCTCCCTAGATAATTATTAACTGAAATTAAAATCGCCCTTGGTCTAGGAGAGCTCTGGCTTGACCTACTGCGCTGCACAAAAGGAAATCTGTGTGCCCTCTGGATCTCCCGACTCCAGTCCCATTGCGTTAGCCCAGGAAAGGCTTCAGAGAAAAGTTCAATGATACATTTTCGGGGGTCTTGCCCCTCGGCCCCCTCAGGAATATCCAGTACTCGAAGATTGTTCCATCGTAGACGATTTTCTAAATCAGTGATTTTCCAGATAGTATCATCCTTAGCGGAGCGTAAAGTCTCTGTAGTTGCTTTCTGTACAGCCAGTTCATCCTCCAAATTGGATATATGGGTCTCAGCCTCATTGAACCTGTCAGCAAACTCGGAACAAGACTTAGCAATTCTTCGTACTGCATTCTGCAGTTTGCGACAAGCCCCTTGCGTACGCTGACTCTCTGCCCGCGTCTCCGCCCTGTGAGCCATAATGCTCTGGTAAATAACAGCCAGGGAGATATCTTCAGGTTTCTCTGCAGATTCGAAATTGGCCTGCGTCCCGCTGGCCATCTCAGTCTCATTCATATATGAATAGTCCCATTGAAAAGAATCAACACTCCCGGCCGAGTGATAGCCTGCGCACAGTCCGAGGTCCCCCTGCTTACGTACTGTTTTTGGGCTGTCGATTCCCTTGTGTTTGTCCAAATCAGATTCCTCCCCAGAAGTATCCGAGGGATCTGACATTGAATAGAAGGGGGGATCTCCAGAGTCATTTTCTTTCCTCAAATCCTGTTTGTCCCTTATCTTCCTTATTGCCATATCAGAGCTACCAGGGCCAGGCGTTGCATTACTTTCCCCCATCTGTACCTTCTTGACTGACCCTCGAGAAGTGCCCCCTATTGCGGCCTTTTCTGCATTTTTTTCAATGTCTTTATCAACTTCCTCCCCACTTCCAGCAAAGCCTTGGGGGGTACCACTCATAGCCCCATCCTTATTGACCACCAAGTCTGCTGGGGAATCCTCTGCCCGCACCTCTATATTAAATTCAGGTTCGAGAGTAGCTGATATTACAGAAATGCTTTTTTTGGGTTTCACAGCCTGAAAAAATGCAGGGACAGCCTTCTTACCACCCTCTATACGTGCAGCGTCCTTCTTCCCCGTGGTTGTAGTCAATTTCTTGCCCTCCGTGCTGTCAGGCATTTCGGCGGAGTTGCGCACTCTTCCACGTCCAGCCTTTGGAGGCATTACACCGCCGTAGTGCTTTGCATTCACTTCCGCGTTAGACTGTCTTTTCGCCGGCACCATCCACTCTGTAGTCTGGGCGGCGCGAGCACACCAGGAAGCACGTCTCGTCGATGACAGGAGCCGAAGGAGAACCACACAAGGAGCACCACAGGCGATCCACAGCATGCCTGCTCAGCCAGCGCTTCACCTCGGGGTTTAAGAGGTAGCCTGACCCGGTCAAAAAACTACCCACAGGTCATGGTGAGTGGAGCAGGGGGGAAACCTCCGGGAGCTCAAGCCCGCATGACCGTAATTACGGCCGCCATCTTGCCTCTGTATCCCACAGCAAATGATTCTTAAGGCCTGACTTGATAAAAGCATAATAGACACAAGCAGAATCTTTGATCAAATGTCAAGACAGACAGAAACATTATCCTATTAGCTTTGTGAAGGCAGGTGATGCACATATAATTTTTTGACAGCATAACCAAATGCAATAATTTGTAGTACTGGAGGGGCACTTATTAACTTCACAGTGACCCCAGGGGTCAGTGGCGGCTCCTCCACAATGGCGAAGGAGCACCGCCCCACTGCCTGACGCAGAGCCAGCAAGCAAAAAATAAAATGATGCTCTAGCATCGTTTTATTTTTCATTTGCAACCTTGTGCATGAAGGGGAGGGGCATGGGAGGGTGGAGGAGGAGTGCTTGTGGACTCCCTAAGTGCTCATGTGTGTTTGGACGGTCGTCTCAGGCTGACCAAAACACACATGAGTACTTAGGTTTCTCCAGCCTGGCTGCATTCAGCAGCCGGGCTGGAGAAACCCCCACAGACTCCCTGGTCTGAGCAGGGCGCCTTTTCAGCCCACTCAGACCAATCCATGCACTGGTCTGCAGCACAGGGATTGGCTGGGAGTCTGTCCCAGGGGCTGCTGAGACCCAGGAAGAGGCCAGCAGGAGTGACGTGACGCGGGAGGCGGCCGGCGGCATCAGGTACGTTTTTTCAATTATTATTAACCCATCATCCCCCCTCCCCCTGCGCTAGCTCTTCCTCCGTGCTCCCCCCACCAGCCCACCACCCTTTCTTAGTGGCAGCTGCCACTGCCAGGGGTTCAATATTTCCAGTGACAACACATTGACAGTGGACAAACATGTCACTCTTCAGACGATATGCGCCCTGCTGAACATAATGTACCATACTCACCTCTTGCCTCTGTGGCATTTTCTCATCAAGTTGCTGACACATAACATTCTGCATTTTCTGCAATACGATTAGACATTTAAATTTTACCACCAACATCATACCCAACAACCCAACATTCTCCTATGCTGCTCAGGGAATGTCTTTCAATACATTCAACCTTCTTTTAATATCCTTTTCTATTGTAGGAGGGGGATTGTGCAATGCGACTTGCCCCTACTGAATTTGGCTTTCTTGCTGACTCTTGCAATTCATGCAGGAGTTATTGCTGCCATTTCATGGTAATCTTTCTGTGACATCACAGACACTCCTTTATAGCTAGCTCACAGTCTAGGTCTCCATCAATGTCTTCAGCTATTGTGGCAATTACCACTACCTGCATACACTGATACCTGTAACCAACCCTCCAGCAGGGAGTTTAGTGATGTCTATATCCTGACCTCCATTGACCATACACTGATGCGGTTACACTATGGTCGTCATTGCCACTGGTGCAGTATGACCACAGGGGGTGGAGACAGCATTGTGCAAGGGAGACAGGCACTATTCAGGTGCAAGGAAATCTCCTCCCACTACTCTAAATTCAGTCAGGGTCTATTCAGCCCAGCCCTGAGTCACCCAGGAAGGGCAAGGCACACCTCAACCCCCCCAGTGGCTGTCTACAATGAATACACATCCCCAGGCCCTGTCACTCCAAAACCAGACAGTCAATACACAAACAGTTAGAGGCACACAGAATGGTTAAACATGAAAATGCTTACTTTCTAAAAGTGGCTTTTTCAAACACACATTTAAAAAACATCTTTTCTAAAAGATGGGTTATTAAAATTCTGAGTTCAGAGAGCCTAAACTTTATTTCTCTATCTTGTTCCATTGGGAAGTTATATTTATAAGATGTTATAAATAAACTCCCATTCTATCCTATGGGGCAAGATAGCCTTTCAATAGTGAAAAATGAAATTGGCAGTATTTCACTATCAGGACATGTTACACACACCAGTATATGTCCTACCTTTCACATACACTGCACCCTGCCCAGGGGGGTACCTTGGGCCTACCATAGGGGTGCCTTACATGTAGAAAAAGGGAAGGTTAGGGCCTGGCAAGTGGGCGCTCTTGCCAAGTTGACATGGCAGTTACAAACTGCGCACAGACACTGCAGTGGCAGATCTGAGATACCGTTTCAAGGCTACTCATGTGGGTGGCACAATCAGTGCTATAGGCCCACTAGTAGCATTTGATTTACAGGCCCTGGCAAACTCAGTGCACTTTACTAGGGACTTACCAGTAATTCAAATATGCCAATAATGGATAACTAATCATGTTCACAATGTACACAGAGAGCATATGCACTTTAGCACTGATTAGCAGTGGTAAAGTGCCCAGAGTCCTAAAGCCAACAACAACAGGTCAGGAAAAAAATAGGAGGAAGAAGCAAAATGTTTGAGGATAACCCTGCAAAAAGGGCCAACTCCAACAGTTTCTGTATAGTTTTACTACATCTCTGTAAAGTGCAGGTAATTCTGCTGCTGGCATATTATCAATCTCTGGATGCGGTGTGTAAGCAGCTAGGACCAGCCAAGTCGCTCCTTCTCTGCTAAGCGGACCCAGTCTCACATTTGATGTGGTGTGGGGAGGGCGCCTTTAAACCAATTAATATGTTCTTGGTATCTTAACAGGACTTCTACATCCACGTATGGAAAGTATTCTTCAGGTGTATCATCTTCAATGCAAGTATGAAACAACTGTGTGTGTGCAGCTGCAGGCAGGAATTTGACCCAAGAATAGAATACCTTTGTCCTGAATGCCTTATGTGCCTTTATCACGAAGCTAACACCACCACCTGTTGCCGGGAGGCTGTATTGTAATAATTTCATAGTAACTGCTTTTCTGCAATTTTCTGTAATGTTAAGAGCAACATACTGCTCGTCTTCCCCTGCACCCGCAACTGCATTACTGCAGTTTTCTGTAATGTTAAGAGCAACATACTGCTCGTCTTCTCATGCACCCGCAACGCCGTCTCCAATGACAGACATTGTGAAAGGAAGTAGTATGGAAAAGAGATCTGGTTTCGCACAGTGTGGGAAATTTTAATCCTTCAAGCCTGAATAGCCTACTGCCTATACATTGGTTTTATCTACTCAGCTGAGGCGGATTTCACTTCTCACTACAGACATCTCTGGTTAAATGTGAGTAGGGGTTCTCTGAGAATGCACAGCTGAAATACTCAGATTTGACCATTAAATAAGAACCAAACCAACATTGGCGGCGCCATGTCGCGAAGTTCCTAAAAATACATAGGATCTGTGCGTTTGTTGGACAACATAAACTAAGGGATTGGTGTCTAGACTGATTCCGGACACCCCCGTAGGATATGTCGGCCTATAGACCTGCTAGCTCACAGTGCCACTATAAGCCCCTAACCTTACCAAGGAGCGAATAGTTTCTGGCAACCATCGAACAGGACAACCCTTGACCTTTCAGGGATCGTGGAAACAGTACAGTACTTTTCGCTCAGTCAATCATGCTCACTTAGGCTCAGGGAAATACACAGAATAAACATTGGGGACGTTTTTCAATAAGCATTTATTGAACCAGCGTCATTCTACTATAAAACATGTTTGCTGCGACAATCAATAGACATAAGAAAATGTAAGAGATTACAAGCACCAATAGAGTAAATAGAAGGTAGAATTCTACCATGGTGCTAAAACAGTTAATCTATGCAGGCATATAAACATGGCAGTTATCGAGCATACTCCTACTATACGGACCCTACCTAAGTGTACCTAGCATGTTTGTGGGTGTGAAGCCAAGAATCCCCTAGAAAACAGCCAACCCCATTTCCTGATGGGAGAGAATGAAGGACCCCATCTTGGTCACGAGTTGGATACCCCGCAAGGGATGTCAGACCACTGCGTGTTGAAGCTTCAGTGTGCAGGGACCTCCACGTCTTGTGTCAGCATAAAAGTGTCTCCTCTAGTTACCTAGGGAAGGTGCAGTTCTATTAAACCAAACAGGTAGCCTCAGGGGTTCTACCACAATCGATATGTTGTGAGTACGATTATGTAGATGAGCCTAAATCAATAATTGTAACTATGCAAAGTAGCACTGTCATCCTAGGATGAAGATAGCGATTACTTTTGTACAGAGTGTGGTAATCCTGTTATGTATGTCATGTGCAGGGGATTTTACTAAGAATCCTCATGCATATTAAATGAGGCTAGTTTCAAGGAAACCAATCGACGTTTATTCAGCACATAACTGGGTAAAAGGACAGTGCTAGAACCGTATGCAGAGCAAGGTAGGACAAATGTAGGTAAAAGGTCACTTTGCTACTTAGGCCTAGGTTAGGAAACTTAACAGAGCAACTCCACAAACTCCGCCCATGCCTATTCTAAATCTACCTCGTATTTCTGTGCCAATTCGGACAATTTCTCATGATCTTTTCTCGCCTTTCGAGTAACATCCTTGCTCATAAACAAAAGCTCATTTGGTTGATAAATGTCAATCGATTTAACTTCAAAATTCCTCTTATCATTTCATCCAGTTCAAGTTTTTTACTGGCATACATCTACCAAATTCACCTTTACAACTGACTGAATCATTTCCTGACTTATTTCTGTACTCTGAGTCTTATTCGGCGGAACATTACATCTCTTAAAGGAACACTGCGTTCCCTTAACCACTCATCTATATTCTCATCTGTCAATATACATTTCGCCTCAGCTGGCTTGCACACTACCTTAACATTAGGCATGCTCTTGGGAACATTCAAAGGTGTTTCCCATACAAGGGAACCCAGTTCTTGCAATCCCACAAATTACCTTAAAGGTCCAAATCCTCCCTGACTCATAGATGGATCTGCACTCACAGCGCACTGAGAATCCTTATTTATGAGAACTAAGGGAACAAACTTCACATTAGATCTCGTCAAAGCCTTTTTTGTGGTTCTTGTCTCACTTGGAACAGAAACGTCACATATAACACTCTCTGTAGTACTAGGGTAATTATATCAGGACTACGGGTCCAATCGTGACTGGAACCGTAAGGGCATCCGGTAGTATTCGGGGCAATAGGGTGACTAAGTATACACATTCCTGAATGAGTTTGTTTCATATTCTGGTTCCAGTTCGTAAAGGTATCTTCCACTGCGTTAGTGCTTGTATTCATTGGTGTAGTAGCAACCTCCGAATTTCTGTTAATCATTAAAATTCCACCTTCTTTTGCTCGTGTTTCATTGTGCGGAAGTGGATGCTCAGACAGCAAAACATTTAAAAGACCATCACTAGAGTCACTTCCATCAGTTTCAGCTCCCTCATCTACTTCCTTCAACCCATCTCCTCTCACTTTTTGCTTTGCCTCCTCTGAGGCCAGGGTTTGCAAAGGAAGTGCCAGGCATAGCAGGGAGCAGGTTAGAGGTCACAGCTGCGACCCTTGACTAATCTCAAATGCAGTAAAGGCTCAGAGGTCTAAAACGGAAGGCAATATGGCGTTATAGGTGCAAATTGGTGAAAGAGTGGAATCTGTTTTCAAAAATAAATTGAGTCACTTATAACGCTTTCCAATTGTTCCGTGTGGAAAGTTAAATGTCAATCTGTGTTTCCTTTGGTCCTATGGAAGTACCAATGTGGACATGTCTTCAGAAGGACTGTTGCCCAGGAAAGAAGGACTGATGTAAACAACAGTAGACAGTGCTCAATGTGTAAAAGAATGAGTGCTGGTGTCCAAAACTATGGCGTGGGCCACTAGGTGGTCAGAATATATCACTAGGCCCTTCTGACTGCTTGTTTATGCTTTACTGATGCACATCTCTGTGTTCAATTTTCCAAATAAATTTTAAGACCAATCACAACATTCATAACATGAACAAAGAGGCAAGGCAATGAAGAACAATGTAGTTGTTTATTTTCTGAATGTGTGCAATCCACTGCTGAATTATGGGTAACGCAGATGGGAGTCTACTTATGGCATGCTCACGATGCCCCCAAACAATCAGGTGCAAATTGTGCTCGTTAATGAGTGTGTTGCCCTAGAATGGGCAACAATACACTAATAGCACATATTAACCCCCGTCCTATAGCGCTGTTTTCCCAATCAATTTGAGGCCGTTTTCACCTGCTATAAGTCTTGGGAGCGCACAACCGCCATTTGAGCCCCAATTTTAACCCTGTTTTGCGCGCGTGAAGCGTAATCGTTATCTGGGCCCTTGTCTGAGCGCGTTTCATGGTTGCAAGTCATGTACTGCGTACTGTCATTAACATGCTTAAAATCCTTTAAGTCCCTCGCAATCAAAGCAGAAGTAGACTGCTTTCTGAGCAATTACAGGGCCAGAAGGACAGCTCAGATGGCTACCCTGGCACGTGACAGTGCTGTCAAAACAAGTCGCTGGCTCCTCAAAAAATTCCTGGCAAACACAAGTCTGTTTTTCACACTTACATGAGCTTGCTTTTTAACGCACACAATCTGGAGAGGCTCTGCAGAAAAGTTGTCCATATGTCCATTATCCATAAATTATAATTGTAAATATTTTTAACGTTGTTGGGCAGAATGCGAAAATAAAGTAATGATGGGGGATTACTTGCCTGTGCATGTTGGCGCAGGGCAGAGTTTAAAAATAGCGGTTAACGACCTTTCGCACAACAGAAAGCACAATATTGAGAGAGAATAAATCTTCTCTCAAAATTTAGAAAAACTTGAGAATGTTATTGTTTGTCTTTTACTTATTACAGGGTAGGCTTTAAATACAACACTCAGCTTGGAAGACGGTTCGCTGATTTTTATAAAGCAATGCTCCTGGACAGGAGAGCATTCAAAGTTTGTTTCTATAGATATCAATACCATTTTTGAAAAACAACGATGCTCACCGCCATTTGAAAATATTGGGGCAGATTTACAAGCCCCTTGCGCCACTTTTGCGTCACTTTTCCCATGTTAAAAATGACGCAAAAGTGGCGCAAGGGCCTTGTAAATAAGCCCCATTGTTTCGACCAACCATCCAAACTGCCTAATACAAGTTACTCTAAATTTTGAATTCTCGTCATAATCCTTATCCTGTGCTTCAATAGTGCAAAATCGTTATACATCAACACATTGTACATCAAAAGTTAAATGTCACATGCTAATGGCGTTGCTTTGACAATTTCATTTCCTGTGTCAAAGTGGATTTCCCCATGGTACGGAGGACTGGAGTCGAAGAGGTCATTTTTAGCGATCCCCTAAGCCAGTTGTCCCTAAAAAACTGAGGACTGGTTGACAGAGTAATCTCACATTTATATGTTTGGCCATAACACTTGAAATCCTTTTCATGAAATTTCCAGTTGGCGGAAGATGGTGGTGGACGCATAAACCTTGGCTTGCACGCCTGCCCCCGGTGGACGATCCGTACCCCAAAATGCCCGAGGGCACAAAAGCATGCTGCGGGGTCAGAGATACCTGGCTAGACTCCATCCCTCCATACATGTCACCCGAATCTTCACCTACTAGCGCTTCTTTTTCTCTTCTTCTTTTCTTTTACTTTCATTAAACCATTAGAACTCAGCCTATAATTCTCATGATTTTTTAAGCATACCATATGTTATCCTCCTCTCATTTGCTACGTGGTACCTGGGCTTTGTTCTATGTATTAGATCAACCTGTCCCAACTATACATCCAGGACTTCCTACACCAGACCTTGGCTTTCCATATGTATAACATGTATTACATTACTGTTTTTTTTGCACTGTGTATTAATTTTGAAAAATGCTCAATAAAATATTTCTGAACTTAAAAAAAAAGAGATACTTGGCTAGCTCTGGAAATGCTTTGTACATAGATTACAGCGAGTGGTGGTGGTCAGGAGCAGTGGGACAAACTGGCAAGGAGCTATGGCCCAAGAGATGTGTAAATAAGTGCGGCAATCGAGACGGGCAGGGGAGGTGCCCCCTCAAAGACATAGGAGAGTCATAGACCCTTTCTGCTCCCTCTGGATCTGTGTACAAGATGCATATCTGCCATGGTCCTGAGTGACATTAGATTTTGGTGGGCCCAGACTGTCTGCACAATCTGGAGCATAGGCCCAGGGTTCTGCATATAAGTCATTCTACAAAATGATCCTCTCAGCAGCAGCAGTGGAGACACTTCAGCAGTGGCCAAGAGCTTCAGGAGACTGAAGGAGATTTATAAAGGCTTTGTGGACTTGGGCACATGGATACACTCGATAGAGCAAACAATAAAAGAAAGAAACTTTGGTGAAGAAGAGTTCAGAGCTCATGTGTTGCTCGGCAAAGAAAAGAGCATGATCCTGCAGTAGAAACAAGTAGACTTAGGACATCGTTCACAAAGATATAACATCTGAATGAGAGAGGTCAGAATGGAGCAGAAGGCAGAATATATGTGTAGGACCTCTTCAGAGCCTTCCTAGGAAGAGTGGGTAATACCCCAGTCGGCACTGACAGAGCACATCGGACGGCAGCCAGGTCTTATAAGAGTATAACACCTAAGGAAATCCTGGCTCACATTCATCACTTTGAGGATAAACAAGGGATTATGGCAGAGTTACGTGGTAGTTGAGATAAATCATTCAATTAATCCTCCTCTTCCAGTACATCTCACTGGTTTCACTACAAAAGAGAAGAGCCTTCTACCAGTGATGGCCTTTTTGATCTCACAAGAATGAAATATTGCTGTGGACATCCACTCAGGATCATCTTCACCTGGTAGGAGAAGCAATGGACAAAAAGTTCATAATGGGAGCCGTGGAGTTCTTGGGGCTGGACAAGCAGGGGGGACCAATCACACGGCATGGGTAAGGATGAGACATTGCTGCACAAGGTCAGCATTATCAGAAGGGAAGAGGTATCAGTATGAAAGTGGGTTATTAGTTGAGGGGAGTATGTATCTACATCAAGTAATAATCACAATTCTTGTCTCTTAAGACAGAAAGTCACTACATTAACTTGGGCTCACCCGCTGGTAGCTACTGCACAGAGCAGACAAGCTTAACTTAAAGGTAATACGTAAAGTATTTACGACATACCAAAACAGTAATACAGTCAAAATACAAACCAGCAAAAATCCCAAACAAAATCATAAAATGGGGTAGCATTTAATAAATTAAATGATATCAAGATGCCAATAATCCAAAAGGGGTAACCGGTGATATGAGTTTTTAGAGTTTTAAGTAGAAGTAGTGCCTAAAAGCACAAAGCACCAATGATAGTGAAAAGTTGCTTTAGACATGGACCGAGGCGCAGTTGGAGGCTGACTGTGACAGAGCGCAGTTCAGACACACCAACTAGGTTTGTTATGGTAAAAGATTATACCTTCTGACTTAGGGGTGATACAGAGTTTGGTGGAGAGGGTACTCCATTGTGAAGGGTGGAACTTCATTATGTCGACGGCAGAGAATACTCCATCCCTGACTTCAAAATAAACTTCCAACGGTCTGATCCCACTTTTGGTTATCTTTTCGGAGAAAAAAAATTGTACATTTGCCGTGCAGCTCTGTCATGTTGACAAAGCTGCTTGTCAAACTTTGAATGCATTGACAGGAACCACTTTGATGGCAGTTTCTGCCAATGCTAGCAATGTCTAGTGGGCCAGCGTATGTCTCAGAATGTTGCAGGCAGAGACTCTGTCAGGGTGACAAAGTACTATACTCCGGAGCTCTGACAGAGAAACAGCCTATTCACCAAACTCTAAATCAGTCCATTGGTCTTTTAAGTCCCAATCCATCACTAGAGTACACTTCTGAAGCCCTCAGAGGATGCTCTTAGAGACTCACAGGGAGGCAGGCAGTGGCCAACATGAGGGACCAGTCCTGGTCCAGTTGTAACTGGTCAGTTGGGCAGTTATAGCTGCTTGCTGTGTATCTCTAGCTTTAAGAGGAGGTTACCCTTTTGACCCTCGGAGTCCACTTCTTTGTCCTGGGTAAAGAGAGAGAGAGAGAGCAAGACCAGTATTCTAGACTGTGAAATGTGGAAGCTTTGATGATCCACAATAATCTTGCAAAAGTTATATACCAAGTTTAATTTACCTGTAAATACCCTCTCAGACACCACATGAATAATCATCATTTGGTATTCATTAGTGTAAGTGTGATGTTCATTTTACCACGTGTCCCTCTTTGTCATGGGAGTGATATACAATACATATAAGTAGTATAGTGTTTTGAATCTTCATTGGCAGCCCAGCATGAGAATGAAATATAGGATAGGGATGAGAGGCACCTTCCTGTTCTTTTTATGAAACGGAGAACTCCCTTGCAGACTAATGCCATTTCACATTACAAAGTGTACGGATGAACCAAATAAGTCTTTGTCACTTCTCACTACTCAGCTAGTCCTGGTAATAAATGGCTGACCATCTGTGCCATGCACTCTGGCCAATTTGAAAATATTTAGGGTGGTTGTTCAGAGGATGATCAATCACCACACTTGGGATGTCAGACTAATTACCTTCATCCACGTATGTGTCTTCTGGAGATGGATAATTTTTGGTGATGAAATATTTATTCATTTTAATCATTGTAAGTCTTTCCACATTTCGAGGAGAGAGACTGGTTCCTATCAGCTGTGGCAACTTCCCCACTGAACACAAGTTCCAAAGATACACTGGCTATGGGACATGCTTCCAGACTGCTGAATGCTGGCCACTGTTCCTTCTTTTCATTCCATTACTTCAATGAGCCTTGATTCAGGACATCCAGACAGTGTTGAACCATCTTTTCAATTGTCATTGTTGCCGACACTTATTGTGTCTGCATTGTCTGTGCAGTTGATTTAAGTTAACATAACCAGTTGTAGATGTTGGAAGTGAAGCTGTTGTTGCTGTCAGTTTAGTAGTAACAGGCGATGATGTTGGGTGCTGCTTCTGCAGTTGCGACAGGCTTCAGGAGGACTCAGAGCCAACAGCACCACCATCTCCGGAGGTTGAAAGCTGCACTTCAGTTCTGCAACGGCCTTGAATTTTCAAGAGTTCATCTTCTAGATCACTAATTTTCCTGACAATTCAATTCTTGTGAATTGACACATTAAAGACTGAGAAAGAGACAAAAGTGGCCAGCACTTTATTGTACCATGAATCCAGTTGTGTGGTACAGATGCACTCTTGGGATGATACAATCTCTTTTTGCAGCCTTTGATTTGTGTTCAAGCAAAGGATTGAGCTGATAACTAAAGCTTCTTCACTGACATTGCTAAATGTCTGTTCCACCTTTTGCAATTTTTCCTGCAGCAGGTACACCAACGAAATAGCTTGGCTAATGGTACTGTCTTCCTTCGTGACATACCATGTCATAATGTCAAAAGGTAGTAGCATTTCGATCATGCACTCCTTTAGCCTCCATTTGTCCACCTCCATCGTCATGGCTTTGGTAATTGCACACCCTCTCCTTTTTTAATTTTTTTATTGGTTTTTTCCCCTTTTTTTATGCAAGGAATATACAAAACAGAACAATTGCTGACAATCACAACTAAGGTCAACAAACAGAATAATAAAAAAATACATATAAGACAGCATAAGCAGGAATCGGACCAGGTCAATATATACCCATAATACAAAATCCGAATTATTTTAACAAACCATAAAAAGGAATTTCTGCCAAAAAGAGACATAACTGTCAAATATTAGCTGTTAGATCCATTCCGTGATAGCAGCCCAAATCTTAGCTCCCATAGCTCTCTTCCTTCTCCCCTTAATCTTATATATAGCAAGTTCTAAATTATACATGGCAAGTAATCTTGCCCGCCAACATGAAAAAGACGGAGGATTAGGATTTATCCAATCCTTCGTGATACAAGCTCGAACCACAGCCATACAAATAAATAGAAAAGATTCCGATGCCTTAGACAATGTATAAGATGAAATATCTGAAATTAAGCCAATCAAAACCAATTCCCCAGTTATGTGCACTGATGACCCCATAATTAAACCTAAAAACGTTCAATAGACAAAAATAATTCAGCTAATTTCGGACATGAAAAAACATATGAACTGCATCTGCTGCAAATAGCCCACACCTATTACAGCTAGTCCCAGCAGAGGTCCCCCATTTAGAGATCTTACTAGGAGTATAATACAAATCATATATAGCCATATAGTGCTGAGTGCGCATCCTCCCAGACATCAAAACTTTGTTTGCAAGACTTAGGGAATTAATAACATTAATCCTCTTGCCCGAGCTTCGTTACCCACTTATCTTGACATGTCACCACATCATCTGGGAGTTCTTCAATCAATAAAGAGTAGAATTGGCCAATTGATGATTTTTTTTTCATCCTTTCTATAAAAGGAAACTTTCTAAATTGAAAGTCCACATCGGGGCCAAGCGACTTTAAATAGCTACGGACCTGAAGGTATTTAAAAAATTAATGTTTAGCCAAACCATATTTTATTTGTAACTCGGCAAATGAAACCATCTGACCATCATCCCACAAATCCCCTAAAGAAAAAATCCCTTTTGAGCTCCAGCCAATAGATGTTTGATCCCGAAAAATCAATGGGAGTGACCCAGTAACTGAAAATGGAGTATATGCATTTAACTTTGCAACCCCAAATTGCCGTTTAACAGACCTCCAGACAAAGTAAGCCGCTTTAAGAATTTTAAATTTGTTTTTTTTTAAATAACTGGGTTCTAAAACTTTGACCAGACACCCATTGGCCGCAACGCCCAACCCAAACTCATAAATTAAGGGGCTATGACATGGCAAAATCTTGGCCCGATCCCCCACTACCAAAGGACTAATAAATTGCAAGACTGCTGCCCAATAATAAAAATAAAATTGGGTATACCCCAGCCGCCACGGTTCTTCGGCAAAATCATCTTTTTATAAGCCCTTCTCTGGCGTCTATAGCCCCACAAAAATCTAGAACTGATCCTCTCTAGCCTCTTAAAACACAAGATCGGAAATTCCAATGGAATTGTCCTGAACATGTAAAGAAACTTTGGCAAAACTAACATTTTTAAGACATTAGATCTACCATACAGGGACAAGTGTAAATGATCCAACCTCTCCAACATTGAATTTACTTTAGTAAGCACAGGATTCATATTCAATTCTGGGATCTTGCTAATTGGTAAGGAGATTTTAATTCCTAAATACGTGACTTCAGGAACAGTTGTTATATTTACAGGAGGTTCCTCTCCAATAAATAAAATCTGTGTTTTAGAGATATTTAATTTATATCCCGAAAACCCACCAAACTTAGATGCCAATCCTTCGATTGCGGGCAAAGCAGTGACTATATCAGTAGTGACCACGACGACATCATCCGCGTATGCCAAAGCTCTATAATCAATATGGCACAATTGGACCGGTTTAATATCAATAGCCTGATTTAATTTAACCAGAAAAAAATCAATATATAAGGCAAATAATAAAGGTGAACACGGACATCCTTGCCGAGTACCACGACTGATAGTAAACATACCCGATTCTTGGCCAGCGATTCGAATACAGGCTACTGGAGACAGATATAATGATTGCAACGCCTGCCGAATCAAGGGACCGAAGCCCTTCAACCTTAAAACCTCCCACATATATAACCAAGAAACCCTGTCGAATGCCTTCTCGGCATCCAACAGGGTTATCCCCATTATAGTATTAGTTGCTTGAGCCCAATCAATAAATGATATTAAACGCCGAACATGATCTGCGGTATCGCGTCCGGGAATAAACCCATGTTGAAATTGTGATACCAACGTAGAAATAATGTCCGATATACGCGTGGCTAATATTTTAGAATAGACTTTGCTATCAGAGTTAATTAAAGAAATGGGTCGATATGATGACGGCATTAAGGGAGGTTTATCTTTTTTTAGAAAGACCACTATAACGGATTTGGACCAGAACAATGGCACTGTCCCCTTTTGTGCTGACACAAAAGTTGATAACATATCCTCTTTCAGCACATGCCGAAAAGTTCTATAAAATTCTAGCGGGATACCATCAGGTCCCACCGCCTTACCAACAGCCAGAGAAATAATCGCTGCTTCAACTTCCTCCCAAGTGATATCAAGATCTAATTCATCCATTTGCTCATATGTCAGTTTAGAGATTTCGATATCCCCACAAAATTCCACTACTTTATCTTCAAGACCTAAAATGACCTCATCTGTATACAATTGGCTATAAAACTTCCTGAAAACCTCTAGCACTTCAGGAGGTTTCTCCCGAATTTGCCCTTGCTCGTCTTGAATATTATTGATCCTTTTAGCAACATCTTTTTGATGTAATCTTTTGGCCAATATTCGGCCAGAGTTTTCTCCCACCTCATAAATCTCAGAGCGGTATACTGCAACTTGCGCTGCCAATTTTGTAGCAAAGTTCTGGTATAATCTCATTTTTTGGATAGCTAAATCGCTTGAGATCTGTTCAGAATCTTGGCCATTACTAACTGCCAGCATAAACTCATTTTCTAACAGCCGCAATTTATTTATTTCGACCAAATACTCTGCTTGGAGTGTACGTTGCTTATTAATAGAATAGCTTAGTGTCTCCCCCGAACACCTGACTTAAAAGCATTCCATACCATGTGGATAGATGCAGATCCACGGTTATTGTTGAAAAAAATCCCCTATCCATTTGCACATATGTTTACAATAGACGGGATCGACCAACAATTTTCGTTCAAAGGTCCAGGCCCTTATGGGAGACCTAAAACTTATTTCTACTTCTAGCAGAACAGGATTATGATCGGAGATTATTTTAGGTTGGATATCAATCTTAGCTTTACCAGCAAGTTCCTGGGTAGCAAAAAAATAATCTAACCGCACATGCTTGCGATGAGGTGCAGAGTAGAAGGTATTACCAGGAGCGCCCCGTCCTTTGAGCCACCATATATCAACCAGCCCAAATTCTTTAACAAGACCCCTAATAGCTTTGAACGTTTTCTTTTTCTTCCCATCATAAAGAAAATTACTTGTGATATCTATATTCCCTGCCAGATGGAAATTAAAATCCCCACATAAAATCAAAGGGGCTGGCCAATCAACTAGCTCAATGCTAAGGCCCTCCAATATTCCGGGGTCATCCAAGTTCGAGCCATAAATTGAACAAATAGTCATAGAAAGATCCTCTACCACTAATTCAATGATTACCCAGCGGCCATAAAGATCTTCTTTTACACGTTTACACTTCCCCCACCCGGGTCTTTTCAAAATTGCCACCCCTCTCGTTGTTGATCCTTGACGTGTACAACCCACAAGATCCAACCCCAGGTCCTTTAACCACCTCCGATTATTCCATGCAATGTGAGTCTCCTGTACACAAAGCAGATCCACCCTCATAGTTCTAAGAATCTGGGCCGAAATCCCTCTTTTTTTCGATCGTTCAGGCCACATATATTCCAGGTACAAACAGTAAATTTACCCATCCTCAAACAAAAGACATTTTAACATAACTGTATCTCTTTGCCGATCATTTACCATTAGACTTATTAGTACAAGTACTACATTTATAACATCTATATTCACAAAGTCCTTGCTGCCAAACAAATACAAAAACACAACTTTACTATTCCTTGCACCACCTTCCCAACTACCCACCCCACCCACACCACCCTCATCGACCCACCTAACCTCCCCCCACCCTTACACCCACCCAAATGAGGCAGAGGGACTGAGCGGTCCCTATTGCGATGGAGAGAAAGGATTAAGTGCCCCCATGATCCCCCCCACCCCCGACAAAGACAAAAAAGAAAGAAAAAGAGAAGAAGAGAGTAAAGAGGGGAAGGGGAGAACTGTTTTAATTGACTAAATACTCTATACTACAACCGTCCCCCTAAATAGAGCTCAAAAACTCCTTTGCTGCAATCTCAGAAGTGAAAAATAATGTTTTATCCTTAAAGATAATTTTAAGTTTTGAAGGATTAAGCAAATAGGACTGTGCCTCTTTAGCTTGAAACAACGGAATCAATTGACGCAGGTGCCACCTCTGCTGAACTGTAGCTTGACAGTAGTCGGGATGCACAAAGAATTCACAACCCTGCCCCTTTCTCTTACGGTCTGGCCTAGCGAGATCATACGGTCTGGCCTAGCGAGATCATACGGAGCAAAAAATTATTTAAACAAATCAATATAGCTCTTGGTTTAACGTCCACCTCTCTAGTACCAGCACGCCTCTGAAAAGGAAATCTATGCACACGCTGCAGCTCAAGTTCCCATTTCCATTGATGCAGTTCAGGAAAAGCTTCTGAAAACAGATCGATGATAAATTGACGCACATCCTTCCCTTCCATTCCTTCCGGAATACCTAATACACGCAAATTGTTCCTTCTAGATCTATTTTCTAAATCGGTTAATTTCCAATTTATATCGTCACGAAGGGATTGTAAGGAGGATACAGCTGTTTTTTGATGTACAATGTCATCCTCGATTAAGGAGATTCTACCCTCCGCTTCCCCAATCCTGGCTGACATCTCAGTACATGTCTTAACCACACGACGAACCGTATTCTGAAGCTTGTGGACGGCGCCCTGCATCCGCAAACCTTCTGCTTTGGTCTCCTCACG
Source organism: Calotriton arnoldi (assembly GCA_963921515.1). Lineage (NCBI taxonomy): Eukaryota > Metazoa > Chordata > Amphibia > Caudata > Salamandridae > Calotriton > Calotriton arnoldi. The sequence continues at coordinate 210,569 of CAWUFW010007072.1, read as the reverse complement.
ATGTGACATTATTGCTTGGTAAATAGTGGTTAAGGTGATCTCATTTGCTATCAATTCGCCTGTACAGACAGGACCTCCATGTATGTCAACCGCGTCCCCTCTACTGACATTCGCCTCCCCAGGATGTAATGAAGGGGTATAATTCAATAAAGGGGACCCATCATTGCCTGAACCGTCCCTGGATGACAAATTGAATCTATCCTTTGCCTTACGCACAATGGTTCCTTCCACAGTGAGCAAAGTATTTTCTTCTTCATCCAGTGGAACAGAGCTGGACAAGCTTCTATCATCTACCCAGTCACCATCAGCACTCTCCAACTCCGAGGTATTGGACAGATCAGACATGGAATAGAAATTTCCACCTGAATCCCCGGAGTCTGCCTCTATTACCCCGACTCTGCTGGGCATGTCAATTCCAGTCGCAGACCCCTGAAGAATTTCATCGAGATTCGAATTATTGGGCCGTGTTGAAGATGGGGCACTTAGGGAATTAATTGAGCCCCCTGAAGTAACCTGGGAAGAGACAACGTTCTCTGCGTTCTCTACATCAACTTCTGATGAATCAGCCACACTAGAGTTTACCGCAACAGCTTCCTCCCTTTCTTGCCCACTTTCCATCTCATTTGATCCTGCAAGAGCATTCGAGCTCGCCGAGGGCACAGAAATATTTCTCGACACTTTGCTTGTATCAAAAACTTTATTGAGCGAGTGATCCGATTGCGGGGGATCCGTGGCGCCCTTCACTTGCTCAGTAGCTAATATCTTAGCTTTACCTGGCGTTTTTTTTTTTTAAAATCCCGGGAATCTTTATGTTATCCCCAGCAGGATCATGACTGGGCACCTTAACAGCTGCATCGACTATCCCTTCCGACGATAAACCCCCATCCTGTCCAGGGGCTGACACAGTGACAGCAGCTGCAGCCCGAGTCCGTGTGCCCTTCGGATTACCACTGGCATTCTTGGGACCCATCCTGCTCCAGGCCAGATTTTCCAGCAGACCCCAGGAATACTCAGCGACAGCCGCAGCCGCCCTTCTCTCCTCACGAGATCGGGCTCCGGTAGCAGTCCTGCTCCTCCAATCTACACGGTAAGGAACGAAACGCCAAGCGCGCTGGCAACGTTGTTGATACAAATGTATCAGAAGTAGCAGCATTCCTAGAAACTCAAGATCGTAGTTTCGCCAGGGGCTTCCTTGCGACAGATTCCAACAACCCCGAGGGAGTAGGGGGGGATCAGTAAAGGAGAGCACTCTTCGCCTGCCTCACTCGGACACGGACGTGTCCGCCATCTTGCCTCAGGCAGCCCACACCCTCTCCTTCTTAGTAAATTATCCTTCCTAGGACTGTATCGACATTGCAGCATGTAGTAGTTGGAGTTCCAACATTTTGGCAACTCCTATATGAGAGCTTTTATAGGGACTTTATCAGCACAGTGAATGATTCTCAACTGCTTCCAGGCCTTGAACGGATGACTCAAATAAGTGCAAATTCCATGACAAATGAAAGGTATTTTGTTGACTATTTCTTCTTTGAAGATGTCCTGCACAATTAGCTCTACGCAATGCTCTAAACATAAGACTCTGAAGTACCCTCTGCTACCAATAGCTATTACAGTATTACTGCCATTATCAGTGTCACCAAATCCAAATTTGAGACCTTTGGGTTGAATTTTTTTTAATGCTTTGGTATTAAATTCATCCAAGATGTTGGCAGCTGTATGCTATTTCCTCAGGACAAACATCTCAGCCGTTGCATGCCACTGAATGCCTCGAAAAGCACCATCAGTGGTGAGACCAGCAGCAAGTCTTTGTTTCACTCCCTTGAAGAATATCCGGTGTGCAGTGCTGTAGATGAAATCTGTTACTTGACAACTGGTCCACATGTCTACTGTGAGGTGGATGGACTGAACAGCGCTTTCCTTCATAGCTTCACCAATCAACTGAAACACTTGATGGTACAGGGTTAACACAGCACAAATGGAAAATGGGTCCAGCTAGGAAGCTTCCATGTTGGACAGAGGGTGTCCACAAATTCCAGAAACCTTTCTCTCTGCACAAAAGAAAAAGGGAGGAGGTCAAACACTGACATTTTGGCCAGCTTACCAGAGTATAAATTGATTTTGTCATGGTACAGCGACTCCTTTGTGAACCTAGAACATTGGCTGTTGTGACTTTTTTCTCTGTGATACCTACACTAGTGACTTATGGGAGGCATAGCCTGTTTGAGTACCTTGGTGTGACTGTTTCCCTCAGTCCTTTGTGCCATACTAACTGGAAAGAATGAGCGATAATGACAGTGCTGTATCGCGTGACACCAACATCCTCTTCTTCCTCACTACCACCTCTTTCTATCAGTTCAACTTCTTCTTCTCTCTCACCAGCAGCTAATGTTTGTAGGTGTTCTTCCCACACAATTGTGTGTTACTTTCTCAGATGGGCCAATTGGCTCCTGGTAGCGCAATGACCACCTTGCTTACCAGTATGAACCTACTTTGTGGCAAATTGAGTTGTGCTCCTCATGTGGCCCAAGTGTAAAGAAGTTGCAAACCTGGTCCGAAAGCTTTATTATTGAGCTAAAGCCTGAAAAGCTTGTTGTGGTGGAGCTATGCAGCTTTGTTTGTCTTTCACTAGAGTGAGATGTGAATGTGGTAGGGGTGGGGGTTGCTGCAGGTTTTTAAGAGTCTGGAACAGATGGAGGTTAGTGTTGTCAGTGGACCTTCAAGGCTTAGAGCAAGTTGAATAGAGTTGATCTCCACTTCCTCTGTGCCACTCACCACATGAACAATCACTGGTTCATCATACTCATAAGTTCTAAGTTTGTTGTGAACCTTCCTTTTCCCTTGTCTCTCATGGTGGGTCTCGGTGAGGATCCAATTCATGTCAAGAACATCAGAAAGGGGGCTTGGAGTAGATGAGAGAGTGTTCTTTCCTTCCTTGCTAGAGTGTGAAGCAGATGTGTCCAATGGAAGAACAGTACCATCAACGTCCTCCTCTGCACCAAGCTCAGCGTCCTCCTCTGCTCTTACTTCCAGGTGATCGATCAGGTGTTGCAGACTGTGATTACCGTTGTTGACTTTTCTGTAAAGATTTGGGTTGCTGCTGGGACAACTCAGTTTCAGACTCACTTGTCTCCATGACTCAAGTCACAGCAAGTGCTGAGAGATATGGGCTTTGGTTTTGGTGGTGGTGCCATTATTCAAGAAGTGATCTTCCTCCCAGCCTCTGGGAGGGTGCAGCAGGTATGCTGTATTTCCGGAAAAAGGATGAGGGTTTGATGCCAGTGGTGGCCTCTTTCTTGTCAGGAGCCTCCTTCTTTGAGGCCTCTTCTTTACTTTTTGTACGGGTTAGCACTCAGGACAATGCAGAAACACTTAGCAGAGGACACTGCTATCACTGTAATCTGACTCAGAGACTTTTCTCCATCTCAGTATTATGTGTGATGTCTCTTGCACATGCAGGCAATAAAACCTAAGCAGGAAGTCAGTAAGACTTTGGAAATCTACTCCATTCAATGTAATACTGGTCATCCTCCTCACTAATGTTTAACATTAGTGAATCAATGCATAAACTAACTTTATTTTTTGCTAGACATTACACAAGAAAAACTAAGTTGATATCCCGGCAGGGCCCATGAGACCGCTTTGTGAGGGAGGGGGAGGCAGACAAAAAATAAACAAATTCATTAAATAATTGCCAGTTTCTCTCCGCGGCCTCTGGAATCCCTATGAGAAGAGGGAAAAATATTTTAACTAAACAACAGCTGGTGTCCCTCAAGGGCCCATTAGACTCCTATGAGAGTCAGGCAATAACTGAATATGTGAATTACATCATAGCTGGTGTCCCTCCATAACCTATAGGACTCCAATGGAAGGCAGGCAAAAATTGGGAAAAAAAATGTAATATTGGCTGATGTCCCTCCAGGGCCCATAAGACAACTACAGGAGGCAGGGGAAGACAAAAATCAACCACATTATTTATAAACTTTGTACTACAGTCTACTACATTCAGCCACAAACACAAATAAATATATCATGAAAAATATAATAGGAAAAAACGAAAAATTAACAAAAATGGCATGGGCTTCTCAATATTAATACTGCTAGACAATGGAAAAAAATGATGAATGATAAGAAACACCCACTGCCTCAAGAAAATGGTGGTCGCTCACCACATGGCACGGGCCAGCAAGGAAGTAGGCCATGGAGTTATTTAAATTACACTGCAGTAATCGGAGTAATTTCAGTAATTCTGCGTTGCACTTTGACGTGGAATTATTGATAATTACCCAATTATGCCAGCTTGTGTAATTAAAAGTAATTTGGGCGAAAAAAGTCTACAGCAAGAGGGGATTTAGTGAGCATGAGTGGCTGCAGACGCTGCTTTTTATGTTCTGTTGCATTTAGCATGATTTCTTAGTACAAAATGCATCCTTGTCCATTTGAGTGCAAGGATGCATTTTGCGCTAAGAAACTAGAGCTAAATTCCAGGAGTAAGGTAGATGAAAATTCTACCCCCGGTGCACATTAAGCAAGCTTGGGCAGCTGCTCGAGCTCTCTATTCATGTTCTTTTGCCTTTAGTGCTAATTCGTAGCGCAAAAGGCATCCTCACATTCATTTTGGATGCGAGGGGCCTTTTTTGAGTTAAGAAAATAGCGCTGAATGCAGAATTACTCTTCGTACATAAATCCATGTAATCTTGCTGAATCTTTTGGTAATTTTGTGATAGCACGGTACATGAAATTGCACAAGTTCTGCCCACGCCTACAAGGAAGGAGGCACAGAGAACGAAGACCAAAAGGCTGTTGCTGCATGACCAACAAGGACAGAGCCATGGTGAATAGAAATTAAATAGCCATCACCCAGATAGCCAAGAAAGAAAGAGGCATGGACTGGAAAACAAATACAAATTGGCCGTCTTTCACACACACACACATGCACAGGCACATAGCGGCCACAAAATGGTGGTCTCCCACATAACCTGCAAAAAAGGAGACATGGAGAGCAAAGAATATCGCAGCCCTTTGCCACCTGGAGCACTTTCCTCCAAACCAAACAAAATCTTGCAGCACTGCAAGGAAATGGATAAAATGTATATATACCCACAGGCTTCCCTCACCCTGAAAATGTGCAAACATTATCCCTTAACAGACCTTAATCCCACATTGGTCCCTCCCATAAACTCCTTGCCATCCAGCAACACACAAACAAAAAGAAAAAATGAACATAAATAGTGGTGCCTGCCCGCTCTTAAATAACAAACGTTTTATAAATTACTGCATTGTACTTTTGTGACTTTTCCCAGAAACTAAGGATTCCAAGGATGTGGATGCAGCAGAGATTGCAGACAAAAAAGAGAGTGATGCTTTTCCTTTAAAATCCAAATCCAAAATGATCAAGGACTGAACAAAGCAGAGGGAGGAGTATTCAGGACAGGTTGTACAGTTTGTACAGTTATCTACCAGTCCCTACACACTGTACTCCTGGAAAAAAAAGAAGCAATAAAGAAAACTGTTTTGCACTATAAAAATTACCTGAACGATTTGCTAAGGTAAAAATACAACTCTAAAATGTATGTTCAAGTTGATTTTTGGGCACCGACATCGAAAGAACTGCTGCTCGCTTTTGGAACTACACTTTCATGGATAAAAAATTACCTAAAGCATCCACTCAGGTAAATAATCAAACTGAAATGTTTGTACATCAACAATCCTTCTCTCACTTCGCTCCGCACCATCAATCCAAATAGCTGATTCTCATCCGTCCAGATAGGTCTGTCGGTATACTTCAAACACATTCTGCAGTTCCTCTTGGAAATGAGAATGGTTTTCTCTATTAGGGAAATAGTAGGGCTTTATTTTCTTCAATCTCTACACCCTGAGGACCTTGACCCATCCATGGTAGTGGAATCAACTTCTTGTCTGCTTGCTTGCACCACTCTACTGGATACGTCACTGTCAATCGGTCAGTTTATCAAAAAGCTCACTTACATGTTACCTGATGCTCCAGTTTCCAGTGGTCCCATAGCCGCTTCTCAGTTTCTGGGTGATTCAGCAGCTGCACTCCCAGCACCTTAAGCCGCGATGGGGAACATATCGCAGAGTTTATCTTTTGCCATCAGTGCATCATCTGTTAAAATAACACACAACATGTAGGGAATCCAAAAGTCTACCATTCATTCAATGCACAAATAGTGAGCAACACAGCAAATAAACAAGAGACAATTGTCATTTCAACACACCAGACCTCTGGCCCAAAATGGCCACTTGGAGCATGTAATGCTAAAATGCATGCACATTTAAAAAGTTTACATACATTTTCCCCTCATTACAAGTCTATGGAAAGCAAGCATGCAACAGAAACTTGTTCCTTTCAGTGAAACTTATCTAATGAGCAGGTGACAGGATATTCTCATGGCAAAAATATGTCAAGTTCTTGAAATCAAGATGCAATACATGGACACACTATTCCTTTCATTAATTTCTTAAATCATGCTTTAGGTTTCTAATATAGAAAGTGAGGCTAAGCTTTACTTCCAGATGCAAGAAATGTGCAAATGTACTAACTACAATAAAATGGCTTGTAGGCTTACTAGAGTCATGAAACCTAACAGGTATTGAGGCCAAAGAACACTTCAAACTAATAAAGAAACAGCATGCATTTTACAGATGCAAGGGGACATTGACCGTTAAAGCAATAGGAATACAAGATCATGTTTTCACATCAAAGCGAATGGAAGATCCTTCTTGATACTGACTGCAAAGCATGTTGTCCGGGGATTCTCCAGTATACAATGTGTGGTTACAGAAGGTCTGAGCAATATTGAGCATGGAATAACTGACATACAAAATGGCAGATGGGGTAGACACTGAACATTTGGGATCGGATTATTTGGTTTTTAGCCAAAGACACCAACAGTGTTGCATATTCTAGGAGAGTGCCACCCATTTGATTGTTAGATGTGAAGAATGTGTAAGGAGATCCTTGTTTGCTCTAAAGAGGGTTACACAACTCTATATTGTTTGCATTATAGGTGTGTGAGTTTGAAATAAGCTGGGTGTTGTTTGTGAAAAGCAGCACCACTTTGGGGAGGCTGAGATGATGAGGGCTATTTAATATTGTTTCATGCTCAATGAGAACAAATGTTCATTAATGTTGCTTTATTTATGTACAAATGGAATAATAAGAATTAAAACAAATCTTTTTTAAGCAGTCCCCTTCATTAAACAATAGATGAGTAGATTTTGTGATCTCCACTGTGCAATGTTAAATTTCCTCTTTGATTTACAAAGTAGACGAGAGACGCCTCTCAAAGTTCCCTCTATCTATTTCTCCTGTAGAACCCCTTAAGACGCTTGTGTCAGGATACTTTACTTATGGTGGATACCAGTAGCTAGTCCCTTGCCTCCCAAAAGCCAACTATAGCAATATTCAAGAGGACTATACAGTACTATTGGCTAGACTCAGGGGGAAAAGGGAAGAAGGAGTAGGAAAAGGAGAAACACCGATCTTCAGGCAACTCCAGCATCCCAAGGCAATATCACCATCTAGTAAAATTACATATAAATGCACAGATGTTTCTGTTATTCTTGCTGTTCTTGCAAGCTTCAAAATACCTTCAGAGTGGAATCCCTTCTGTTTGTTCAACTGGGCACTAGTGCTGTCCAATTCCAAATTACAAAGGGTCTCTCTAAGAAGGTGCCTTCTGAAAGGTAAATTGAGGATGTTGTCCTTTTATATGTTTTGTATGTCTAATCACAGTACCGTAAGTGGTTATGAGCCTGATAGTCTCGTTACTTGTTTAAGATTCCTGATATTCTGGATTTAACATATATATATTTGTTTCTTTCCATCAATTTTAAAAACTACTTCCTTCAAGACATACTCAGGATAATCTCTTTCTCTGAACCTTTTAAGCATCTCATTCTGTTCATTCCTGAAACTTATTTGAGAGTTGTAATTGCTTCAAGCTCTAAGGAGCTTTCCATATGCGATTCTCCATTTTCTTCTAGTCAGCTGATGACTGCTGGCATAATGCGGACTGTTACCAGCAGTTTCCTTTCCCTAAAGGCCAGTCTCTAATGTGTCAACTCTAACTGTTAATATCATATCAAGATAGTTCATAGAGTCATACAGGCACATACATCAAAGTTTTTTGCGAGCGCAAACGGTGCGATACGCTAAAATCGGCCGTTTGCGCCCGCAAAAAGGGCTATTGCGATGCATCAAGGTGTAAGGCACCCGCAATTTAAGAAATCGCAATTTATTGCGATTTCTTAAATTGTGATTGCATTTAAGGAATCGCAATTTGCGATTCCTTAAATGCAATGCAATAACCACTTTTAAATAGCGATTTCGCTATTTGGGGCTGCAAATTACCGAGCAATTGAACTGGTCGGTAATTTGCTAAAACTTTGAAAAATGCACTAAAGTGCATTTTTCTAAGTTTCATGTTGCACACACACATGCCCTTGGGGCATGTGTGTGCGCAACATGGGTGCACATCACAATTCCAGGGGTGCAACAGGGTGTCCTCTTGACACCCTTGCACCCTTGAAATTGCAAGCGCAATTTGCGAGTACCTATTGGTACTCGCAAATTGCGCATGCAATTTCCCATTCATTCTTATGGGCCTGTAGGCCCATAGGAATGAATGGGGAGCCATTCCTTAATTGCGACTCGCAATTTGCGAGTCGCAATTAAGGAATGTTTAGGAATCGCTATTTTGATAGCGATTCCTACATGCATAGGCTTTTGCGAGTCCTTAATTGAGATTCCTTAATAATCGCAATTAAGGACTCGCAAAATAATACCTTGATGCATGTGCCCCATAGCTCATGTTACAGGTAAATAAGAGAATGAGTTGCTTCTCATTGAGTAACCATAGAAAGTCTATTGCAAGCTTTCTGGGCCTTTCCATAGTTAGAAAAGAGCATTACATAGTTGAGCCAAAGAAAGATATGGTCAGTGTAATTTTCATTCTCTGCAGTCCAGACCACCTGCAACTCCCACCAACACATCAAAAGATTGGCGTAGCTGGGGAGAAGCTGTTGCTGATCACCATACCTCTAATCTGTCTGACAGGGATGTCCTAGAATATAAAGATGATATTCTCCAACCAGAACTATACTATTTTCATTAACATGTTGTTATGGTTCAATAGGTGTATTCAGCTAAATCTCAAAAAGTGGAAACAGGTCTTTAGGCTGCACAAATGCCGAATGCTTGTATATAACGATGTTACGTCGATAGTGATTATAAGGAATTCTCTCTCCTGTGGGATGTTCTGTATCTTACTTAAAAATAATAATATCTCTGACATAACTGGAGAACTTCATAAAATAATGGGTGCTAAGAAATTATCACTGTGCTGAGATGTTAGTTCTAGAAGACTATCATTGAAAGAAACAGTAGGCCTTGCTGGTGGTTTAGTTCTATGTTTATGAATTATCAGTAGAACGAAATTGGTTGGTAACCTAGGATACTCCTGTTTCAAAAAGTGCACTTTTTTATATTCTAGAAGTCCCATGCATAAGCATTCATCCTACTCCAACGAATAATATTTTATAATATGTGTGTATTTGGTACTTTGGAATCTCTCATAGCACTTGCCACCCTTTATTTGACTAAGAGCCTCCTTTATGTTCTCATCTTTAGTCATGATCAGAATATTCCCCCTCATTGTCTCTTTTAAGACACTCTGTGGCCTGCTGTTCTTCTTTACATATATTTTATGTATGCATGTTTGTGTAGTGTGTTCAGATTATTGATGGACATCTTTTTAAAGACATTCATTACATCAGATATTACCTTTGGAATAAAATGTGACTCCTTTTTTAGTGCACTATGACTGCTTAAATCTCTCACAATGCCTAACTCTTGCATCAGTGCCTAACTGTCCATGACCTCTCTATTGCTACCATCATTTAAATCATGCATTATGCTCAATCATTCAATGTCTCCTGTATGTAGTAAAGTGCCATAGCACTTTGCCACACTAATGATGGTACGCTCGCTAATGATGGTACCAATAGAGAGATCATGGATAGTAAGGCAATAAGATGAAAATCATACATTCTGGCTCATTCCAACATTCACCCATTGCTTGAACCTGTTCTCGTTTGCCGTTAGTATGGTATGCAGTTGTAGGATACTACAGCAGTGATATGTCATGTTACTTTGTATGACTTTTGGAAGTATGGGTTTGCATTAACACCTAGATGTGTTTGCTCAGTTCCCGCCCCATAATACTCAGTATGCATGCAATACCAGGGGCTTATTTATGAGCCCCCTGCGCCTTCGGAGCATCACTTTTTGTGACGCTCCGGCAGCGCAGATTAGTAAATCATATCTATGAGGCCATGCAAAGCCACTATGCGTGGCGTTGGATGGCCTCATACATATGGAGTAAGGCAAGGCAGCGTAAATCACTGTGTTGCCTTACTCTGCGTTCCGGAGGCATTCTATGGACATTGTGCTGGGTTTTCCAACACAACACCCATGGATTTTGATGCTTAGCCATATTTGCAAGATCATGTAAACCTGGGGAAGTGCCAAATCCTTATGCCTCCTGAGGTGAGGCGTAACAAGGAGAAATATCTTTATTTCTCCTCGTTTTTTCCTCTTTCTATGTGTGCTACATTCTTCAGGCACATATGTGTTCTGCCGAATGCAGCAAACATAGACAGAGGAAAATTCCTCTTAGGATTGTTTTGGTGCAGGAAGGTACCTCTTTCTACAAAAAACCAACCTGGTTGACAACACAGGCACTCTTGCACCATGGTGCAAGAGTGCCTGCGTTGGCGCTAGGCAGCCGAAACGGCACCAGCGCAGGGGGAAAGGACAGGAATGCACTGTATTGCTTAATTACGATGCATTCCGGCCCTTTCACTTTGGGGTAGGGCAGGGCAGCAAGATGACTTTCTATGCAGCCCTACTCCAAATTCCCGTAAATAACGGCCCAGGTGTTTTGCACTGTGCAATGCAGCACATTTAGAACTGCGCTCATAGAGACTTGCGGCACAAAAACCTTTACACATGAATGTTGATTGCTTTTATTGTTCACAGTACTTTACATGATGCTATTTCCCACGCATAGCTTTAGTGTTAGCATCTCCATATGCTAGTGTGTGTTTTAAGAGTTAGGCCCAGACCATGGAGACAGGGTGATACCGAGAAATCTGTGAAGGGTTTTTAAAAAACGTGGAGCTATCATTTGTAAGGTTCTTAGGAAGACACATTAGCAACATTCTGTGTAAGGACAGACGGCATCGATTTCAGTGTACATTGCTGTCCATTATGTAAGGAGTCAAGTGACAACATCCTGAACATGATGGAGTCAGCGAAGTCAGGACTTGGTCAGGTTACAGAGCAGAGAGCAAACGCAATCAATACATGAAAGACTGAAGGAGGAATAGACGTGGCGAAGGGCTTCGGTATGGGACACTTCACATAGCTGGTAATTCAGGCCTTGGTTAAAAATGGGGACATGCGAAATTCACATAATTTGCTTTTCCGTAATTATGCGAAATTTCAGAAAAATTATGTGAAATTAAGCATAATCACACAAAATTGCAAGTCTGTCCTCTAACGCTGCATTTTAACATGAAATGAGTCCTTGAGTCAATTTTTGATGCACGAAAGTATTTTGCATTAAAAAAAAAACCCTCGAAAAGCACAGTTGCTGGGAACCAAAGATAACTGAATTCTCGTTGTTAAAGTTGTTCTCGCCCTCCTGCTCTATAATTATGCTGCAAACGGCATAATTTCACATGTGACCTAATAGCATAGTTTTGGGAATTTCAGATAAAAAACATAGCGAGAAATTCTCGAAATCACGTGAATTATGCTGGCATAATTAAAATTTTACCCAGACATTGCTGAAAAGTGAAAAAAGTAAGGTGTGAACGATGGAAAAGTATGTTCAGTTCATTGGAAATGCAAAGGTTGTGTTTACACCATGGACGCAAGTAATGTTGGAGACAATGGTAAAAGTTAAAGAAAAGCATTTCTTTTAGATTACAATTTTTTGGGGGGGGAGTTTTATATAGCGCAAACTCGACCCGAAGGTATCGGAGCACTGTACATGAGCACCAGTTGCGTAACAGACAGACACATTCATTTTTGTTAGGCACGGGGAGATTAAGGGGCTTATTTACAAGCCCCATGCGCCGCCCCTGCGCCACTTTTTCCCATATTAAAGGTGACGCACCAGCTGCACAAAGGGCTTGTAAATAAGCCCTTAAGTGATTTGACGAGAATCACAGGATGTTGATCATCCCTGCCAAGACTTGAACGCAGTTCCCCAGCTTCAAGGTCGACCGCTCTAGCCATTACGCCAAATCCTCTCCAACATTGCATCAGATTAGCTTTTGTAAGGCAATTTCTGATCAATGCATGGTAGTGGAGGTGGCTGGCAGTGTGGATGAGCACCCACTCAAGATCATACCTTCAGCAAGGTCAGATTGTCAGTAGCGTGCCATGTTAGAGACCTAGGGGCATATTTACGAGAAAATGGAGAGCGGTGTTGCCCCAAATTTGGCAGCGCCACGCTCCGACATTTTCAAAATGCAGGGATGCGCTGTATTCACAAGAATACGGCAAGCCCCTGTATCGTCCGTAGCGCTGGTGCTAAATTTAGCTGCCTAGCGCCAACGTAGGCACTCTTGCACCATAGTGCAAGGGTGCCTGTGTTGCTGGCAATAATTGTTTATGTGTAGGAAGGTGTCCCTTTCTGCACATAAACAATCAATAATGGCGATTTGTTACTTCTATGTGTGCTGCAGAATGCAGCACACATAGAAGTAGCAAATTGTTATTATTTAATGATTGTTTATGTGCAAGAAGGGACACCTTCCTGCACATTAACAATCATTAATGGCATTGTGCTCTTTCTATGTGTGCTGCAGAATGCAGCACACATAGAAAAAGCAAAAACGAGGAGAAATAAAAGTATTTCTCCATGTTTCGCATTCCAACGCCTGCTCTTGCATGGCATTAGCTTTTGGCGCTGCCTCAGATTTACACCTTGTAAATCTGGGGCAGCGTCAAAAGCAATGGGTGTTGCGGCAAAATGCCCACAGCAACACCCATTGCACGCCTCTTTCACGCTAAGTGACATGTAAAGGGGCCCTATTTACAAGGTGGTGTCAAGCCACAAAAAGTAGCTTAACGCCACTTTGCAGATATGGAGAAGGGCATATCCCTACCAGAACGTCAATAAAAGTGACGTTCTGGTAGCGATATCCCCCTTATAAATATGCCTCCAAAACTTCATTTAAGAGGGTGACGGCATTTCATCACCATGAAAACACCATGGACAGATGGGAAACCTGTGATTTTAGGTTTGGCATAAGGGTAGACCTTTTGTTTTTCCCCAGAAATCTTTTAGAAATATATATACATATATACCGACAGACGCTTCCAGTCATACCTCTTCAATATTGTTCTTTTGCAGCGTCATTCACATTTTGTATCCACCCACTGCTGAGTTTTCAGCAGGATAAAGCCAATAATGGTGGTATGTTGTCTGTTGATGTGTGTAATTAAGTCAGTGAGACCCTGATTTCTTTTGAGACTGTTATGTATTCCCTTTTCAATTACATCTATGTTAAATGTGCCTGGCTGTAAAGTGAGGGGATTTTACAAACTGAGCATTAGTGATAATATTTGCTAGCACCCTTTCTAAACTTTCCAATTTTTTCCAAATATGCAAGTACAGTAAGATTAAGACACATTGGGGCTTAAAGCCCGAATGTGATGGGAACAATTCATTGAATAGGCTCAAAAAACATACTTTGCGTGATGTACACTTTTTCAGTTGAAAGTGACACTGTTTCAGAAGACAGTTCAATGCATTTTACAACTTCTTAGGCAGGCCTGATGCCACATCAGCAGATTTTCCTCTGTGGTATTGAACGTTTTCTCTGTTCGGGGTATTCTTGGGTGTGTGTGTGGTGGCGCATGGACCCGCTAAACTACATTTTTCATAATTAGGACTCTGATTATGCTGCTAAGTACAACTGTATAGCATACAATACTACTTTCGGTGTTTACACTGCATCAGTTGGTATATGAAAAGTTTACATTATATGAGTCCTGGATGCATACAAAAAAATCAACGTCAATATGACAAACTAACTCTTATAAAAAGTTCAATCAGCACTTGCTAATTCCTGATTCCCACAATCTGGGTCCGCAGAAGTTTAGTGCCAAATAATGTCAGTACAACTGTAGTATGTCCAACAGATGTGCGGGAATTCCATAGTTGCGAGTGACATGTATGTGTTTCCAGGTGACCGTCCGAGAGGAACCCTTAAGGATGGTGAATACCCGCACAGTCGCATCTTGGTGGGCATTTGCAAATATGTCAAATGCCTTCAGCACAATTATCTGCACTTCCTACCATTCACCTAAATAAATCAGAAGGAAGTGCCTTATTTAAAGTTTGGAAGATGCAGGGCATCTGAGAAAAGTGAGGGATGCTCCATCCACCTTATTCTGGCCGCATAGAGGCCGTATATACTTCATGAAAAGAACAAAAATATATATTTTATAAGTTCTCTAATTTTGTCACCCTATTATTTAGGGTTAATTAGAAATGTAAAAACACTGCTTTTCTTTCTTTTCCATAAATAACAATTTTCCATGAATAAGTGGCATATTGGAGCATCTTGTCTCTTTTACTACATCAGTTGTAAGATAATGAGTGCAAGGAACTGTGTAGAACTATGCGGATTACTGCCATATATCAAGAAGGAGCGAGGAGCAAGATACCTTCACATTGAAAAATGTTTTTCATTTAATGGAAAATTAAAGAAACCCTAACACAACAACCACAACATTGTCTTTGGGGGACATCACGCTATCAGGCTAGTAGGGATTTCATCATACACTACAATAGACTGTTTAGTAACACTGGCATTGTTCAAACTCCCTACAATGGTAGCAAGGCAATGCCACTGGTTATCACCCCTACAACGAGGATTTTCCACCACTGGAGATCTAAAACAGTCATTGGACAGTACTAAAGGTTCTCAGCAGCTTTTACTGGGGCAAGGGATGGATCCCACACTGAGGTGATACTGTTTATGAAGCCTGTCAGTACCTCTCACCTGCGATGGTATACATTTAATGGAATTTCACTTCCCATCAAGGCTTCAGCACCTTTATCTGTCAATCCCACCATTTCATGACAGGTTGGGCATACACAGCACTAACAATTATCAGGAAAGATCCTCTACTTTCAGTGCAGACTTCCAACATTTCTCAGCAATCTTCTAGTTTATTGGTAGTACCCAGGGCCACTAGTATTATGCAATTGTGTGGCAGCTGCGATTTTCGCATAGTTATAGATTTTCCAAATAAATCATCTGCCTCATAATCTGCAGATTTTAACAAAAGAAATTGTTTCTAGCTCAAACAGTTAAAAAGTTACTAAACATGCAGCGATACCTGTTGCCGAGCAGCGGAAGGCCCTTTTCAAAGCTGGACTGGTCACCTTTTTGTTGCTTATTGCTATATTTGGGTGTTAAACTAGTACTAATGGGGTGCAACCAATGCCCAGGCAGTGCTACCAAGTTTAAAAATGACCAAATCATGAAATAATGCTATTATAAATTGTCCTGAATAATTTGCCTTTTCTTGCTGCATAATTTACTCAACCCAGCCTCATAATTTTGCCCTCTCCTGACACATAATTCCAGTGGCCCAGACAATACCCAGGGCTGGACTGGGAACCAAACAGCAGCTCGGGCAAAAATGTTCAATCCAAAAGACTAGCCCATGTCATAAGAGTCGCTTTCAGCCAGTCATAGTTTTTAGCCTGTATGTTGAATTCTATGAACTGCAACTTCATATATTCCTCTATTATACTAGGGCCGCAATTCTCAGCATATTGAGTAATATTGAATTAAAATAGCAGGCTAATGTGGACCAATATGGCATGGGTCACTTGGCAGGTGCATGTAGCACCCAGAAGCTGACGAATACATGCTCTAAGTGGAACCCACATTGTCCTACGCGAGATGCACTGTCCTTAGTGAGCACAACTACTGGATGCTGCTCTTCTATACTGCTGAGTAGTTTACCAGCATAATACATCATGTACTGACCCATCTCTCTGTGTTACGATGGCGCTAAAACACAGTGGTAGTGTGAGCATAGTGAGAGATGGAGAGGCTGTGCAGGACCAGAGAATGACACCTTTGCAGACCCACAGTCCTTTGCACAGCTAGAATAGTCAGTCACTTAGGGTTTCATTCAAACAAGAAAACAAGCATTTGCAATGCAATCGGTCTCACATTAGTGAACGATAGAGCTATTGGCTTTGCAAATGGCAATGTTTCTTAGTTATGTTTTTTGTAAAAAAAATATCCCAGCAGTAGCATAAGCAATAAAATAAAATCCACAAAGCAAGGAAAGGGTGCAGTACCACAGGTTGTTACTAGGTATCCCTCGGGAATTCTAAAGGGGCCTCTATAAGCCACACAACGTACTGCACTCTTAATGCAGCCTACTAAAGGATGTTGTTCCCGCACTGTTTTCTGTTGAATGCAGTATCAGAGGTGCAATGCTTTAAGGCCTCTGTGAAACAGCAGCCCCACGCACATTATTGGAGACATGCATATTTCCTCCCTGGTAATGAATAAGAATAATGTGATTTATATGTCAAGGCACATGTCAGTATCTCCCATGTCAGTGCTCTTTTGGCAGAGCTGTCAGTCTCTATTTCCCAGAAGCATTGCCATTGTGTAAGTGTCCCAATGTTAGTACTTCTATGTTGCAGCATCAGTGTGTCTTTGTAAGAATCCCCACTTCCATATCAATCTGTCAATATCCCTTTGTAGATGTCAGTTCTACAATGCCAGTATCAGTGAGTAAGTGGCAGTGTCTCTGTACATATCTTCCGGAGACAGGGTCCCCACATCAATGTCACTTTGCCAGTACCTCCTTGTCTATGTCAGTGGTCACGTTTGCATGTCATTTTTTCAGTGATTCCAGATCCAAACCCATGTGTATGTCAGAGCCCCAGGTTCGGCTTCTCAGTCTCCCAGAATAAGTGCTCCGGGATCCCACGTCAGTGATATTGTCAGAGAGACAGTGTTGATTCTGATGTACCATTCTCACTATGTCAGTGTCAAGACCAGTGTCCATTACCAATGTCCCTGACCCAGAGTCTATTTCTCCATCCAGAGTCTCAATGGCAATATTCCAGTGTCAGTATCACAATGTCCTTGTCTCCTTGTTAGTGTCTCATTGTCCATTTCAGTGCACCAGTGTCCATGTCAGTGAAACATTGCCCCTGTGTCTATGCTAAAATGTGTTTGCTAGTGCCCCGTATCCACATCCTATTGCCTTAAGTCCGTTACACGGTTTCCCCATATACTTGACAATGTTATCCTGCCAGCGCTAATGCATGTATGTCAGTGTCCCAGTGTCAGTTTTACTGTCAACGTCCCCAAGTCAATATCCACAAATATTTGTCTGTTTCTCCACTCCAGTGTGTAATATGTAACATATATCCAGGGTCAGCGTCGTCTTGTTCGTGTCCCACATCACTATGCAAGTCAGTGCCCCTATGATGTCATGTTTTCTTTTACCACCACAAGATTCCTCAAAGCATAAGTGTAGGAAGGTAGGATCCTTCAGCATGGTTACCCCCACTTTTTGTTAGTGTTGTAATGGTTTCTGACTAGCCTGACTGGGATCCTGCTAATCAGGACCCCACTCTCTGAGCTTCCTCCCTAAATTGGACATGGTGAGTACTTAGGTGCACTCCAGATTGGCTACTGGTGTACCCTTATAAGTCCCTAGTATATGGTACTAAGGTACCCAGGGCCTAGGTACACCAGGGGTCTCCCATGGGCTAAAGCATGTATTATGCCACCCATGAAAGACCACTCAAATTGTGACTACAGGCCTGCCATTGCAGACTGAGTAAGCTGGTGCTAGCACCACTTACGACAGATCTAATTTTCCTTCTATCTGGGGTCACTGCACTTAAAACCTATAAGTCACTCCTAAGGCTGGCCTTTCAATCCTGAAGGCAGGGTGCTCGGTTCCAAGTGTGAGGGTGCCCCTGCATGAGCAGGACACCCCTAAAACCTTTGGAGTCCATTCTCCCAGGTTATAAGTGCACCAGCCATTAAGATACATAGAGTGGCCATGCGTCACTACGCGATGGCTATCTCTAAACTGGCAGTAACGAAACCTGTTGTGTTTGGTATCATACATGTTGGAATCATATCCCCACACTGTAGATGGTGTGGGAGGTATTTTATGCACTGTAAAGCTCCTCCAGGAGGCCCTCAGTGCTCCCGGTACCAGTGTTCTAGACCCGGACAGCAAATTATGGCTGCTGCCGACCAGAGACACGAGTCTGCCCTCCTGCTGCTGAGCCAAGCTCGAGCAGAGGAAGGCAGGGCAATAGGTATCCTGTCACAGAGAGGTGTGACCACCTCCCAGACAATACTTAGTGTATTGGGACAGGGTGGGGGCGCTTGCCAGCGCCACAGAGACTTCTGGAAGGGCACATCTGGTGCCCTCCTTGCATACTCCAGTTCAAACCAGTTCAGGGAGCCGTTGGCTCCCAATCTTCTGGCACGAAACTGGACAAAGGACATGAGAGTATCCTCCGCACTGTCCAGCCCCTCCTCTGGGAGGGACCCCTGAATCGTTCCAACCCTTCCCTTAAGGTACTTAAGGGTTTACCTGT
Organism: Calotriton arnoldi; assembly: GCA_963921515.1. Classification (NCBI taxonomy): domain Eukaryota; kingdom Metazoa; phylum Chordata; class Amphibia; order Caudata; family Salamandridae; genus Calotriton; species Calotriton arnoldi. The sequence continues at coordinate 191,859 of CAWUFW010007072.1, read as the reverse complement.
TGGTGGGTCCCTAGATTCGTCGTGGGGCAAGATTCAGATCCAACACCACTTCAACTTCGACTGTCTGGGCACTCTGGACATTGCTGGACTTCACGTTGGGAAGTGAGACTGCAACTGGGAAGACTCCTGCTGCTCCTGGTCTCGTTGTCCTGCAAGTCTTCTGAAACGTCTGTGCCTGTGCTCCATACAGGTTCTTCACAAGGCCTGTGGACATCCAAGACACCCGAAGGAATCTCCCTTGGAGTGAAGGAGTCACTTCCCTGCATCTGCAGGCACCCCAATGAAGCTGACTGGTCTGCTGTTCCTGAACTCCTACGGACTCCGAAAGGTTCAGCAACACAGGTGGTGGTTTTGCAACTCTCTCCAGGCCTGCATTGTGTTCCTAGCAAGTTGGAGGTCAGTATCCCTTGTTGGAACCGCTGGAGCAGTACCCCTGTGCACCATGTCGACTTGCCGTTGACAAAGCTTGTTCACTCTCTCCTCCAGAAATCTTTGGGCTCCGAAAAGCTCCAGCCTCAAGCATCTCCTGCAGCTAAGATCTTCAACTGCACTGCATCCTTTGCACCGTGGGCCTTCATCCTTTGCAGAGCTGCTGGAGGTCCTCTTGCAAGTCTTGTGCCTCCAGCCTATGGGTAGTCGTGAGGGTCTTCTTTTGCTCAAGTGGGCTCCCCTGCTTGCTTGGGGCCTGCCCTGACTTACCTGCTTGTGGTGTGTCACTAGGACCTTGCTGGTCCCTACCCTGCACCTTCTTCGATGACTACGTTGTTTGCCGCTGCCAAGGGTTGTTGGTGCCCCTGCCTGACACTGACCCCTTGGCTCTCGGCATCCAACGTGGGACAGCTCGTGAATGGCTCCTGGTCTGCTTCTGCGTCACCTGGTCCGTACAGCTGCAACTTCAAGGACTCCGTCAAACTCTCATGCATCTCCGACATCGGTGGGCATTTGTCTTCCATGCCTCCTGGTCACTCCTGAGTTGCATAGACTCTGTCCTCTCTACTTGCAGGTACCTCTCATCCTGAATCCACCTTTGGGTTCCACCGGACACTTTCGCCTTCTCTGCCTGCGGCATCTTACGATGAAGTCCTCCATTGTGGTTTACGGCAGTTTCTGACGAAACTTCACATTATTGCACTCGGCTTCCCTGGTGTTGGTATCCTTGTTCCTGGGGTATCCACGGATGGGGTGGCTTTCCAACCTTCATTCTTCTATGTGGTTTCTTCAGGGTCCTCTGAGAAGGGTCCTTCTTCTTTACAATTGCAACTGCGACTTACCCATAGTCTTCCATTGAGTACGAAGTCGTGTTTCCACACTGCACACGGCCTCCGTGGGGTTCCTAAATACTCACCTTGGGTGGTTCCTTGGGTCCCCGACTCTTCTATGTCTTCTGGGTCCATTCCTGACTTAAGTTGTGGTTTGCATTACACTATTTTAGTATATGGTTTGGTCTCCCCCTGGAGACCACTGTGTATTCTGTGCTATTTAGGTATTCTATTAACAAAGTATTGTGCATATAACTCGGGGTAGGAGATATTGTGTTGTGTTAGTGAGTGTTAATAATAAATACACATTCTTATAACTACACTGTGTGTTTCTTTTTCACTTAACCTATACCATAAGATTAAGTACTGGTAAAACAAGCTGCTTTACACTCCTTCAGGACTAAGTCTGAAGGCTGCTCTCCACAGCTGCCACTTAGAAAGCTTTCTAAGGTTGCCTAAGATCACTAAAATCACCATAAGGGTTGTCTGGATTAGTGCAGGGTGCTACACTTACATAAGTGAACACCATGTACTAAGCCAGCCTCCTACAATAAGGTGGTACAGATGGGATTATATTAGACATGAGAGGGAAGGAAATGGCCAAGAAGGATGAGGATAAGAATGTAAGAGATAATTGGTGGTAATAGAGGAACATTTGATTTATACGTTTGACTGATCCTTTATTGAGAAAAGAAGTTTGGAAATTGTATGGTTGTTTAAAGAGAGTTGGTTCAAACAAGCACTGACAAAGCCAATAGATTTGGATGTAATGTGTGAATGCATGCAAACACAGGTAGGCACACATGTGGATAGGCTGTATGAGCCTCTTTGTGTGTCGCCTATATCTGTACCTCTTATTTTTTTTCACAAGTTTGTGGTGCTGGAACCAATGCTTACAGCACTGCTGCCGTGTGGTGACTGTTTTGTGTCTGAGGGAAGCATGCATTCCTTCCATCCTCCAGACATGTTAAAAAAGATTGCCATGCACATGCTACATAGCTCTTGTTCTGTGTATGCGAAAGAATATTGAAATGATGTCACCCTGCAGCACTTTGTTCTGTGTGTGTGACGGAAGCTTGGAGTTCTGAAACCAAGCAGCACTTTATAAAATCTGCGTTGGTCATAGTCAATGCTCTGATGATAGCCAAGGGAGAAACGACTTCAATAAAACAGTAGCTTGGCCTGAAAATGACAGATCTGTAGCCTGCCTTGGGCTTCCTCTTTTAATTGGGAATTCTATTTTAGAATGTGAAAAGTTGCCTAAACAAAGTCGCTGGGCTGGCACATGATACCTCCAGCTGGAGTTGACCCTTTGGTCCCTGTCACCTTTCCTATCCTGCCTGCCATGAGAAACATGTGTGCATTTAAGAGAATTCAGTGGCATAACACAAAATTATACCCTCCCCCGCCCAATATGGTGAGTTGCCCCAGAGTCTCCCATATCTCACAGATATTCATAGAACTTGGATGGATGTGACCAGTCGCGGCTCGTGCAGTTAAGGGCGGTGGGCGGTGTGGGGGGTTGGAAGTGACAAACGATGGAATAGTGAAAATCAAATAAGTAAATAAATAAAACCACTTAGCTTGTGCCCGCCGCATTGCTGACTCGGCACTGATAGCCCATCAGGGGTGGGGCTGTGTCTTGTCTTTGGGTCACGTATGATGCCACATGGGATGCATCAATATTGACCTTTTGTTGATATGGCACTTGTTGCCATTTGATTCAAGACCTGATAAATCTGAAGGTGAGAAAGAAGAAGTGTGAGGATTTTTGGAGAGAATATGATCTGCCTGAAGACTAAACAAAAGAATCTTCTCGAGATTCCCCCTGTAGATATGAAGCTCTCTGCTGGTAAGTGGTCTCTTTTATGATCTATCAAGACCCTGCATACTGATCTTGGTGGGAAGATTGCAGCTGTTGGTTTGTCGGTGAAGAATGTAGAGGAGAAACTGGCCATCTTGATAGGCAGAATGCTATTTGCTGAGGGTATAATGGAATACAATGAAGTCAGATTCAATGCGCTCAAGGAACAGCCAGCATGTATGTTAGAAATTGGGTCTCTAATTGGCAGACGTATGCACCATGTCCAAGTAGGGACCACACTCCTAGTCAGGGTAAGCTATATACACACTTTAAATTAACATGAGCTCACCCTCTGGTAGCTTGGCACAGAGCAGGCAGGCTTAACTTAAAAGGCAATGTGTAAAGTATTTGTGCAACACACACACAGTAACACAGTGAAAACGCCACAAAAGACTCCACACAGGTCTAGAAAAAGAGATACTATTTTTTTGAGAAAATCAAGACCAAAATAACAAAAATCCAAAAAGTAGAAGCAGAGTTATGAATTTTTAAAGAATAAACCAAAAATAGTGCTTAGAAGTCAATAGCACTAAAAGTTTACTTGAGGTCGTGCTAGACCAGGGTAAATTCAAAGTTCAGGCCGACCACGATGGAGGGCAGGCTGACTGCAGGGCTCAAACAGGTCCTGCTGACAAAGTACCTTGGATGGAGCAAAGCATCGACGTCGAGAGTACGATGCGTCAGTTCCGATTCACACAGTCAAGTCGATGTGTCGAAGTCAAGCCTCGCAGACGGGTCCCGCATCATCGTTGAGCCTCGCAGTCGGGACTTCAGATCGGTGCTGCGTCATCATTGAACCTCACAGTCGGGTCCTGCGTCCTTATTGAGCCTCGCTGGGATGTCTTTGGATCGGCACTGTGTCAGCGTCGAAGGGCACTGCGTTGGTTCCGATCAGCACTAGGGTGACGATGCGGCGGTTTTGGAGCAAAACAGCTGCAGAGCCCACTTCTGAGGCCAAAGACTCAAGTGGCACCTCAGGCAAGGGAGGACTCATAGATGGCAGAATGCAGCAGGAGAGGTGCAAGAAGTCTTTAATGGTCCTGAGACTTCAGAAACAGGAGGCAAGCCAACAAGCCCTTAGAGTCAATCTGGGTTCAAATGAGATGGGTCCAGTCCTAGTCCTCAGCAGGGCTGAGATAAGCAGGCAGAAGGTCAGCTCAGCACAGCAGTGAAGCAGTTTCTCAAGAACAATCAGTCAAACAGAGTGGCAATCGTTGTAGCACAGCAGTCCTTACTCCTGGCAGAGTTCTTCACATGTCAAGCAGTGTACTGTCTTGGTAGGGTCAGAGCTCCAGTACTTATACCTAAATGTGCTTTGAAGTGGGAGTGACTCCGAAGCCAGCCCTTGACGTGCACAGGTTCTTTTTCATCGTAGATCTGTCTGCTGGGATATCTGTGGGGGATAATCAGTCTTTTGTGTGGGACTGACTATTTAGGTGTAAGCTTCAGCTCCCTCTTCCTGCCCAGGAAGAGCTATCAAAATATAGATGAATGCAGATGAGTCCTCTGTCACACCCACCCTTCCTGTGTGTGTGGGTGTCTTGAGGGAATGCACAAAGTGTAGCTGTCATCCAGCCCAGATGTATAAACCTCCAATCTTCCAACCTCGCACTGGCCGAAACCCCGCGCATCAACAGAGCCAGAGCAGGCAGAAGATCCTTCTCTCACATTGCAGCCAAGACCTGGAACGAGCTACCGGCAGACATCAGACGCGCCCCCTCCCTGAACGCCTTCAGGAAGACCCTCAAGACCTGGCTCTTCGGCTAAACAAATCTGCGGACCCCTCCCCTCAGCGCCTTGAGACCCTCATGGGTGAGTAGCGCGCTTACAATTCCCTGATTGATTGATTGATATATTGGAGAAAGGCTGCAAGACACATAGAGCAGTAAGAAGAGAGAAATGTCCTCTTTCTAAAAATGGCATTTCTAAAACAGTAATCTTAAATCCAACTTTACCACTAAAGTGGATTTATCATTACAATTCCAAAGATATGAAACATGATTTAGTTGCTCCTTTCTAATCAGGAATTACAGCTTAAAAGTGTTTTAAGGAATTGCCAATGCTATCCTATAAGAGGAGTAGGCTTCATAGTAGTAAAAAACAAATTTAGCTGTTTGTCACTACCATGACATGCAAAACATAAAAGTACATGTCCTAACTTTTAGTTACACAGCACCCTGCCCTTAGGGCTACCTAGGGTCTACTTTAGGGGTGACCTATGTGCAATAAAAGGTGAGTTTAAGGCTTGAGACAGGTTTGAAAGACTACTTATGTTGATGGTACAACCAGTGCTGCAGGCCCACTAGTAGCATTTAGATTAAAGGACCTGGGTATATGGTATACCACTTTACAAGGGGCTTATAGGTAAACTAAATATGCCCATCAGGTATATATTCCAATATTACCATGTTTAGGGAAGAAGCACATGCACTTTAACACAGGTCAGCAGTGGTAAAGTGCTCAGAGTCCTAAGGCCAACAAAAAGATACAGCAAAAAGTGGGGGTAAGCAGGCAAAAAGTATGGGGAAGACCATCCTAAGGATGACAGGTCTAACAATGTATTTCTTCTGAGGTGGAGGCAATACAGTCCCTCAGAGCATCTATGATGAAGGCTCTTTTGTTGCTGGATGAGAGGAGAAAGATGTTTTGTAACCTTTGAAGAGTACTTACCTCCAGCTCTTGGGAATCCCTACAGACATCCCCTCAGAGGAGTTGCGCATCAAATTGAGTGTGGTGTTAGTGCAGCTGATGAATCTTCAGCTCTAGGAGGCGGAGGACATGAGAAGGGTGAGAAAGGCTTCGAGACTTACCACAAGCTCAAAGAAAGCTGGCAGCAACCTTGGTGGCACTGTAAGGGTGGTGGTAAACACAATGGAATGGAGCGATTGGATCTTCCAAGAAGTCATCACAGGTAAGGTTTTGTTAGAAGACCAGAGACTCATATTCTTCCCAAACTTCACGCTATGATGGTGAGAAAAAATACCTGATTGGGCATAAATCAGGGTCTGATATCTAGAGGAATCATAGCTACTGAGGGTTATTTAATAACATTCCAAGTGGATCACATTGGAAAAACTGAGTGTTTGCACAAGGAGAGATGGCGAAGGCATTCCATAACTTGATTATTTGAGCAAAGATTGTGGATGACTTTGGTGTGTGTATGTATAGGGTACATATTGCCTCTCTGGGCCGAGAAGGTGCAAGTTGATCTTTTGACTTTTGCATTCTTCTATCTGTTGTCTCTGTGCTTTACCTCTTCCGTTTTGGCTCATATTGGCCTCAGTTTTTCTCTTCAAATTCTTCTGAAAGGAACCATGTTTACCTTGAATCGGTGGTGAAACTGTTCTTTTTGGTTAAATTGATATTTGTACCATTAGCCTAGATTGTTTTAGGTAGTGATGTAGCTCTGGGTCAACCTTTACAATCCTTTAAGTCAACAGACCTTTGTTGTAGCCTGAGAATGAAAGGGGTTACAAACAAATTTAGATTCCATAGACAGTGTGACTAATGTGACCACACATTGAGAGTCAGAGTCCGTATCTTGAAGTTGAAAAAGGATTTATTATAAGCTCAAAGCCAGAGAAATATAAAACAAATGCAAAAACATACTGTAAATATACAGAATTATTAAAGGAAGACCAAATCAAGGTACAATATTGGTCCTTAGCAACAATGAACAAATCAAAATTTCCCTAATTGCAACGCAGAAAATTAAGAATCAAATCTGATGAGTTGATGAATGGTTCGATCCTTCTCCCCATACATGGGAAAGAGTTTCAAAATGTGGCTATCCCTACACTAATCTAAGAATAAAGGAAGCTCTAATAATCCAAAAGCAATCAAAGGTGTCAGCATCAGAACTTCTGTAGAAGATCAAGGAACAAAAGATCATGTATAGCATAAAGCCACACAATCAGAAGTTAGGAGAGATCTGTACCTCTCAAAGTGTAAAGACATCTATCTGACTACAAAATAAGTTCACTAATAAGAAACACACAGACAGTCTGAAAACACATGACAGCACATTATTCAACCTCATTATTTCCATTTCTCATGAAGAGTTCCAGTGCCTGGTACGATACTCCCATTTTCCAGTCTTCACTTCTGAAGCATTCGTAAATTCCCCCCTTTGACACATATTGCCAACTGGTAGCACTCCCTTGTTCTTCTGATTAAATTTAATTGACGTTGCCAGATCTTCCTCGCCTCGCTTTCTCAAAACACACTGTTCTTTCACTAGTTAAGTATGCTTTGGTCTGCACCTGCAAAAGAAAAAATATATCGAAAACAACTTTCACATTCAATGTTAAATGTCCCAACTGTAAGCCTAAGGCCCACAGCCACTCTAACTTAGCATGCTACTTGCAAAAGCATATAATTGTAGAACACACATTTAATCCTGTAAATACATTAATACATATAAGGTGACATACATATATATATATCGGAATCAAAAGTATAATGAACTGATCAACAAACTCAAAAACGAGAATGAAGTCATCATCAATAAGGCCGACAAAGGGGGTAATATTGTGCTTTGGCCATGACACCTATATCTGGAGGAGGCGAACAGACATTTGGTTGATACCAGTTTCTATCAATCAATCAATCAATCACGGCATTTATAGAGCGCGCTACTCACCCGGGAGGGTCTCAAGGCGCTGGGGGAGGGGGTAAGTTACTGCTCGAACAGCCAGGTCTTGAGCTGCTTCCTGAAGGAGAGATGGTCCTGGGTTCGCCGAAGGTGAGTGGGGAGGGAGTTCCAGGTCTTGGCTGCCAGGTAGGAGAAGGATCTTCCTCCGGCGGTGGTTCTGCGGATGCGTGGTACGGTGGCGAGGGCGTGGCTGGTTGATCGTAGCTGGCGTGTGGGCGTGTAGAAGGTCATGCGGAGTATCAAGCCACAAAGAGGTGGCAAACAGCTACAAGGAGCTCAGGAAACATCTAAATGCATTCAGAGCACAAGGGCAACTGAGTAAGGAGGAACACTTATTCTTGAACACTGAGTCACCGGTCCTCCCCATCCTGTACTTCCTACCCAAAGTGCACAAAAACACTAACCCGATTCCTGGGTGGCCCATCATCTCGGCGAGGAAAAGTATGTGTAAGAGCATTTCGAAATATGTGGACTTTTTCCTCCAGGACTTGGTCTCAAGCCAGCAATCTTACCTGAGGGATACTAGTGACTTTTTGCTTAAAATCAAGAACATGCCATGGCGTGATGACTATTTATTAATATCGCTTGACATCACAGCATTGTATACGAGCATTCGCCACAGTGATGGATTAGCAGCTTGTAAATATTTTCTTGATAAGAGACCGATTCACTGTCACAAGCATAATGAGTTTGTCTTGTTTCTGATCGATTGGTGTCTTCAACACAATTTCTTTATGTTCAACAAAACTGTGTACCAGCAACTCAGGGGTGTGGCCATGGGAGCCTGTTTTTCACCTAGCTATGCATGTTTACATGTCTGCGGGTGGGAAGAGCAGGTTCTCATGGTCGATCACTCAGGGGCATGGAACAACAACATCGTGTCCTGGCTGAGATATATTGATGACGTCTTTTTAATTTGGCGAGGTGACGCAAACAGTGCGAGGGCCTTCATAGCTGAGATTAATAAAAATGATCTCAACCTGGAATTCAACGCCAACATCAGTGACGCCTCCATTGAATTCTTAGACGTCATGCTCTATATCTCCAACGGCAGTTTGCACTCCAAACTACACAGAAAGCTCACAGCAGGCAACTCGACTCTTCACGCCTCGAGCTTTCATCCCAGGCATCTTATAGCCAGCATTCCCTATGGCGAAATGCTCCGTCTGTGTAGGATTTGCAGTACTCAGGAAGACCTAACTGAGTGTTAAAGGGAGGCTGCTAAGCGATTCAGGGCAAGGGGTTATTCTGCTAGCAACATCCGAATAGCCACAGAAAGAGCCAATGCCATTCCCCGAGATGAACTCCTCAAGGGTAAACCCTTACCTGAAACGAGTAGCTCGGTCAGCATTCTGGCTGAGCCAGCTGGGACAGTCAGCACAAGACTTATCATAACCCACAACACTGAGGAAAGAGCGATCAGATCAGCAATCATTAAGCATTGGGGTATCATCAAATCTGACCCCACTCTGGGCTCACTGGTAACAGATCACCCTGATATTACCTACAGGCGTGCTTTCTCGATGCGTGATGCATTAGTGAGAAATAGTCCAGAAATCACAACTACTCAGAACTGGCTGGCTGACAGAAAGGGTTTTGTAAAATGTAACAGTTGTAGAGCCTGTAAATTTGGAAAAAACATCACGCAGTTAGACTCCACATTCAGAAATGCACCACTCATCATTAAATACCGACTCACATGTAGAACAGAGTTTGCAATTTACATCCTAGAATGCAAATGTGGGTTGCGCTACATCGGTAGCACTAAACTACAAGTGCATGTGCGCATCCTGCAGCACCTGAGAGCTATCGTCAACAGTGATCCGGCTTATCCAGTAGCCAAACATTTCAAGGAGGTGCATAACAATAACTTAGATCACCTCCAATACTCAGTGATTGACTGCATACCCACACTGAGACATGGTGGTAACAGGGAGAAGCTTCTGCGTCAGTTGGAAAGCAAATATATCCTTCAGTTCAACACCAAAACACCCACAGGCCTCAACAATAGCGAGGATTTGCATCATTTCCTGTGATTTTTGTGCTGTATTTTCCCTCTGGGATACCTGTTAATGCTGCATATATGTGTGTACCATTTCTGTGTTGGCTTTATAGTTTAACATATCTGCACTGTACATACACTGAGCACACCACCCCTTAACTTAAATTTCAAGTTGGGGAACTCGCTGATAGTTATTTGTTAATCTATAGCAGCATTTGTGCATTTTATTTTATTTTCACTGCCAGCATTGCCTATCATCTGTGTTCCGTTTAAACTTTTCATGTGCATTACATGTTTTACTCTAGAATTTATTCTTCCTATGATCATAGCCTCAGAATTCAGAGGCACTAGTAGGCTTCATTGAGCCATTTTATAGAATATAAGATAATCTATATTCCGCATTTGGCACATTTTTCACCAGCACCTACATGAAGAGGTACCACAGCACAACACAAACATTACCACTATTTATGCGCACGAAGCACGCACGCCTCTTCATTTTTGTATATAGCACAGCACAATCCCTCACACTCACCTTTTAATTCTATTACACTCCAGTGGTATGTATCCCTGCATTTATGCGGTAATCCTTTAGTTATGCTGCCACGTGGACCCTTAAGCGCTGCCAGGCACTACGGACCTTGCTATGCACCACGCAGATTTTAGATCACAGACTTTATCCATTCGCATTGAGCATGTACTGCCACTAACGTGCCAGTCGCGCGCCCGGCGTTGCATTCCCCACACTGCCAGCTGCCTAATACTCCCGGTTAACCGTATGGCAATTACGGCCTAAAATATGGGAAATCTAGATTCCAAGGGGGTCATTAATAAGCGCAATACTTCGATTGTCACGTAGTAACTTATTATTTGGTTCACACGAGTTGGCTCGAAGCTGCATTCAAGAGGGTTGCAAAATGCCAACATTGTTATTTACACAGTCTGTCTTTTCCTCTGCCTCATCCATATGTGCTCTACTTAGTCTGTTTATTATGTCACTTATGACCAAATTGTGCTGATGTCATTACCATCAATTGCAGTAAAGCAGCGCTACAGTAAAAGTGGAACATATGTGGTAAAATGCCTATTCACCCTAATCACAATGAAAAAAATACTACCACTGTCACCTGTATATATTGCACCATTTCTAACAGCGCGCTATGTGAACAAGGCCGCATGTCTGGCGGCCGAAACGCGTCATTTGGACAATGATGATTGAATAAACCACACTTACCTGCATCCTTGCTTACGGAGTCTGTACCCTGGTGTTGCGCCGTTCCGGCTGGTTTCGCTTTGGGATTTCATTGTGGATATATATATATATATATATATATTCACTGAAAAAACCATAGGTTTTAGGGACAGTTATAGTTAGTTGGACATTTCACTCGTACAAAACCATAGAAATTCCCCCGTTATAGTAAGTTCAGCTAACTATAACTCGCGCCCCCGCAATGCACTGCTGATGACGTCACATATTACATCACTCATGACATGGTCAGTGACATCACTGATGACATCACTGATGACATCTCAAATGACATCACTGATGACATCACTGATGACATCATCCAGTGACTGTGTGTTTCTGTAAAGTTTAAATATGTTTAATATATATAGGGAAAGGCGTATTGAAGAATGAGTGGGTGTATAAGTGTCTGAATGGATGATTTAGTACGTGAGTGACTGACTCTACAAGTGAGTGATTAAATGTATCTTACTGAATGCATGGGTTAGTGACTAAACTGTGTGAATGTCTGTATCCGTCTGTCTGTTGGTTTGTAAGCGGCTGCATGGCTTTCTGAATAGCTACATGAGTGTCTACATGGGTTATTGATTGATTGTCTGAGTATCTGTATGGGTGCCTGAGTGTTTGTGTGGGTGGGGTGTGTGTGACTCTGTGCATAGATGTGTGAGTTGGTGATTCACTGGGTGCATGGTTTCAAGAGTGCATCTGTGATGGACTGTATGGGTGGGTGAGTGTGTGTATGGGTGTGTTAGTGATTGAATGTATATCTCAGTGGTACATGTGTGAGTAACTACATATGTGAAAGGCAGTATATATGTGTGTTGGAGTATATAAATGGCTATAAGTGAGAGTGTGTGATTGTGAGAGTGGCTGTATGGATGAGTGTGTACTTGTATCAGTGATTGTATCAGAGCGTAATAATGTGCTAGTATTTGTATGAGTAAGTGAGCTGGTGTGTGTATAACTGTATAGGTGAGTAAATGGGTGTGTGATTAAGTTTTTGCATGACTGACTAGGTGTGTGAGTACCTCTATGGATGAGTGGCGGTGTGTGAGTGTTTATATAGGTGTATGAGTGCATATGATAGTCCTGTACTGAGTGACTAAGTATGAGTGACTGTACGGGTGAGTGAGTGGATGTGTGTGTAGACCTAAGAATCAGTGAGTGGGTATGTAGTTTTTGGTGTTGGAGTGTCTATGGTTTTGAGAATGGCAGTCTGTAATTTAGAGTGGGTGTATCAAAAGTTATATTAGGGTGTGAGAAGATGCATGAAATTATCACATGGATGATGTCATCAGTGATGTCATTTGAGATGTCATCAGTGATGTCATCAGTGATGTCACTGACCATGTCATGAGTGATGTAATATGTGACATCATCAGCAGTGCATTGCAGGGCGCGAGTTATAGTTAGCTGAACTAACTATAACGGGGAATTTCTATGGTTTTGTACGAGTGAAATGTCCAACTAACTATAACTGTCCCTAAAACCTATGGTTTTTTCAGTGAATTTCAAAGGTTTTTAAATGCTAATTTCTAACTATAACGTGTCTGAAACCTATGGTTTTTTCAGTGAATTTCAAAGGTTTTTTAAATGCTAATTTCTAACTATAACGTGCCTGAAACCTATGATTTTTAAGTGAATTTCAAAGGTTTTTTTAAATGCTAGTTTCTAACTATGCCTACAGAGGTAGGACATGTGAAGAAAGAAGAAAAACGCACAGAAAGAAGCAAAAGATGTGCAGAAAGAACCAACAGAGGAGCAGAAAGAGGCCTTGTTGCAAAATCATCCTGTGCCCACAACTTTCTCAGACGGGTACTGGTGGTAACTGACTCTGACTAACCAGAGCCAGTGCTATGCTAAAAGACACTTAGAATACAGTGAAAACACCTACATACACTAGGGAACACTATGCGTTGGGGTACCCCTGTGATTAGCATGACCTCCTCTGCAAGTCCCTAGTACATAATAGGGCAGGGGATTAAAACTACCTCTTAAAACGCGCTACAGGGCGCGTTTGCACAGTGGTGAAGGGAGGGGGGCCTGAGGTGACATGTGTGCAAACGCAGCCCGTGGTGCGTTTTAAGTTGCGGATTAAGTCCCCTTGAATTCTGAGGGTCCCTGGGGCCCAACTAGCCCCCAGGTACCTACAGTTAGGACCACAGAGCTGAGTTGCAGAGAGGCGTTCCGAGGCCACGCACCTTTTTCACCTCTCTGCAACGCAACTCTGTTGTGCTTACTGAAGGTACCTGGTGGGCTAGTTGGCCCCCAGGGTCCCTCAGGATTCAAAGGGAATTAATTCCCCAACTTAAAACGCACCACAGGGCGTGTTTGCGCACATGTCACCTGAGGCCCCGCCCCCTCCCTTCACCACTGTGCAAACGCGCCCCGTGGTGCGTTTTAGGTTGGGGGATTAGGTCACCTTGAATCCTGAGGGTCCCTGGGGCCCAACTAGCCCACTAGGTACTTCCAGTAAGCACCACAGGCCTGCGTTGCAACGCCTGTAACAAATTGTGCAGTTGTGTTTAGGTAGTGAAGAGGGTCGTGCTGGGGGTAGTGTTTTAGGGTTTAGGGTAGTGCAGTGGTGTTTGTGTAGTGTAGGGGGTCATGCTGGGGGTAGATTTAGGGTTTAGGGTAGTGCAGTGGTGTTTGGGTAGTGTAGGGAGTCGTGCTGGGGGAGTGTTTTAGGGTTTAGGGTAGTGCAGTGGTGTTTGGGTAGTGTAGGGGGTCGTGCTGGGGGTAGTGTTTTAGGGTTTAGGGTAGTGCAGTGGTGTTTGGGTAGTGTAGGGGGTCGTGCTGGGGGTAGTGATTTAGGGTAGTGCAGTGGTGTTTGGGTAGTGTAGGGGGTACTGCTGGGGGTAGTGTTTTAGGGTTTAGGTTAGTGCAGTGGTGTTTGGGTAGTGTAGGGGTACTGCTGGGGGTAAAGTTTTAGGGTTTAGGGTAGTGCAGTGGTGTTTGTGTAGTGTAGGGGTAGTGTTTTAGGGTTTAGGGTAGTGCAGTGGTGTTTGTGTAGTGTAGGAGGTCGTGTTTTAGGGTTTAGGGTAGTGCAGTGGTCTTTGGGTAGTGTAGGGAGTCATGCGGGGGTAGTGTTTTAGGGTTTAGGGTAGTGTAGGGGGTCATGCGGGGGGTAGTGTTTTAGGGATTAGGGTAGAGCATTGGTTTTTCGGGTACTGTAGGGGGTCATACGGGGGGTAGTGTTTTAGGGTTTAGGGCAGTGCAGTGGTGTTTGGGTAGTGTAGGGGTCGTGCTGGGGGAGTGTTTTAGGGTTTAGGGCAGTGCAGTGGTGTTCGGGTAGTGAAGGGGTCGTGCTGGGGGAGTGTTTTAGGGTTTAGGGCAGTGCAGTGGTGTTCGGGTAGTGTAGGGGGTCGTGCTGGGGGAGTGTTTGAGGGTTTAGGGCAGTGCAGTTGTGTTCGGGTAGTGTAGGGGTTGTGCTGGGGGTAGTATTTTAGGGTTTAGGGTAGTGCAGTGGTGTTCGGGTAGTGTAGGGGGTCGTGCTGGGGGTAGTGTTCTAGGGTTTAGGGCAGTGCAGTGGTGTTTGGGCAGTGTAGGGGGTAATGCTGGGGGTGGTGTTTTAGGGTTTAGGGCAGTGCAGTGGTGTTCGGGCAGTGTAGGGGTCGTGCTGGGGGTGGTGTTTCAGGGTTTAGGGCAGTGCAGTGGTGTTCGGGCAGTGTAGGGGGTGGTGTTTCAGGGTGTAGGGGTGGTGTTTCAGGGTTTAGGGAGTGCAGTGGTGTTCGGGCAGTGTAGGGGGTCGTGCAGGGGTGGTGTTTCAGGGTTTAGGGCAGTGGTGTTCGGGCAGTGTAGGGGGTCGTGCTGGGGGTGGTGTTTCAGGGTTTGGGGCAGTGCAGTGGTGTTCGAGCAGTAAAGGGGGTCGTGCTGGGGGTGGTGTTTCAGGGTTTAGGGCAGTGCAGTGGTGTTCGGGCAGTGTAGGGGGCGGTGCAGGGGTGGTGTTTCAGGGTTTAGGGCAGTGCAGTGGTGTTCGGGCAGTGTAGGGGGTGCTGCAGGGGGTGGTGTTTCAGGGTTTAGGGCAGTGCAGTGGTGTTCGGGCAGTGTAGGGGGTCATGCTGGGGCTGGTGTTTCAGGGTTTAGGGCAGTGCAGTGGTGTTCGGGCAGTGTAGGGGGTCTTGCTGGGGCTGGTGTTTCAGAGTCTAGGGCAGTGCAGTGGTGTTCGGGCAGTGTAGGGGGTCTTGCTGGGGCTGGTGTTTCAGGGTTTAGGGCAGTGCAGTGGTGTTCGGGCAGTGTAGGGGGTCGTGCTGGGGGTGGTATTTCAGGGTTTAGGGCAGTGCAGTGGTGTTTGGCAGTGTAGGGGGTCATGCTGGGGCTAGTGTTTCAGGATTTAGGGCAGAGCAATGGTGTTCAGGCAGTGTAGGGGGTTTTGCTGGAGGTGGTGTTTCAGGGTTTAGGGCAGTGCAGTGGTGTTCGTGCAGTGTAGGGGGTGGTGTTTCAGGGTTTAGGGCAGTGGTGTTCAGGCAGTGTAGGGGGTCTTGCTGGGGTTGATGTTTCAGGGTTTAGGGCAGTGCAGTGGTGTTCGGGCAGCGTAGGGGGTCGTGCTGGGGTGGTGTTTCAGGGTTTAGGGCAGTGCAGTGGTGTTCCGGCAGTGTAGGAGGTCGTGCAGGGGGTGGTGTTTCAGGGTTTAGGGCAGTGCAGTGGTGTTCGGGCAGTGTAGGGGGTCGTGCTGGGGGTGGTGTTTCAGGGTTTAGGGCAGTGCAGTGGTGTTCGGGCAGTGTAGGGTGTCGTGCTGAGGGGTGGTGTTTCAGGGTTTAGGGCAGTGCAGTGGTGTTCGGGCAGTGTAGGGGGTCATGCAGGGGTGGTGTTTCAGGGTTTAGGGCAGTGCAGTGGTGTTTGGGCAGTGTAGGGGGTCGTGCAGGGGGTGGTGTTTCAGGGTTTAGGGCAGTGCAGTGGTGTTCGGCCAGTGTAGGTGGTCTTGCTGGGGGTGGTGTTTCAGGCTTTAGTGCAGTGGTGTTCGGGCAGTGTAGGGGGTCTTGCTGGGGGTGGTGTTTCAGGGTTTAGGGCAGTGCAGTGGTGTTAGGGCAGTGTAGGGGGTCTTGCTGGGGCTGGTGTTTCAGGGTTTAGGGCAGTGCAGTGGTGTTCGGGCAGTGTAGGGGGTCGTGCTGGGGCTGGTGTTTGAGGGTTTAGGGTAGTGCAGTGGTGTTCGGGCAGTGTAGGGGGTCGTGCTGGGGCTGGTGTTTCAGGGTTTAGGGCAGTGCAGTGGTTTTCGGGCAGTGTAGGCGGTCGTGCTGGGGCTGGTGTTTCAGGGTTTAGGGCAGTGCAGTGGTGTTCGGGCAGTGTACGGGGTTGTGCTGGGGCTGGTGTTTCAGGGTTTAGGGCAGCGCAGTGGTGTTCGGGCAGTGTAGGGGGTCATGCTGGGGGTGGTGTTTCATGGTTTAGGGCAGTGCAGTGGTGTTCGGGCAGTGTAGGGGGTTGTGCTGGGGGTGGTGTTTCAGGGTTTAGGGCAGTGCAGTGGTGTACGGGCAGTGTAGGGGGTCTTGCTGGGGGTGGTGTTTCAGGGTTTAGGGCAGTGGTGTTCGGGCAGTGTAGGGGGTCTTGCTGGGGGTAGTGTTTCGGGGTTTAGGGCAGTGCAGTGGTGTTCGTGCAGTGTAGGGGGTCATGCTGGGGGTGGTGTTTCAGGGTTTAGGGCAGTGCAGTAGTGTTCGGGCAGTGTAGGGGATCGTGCAGGGGCTGGTGTTTCAGGGTTTAGGGCAGTGCAGTGGTGTTCGGGCAGTGTAGGGGGTCATGCTGGGGGTGGTGTTTCAGGGTTTAGGGCAGTGCAGTGGTGTTCGGGCAGTGTAGGGGGTCGTGCAGGGGGTGGTGTTTCAGGGTTTAGGGCAGTGCAGTGGTGTTCAGGCAGTGTAGGGGTCGTGCTGGGGCTGCTGTTTCAGGGTTTAGGGCAGTGCAGTGGTGTTCGGGCAGTGTAGGGGTCTTGCTGGGGGTGGTGTTTCAGGGTTTAGGGCAGTGGTGTTCGGGCAGTGTAGGGGGTCTTGCTGGGGGTGGTGTTTCAGGGTTTAGGGCAGTGCAGTGGTGTTCGGGCAGTGTAGGGGGTCTTGCTGGGGGTAGTGTTTCAGGGTTTAGGGCAGTGCAGTGGTGTTCGTGCAGTGTAGGTGGTCGTGCTGGGGATGGTGTTTCAGGGTTTAGGGCAGTGCAGTAGTGTTCGGGCAGTGTAGGGGGTCGTGCAGGGGTTGGTGTTTCAGGGTTTAGGGCAGTGCAGTGGTGTTCGGGCAGTGTAGTGGGTCATGCAGGGGGTGGTGTTTCAGGGTTTAGGGCAGTGCAGTGGTGTTCGGGCAGTGTAGGGGGTCGTGCTGGGGGTGGTGTTTCAGGGTTTAGGGCAGTGGTGTTCGGGCAGTGTAGGGGGTCTTGCTGGGGGTGATGTTTCAGGGTTTAGGGCAGTGCAGTGGTGTTCGGGCAGTGTAGGAGGTCTTGCTGGGGGTAGTGTTTCAGGGTTTAGTGCAGTCCAGTGGTGTTCGGGCAGTGTAGGGGTCATGCTGGGGTGGTGTTTCAGGGTTTAGGGCAGTGCAGTGGTGTTCGGGCAGTGTAGGGGGTCGTGAAGGGGGTGGTGTTTCAGGGTTTAGGGCAGTGCAGTGGTGTTCGGGCAGTGTAGAGGGTCGTGCTGGGGGTAGTGTTTTAGTGTTTAGGGTAGTGAAGTGGTGCTTGTGTAGTGTAGGGGGTCGTGCTGGGGGTAGTGTTTTAGGGTTTAGGGTAGTGCAGTGGTGTTTGTGTAGTGTAGGGGGTCATGTTTTAGGGTAGTGCAGTGGTGTTTGGGTAGTGTAGGGGGTCATGCTGGGGGTAGTGTTTTAGGATTTAGGTTAGTGCAGTGGTGTTTGGGTAGTGTAGGGGGTCGTGCTGGGGGTAGTGTTTTAGGGTTTAAGGTAGTGCAGTGGTGTTTGTGTAGCGTAGGGGGTCATGCTGGGGGTAGTGTTTTAGGGTTTAGGGTAGTGCAGTGGTGCTTGTGTAGTGTAGGGGGTCGTGCTGGGGGTAGTGTTAGGGTTTAGGGTAGTGCAGTGGTGTTTGTGTAGTGTAGGGGGTCATGTTTTAGGGTAGTGCAGTGGTGTTTGGGTAGTGTAGGGGGTCGTGCTGGGGGTAGTGTTTTAGGATTTAGGTTAGTGCAGTGGTGTTGGGGTAGTGTTTTAGGGTTTAGGGTAGTGCAGTGGTGTTTGTGTAGTGTAGGGGGTCATGCTGGGGGTAGTGTTTTAGGGTTTAAGATAGTGCATTGGTGCTTGTGTAGTGTAGGGGGTCGTGCTGGTGTAGTGTTTTAGGGTTTAGGGTAGTGCAGTGGTGTTTTTGTAGTGTAGGGGGGTCATGTTTTAAGATGCAACGCTCCAATACCTGACCAGTCTGCACTACATAAAACTGCAAAAAACTAAAAATAAAAAGTGTTTTGCACACTTTTGTCATTGGGCTATATGTGGGCTACATCTGGGTAATATTTGTGCTACATTTGGGCTCTTTTTTCACTGCTGGCCATCTTGGAAGACTTCTTTGTTATGAAGTTTCCTAATTTACTCATTTACTGCAGTCTCCTCAGTAGGAAATGCTTTCAGTTTTTTACTTTGATTCCATCAAGAAGGCATTCAGATGTGTCACACATTTGCCATAAATTCAGAATGTTATTACTCTAGTTGTTCATTAGATCACTGTAGTAAAGCTACTGCTCACCAAGGAGTTAACTGGAAGTCTACTGCTGGTATTGAAAGTGATTGTTTCAGTCTGCATGTCAGAATTTTCTAATGAAATAGAAGAGGATTTGAGATCTCACTTAAAACATGCACTAAATTTTCTTTTTGCAGCACTAACCATAATTTCTATGGCAAAATTAACCCCCTCATTTTGTTCCTTTTTAAATTAAATGTTTTAAGTGTTACCAGTTTATTCCAATCAAGATGGCTTCAGGTGTGCCATACTTTTGTCATAAGTAAGGCTGTTAGCACTCTAGTTGTACTTTAGAACACTCTGGGAAGCTGCAGTAGAACACAAAGGCATCAACTGACAGGCTGCTCCTGTTGAAATATAACAGGAAGATATTTGAGATCTCACTTAAAACATGTCCTAATTTTTCTTTCTACAGCACTAACCATAATTTCTATGGCAAAATGAACCCCCTCATTTTGTTCCTTTTTAAATTAAATGTTTTAAGTGTTACCAGTTTATTCCAATCAAAGATGGCTTCAGGTGTGCCATACTTTTGTCATAAGTAAGACTGTTAGCGCTCTAGTTGTTCTTTAGAACACTCTGGGAAGCTGCAGTAGAACACAAAGGCATCAACTGACAGGCTGCTCCTGTTGAAATATAACAGGAAGATATTTGAGATCACACTTGAAACATGTCCTAATTTTTCTTTCCAGAGCACTAACCATAATTGCTATGACAAGATGAACCCCATCATTTTGTTCCTTTTTAAATTAAATGTTTTAAGTGTTACCAGTTTATTCCAATCAAGATGTCTTCAGGTGTGCCATACGTTTGTCATAAGTAAGGCTGTTAGTACTCTAGTTGTTCTTTAGAACACTCTGGGAAGCTGCAGTAGAACACAAAGGAATCAACTGACAGTCTCTGCCCTTGTTGGATGTACATGTTTTACTGAGAATGTCAGACTTCATTCTCACATGACTGAGAAAGATAATGTGAATTTACAGAAAATATGCTCTCATTTTAGCTTCTGGGGCACCTTCCAAAACTGTATGGGACAAGCATGTGAAAATAGTTTTCTCTCAAACATGATTCATGATATCCCAGCAGAAGGTTTTTCACAGGGTAAAATCACCTTAGAACACACCACAATTCCTGAAATTAGTATGGTACCATCAACAAATGAATTCTAATGTAACTAAAGTCTGTTATCACCCTTTATAGTTCTCCTTTTGGTAACCCTCAAAATCTTCGATTCACTACAATGCATTTCAATGGGGTACTATCATTTATATTGGTCCCAAGATGGCTGCCAGCAATTCCAGGATGAAGTGCTGACAGCCAATCAGATCTCACGATGACATGTGTGGTTAGGCTCCGCCCAGATATATGTGTTTTTACTTTTGATTTTCTCAGCAACTACTCAACGGATTTACACCATTTAACAAAAAGGGTTCTTTTTGAACCAAGAACTACCTCTTTGCCAAATTTGGTGTAATTCCGTTCAGCAGTTCGGGCTGTAGCCTTGCATAAAGTTTCCTATGGGAAATTGATTTTTTGACTCTTATTTTTTTAATTTCTCCGCAACTACTGAACGGATTTACACCATTTAACAAAAGGGTTCTTTCTGAACCAAGAACTACCTCTTTGCCAAATTTGGTGTAATTCCGTTCAGCAGTTCGGGCTGTAGCCGTGTCTAAAGTTTCCTATGGGAAAATGAATGGGGAAAACACGTTTTGGGACCCCCTTTTTTCTCGGCCCCCGCTTGACGAATCACCCTGAGACTTTCAGGGTAGGAGCGGACCGGTGCGGGCCATAAAGTTTGAAAATTTCGCGAAGATTCGTCAACCGACGCAAGAGTTATTTCAAATAGAATGTCACGGATTTCCTATGGAAAATAGGTCCTAACTATAACTATCTACTGGCGACCGCCAGTAGATAATATATATATATATATATATATATAATACTTTCACACATAAATACACTTTTATTCATCAAAACAAGGACTGACCGCGTTAAAAGTACAACACCAACTCTGTCACGATTCATTATTTTTTAGCATTTGGTGAATGTGCTGCATTAAATGACTTTTAGCGCAACACCAGTAGACTCTTAGCCTATAGATTAATTTTTTTCTACGGACCAGCTGTTCCTAAAATAAAACCAATGAATGCCCACACACTCTATTACTGCACTTTCTATACTAGTGTACCACAAATTTTGTTTATGATGATATTATGCAAATACATGAGGCCAAAAGTACACACATATATGTGGCCTTATCAATATGAAAGGGTGGAGCAAATTTACGCTACTCAAATCCCCCTCTGATGTCAATCAAGTCATCACAGATAATGATCAGAGACTTATCATTTATCACATTATCAGATTAGAGCAATCAAAACCTTGTGGTTTTGAGCAATTTCCATCTAGACTCTAAAAGCTTCATGTCATCATAGTACCTACGCTGGTTTTCCTCCAATTCCACATCTACCCTCTTTCTCTTTGTTCCTTGTCTCCCTTGTTTAACCTGAGGATTCTGAAATGCCTTGAAGATCATGAACAGGATCAGTGCACAAAGAACGATAATCACAAAGGGTTTCAAAATAGCACCTAAAAGCCCACTTCCCAAGCTGCCATTCAACTTGCCTATAGCAGAAAACCCACCTACAATGACTTCCCAAGCACCTGTTGCTTCCAATTCTTTCAAATCATTCATCAATTCAGATACATTCTTTATATTTATCTCTCTAAGGGCCATATGTATCAATGTTAGGTTTTGCGATTCTCAAATAGCGAATTTTTGAGAATCGCTATTTGAGAATCGCAAAACGCTATGTATGTAGGATTTGCAATACATTTTGCAAATCCTACATATTCCTTAAGTGCGAATCGCAAATTGCGATTCGCAATTAAGGAATACCTCCCCATTCATTCCTATGGGCCTAGAGGCCCATAGGAATGAATGGGAAGACATTCTCAATTTGCGATTCCCAATTAGAGAATCGCAAATTGAGAATGCAATTTCAAGTGTGCCAGGGTGTCAAAAGGACACCCTGTTGCACCCCTGAAATGAGCATGTGTGCACATGTGGCGCACATACATGCCCTAAGGGCATGTATGTGCGCCACATGCCACTTGAAAAATGCAAAAATGTACATTTTTGAAAGAAATCGCAAATTACCACCAACCTGTAGTTGGTGGTAATTTGCGATTCCTTATGCCATATTCGCACAACTTGGGTGCTTCATACATTCCATTTAAGGAATCGCAATTTGCGATTCCTTAAATGCATTCGCAAAATAAGGAATCGCAAATTTTGCGATTCCCTAATTTGCGAGACAGTTGTGCTTTCATACATAGCACTAGGCCAAATTGCGATCGCAAAAGCTGAAATTCTGCGAATTTCAGCATTTGCGATCGCAATTCGCCTTGATACATATGGCCCTAAATCCTTACTTTCATCTGGAATGTAAGTGCAGCAATGTGAACTTAGAGCATCCGACAGACTCCACCTTCTTTTGCGAGCAGAAGGTCTAATGCAAGATGATTCTGCAAAACCATAAACTTTATGGCTACCATCTCTGTATTTACAAGCAGTAAAGACTATGCAGTACTGGTGTCTAACTTATCACAATAGTAGAGAACTTTCTAATTTTTATATCATTCAAAACTACCCCTACATATGGAATCATGGCACCAAAAATATCTCCTACTACTTCCGCTGCACCAGTACTTCTTTTAGATCTTGATTTATTTTCCAAAACAGGATTTTTGAAATGTCCAACATGATAAATCTTTGGAAACACTATACCTAGGTAACGAGTGCCATGCCATCCGTGTGGCAGTTTAAAATATGCATTCTTTCTACAGATGAAATAAACTCCAGGAATCACAGGATCCTGTCCTTCCAGGTAACTAGGATACCTAGCTCTAGCTTCAAGTACTGGGTCAAAATCACTCTCTCCTAAGAACAAAGGATCGATAAATCTTTGATCAACATGTATACACAACTTTTCCTTATGTTGCCAATCTAACACCAAAGCTGGCAAATTTCCTTTCTTTTGGTATTCCTTTTCTTCATCACTCCACTTATAATCCTTCAAACTCATATCTTTTTCAGTTTGTGACTTCAATTTCCTCAACGAAATTTAAAAATGTCTTCTCCACTTCTTACAACATACAAGTAAAATTATGTTTATGAGCAGGTGCAGTATCTAATGTTTTTAGTGACACATAATATTTTCCTGCAAACTCAGCACCCTGAAAATAAGAATTCTTATTTAGCTGTTTGATAAGAGGAACTTGTGAAAGAACAACATCATAGTTTGAAAAGTAATAGTCAAAACAGCCCTATGCATAGAATAAATGCAACAAAAGACTACAGGAAATACCATATGTCAAAGGAATATGGTGACAGGTTATACCCTCTGAAGCAGAAGCATGTAATTGGGTACAAACATAGCAATCTCTAGCACTCATTGTGTCTACATATTCATAAAGCAACCTGAAATAAACATGTGAGGTATAATCCCCTCTAGATGCATCTGTTTGTAACTCCTCAACTTCCCACACTCGCTGATCTCTATCTCTAGGATGTGATGTAGTAGGGGCAATCGTAGGTCTAACTTCTACTGTCTTATATGTGACTGAATATAACCCAGTAAGTGCAATCATTAGTACAACAACTACAGCTGTTAAAATGCCTGTTATGAGATATCTATGCCTAGTAGTATTATTATTAATATTGGTATTGGCTTCTATTTCTACTATGGAATCTAACTCTAGGGTGGAATATAGCAGCTGCAGAGTCTTCTATGTTGACTTCCACCTGTGCAAAACAGCAAAACCAATGTCCAAATAAAATCCAGATACATACAAGGTCTTCTTGAGATTTCCTTAGCCCTATTCTGTGTTCTTCTAAAGGACAACCTTATGCTGCTTCAGCTATGCCTCGGGCCTAGGCACCCTTCATTCTTCTCTACAAATGATAAATGTCTTTGCTAATATATGGTTCAATTTCATTCACTATCAGTCCCAGAATGTAATTATTCAGTTAATCAACTAACACAGGAAACTCATTGTTAGAAATGGGGGTCTCTAGTTGGCAGGTTGTTACCCTGTCCAAGTAGAGACCCTTAGTCCTAGTCAGGATAAGGGAGTTACACTCCTAAAATAACCCCTGCTCAACCCATTGGTAGCTTGGCAAGAGCAGTCAGGCTTATCCCAGAGGCAGTGTGTAGAGCATTTGCACATAACATACAGTAATACAGTGAAGCTACTACAAAAGGACACCACATCAGTTCTAGAACAAGCATTTGCAATGCAATAGGTCTCGCATTTATGTGAGTTTGAGCTATTGGCATTGTAAATGACAATGCCTTTTACCTATGTTTTGTTTTTTAAAACATAAATAAAAGGCATTGTCATTTACAATGCTAATAGCTCAAACTCTAGGAAATGCAGGACCTATTGCATGCCAAATGCTTGTTTTACTTCTGCAAACAGGCTGGACATCAACTTCATAAGAACCAAAGTGCTGAAAATCGGTAAAAGGATTTAAAAAATGGTGTTTGGAGCATAAATGGGAAGCTGCTTGCACATGAAGTAACAAACAAATATATTAGGGTTTCCATCAATAAGAGGGGCTCCTTCTATCATCACAAGTTAAAGATTAAGGCAAAGCCAGGTCACTTAATTTTCCTTTGCAACTCTGCAAACATTATTAAGGGCCCAACACTCAACCCCTTACTTAAAATCCTCGGTGCAAAACTGACTCCCACAATAGGATATGGTAGTGAAATAATGAGAGGGAGGGACTTGGAGCTCCTAGATTGATTAATAGCCAAAATGTATGGCTCCGCCTTTGTTTACCAACATTTTCTTCTCAAGCTCAAATGTGTTTGGAATTTTGAAAAGTAGAGTGTGTCCAGACAAAGAGCAATCCTCAAAGCATAACATTCTTTTAACAATGGGTTACTGCACACTTTGTATAATCTAATCTGGCAAGAACTAAGCACCCCCGGAATAGTTCCAAGTACAGGGACTACATGGATTCTTCCTTATTATTATTGCAGGCATGACACTTATTGGCCGTGCCTTGCTCAGGGAAAGAATTCAAAAGGCTCTTAGATTCAATGGTTATGATTCCTAGAGGATGAGGGCATGACGAGCCACGAAAAGATAGTGGGCATGATTTAGCATGGCTCTGTGTAAGAGACCATTATTCCTGCCCCATCTGGGTGTTTGCCCGAGTCGAGCTCCCTGCTGAGTGTGGCAGAGTAGTGGGGGCACGGCCGGTGATGAGCTGTGGGGATCCACAAGATCTGCAGGACTTGTTGATGCAGATGCTCTGTTGGGCGGCCTCGGGGGCTGAGACAGTGTGTGGTGACATCGGGGACCTGGAGTCAGCAGGACCTGTATCACGGACTGCCAGTGAGTGTGGGGGGAGCGTGCGCCTCGCCTGAGATTACAGTAGGCGGGTCGGGTGTGAGGCCATGTGGATGGAGGAGGCAGAAGAGAGGAAACGAGATGGCTAGGCTCCGTATTAGGATGGTCCCGTGCAGCCTGAATTGGTGGCAGGGGCTGGAGGCCATCGCACCCCTCCCTGTGTTTCTCTCTCCATACCGTTCATGGCTGGAGCAGCAGTGCATCGGGGATAAGGGAGGAGCGAGGTGGCACGGAGCTCCCCCGCATGCTGCCCAGATAAACAGGCAAAAGGCAGGGAAACGTATACTGCATGGGCCAGGAGAAACTGTCCCCGTCAAAGACGCAGCTCCTTCGTCACACACTGACAAAATAATTCCAGCCTGCTGAGAGCAGCGTTTCCGAATTCAGCAGAGCGTGCTAGATGCTGGCATTAAACAACACAGAGATAGCATGAAGTCGCCAACATTGTGAAAGCAGCGTCCCGCGAGTGGTGCAAGCAAAGCGGGCGATGTTGTAGAAAGCATATCGTGTCTGAGTGGGAGAAGCTCATTAAAGAAAATAGTGCACACAGGCTGTAAATAACACATACCATGTAACAACAGAAGTAAAAGGTCCATTCCTCATGGGAGGTTACAAATGAAGACAAGACGGTACCAAGGAGGGACTAACAAGCCTATTTACAAATCAGAAGCCAGCATTAACGAAGCACAATGACACAAGCCAATGGCAAATATGGGCAGAGAGTGGGCAGGGCTTTCAGTGCATACTCTAATACAGCATGCCTCGCAGAGCGAGAAGTGGATCGTGATTCCGCTAGGCTCAACCTAAAAAAGGATAGTGCCCTGCATGAGCTTAGGAAAATTAGTTTTGTGGTCTGTCGCAAGATGGTCCATTAGCCTCTTCCTCCTCCAGTCAGGCAGCGATTCTAAAATGGCATGTGAAGGCCCCCAATTAGATCATTTGTATTAGAGGACTGGGCGAAATTAAACGCTTGCTGAGGATACCAGTGCCTGTGTGATGGGGGTGGGGAGGGTGGCAATCATACGTCTGTGTGTCTTTTAAGCATTGTCATGCCAGGAGAATGTGGTGGAAGGATTTCCATTTCTAGCACGTGATCACAGCAAAAACATAGCAAAGCTTGTGTGAAACAACTGCTGGGTTTCTTTCACTGTGAGCTTCATAGAATATTAACAGGACTCAGTCTGAATTCTATGCACAGGGACGCTCTGCTGGGCTGCTCTGCTGCAGCTTCAAGATCCATGAAAGGCTCAGGGAGGGTCCTTGGTCAAGAAAAGGTGCTGGGAACCAAAAGGAAGGGAAAAAAACAAAAACAAATGCATAAGCCCCACAATTCCTATATCTGGATGTCAGCAGACAGCATCCATCCATGGAAGTTCTTCTTTGGGTGTGTCGCCCATCAGTTGTTTGTTTGTTTGCTTTGTGAAGAAGGGAGATATGTGGTATCCTTCCTTATATATTTCCCAGGTGCACTATCTTGCCTTCTCTGTTCCCCCATGATGTCATAGAATGTGATGTGCTTGAGGTTCTCTGCTGTGTGCCCAAAGCAATTAGACTAGGGCTGAGCTATGTGCAACACCAGCTCCTAGTGGGGTCTCTGTCTTCTTTATTTGTACTGCTTTTTGTACCAGCTTGACAAATAAAGTCTCCACGTAACATACAAGCGACTGTGTACATTATCCTGGCCAGCCTCCACGCATCATTACTATGCCAATGAGATTTAAATAACCCACTGTGTAAAGGATATACTTTCTGGTACATTTTGAAGGGTGCTGCCTTTACAAACTAAACACCACCAGTGCCTTTTCCCCCTGATAGCCCTAAGGATGCTGGTGAATCAGGACCTTGCATTTTGTTTTCTTTGGTATACAATGGATTTTGCATGCCAAGAAGTAAGTTTACCTTCCCTTCAGTACTCATATGTCTTTGGCATTGCTAAAGTGCTATGTTGGCATGGTTTTAGTAGAGCATTTCCTGGAAAATCAAAATTCGCCCAGGATTACAATGCTACAGAGCTATGTCCTCGCTACAACTGCTGACACCAGAGCCTGCAGACCCCGGTCTTCACCATTCACAGGTCACTCCCAGTAGGCAGCCGGCCACAGGGGAGAAAAGGTTCTCATTTTGCTAGCCTTCATGGCAACGCGTCTCGATAGGCACCTCCGCCTACGTACGTACCATTCATATGAATACTTCCAGTAGGCAGCCCGCCACTGGTCATAAACACACCCCTTCGGCCTGTGCGAGTCTCCGATGACCGAATAGGTAAAATGCAAAGAATACATGAATTGCATTATAAACATCGTTTTTATGCCAACCCTATTTCAAGTATACCAGTTTCAAGATTTCCAGTATAGGCTATCCAACATACAGCCCTGATAGAAGTCAAACATCCAGGATTAGAATAATGCATTCTATTCATTTTTTCGCATTATCACAAGGGCCCCAAATGCCACAGAAAACCGGTACATTGAACTAAAAGATGGTTTTCGAATGCTTGGACCCTTCTGCTGCCGAGACTTGCAGGGACTCCAGACGAACGCCCCCCCCCCCAAATCCCGCCACAGCTCCCAGCTAATGTGGGGTGTTGTTACTACGGCTATGCGGATTGCCAGGCACCGAGTGAGTAGTGCTTCCAGACTAAATAACACGTACCATGTAACAAGCCAAGTAAAGGGGCCAGTAGCCATGGGAGGTTACAAATGAAGACACGGCCGTACTAAGGAGGGACTAACAAACCTATTAAACAATCAGAGGCCAGCATCTACGAAGGACAAAAACACAAGCCAATGAAAAATATGGGCGGGGGAGTGGGCGGGGCTTCTCTCCGTACTGAACTACCACAGATCTTCTCAGAGCAGCGCTTGCGCGCTGGATCAGGCTCGACCTAAAAATATTTTCCTGAGCGAGAGGAGAATTTCCCGATTCTAACAGGTGATAACGGGAGAATGTATCTATAGAAAAGGAATAAGGAGAAATGCCCTCGTAATGAGGGAGTGAAGCCAGTTATATAATATTCTGGTATTTTTTCTTTTAAATTAGATGTGGGGGACTGAGGGCTGATACTATGCATTGCAGACCGATACAGAAGAAAAAATCCAAATGAAATAAGGTAAAGCAAAATAACCTGCATATAGTATGATTATGAGGTAGCAAGGCAGCATCAACGAGAACCCACCTCTATGCCCCAAGGAAACTAGTCAATTTCGAGGGAGGTGTTTATAAAATGATGAGCCCATATGATAGAGACTGAAGTATATGTCCCTTTAGGCAAGGTCAACAAAGAGACTCCACAAGCAGTACATTCTTAGCTCCTAAATGTGGTTTAAAGAGCTATAAGGAAAGTGTTGTAGGGTCAATGCTATACAATCATGTGGTTGGAATCTACTCGGGTAAAGAATGTAAAGAAATGTTTCTTGTAGTTAAGATTTAATGAAATTGCTCAAAGTATAAAAAGGATCACATATTAGTTTATCGAGTTTTCATTGTTTCTAATGTGCTATGAAATTTACTTTATGTCTAATAAATACAGAATAGTTGGGTTTAAATTGATTGTTACTATAACTGTGTATTTCATTACGGCAAGAGTTTTAAATATAAATATATCATTTTGCCTCATACAGGATTTGTTTTTATGGTAACCATACAGTGCCAATAAGAGAGAGCTAAATGTTGTCTTGAAAAAGATGGAAAAATAATTAAGCCATCGAAACGTGTCGACGCTGTTGTTGCATAATCTGTGGAACAAGCTTATCCTGCAGACAAAAGACAATACAGTGTATCCAGGAGAAGCGAGAGAATTGTTCCTTTCAGATGTGCTTTTTTTATGACATAGGGGCCGATTCCGATCTCGGCCGGTAGGGCTCCGAATCGGATTCGGCTTTACCAGATCCGATTCGGAGCCCTATTTCCCGACCAAATCGTACGTGCGTCCGGGCGAGCGAGTACGATGCGTGCGCTCGTGAAATCTCCGACCGACTCGTTCGCAGGACCCGACCGCTCTGACCGACTCGCACGGGGACGACTCGCACCGCGCAATGGAGACGTTCCCCGGCCGGGTAAGTACGATGCGCATCGCGACCGCTCCGACCGACTCGCGCAGTCCGGCTCCAAGGAGCTGTCGGAGCCGCACTTTGGGGGTCCGTGTCGGACCCCCCTAGAAGCGTAGGCACGCGAGTCGCACACAGGGGGGAGCCATGGGTCCCCCCTACACGTGCATGTACGGTGCAACCCGCATCGACGCGAACACGCTGTAGGGGGCGCCCTTGTTCGCGTCGTGCCCATTGAGTCAATGGGAGCCCGTGTACACGTCGTACGACTGGCTCCCATTGACTTCAATGGGAGTCCGACCGAATCGAGTCCGATAGCATACGTGCGCATCGTACTCGTTCGGTCGGACTGCTAGGGTCCGATTCGGTCGGAAATCTCTCCGAGTCCGGCTCGGTCGGAGAGATTTCCGGCCCGAATCGGAATCGGCCCCAAAGTGTATTGTCTTTGTGTTTCTCTCTAGTATCTGTGTTGGTGTAATAAATGTTATATGTATATGAATTTTATATTTGTACTTTTGTGATATGTATGGGGTTTTTTATGATACAGTGATTTATGGGATGTTTTAAAATATAATAAAATATTTTTTATTCTTTATACATTTATGTCATTTATGTAACCATTAGGCTCTACCATATGGGCTTTATTAGTTGTGGTGAGTTGGTGTAACGCAGGGGTGACATGATAAAAAAATCCTGTTTTGTGTGCACGCAAGCATTGCACTAAGCGATCTCATTGAACTCTCTGCCAAGGGATAATCCTTTCTACCGTCCAGTAGTACCCTATTCCCCTGGTTTTGTTTAAGGGGTCCCTCTCTCTTTTCTTATCGACCTAAAAATAGCCAATATTTATCTGTGTAAAACAAGACCACAACGATAAGGATCTAACATACAGTTATTAAAAAACATCAATAAGCAAAAATAGACTTTAAAAACAGTTCCTTGAAGTCGATAGCGCTGACTGGGGCTATCACGGTGTCGTGAACAAACAAATCCAACATTTGTCACAGGCCAGCTACGGTGTTGGGAAGACCCGCAAAACAGTACCTTTCGAAATGCAGGGCATTGGAGACCTGGTCATGAGTTCTGAAGAGCCGGCGTCAGCAGGTATTGGTTCTGGAGGTCAGTGCAGGAGTCGTCAGGCCCTTGAAGTCACACTCATTGCAGGTTGAACTCTGGGCAATTGTAGTGCTGGGTCACCTCCGTTGGAGGTAGCTGTGCGCTCTATAAATGTCATTTACTTACTTACTTAGTCGGAAGTGCCGGCGTCATCGAGCGTCAGGGCTGCGGTGCGAAGTGCACTGGTGCGGCGTGCGGTGCCCTCAGGTCGCGGTGCAGGCAGCGGCTAGGTGACAGCTTCCATCGGCGTTAGTGAGACCAGAGCTGCGGTGTGAAGTGGGACGGTGCTTGTTGTGGTGCTAGCAGGTCACGGTGCAGGCAGCGTCATCGTTGAAGTGCTGTCGTCAGCTGATGAACTAGAGCCGATGGTGTGGATGTCAGTGGGCCAAGGCTGCGGTGTGGGACAGGGCGGTGCATCATGTAACTGATGAATGGTGCCCCCAAACCACAGTGCAAGCAGTGGCATCAAGGTCAGCTTGGAGCGGCAGCATCAGTGAGCCCAGGGCTGCGGTGCAAAGCAGGACGGTGCTCCATTCTCTCCATGAGCGGTGTCCACTAGTTGCGGTGCAGGCATCAGTGTTGGTGACGGCATTGCAATGCCACCTGGGATACCAGGGCGACAGTGTGAAGAGAGGCAGTGCAGAGTGCAGTGCCCACAGGTCATGGTGCAAGCAATGGCGTGGTGGCGTGGTGGCAGCGACGTCGGTGAGACCAGGGTTGCGGTGCGAAGTACGGTGGCACCTTCAGGTAACGGAGCTGGCAGCGGCATCAGGACGGCGTTGTGTTGATTTTTCCTCTGTGGCAACTGAAACTATCAGTCCCAGAAGCTGGTACCCAGAGGATCTTGAAGTCTTTGTTGTTACTAAGACTTCTTAAACAGGCGGCAAGCCGTTGGAGACATTCAGAAAGAAGTTGCAGAAAGTTCAGTCCAGTCCTTTCTCCGCCCAAGACAGAAGCAGTTACTGCAGGCCAACACAGCAAAGCACACAGCAAAGTGGTAGCCTCTCTTCACAACACAGCTTCTCCATCTCTTCTTGGAAGGTTTCTTGATCCAAAAGAGTTCTAAAGTTCTGGGGTGAGGGCACCAATATTTATATCACATTTGCCTTTGAGGTTCTGTGGTGTTGGTACAAACAAAGTTCTCCTGACACATGGAATCCAGTTCTGTCCTGCTCGGACCAGGCTCAGTTCAGGAGGTGAAGACAGCATTCTGGAAGGCAGACATAGTCCATACATGTGCATTTGGCAACTCCTTCCACCACTCTAGATGCAGGACATACCCATCTGCCAGTCTATGAGTTACCTAGGAAAGCCAGGACACACCTCAGTCCCCTTTGTGTCCCTCTCTAGTGTGACTGCACAAACCAGCCCCTGTCAGTCTAAAACCCAGACAGCTAATACACAAACCGGCAGAGGCACATAGATCGTTAGACAAGAAAATGCCCACTTTCTAAAAGTGGTATTTTCAAACACACAATATAAAAATCACCTTTACTAAAAGATGTATTTTTAAACCCTGAGTCCAGGCATACTAAATTCATTTTTTCTATCTTGTCCCCATGGAAAGCTATGCTTGTAAGATGTTGCAAAGCAGCTCCCATGTTAACCTATGAGACTGATAGCCTTGCAACAGTGAAAAACAAAATGCACAGTATTTCACCATAAGGACATGTAATACACACTAGTACATGTTCTACCTTTCCCTCAAACTGCACCCTGCCCACAGGGGTACCGTGGGCCTACATTAGGGGTGGCTTATATGAGAGAAAAGGGAAGGTTAGGGTCTGGCAAGTGGGTGCACCTACCAGGTCGACATGGCAGTAGAACCTGCTCACAGCCCCTCAGTGGCAGGTCTGGGATTCATTTGAAAGGCTGCTTGTTTGGGTGGCACAACCAGTGCTGCAGGCCCACTAGCAGAATTTGAGTTACAGGCCCTGGGCACACAGAGTGCACTGTACAAAGGACATAGTAGTAAATCAAAGAAGCCAATTATGGAAACACTGATCCATAAACAAAATTTAAAGTGGGAGCACTTGCACTTTAGTACTGATCAGCAGTATTAAAGTGCACAGAAATGCTAAAACCATCCAAAACAATGTCCAGCATACCACAAAAACCAGGAGGTCAGAAGCAAAATGACAGCAGAAACATGCCAAAAGAAGCCAGGTTTAACACTCATTTTCATCCAAAAAGGGAATTTTAGTTACATACAAAATAAGATGTCTCAATGCACTCAGTCTTGTCAATAAAGGAAGTTTAAAGATGAGATCATTTTGGAGATTCAGTTCCAGTAGTATCAAATTCATTTTCACGGTAATCCCAGAATTCCCAAAACACGTTCTCCCTGTCATTTGTGAGGAAGTATGTCCATTTAGGAGATGCGTATTTGTGATTCTGTACCTTCGGTCTCTTGGATCTTCTTAGTATCGACTCTTCACCTCCTTCGCTTAGATCTGAATCTTCCTATTCTTCTTGGATACTTGGAAGAGTGTTTTTTCCTTGCGAAACCAGTCTCCCCCTCTTTTGCTTCTTTAGCCAAAGTTCTTCAACTGCCCCTTTGGGTTCCCTAACACTTGGCCCTTCGTCAGGGTCTGAATCAGGTTCTGTGACAATGGCTGGACTTACTTCTTCTTCTCCAGTTTTATTATCCAGTTCTCTAAGATCTTTCTCAGGCTGATCAACTGCTATTTCAGTTGCTGATTAATCCTTTACTGCTTGACTAACCTGCTCCCGTGGTCCTGTGACCACCTCTAACTTTTCTGGGAGAGGCTCTGTTATTTCATCAAGGAGACACAGAACCCTCCGAGTATGGACAGCATGAATACAATTAGGGAGACCCCCACAATTCACAGCAGTTGTAGCCACTAGAATGACTTGATAGGGTCCACACCACTGAGGCTCCAAGCATGACTTCTGTACATGGTTCTTCACCAAGAACCAGTCCCCAAGGCTAAGGTCATGACACTGCTCCTTATGTGGCAGGGCAGTAGCAGCTTCAACCTGGTGAGACACAGAATGCAGCATGTCAGCGAGCACCTTACAGTAGTCCAGTATCAAGTCATCTGTGATATTAACCAATGCATTGGCAGGCATAGCTGGCAATCTCATTGCCCTTCCCATGAGAATCTCATGGGGAGACAGTCATGTTCTATGATCAGGAGTGCTGTGCAGACTCATCAACACAAGCGGCAAAGCATCTGGCCATTTCAATGATGTTGAAGCACACACTTTGGCAAGTCTCGATTTCAATGTTCCATTAACTTGTTCCATCAGGCCTGAAGCCTCAGGTCGGTAACTACACTGCAGCCTTTGGTCAATCTATAGAGCAGCGCATTACATCTTCAACTCTTCGCTACTGAAGTGTGTCCCTCTGTCAGATTCCAAAGACGTCGGAAAGCCAAACCTCAGAATAAGTTCCCTCAACAACAGCTTAGCTACTGTAAGACTATTACATCTGCGTTTAGGATATGTCTCCACTCATCGTGAAAAGATACACACAAAACCAACAAATATCTCAACCTGTTGCACACAGGCATCTCTGTGAAATCCAACTGCATCCTATTGAAAGGACTACCAGACCTCCCCATATGACTCAAAGTCACTGCAGTTCTTTTCCCTACATTGTTCTGTTGACACACAATACATCTGTGACACAACGCATCAGCCTGAACTTTGGGTTAAACCACGTCTGCTAAAACAATCTCACCATAGCATCTCTCCCTACATGTATTGGGCCATGATAAAGTCGTGCCATTGGAGGTAACAAACTATTTGGCAACACAGGTCTACTATCCATTGAAACCCAGATTTCATCCTCATCCCTCTTAACACAACCTAAGTTCACCCAACTCTGTTGCTCTGACTCTGTCACTTCCTCTTGCAGACATTTAATTTCTTCCCAAGTGTCAGCAACTGTAAGCAAAAGATTGTAATTGGTCTCATCTGTTCCCTTATTAACATACTCTCCATTGAATGTACAAGCGTTGTAAGTGCAATATTTGGCAATCTCATCGGCATACCTGTTGCAGAGAGTCACATAATCATCTCCCTCTGAGCTGTCAACTTAAAGGCAATGTCTTCATGATGCGTCTCTAATTCTATCCCTTTTTGGGATGCAATAAATAGTGCAATTCAATTTTGACAACAAATCACATCCTAACAAACTCACAGGACTGGAATTACAAACTACAAATGGTGATTATCCTCAAAACTCCCTATCCTTACAGGTACTTCTTCAGAAATCGGATTTCTCATGTGTTGATTTGCAACACCAACAACTTGGACAGTCTTTCCCGAGAGGGGTAGGTTTGGAACTTCTACTGTTCTTACAGTAGAATGAGTAGCACCAGGGATGACCAAAAGCATGACATCGTGCCCATTTAAATCACCATCTTCATATGGGCCACTCTGGTCTACTTCCAGGACTGCACCAAGTACGCAATCCTCCTCCCTCTCAAGCACCATCAATCAGAGTGATCGATGCCTCCAATTCCGTTCATTTCAAACAAGGGAAATTTCTGATATGAATTTACATTCTGTGCCATATTCTGCTTCCAATTTGGAACCTTATTTGTAGAAAATCTAGGACCACTTGTAGCATGCTGTGGCATTGGAGGTTGAGGTACCTTCATCACTGGAGCTTTTGATCTGGTAACATTTGTAGATCTCGGTCTGGGTACGTTCTGCTGTAGCATTGGATTATTCTGAGGTGTGCCAGTCTCTGAAACCTGGCCTTGATTTACAGATTTTGCGGGATTAAAATGACATTCATGCTTCCATTGCTCCAACCTGTTACAATAATAACACAGATTTGACTTCTTCAATGTAGCCACATCAATCCCAGTGCTCGGATCTATTGGAACACCTCATCCTCTACCTTGTGCCTGAAATCCACCTCCACCACGAATCGCCGGAATTCCCTGTTGATATACTTCTTGCATCAGAGGGGTATTTCCAGTAGACTGTACATTTTGTATTCCCCTCTGTGCAGGCTTCATCTGCGCTACCATCAGTTTCTCCTTGAATGTTTTCTGCCTCTTCTCAATTTCATCATTGCAATATTTGTCATATCGCAACATTTCATCAACAGATTTATTTTGCCAGCATATCAAATGCTGCTGTATCATCATTTAAATCTTAGGTCTCAGTCCTGTCACAAACCTGGACACAACATGTCCCATATCTTTTGGCTCCAATGTACCTATCTCACTATACGGTTTAAAAGAATGCAACAATCTCTCATAGTAAGCATGAATTGTCTCTTTCACTTCCTGAGCTGTACGGTAAATTTTGAGCCAGGCAGTTCTTGAGATGGCACTTTAGAATTCAACCATGTAATTACCTGTTCGTACTTTCTCATTATTATAACCGAAGGACCATTAATCGCAGCATCCCTTGGTGGCCCTTTCTCTGGCCACTCCACAACTATCTTACATGCTGTTTACAAATCAGTCATAACTACAGAATCAAACAAAGTGTTCAAATCTGTCCACAAAAACTTTGTATTTTCACAAATCCCTCAATCTGTTTATACCACTTTACTTGCTTCTCCCTTACTTTCGAAATTCATTTGTAAATGCCGCAGATCACTACTACTCCAAGATACATTGACATATCCTCCACTAGGTACTCTTGTAAAGGGAAGCAAGCAGCTCCCTTTTCTCTACCTCCTGGAAGAGGCATCTCTCCAACTATTCTCTTAGAAGTCTTCTTTTGGACCATTTAGTCTCCTATTTTTCTAATTCACTCCAATCCCTAATATTGTGAATGAATTCTGGAATATGCATTTTAATTCCTGGTATTTTCATATGCTCCATGTCCTGATCACTGAAGGTGAGCCATGGCTTTTCTGCAAAGCCTTTGGTCGTTCCAAATCAATTTCATATTTTAATTTATATGTGCTTGTCTTGCTTTTATTGTAGCATCCTTACTCATGAACACAAGTTCATCCTGTTGGTATGTTTCTATTCAATCCAATGCAAGACACCTACTAATCATCTCGTCCAATTCCAATTTTAACTTCCCAACATCAACCAAATTCACTTTCAGTGTAGACTGTTGAGTTCCCTGACTCACTTCGGTGATCCCATTCGATGTGGCATTAAGACCTTTCAAAAAATCTTCTAATTCCCGGACCTTGAAACCAGAACGTTCATCCGGGGATTTAGATACCACCTTAGGTGTGCTAATCTGTAAATTTAAGCACTGTTCCCATGTAAGTAAACTCAAATCTGGTAATCTAGGGAAGGTCTTCAAGGGTCCAAATCCACCCTGCTGTACAGATGGATCTGCACTAGTGGCACAAGGAGAACTTGCAACAATTGGGTCTATTGGGACAAATTCTCCAACTCTCTTCCTCTCAGGAGCAACCTCTGGAATTTGTTGTTTAATAGAGGCACCTGAATTCTGTGTCTCATCTCCTCCTGAACCAAACTTATAAATAGAAACCATGGGTCCAATCATAACAGGAACTGTAAGCGCATCTGGAATAGCACAAGCCATGGCGGCCTCGGTAACGCACGTCCCTGAGTTTCCTCCCATCCTTCTTTGATTAACTGTAACAGCTCCCCTCACACTCAGTTCTTTCAGCTCAGGAGAAACCCCTATGACATTACAACTTATACTCACTGGTGCAGGAGGCATTCCCTCTAGCAACCTCTTTCTCACCTTCTCCAGTTTGAGTTTCATAATACGGAGGAGGTCATTCAGACATCAATACATCTAAAAGACTATCACTAGTGTCAATTTCACTACCTCCAGCGTTTTCCCCCATTTCCTTAGTATTATTTTTCTTTTTCTTTCCAGTACGTCTCCCCCTTCGAATAATGGACATAATTTCCACTCCGTATATCATGTCCATCCTCCAACGCTTCTGCTCTTCATCCCACCTTGCATCCACATAAGTGCTTACTGCCTTTCTCACTCGACACTGATATTCTTCCTCCTCTCTCTCACATGGGCTGCATGTTCCAAAGTGTAAAGTGCTTCAAATTGTGTGGGTCTAGGTTGTGGTTTCATTTCATTTAATATTCTCCTCACATTTTCAATGATCCTCACATTAAATGTACCATAACTTGGAAACACTAATGCACCTTCTTTCTCAGTGGCTTTATGCCATTGTTCAAGGCAAATACATTTAATTAACCAGCCGCAGCCCGTGCAGGTAAGAGCTGTGGGGTGGTGGAGCCGGGTAGGGGGGTATTTCGACAGATGACGACGAGGAAAAATTAATTATGTATTTAATTTGCCCTCGTGGTCGTCTGTCGAATCCCCCCTAACAGGGCTCCACCGCTCTTAACTGCACGGACCGCGGCTGTATGTAACCCTACATTTATCGCCATATAATGACCTGCAGTATCTTCCAGTGGGGCCTCTTACCCCACTCTGAGAGGTATTTGCACATCTCCTCTAACTAAATCTCAGACAACTTTAAAATATTTCATTTTCAAACAAGCATACAATTATTTCTCAACCCAAATGTAATGTGTTGCTCCCAAATTTCACTCCGGATCGTCAATCAATAGCAGAGCGGCACCTCGTGACATAAACAACCAATAACAGTGCAGCTTCACACCAACTGACCTATCCTAGCGCAGTACAATTTGATAATAGTCTCGCTCCTCGCAACAGCTCAGTCTCCTTCACAAATTCGCACATGCACTCTCTCATCAACCAAAAATTCAATAAAGCAACAACAAATAACAATCGTCTGCTTCTCTGAAAAAAAATCAGCAGAACGCATTCACACAAAAGAGACCAAAAGAATACTTTCTGGGTCTATGCCAGTGCACATACAAATGAAACCTCAACCGGTGGGATGTCACCCTGATCAGTGCAGCTTTCCTCTGTGCATAGGTCTGCCACACTAACCGTATCTCACTTTTACACCAAGAAAAATGCCCCTATCTCAATTGGGCTTGTCGACGACGTCTCATGACAAACCCCACAAATTCAACAGACAAATACAATACGGTGTCTCTTACACCTTTATATCATCCTGGGATCGTAGGCCTCGTCAGGTCCGATTACAACTTTACAACAACAAAACACTACTCTCACAACACCAGCCAACCATTACAAAATCTCAGCAAAACACCACACAATTCCCATGACACCGCAAACTAAACATAAAACTATTGCACACAGCCCTATTGATACTCACTCTTCCGCTGTTATACCTCATTCTCAAACCCCCGGAACATCACCAATTCTTCAGATTACCTCACGGATATTTAAGCCCACTTGAACCTAAACTACTCTACAGTGGGACTATACTTGACCCCTCCACCTCAGGAACAAACCATCCGTGGTCTGCTACCATCTGATGAAGCTCTGGGCCAACCTCTACATTTCTTTAAGTCAACAGACCTTTGTTGTAGCCTGAGAATGAAAGGGGTTACCGACAAATTTAGATTCCATAGACAGTGTGACCAATGTGACCACACATTGAGAGTTAGAGTCCGTATCTTGAAGTTGAAAAAGGATTTATTTTAAGCTCAAAGCCAAAGTAATATAAATCAAATGCAAAAACATACTGTAGCTATACAGAATTATTAAAGGAAGACCAAATTGACGTACAAAATTGGTCCTTAGCAACAAAGAACAAATCAAATTTTTCATAATTGCAATGCAGAAAATTAAGAATAAAATCTGATGAGTGGACAAATGGTTTTGATCCTTCTCCCCATACATGGGAAAGAGTTTCAAAATGTAGCTATCCCTACACTAAACTAAGAATAAAAGAAGCTCTATTAATCCAAAAGCAAAGAAAGGTGTCAGCATCAGAACGTCTGCAGAAGTTCAGGGAACAAAAGATCATGTATAGCATAAAGCCACACAATCAGAAGTCAGGAGAGATCTGTACCTCGAAGTCTTAAGGCATCTATCTGACTACAAAATAAGTTCACCAATACAAAACACAGAGACAGTCCGAAAACACATGACCTCACATTATTTAACCTCATTATTTCCATTCCTCATGAAGAGTTCCAGTGCCTGGTATGATACTCTCATCTTCCAGTCTTCGCTTCTGAAGCGTTCTTGAATTCCTCCCTTTGACATATATTGCCAACTGGTAGCACTCCCTTGTTCTTCTCATTAAATTTAAGTGGCCTTGCCAGTTCTTCCTCACCTTGGTATTTCAAAACAGACAGGGCCTCATTTGTTAAAAAAATGACACAGCACAATGCTGTAAGCCATTTTGCTGTGCAAAGCTGCGCCATTTTAAGAGCACAGGGATGCGTCGTATTAACAAAAATACGACACATCCGTGTGCTTTCCCTTGCTCTTTTTCACAATTGGCTGCCATACGCCAGTGCAGGCACCCTTGCGCCATGTTGCAAGGATGCCTGCATTGCAGGGATGATTATTTTTGTGCAGGAAGAGGCACCTTTCCACTCAAAAGCAATCATTGATGGCATTTTCCTCTTTCTATGCATGCCGCAGAATGCAATAAAAGTATTTCTCCTCGTTGTGCCACTCCTACGCCTCCCCTGGGGAGCCGTAGGATTCTGACGCATTCCTAGCTTTACAAAACTTTGCAAATCTGGGAATGTGTCAGATTCCATGGATGTTGCGAGGTAACACACACGGCAACATCCATGGAATGCCCCTTTCACTCAGAGTGATGCATGAAAGGGGCCCATATTTACAATGGCATGAAAAGCCACGCAGGGAGACTTTATGTGGCCTTGTAAATATGGGCAGGCCACTGCGCAGCCGGTGCATCAAAAAAAAGTGATGCACCTGCGGCACAATGGCCTTGTAAATGAGGCCTGCTATTCTTTCACTAGCTAAGAATGCTTTGGTCTGCACCTGCAAAAAAAATATATCAAAAACAACTTTCATGTGCAATGTTAAATGTCCCAACTGGAAGCTGAAGGCCCACAGTCACGCTAACTTAGCATGTTACATATAATTGTAGAACACACACATAATCCTGTGAATACATTAATGCATATGAGGCTACAAAAAAATATATATTATATATATATATATATATTCACTGAAAAAACGATAGGTTTCAGGCACGTTATAGTTAGAAATTAGCATTTAAAAAACCATAGAAATTCACTGAAAAAGCCATAGGTTTCAGGGACGTTATAGTTAGTTGGACATTTCACTCATACAAAACCAGTGAAATTCCGCCGTTATAGTTAGTTCAGCTTACTATAACTCGCACCCCCGCAATGCACTGCTGATGATGTCACATATTACATCATTCATGACATGGTCAGTGACATCACTGATGACATCACTGATGACATCTCAATGACCCCATCCCCCGGGGCCGGCCCTTTGCGTTGGGGACCATGGGGGGAGCCCCAATACCCCCACGGACCCGCCGGCTCCCCACCTCCTGCGGGAGCCGGCATTGCTTTTGAGCAAGGAGAGCTGCTGAAATGCAGCTCCCCTTGCTCAAAAGCAATTCTGCTTTGCTTCGTTGAAGTGAGAGCAGGTTTCCCTGCTCTCGCTTCAACGAAGCAAAGCAGAGTTTGCTATGACAGGGCGGGAGCCGTGCTCCCGCCCTGCCATAGCAAACAGCAGTGTCCCGGGGTGGGCACCCCGGGACACTGCAAGAGCCGGCCCTGGGGGGTGGCAGTCCCCAGGGCCTTCGAGGGCTCCAGGAGGGGGGCCGTGTGGCCCCCTCCTATGTGTTTAAAGCCCCGGGGAGGTGGTGGTCCCCAGGGCCAGGGGGTCCGCTACGGACCCCCGCATTTTTAATTAGTATGTGCCCCGGGGAGGTGGTGGTCCCCGGGGTGTGTGGGGGGGCTCTTCCCCCCCACACATCATTTTCATTTTGGTACAGAGCCCCAGGGAGCTGGCGGGCCTCGGGGCTGCGGGGGGGCTGCGTGCCCCCCCGCATTTCATTCTCAAAGCCCTGAGAGGTGGCAGTCCCCAGGGCTGCGGGGGCCCCGTGGGCCCCCGCAAATTAATTGGCGAGTGCCCCCGGGACCTGGCCCACCCGGGGGCTTTTTGAAAACGAAGCGCGGGAGCCCGCGCTTCATTTTTGTTTTATTTTCACGGCAGGATTCGCAACCCCAATGCAAATTCTGCCGTTTTTTTTTTAAAAAATGCTTTTTTTTTGCCTTGGGGGTCTTTGTGGGACCCCTTGAGCAGGCCTAGGGGGTCAGGGTGTTTCTACCCTGCCCCCTTTTCTTGTTTTTCAACCTTTTTTCCACTCTTTTCTTGTGACTCGGTTACCGAGTCACAAGATGGCTGCCAACACTTCCTGGTTTGGAGTGTTGGCAGCCAATCAGAGTGAAGCTCGTGCCCGGGAGGGTTCGCGACTCCTCCTCGGTGCTCAGATATCGATATTTTTCTTTTTCTAATTTCTCAGGAACTACTGAACGGATTTACACCATTTAAAAAAAAGGTCTCTTTCTGAACCAAGGGCTACCTTTTTGCCAAATTTGGTGTAATTCCGTTCAGCAGTTCGGGCTGTAACCTGTTTCAAAATTCCTATGGAAATTAACATGGAGAAAATGCGTTTTGGGACCCCCCTATTTTCTCGGTCCCCGCTTGACGAATCACCCTGAAACTTTCAAGACAGGAGCTGACCGGAGCGCCCCACTAGTTTTGAAAATTCGCGAAGATTCGTCAAACGGCGCCAAAGATATTGGCAAAAGAAAAAACGCTATTTGAATAGAAACAAGGTCCTAACTATAACTACCTACTGGCGACCGCCAGTAGGTAATATATATATATATATATATATTCACTGAAAAAACCATAGGTTTCAGACACGTTATAGTTAGAAATTTGCATTTAAAAAACCTTACAAATTCACTGAAAAAACCATAGGTTTTAGGGACAGTTATAGTTAGTTGGACATTGCACTCGTACAAAACCCGTGAAATTCCCCCGTTATAGTTAGTTCAGCTAACTATAACTCATGCCCCCGCAATGCACTGCTGATGACGTCACATATTACATCACTCATGACATGGTCAGTGACATCACTGATGACATCACTGATGACATCTCAAATGACATCACTGATGACATCATCCAGTGACTGTGTGTTTCTGTAAAGTTTAAATATTTTTAATATATATAGGGAAAGGCGTATTGAAGAATGAGTGGGTGTATAAGTGTCTGTATGGATGATTTAGTAGGTGCGTGACTAACTCTATAAGTGAGTGATTAAACGTATCTTACTGAATGCATGGGTTAGTGACTAAACTGGGTGAATGTCTGTATCCGTCTGTCTGTTGCTGTGTAAGTGGCTGCATGGGTTTGTGAATAGCTACATGAGTGTCT
Source organism: Calotriton arnoldi (assembly GCA_963921515.1). Classification (NCBI taxonomy): domain Eukaryota; kingdom Metazoa; phylum Chordata; class Amphibia; order Caudata; family Salamandridae; genus Calotriton; species Calotriton arnoldi. The sequence continues at coordinate 149,338 of CAWUFW010007072.1, read as the reverse complement.
ATATGAGTTATTGATTGGTTGTCTGAGTATCTGTATGGGTGCCTGAGTGTTTGTGTGGGTGGGGTGGGTGCGACTCTGTGCATAGATGTGTGAGTGGGTGATTCACTGGGTGGATGGTTTCAAGAGTGCATCTGTGATAGACTGTATGGGTGGGTAAGTGTGTGTAAGAGTGTATTAGTGAGTGAATGTATGTCCCAGTGGTACATGTGTGAGTAACTACATATGTGAAAGGCAGTATATATGTGTGTTGGAGTATATAAATAGCTATAAGCGAGAGTGTGTGATTGTGAGAGTGACTGTATGGATGAGTGTGTGCTTGCATCAGTGATTGTATAAGAGCGTAAGAATGTGCTAGTATTTGTATGAGTAAGTGAGCTGGTGTGTGTATAACTGTATAGGTGAGTAAATGGCAGTGTGTTTAATTATTTGCATGACTGACTAGGTGTGTGAGTACCTCTATGGATGAGTGGCGGTGTTTGAGTGTCTATATAGGAGTATGAGTGCATATGATAGTCCTGTACTGAGTGACCGTAAGTATGAGTGACTGTACAGGTGAGTGAGTGGATGTGTGTGTAGACCTAAGAATCAATGAGTGGGTATGTAGTTATTGGTGTTGGAGTGTCTATGGTTTTGCGAATGGCAGTCTGTAATTTAGAGTGGGTGTATCAAAGGTTATATTAGGGTGTGAGGAGGTGCATCAGATTATCACGTGGATGATGTCATCAGTGATGTCATCAGTGATGTCATTTGAGATGTCATCAGTGATGTCATCGGTGATGTCACTGACCATGTCATGAGTGATGTAATATGTGACGTCATCAGCAGTGCATTGCGGGCGCAAGTTATAGTTAGCTGAACTAACTATAACGGGGAATTTCACGGGTTTTGTACGAGTGCAATGTCCAACTAACTATAACTGTCCCTAAAACCTATGGTTTTTTCAGTGAATTTGTAAGGTAAATTTCTAACTATAACGTGTCTGAAACCTATGGTTTTTTCAGTGAATTTCAAAGGTATTTTAAATGCTAATTTCTAACTATAACGTGTCTGAAACCTATGGTTTTTTCAGTGAATTTGTAAGGTTTTTTAAATGCTAATTTCTGACTATAACGTGCCTGAAACCTATGGTTTTTTCAGTGAATTTCAAAGGTTTTTAAATGCTAATTCCTAACTATAACATGTCTGAAACCTATGGTTTTTTTCAGTGAATTTCAAAGGTTTTGTAAATGACAATTTTTAAATGTATTAATTGTTATATATTTTTTTTTTATACTGATTTACTACATTTTTTTAAACTATTTATTTTTAGATATTTTATTTTTTAAATTACATTGTAATTACATTATACACTACATTACAAAATATACTTTCTCAGAATGAATTACTTTAGTTTAAATACTTTGCAAATAGGCAATAGACTTTTAAGTACAGTAGTTACAGTTGTTGCAATGGGCAACACAATTTCAAACACAATGCAACATTGAGCTCAATGTGAATTTCTAGTTAAATGCAATTAGTTACTTTATGGATTACTTTTCTAACCACAGGACTGGATCCTAGATTCAGTCCTGGGACATCTCCTGTAAACAGTTGAGTAAAAGCGTTTTGGTTACAGTAGTGATTTTTAAGGAATATTATTGTATTTTAAAAGTTGACACTTAGAAACTTTTTCACATAGAATCACCAATGTTATCCTACGGGAGGAAATTCACTTAGCAGGTAAGTAGTGTTATCGTTACTTTTTCTTACTCAGTGGTGGATCCTGGATCCAGCACTGGTGCATCTCCTGTAAACAGTTGAAAGAATGCGTTTAAGTCATACAGGCGATTTTTAAGGAATATTTGTAGTTTGTGAAAATCGACACTTTGAAACTTTTCTGCTGAAAACCAGACAATGGATTCCTATGGAAGGAAATACAAGTTACTGGTAAGTACGGTTAGAATTACTTTTCAGGGTCAGTGCTGGGCTAAAAGATGCAGCACTGGGTTCTCTCCTGATAACAGGTGAGTAAATCGGAATTCGTAGTTCGGCTGATTTTAGAGGAATATTATAAAGTTCCAAAACTCCACACTTAGAAGAATTTCCAAGTGAAACCAGTCAATGTTAGCCTATGGAAGGAAATTCAAGTTACTGGTAAGTACAGTTAGAATTACTTTTCAGGATCTGTACTGGGCTGAAAGATGCAGCACTGAGGTCTCTCCTGATAACAGGTGAGTAAATTGGAATTCGTAGTTCAGCTGATTTTAGAGGAATATTATAAAGTTCCAAAACTCAACACTTAGAAGAATTTCCAAGTGAAACCAGTCAATGTTAGCCTATGGAAGGAAATTCAAGTTACTGGTAAGTACGGTTAGAATTACTTTTCAGGATCTGTACTGGGCTGAAAGATGCAGCACTGAGGTCTCTCCTGATAACAGGTGAGTAAATCGGAATTCGTAGTTCTGCTGATTTTAGAGGAATATTTGTATGTTTCAAAATCGACACAAACTTTTTCAGCAAAAAGCAGGCAATGATATCCTATGGAAGGAAATTCAAGTTACTGGTAAGTACGGTTAAAATTACTTTTCAGGATCAGTACTGGGCTCAAAGATGCAGCACTGAGGTCTCTCCTGATAACAGGTGAGTAAATCGGAATTCGTAGTTCGGCTGATTTTAGAGGAATATTTGCACAATGGTGAAGGAAGGGGGTGGGGCCTGAGGTGACATGTCTGCAAACACGCCCTTTGGCGCGTTTTAAGTTGGAGAATTACTTCCTCCTCAATCCCGAGGGTCCCTAGGGGCCAACTGGCCCATCAGATACCTCCAGTATGCGCCAGAGAGCTGCGTTGCAGAGAGGTGTTCAGAGGCCACGCCCCTTTTACAACACTCTGCAACGCAGCTCCGTGGCGCTTACTGGAGGTACCTGGTGGGCTAGTTGGCCCCAGGGACCCTCAGGATTGAAGGGGATTTAATTCCCCATCTTAAAACGCGCCACGGGGCCTGTTTGCACACATGTCACCTGAAGCCCCGCCCCTCCCTTCACCACTGTGCAAACGCACCCCGTGGCGCGTTTTAAGTTGGGGGATTAAGTCCCTTGAATCCTGAGGGTCCCTGGGGTCCAACTATCCCACCAGGTACCTCCAGTAAGCGCCACAGAGCTGCGTTGCAGACAGGTGTAAAAAGGGGTGTGGCCTCTGTACACCTCTCTGCAACGCAGCCCCCTGGCGCATACTGGACGTTCCTGGTGGGCTAGTTGGCCCCCAGGGACCCCCAGTATTCAAGTGGAATTCGTTCCCCCTCTGCAAACGCGCCAGGGGGCGCGTTTGCAGAGTGGTACAGGAAGGGGGCGGGGCCTGCGGCCCGATCGTTTTTTTTTTTTTCTTTTCCTGAAGGGGGGCTGTGTGGCTCCCCTTCCTTTTTCCTTTTTTTGGGCCCTGGGGACCCCATCCCCCAGGGCCTTACCCCTTTTTTTTCTTTTAAAAAAACGGGAAGGGGGCCGCGTGGCCCCCTCCCGTGGCCGATTCCGGCCCCAGGGACCCCATCCCCGTGGCATGGCCACTCTTTTTATTATTTTTTTAAGGAGGGGGGCTGCGTGGCCCCCCTTCTCAGGCCTCCTTTTGCCCCGGGGACCCCATCCCCGGGGCAGGCCTTTATTTTTTTATATTTTTTTGGGGGGAGGGGGCCACGTGGCCCCCTCCCGGGCCACTACTTGCCCCGGGGACCCCATCCCCCGGGGCTGGCCCTCTCCGTTGGGGACCGTGGGGGGGTCCCCAATCCCCCCACGGTCCCAGCCGGCTCCCCGCGTCCCTCGGAGCCTTCATTGCTTTTCCACATGGGGAGCTGCTAACATGCAGCTTCCCATGTGGAAAAGCAATCTGCTTTGCTTCATTGAAGCGAGAGCAGGTTTCCTGCTCTCGCTTCAATGAAGCAAAGCAGTTTGCAATGACAGGACGGGAGCCGCGAGACTCCCGTCCTGTCATTGCAAACTACAGTGTCCCGGGGTGAGCACCGGGACACTGCAGGAGCCGGCCCTGGGGGGTGGCGGTCCCCAGGGCCATCAATGGCTCAGCAGGAGGGCCGCGCGGCCCCCTCCCCACATCTGCAAAGCCCCGGGAGGTGGTGGTCCCCGGGGCTTCGGGGGTCCAAAACGGACCCCCATTTTAAATTTGTTAGTGCCCCGGGGAGGTGGCGGTCCCCGGGCGTGTGGGGGCTGGAGCCCCCACACAGGTGATTTACTTTTAAAAAAGAAGCCCCGGGGGTGGCGGTCCCCGGGGATGCGGGAGGGCTCAGAGCCCTCCCGCACCATTTTGTTTAAAGCCCCGGGGGGTGGCGGTCTCCGGGGCTTGGGGAGGCCTTAGAGGCCCCCCCATATAATTAATAATAAAGCCCTGCATGCCCCCGGGACTTGGCCCACCTGGGGGCCAATTAACCACGAAGCGCGGGATCCCGCGCTTCGTTTTTTTTTTTATTGGCAGGATCCGCGCACCCTGCGCGTTTTCTGCCAATTTTTTTAAAAATGTTTTTATTTTTTTGGGCCCTGGGGTTTTTTGTAGGACCCCCTGAGCAGGGCTAGGGGGTCAGGGTGTTTCTACCCTGCCCCCTTTTTGCGTTTTGCGCCCTTGTTTTTGTCTTTTCTTGTCCCTCGGTTCTACCGAGGAACAAGATGGCTGCCAACACTTCCTGGTTTGGAGTGTTGACAGCCAATTAGCATGTAGCTCGTGGTCGGGAGGGTGCGCGGATCCTCCGTGCCTCTAAATATCGAAACATTTATTTTGGATTTTCTCAGCAACTACTGAACGGATTTACACCATTTTTAAAAAGGGTGCTTTCTGAACCAAGCACTACCTTTTTGCCAAATTTGGTGTAATTCCGTTCAGCAGTTTTGCTGTAGACTTGCATAAAGTTTCCCATGGGAAATCGATTTTTTCACTCTTATTTTTTTAATTTCTCCGCAACTACTGAACGGATTTACATTATTTAAAAAAAAGGTCGCTTTCTGAACTAAGCGCTACCTTTTTGCAAAATTTGTTGTAATTCCGTTCAGCAGTTCGGGCTGTAGCCGTGGCTAAAATTTCCTATGGGAATTAACATGGAGAAAACACGTTTTGGGACCCCCCTTTTTTCTCGGCCCCCGCTTGACGAATCAACCCGAGACTTTCAGGGTAGGAGCGGAGCGGAGCGCCCCAACAAGTTGGAAGCTTTCGCGAAGATTCGTCAACCGGCGCAAGAGTTATTTTAAATAGAATGTTGCGGATTTCCTATGGATAAAGGTCCTAACTATAACTATCTACTGGCGACCGCCAGTAGATAATATATATAAATATGTATATATATATATATAAAATAACCACAATCCTTGATTGCCGATTCACAGCAACAAACAGGTACGGACCACAACGTGGAATTTAAAGTGCAGTGCTTTTATTGCAGGAAAACGTGCATCCGATAATTCACAAAGCAAGTGCCCAGCCTGACGCGTTTCGACTGCGTTTCCGCGGTCTTGATCACATGTGTGAAATTATTTATATATATATAAATATATACATATATAATTTCACACATAAATACACTTTTAATAATCAGAACAAGAACTGACTGCATTATAAGTACAACACCAACTCTCTCACAATTCATTCTTTTCTAACCTTTGGATAATACACGAAATGCAATTTTAGAGCGACTCCAGTACAATCTTAGCTTATAGATGAAATTTTGTCTATGGTCCAGTTGTCCCTAAAAGAAAAACAGTTAACGCATACACACTCATTAGAACCCTCCATTACTGCACTTTCTATACTAGTGCACCTCGTATTTTGACTATGATTATATTATGCGAATACATAAGGCCAAAAGTACACACATATATGTGGCCTTATCAATATGAAAGGGTGGAGCAAAATTACGCTACTCCAGTAGGATAATATGTTATCACTTCACACAATCCATACAGTTGAGCGTAATTAGTGGGAGAATTCTCTTAGAAAAAATGTTTGCTGTGACAACATTCTGTCACAAGCTAAGAGTGATTTGCAAACTTCACAAAAGTTTTGCAAGTGAAATTTAAGTGTTAATCATCTCCATTGAAAATGTATTTAAAACTTAGCTCGCCATGGCGAAGTTCTTTTCTTTTTATGTAACTGCTATTTTGTGCACTTGAATGCGTTCACCAGGATGTCACAGAACGCGGTTACCCCTGCCAGCGATCTGCATAAAGATATACTGGCACATGCATCAAGGAAGGCTTTTGCGATTCCTTAATTGCGATTATTAAGGAATCGCAATTAAGGAATCGCAAAAGCCTATGCATGTAGGAATCACTATAAAAAATAGCGATTCCTAAAGATTCCTTAATTGCCACTCGCAAATTGCGAGTCGCAATTAAGGAATGGCTTCCCATTCATTCCTATGGGCCCACAGGCCCATGGGAATTGCATGTGCAATTTGCGAGTACCCATTAGGTACTCGCAAATAGCGCATGCAATTTCAAGGGTGCAAGGGTGTCAAAGGACACCCTGTTGCACCCCTGAAATTGAAATGTGCACCCATGTTGCGCACACACATGCCCCAAGGGAATGTGTGTGTGTGTGACATGTAACTTTGAAAAATGCACTTTAGTGCATTTTTCAAAGTTTTTGAAATTTACCGACCTGTTTTATTTTTCGGTAAATTGCAACCCCTAATAGCGAATTCGCTATTTTAAATTGCTTCTAGCATTGCATTTAAGGAATCGCAATTTGCGATTCCTTAAATGCAATCGCAATTTCCGATTTTTGTATTTGGGATGATGCATCCCAAATGCAAAAATACCGGTCGCAAAGGGGCAGATTCTGAGAATCTGCCTGTTTGCGACCGGTTTTCAGTTGGATGCATGGGGCCCATAATGAAATGAACTGATGTACTCCGGAAGACAATGATACAGTTCTGCCTGTAATTACTTTCCATGGTTACCCAAACATTTTTATTTCCTCTGTATGGTTCCAGAAGAAAAATCGAAACACGATGGGATTAGTTCTTACAAAGCACATATCAAGGTACGAGACGGGCAGAGGCCTGCTTTTTTTTTACATTTTGATGAATGAGGTGACTTTATAATATGTTAGGTCAATAACCATCAGCAATTGTGATGGTTAAGTTTACTGCAGCTTTGTTTTCGCTCAAATAGGAAATTCACATGAAGCTGGCCAGAGATCTTGCTTAATTAAATAAACTGTTTTTCCATTGTTCGGCTATGATGCATCTTTAGGAATAGATCTTCCTTTAACTTTTCAAAAATTACATTTTTAAGTAATTAGCTCTCGTACTGGGAAAGTCAAGCAAGAAATATGAACTCATGTATTCTACAAATTGTACTGTTAATTGTGTCGGAGTAGAGTGATATTAATGAGCAATATGAACCTCGCTTGAAAGTGGAAACGTTGCTTGCTCAGTTAAAATCAAATAAATCAGTTTAATAGTTAAACCGAATAATATTTTTCACATTTCCTCTCTTCCACCCATACTTCTGCTCGTTCACACATCCATTCTTCCACCCATCCATCGATTTATGTTCTTTTCATCCAGGCGCCCAGTCCACTAATTAAATATGTATCCATCACACAGTCATTCATACACTCAAGTCTCTATGGGACATATTTACTATTGTTTCACTCATGCAGGGCAGCAAGTAAAGCCTGCACTGCGTTGCGTGAAACAGAGAGAGCACAAATGTGCCAATGCCAAATCCACTAAGATATGGCACACTTCTTCTCCCTTCCAGCGCTACCACACGGTGTGCTGCCTAGTGCCAACGCAGGCACCCCTGCACCATGCTACAAGGGTGTCTGCATTACAGCAAGCATGTTTTATGGTGCAGGAATTGATACCTTCAACAGTGGCGGCTCGCAGAGGGAGTGCTGCGGGGCGGTGGGGCGGGGCGGGGGAATGGCAGGGTGGGGTGGTAGTGGACTCCGACATACGGCGGAACGGAGTAAAGTAAATAAATAAATAAATAAAACAATTTACCTTGCGCGCGCTGCATCGCCGAGTTAGCGATGCAGCGCTCGCAAGGTAAATTGTTTTATTTATTTACTTACATTACTCCGTTCCACCATATGTCGGAGTACACTACCCCCCCACTCTGCCCCTCCCCCGCCCCCCAGCACTCCCTCTGCGAGCCGCCACTGACCTTCAATCATTAGAGGCAATTTACACTTTCTAAGTGTGACACAAAATGGATCACGCATAGTAAGATGATGTAACAAGGAGAAATAAAGTTGTTTCTCCTTGCTACGCCTCTGTTGGGCAGGCGCAGGTTTTGGTCCAATCCAAGGTTTACTGCCTTAAGTAAGTCTGGGTGGGCATCAAATTCCATGAATGGAAGCATGGAACCCCAGGCTCCACCCAATGAACGCTTAGCACCATGAAATGTCATACAATGCAGTGCAAGCTACTGCGTTGCGTTACATTTCTTTACAAAATCACGCAAGGTGGCGCAAATCACCCCATGCCCATGCGTGGCTTTGTAAATCTTACTGAAGCTTTTGCGTTGTCCTTATGTCACCTTGCACAACGCAAGGATAACACAAAGGGTTAGTAAATCTAGGTCTACATTTCTGCAAGTTCAAATCAAAATCCATCTTCTACTTTAATTAGCACCACTACAGTGTGCTCAGATTTCTTCATCCAATCAGTAGGCATGTAATGCATTTTTAACTACTGTTATTTGTCTGTATTCAAACCTCAGTGAAAGCCTGGGTCAGGGACACGAAGTTGCTGGGAACAGTTGGTGTGTTTGTGTGGATGTAGGTTGTGAGACAGATAGTAATACCATGCTTGCCAAATGATGGTAGGTATTACGGTCTTTTTTATTGTTAAGGTCTTTTTTTACTACCCTGTACTCTAACTGAACATCCTCGCCTTTGTTTTTATACCAATAGGTAGCACATTCAGAAACTGAAACAATGCTATTTTGATCCGCTTATACCAAACCGTCATCACTTGTTGCCTGTCAAATTTCCATAATATCCAAAAGACATTTTTAGGCAAACAGGATATTAAAAGCTAGTCACTACTCTTTGATGTGTCAACCAATTTATCAGAAGAGACTGCACATACTTTAAAAGCAACGCATAGAAAGGATGATTCACAAATATTTGTATGCACAAGTCAGACATGCCTGGAAAACGTCACAACGTGTACTTGTACAATACCCATAAGCCACAGAGTTTTAATATACAGGCTTGGGGGTCACTTCAGTCGCAGCCGGCATGACTCGCGGGGTGGGGGGCCGTGGGGCGGGAGTTGCGCGGGGCGGTCGCACGAGGAGGGGGAGGGGGTAATTAAAAAAATTTAAACTTACCTTCGCCTCTAGTCCCGCGTCGCGTCTCCTCTCTCTGCGCCTTACAGGAAGCAGGCAGCCTCCCTCTCCTCCCCTAAGCCAATCACAACACTGCAATGGCAGCATTATGATTGGCTAGGACGCCAACCCCACAGGCGTCTATGGGGAGGCTATTTTATCTATGTAGGCTGCATGCAGCTTACATAGAGAAAATGCAGAGTGTGCATGACTGGTTTGGTTGGCCCTGGGGCCGACCAAACAGTCAGCGCCCACAACAGTGGGCAAGCCACTCCTCCCCTGCCTGGAGCAGGAATGCCCCCCCCCCCCCAACCAAACCCTCCTTTTTGCTTTCTCACAGTGCGAGAAGCAGAAACATAAAATGGTATTTAAAATACATTTTATGTTTCTGCTTCTCGCACTGCGAGTAAGCAGTGGGTCGACGCTCCTCTACCACGTGGAGGAGCCATCCCTGGGTCACATACATGTGCAGACCATAGATAAAGTGTACGTGCATTATGTAAAAGTTAAATCAGCTAAAAATGAAATTTGACATCATCGAACAGAATTGCAGGAGTGTCGTGGTTAATGCAGTGCATTCCCACCGTAATAAATACACAAGGACAACCCTATAACTAAAAAGGAGCAAGGCAATCCCACCAGGAATATCAGAAGTTCTTGTGGGCCTGGACCGGCAAACTGAAGTGGGACCCTTCATAGGAGTAGAGAACCTCTTTCAAGGATTAAAAATATGCCATGTAGGGATAGATCAAAGAGGGCACAAGACCATTAAGTGAAATTAGCAGTGTTAGCTTTCTCATCATTAATAAAGACTTTAGCTTTGCTTTAAAATCTATAAATAAATATGTTGCAACAGGAGTGATCTATCCTCAAAAATTGCAGGGTCTGGAGAATAATGACCCCTCTGAACCAACTTCTGACGGACCATATTTCCTCCTAAGAAGTTACACATTATTGTACTATTTACAAAAATCAAACCACACTCTTATGGCAATTATCCGATCTCATAGCTTATCACAAAAGGAAACTAGCATATGTAGTGCAAATGTTTTGGTATGATATTCCCTAAATATATATGTTCCTGTATACATCACAGACATATGGGAAATTCAAATTAATATATGTCCCCTATCTACATGAATACCATGCAGATATATGTATGTGCATAGACGTGTGTGTGGGTGTGAGTGTGTATGGGTGTGTGTGCTTGTGTGTGTATTTCCTATGGCAGTCACAACATGCAATGAACGTTTGTCAAGGTCTTTGTTGCCCACGACAATGTGGTAGTGGCATTGAAAAACTCACGCACTGTCCTACTGTGTGATCGTTCCACATCCCTATGAAGGCATATTTTAGGGGGCTTTTTTGTTACCCTCGTCATCGCCTGCTTTATGCACAGCATTTCGTCATGTACATTTTGCATCTGTGTCTTCAAGCCACGACGCGCCTCTGTACGGGAGTAACTTCAAATACATGGAGACTAATGCACTTGAAGGCACACAGCAGCTTCTTCTGTACTTGTATATATTGTTTTCTTCAAAAGCTTATAGAAATATTTTCCTCCTGCAAGGTTATCTCATACATTTTGCTCTGGTGCTCTCCTCATGCGACAAGGGCTCTGAAGAGAAATTAATTAAACTGTTTATACATGACACGCCAACTCATTTTATGCATGTATATGCAGAACGCAAGTGCTGCATCATGATAATTTATAATAAAAGTAAAGTTGATACAGTCAGAAGAGAATTACTGTACACTTAACTGGGACTTCATTCACTACTATGCATTTCACTGATGGCATTGCCACATGGATCGAAAACATACTTTACACATGGCATGCACTCCTGTGTGTATTATTTGTTTTTTACTCTCAATATACAGCACTCATTTTCTGAGTCCTCTGTCCCTTCCACGGCTTCCATAGCAGAAGAGCCCACAGCAGGTGGTCCTTGCACTGCCTCATATATTATGGTGCCTTGCACCAGAGTCTCTGTAGTTGTTGGAGGAACTTGTTGACATGGGCCTCCGCCTGACTTACAGTCCTCCAGGACGATGGGCGCTACTTTCTCCTTTATGTGATGTTGCAGATCATACCACTACTTGTGTAATTCTCCCATCTCATACTACTTTCTCTGTAAATTGGCACACATGACCTTCCATAAAGGTTGTTATTGTCTTAAAAACCTCCACTAGCAAAATGTTTCATTCCTCCTCTATAAATTAGTTCGTGCATTTTTGGCTCCCTTTAGCACAGTCTCTGGACTCTCCTGTGTCGATTGTTGCCAGGACGGCTATGGATTTGCAGTGGAATGCACTCTTCCTCTTCTGTGAGTTTTCGTTAATTTCAGCAATGTTTGGGAATGTTTAGGGATTCATTACTTTGCAATTCCGTATGGGATTAGCACATTTGTGCTATTCACTACTGTTGAACTTGGTCTTCTCTGCAGGGTCGCCCCCAAATATTTTGCCTTTACCCTCCACTTTTTGCTGAAATACATTTTTGTTGGCCTTAGAATTGCTAACCAGTGATAAAGTGTGTGCCTTGTAGAGTGGTATACCATATACCCAGGGCCTGTAATTTAAATGCTGCTAGTGGGCCTGCAGCACTTATTGTGCCACCCACTCAAGTAGTCCCGTAAAACATGTCGCAGGCCTGCCATAGCAGCCTGAGTGTAGTTTAAAACTGCCTATTTGATTTGGCAATATCACCCCATTGTCATGCCGTAAATTCCACTTTTTGCATATAAGCAGGGCCACTGGAATCATGCGGTAGGGGAGGGCCACAATATGCGATAGAATGGAGTAAATTATGCAACAAGAAAAGACAAATTATGCACCCTAATGTGGCATGTTATGTGATAGTATTACTTAATTTTTTTATCATTTTTACACGTGTTAAAACTTTATGGGCATTGGTTGCACCTCATTTTAACACTCACATATAGCAATAAGCAACCAGTAAACCTTTTCAAACAGCCTTTCACTGCGCTGCAACGTGTCGCTGCATTTTTTGTAACTTTTGAACCATTGGAGCTAGAATTTTTTTTAAAAACAAATCGGCAAAATATGCAGTAGATAATGGATTATGTGGCAAATGCGTCTAATGGATAATTATGCGAAAATCACTGCGGCCGCATAATTGCATAATTCCAGTGGCCCTGCATATAAGTCACCCCTAAGTAGGCCCGGGGTATCCCATAGGGAGGGTGCACTGTAATTCAAATGTTGGACATGTACTTTAAAAATGTTTATGTTCTGTTGGTTGAAAACGCCTACATTTGTTTTTGACTACTATGAGGCCTACCTCTCCCATAGGATAACATTGGGTTGCCTTATTGCATTTAATAAGTAATACCCTTGAATAGGAGCAGGTAGGAATGTCGAATTTGGTGTCTAAAGAACTTTAGTTTAAAACCCTCTTTAGTGGTAAAGTCAGATTTTAAGTTATAATCTTGAAAATGCCCCTTTGAGAAAGGTGGCATTTTCCTGCCCTAACCATTTGGTGCCTTCAGCCTGTTCCGGGGTCACACGACTGGGTGTACTCGGCAGTTGGAATTTGTTTATTCCTCCCAAACAGCCACACAATAGTGGGATTAGGTGTGTCTTGATGGGCCATCAACTGGCAGGATGGGGGGCGGAGCTGGGCACAGCCCCACTTGCAACTGAATAGACTGTACTCTGCCTTCACACAAAGGAATTGTCACCACTGCACTTATCATGTAGCCAGCTTGGAGCCAGGGCAGGGAAGCATGGGAACCTCAAGGACTTCAAGTGGGATTCCTCTAGAAGCTTCTCCTATTACAAAGAAGGCACCCAGTATAAAAATAGGACACTCAGACCCGATCTTCAGTACACCTCTGGACCTGTAGAAGACTTAACAGGACTGCTGTGCTGCTCTGGAAGAAGGACTGCTACTATGTTGCCCTGCTGCCTGAGTGAAAGAATTGGACCTGCATCTTGATCGTAGGTCTACCAGAGTGACTCCAAGAGCTAGTTGGCTGGCATCCTGATAAGAGCCTCAGGGCCAGAAAAGTCTCCAATCTGTGTCTTGTCCCCCAAGTGGTTCCACCTCTGTCCTGGACCCTTGGAAATGGGCCTGAAGGTGCTCTGCCAGTCCAGTTGTGGTCCTGTGGGCAGAACCAACAAAGTGAGATGCATTGCCTTTCAGCCCTGCTTCAGAACGCTGAAAACCCGATGCAGGACCTCGCATTGCAGCCTGCAGTCTCCTCAGAACCGCCGCTGTGCGATGAATCCTCGACACAGGCCTCCGCATCTCAAGCCCCTTGTCAATGTCATCCTTGATGACGATGCAGAACTACACTTTGCAGCCTCACAGCTCCTTGGAACCACCGCTTCACGACACATCCTCGACGCAGGATCTCACAATGTTCCACAACCAGGATTTAAGGGACTCTTGTTCTGCAGGCCTAACTTGGTTCATGTATCCGGCATGCACTCCATCGTGGTTGGCCTGAATTTTGTCCCAGTCCGGCACAGCCAGATAACCACAGCTGTCGATTTGTGCTTCTAGGCACTATTTTTACTTAAAACTTTGAAATTGCAAATCTCCGGTTCTACTGATTGGATTTTTGTTGTTTGATCTCAAAAAATGTATTGAATCTTATTCTATTTTTCAAAATTGGTGCAGGATTTTTCTTGTATTGTCACTTTATTACTGTTTGAAGTGCGGCATAAATACTTTACACATTGCCTCTAAATTAAGACTGACTGCTTCTGTGCCAAGTTACCAGAGAGTTAAGCATAGGTTAACTTGGGGGTTTGCTTGTGTTTCATCGTGACAGACATTGTGGTTACTGCTTGAGAAGAGTTTCTCCCCCCTCAACCAATAACCCAATTTCCAACAACTACTGTGCAGCAAACCTATCTATGCATATGATTTAGGCTATTTGTTTAGCGGTTTGCTAAAATTCACACTTTTAGCACATTTACTTGTATTTTTGTGCATCACTTTGATGGAAATGTGGTGTAAGAGAAAGAACAGGACAAAGAATTGTAATTTTTCTTTCCAAAATAATATAATAACATTTTGTAGGTTTGATTGCAAGTGTTGGGATATAAGTTTGCCCAGTGGCAGCTCATCCGATAAGGTGGAGGAGCGTCGCCCCACTGCTCTTGGAGCAACCTCCAGGAGGAGGAGTGGTTGCTGCACTCCTAAGTGGGCATGACTTCTTGGCCGGCACTCTCGGGTCGGCCAACTGTTATGCTCACTCTACATGTTCCTCACAAAGCTGCATTACACAGCTTGGTGGGGAACATGCCCAGCCTCCCATTCCCCATCTGAGTGCTTAGCCATGGTGCTCAGACCAATCACAACGCTGCATTGCAGAATTGTAATTGGCTTAGGGGAGGGAGCCTGTGTGCTTCCTGGTTCCGGCAGCCACAGAGAGACAATGAGGGACGACGGCGGCGAGGAGGTGTGTTTTTTTTTTCATTTTGTACACCCCCGCGACCCCACGCTTCCCCCACCCCTCCACTCTCGTTCCCAGCCAGCCGCTACTGAGTTTGCCAAATATGTTAAAAGCTCTATGTTTTTCTCAGGATATGAAGCAATTAGGATGAATTCATAGACCGAAATCAAGATAAATATCCCCAAAAGGACTGGAGAAAGACAATTCTCTTAAACTCTCCTTTACTTAAAACATTCGGCAATTAAATTGTTGCACTTTTTAGAAAAAATATAATATTAGCTACTTAAAAATGTTTATGAAGTACACCAGGCGTGGGTAGGCATTTAAAGACCCAACAGAAAGGTAAAAAAAGACAACAGAATTTTGTTATAACAAACCAGAGAGAGCTGGGAATCAGGAATCTACTTGCAATCCAGTACGGTAAGAACAAATGAGGAGGCATGTAGAAGGGGAACAGCCATTACCAAGCAGTCTTTACCACGCACAGATTTTACCACAAAGGCCTTACAACGCAGGCCTTTACCATGGATGCCTTTTCCACAGATGGAAAGTATAAGTAAGCATTATGTTATGTTTTTACTAATCTTAGAAGTAAAAAAGGGTGGTTAGAGGAGCTTACACCCCAAAAACCATAGGAATTATGTTTAATTATAAATATATATGTTTTGCAATGGGGTTTACTGTGGGTTTAACCATCCATTGTGATGCCAATCCTTTCTGGAAGATTGTTCTTTTCAAGTGATTGTGAAACTATACGGATCTTTGGCTCACATGCTACCTTATGGACTTTCTCAGAGCTCCTCCTTCAGCCCTAAGCTGTGAACATATACGTCTACCCTTTGGCATACATAGTGGAAGCGCATGTTTTGTCACTCTTCTCCTACGCAGATGATACAAAAATAGTTGTATTCTGTGCTAACGATGATCTTACCGCATCTCATCTCACCTCATGCTTAGGGGAGGATGAGAGCTAGATTGGAATGATTGTTTGAAATTAAATGGAAGCAAGACCAAAGTCCTATTGGTGGGGAAATCAAGCTCAGTTTTGGGGCATCCATTGCTGACTGTAGGAACTGGGCTCATGTCCAACTCTCAGTCAGGCGATCAAAGATCTCGGTTTTTGGTTGAACGATAGACTATGAACTAGCAAATCACTGAAGTAGCAGCCTGTTGTTTTGGCATTCTTAGATGTTTGAGAACATGTTTATGGGTTTTGCTATATCCCACCCAAAGAACGATTGTTTAGGCTTTAATAACATCCAGGTTGGACTATGGCAATGTTCTGTATCTGGCAGCTACAAATTTCAGAACAAAGTGCCTCCAGATGGTTCAGAGTGCAGTGTCTTGCCTCTCATGTCAAATCCCAAAATCTGTTTCCATTTCTGCTCATCTCCTGCAGATACATTGACTTCCAATAGCCAAACTTATTCAATTCACGGCATTATGCTATATACATAAAACTATGTACCACACTGGTCCATTATATCGATGATCACTGGTACACCCTTACACTCCCAGATGAATGTAATATATATTTTAGGAGCAGGATGCTAGGATTTTAGGGGATTTGTGTTGGGAGTTTTTTTTAATGCTTAATAAAGAGTATTAATTTGTATACTATAAAATAGATTTTTAAGAATTAATTTAAAGAAATACACTAGAATTTTTAATTTATATAATATACATTTTTAGAGCAAGATCCTCGGGTTATATGGGATTAAGATAGGGAGTGCGTTAATGCTTTAGTATTAATTATTTTTTTTTCAAAACTTTATTTAAGATTTTACATATAACATAACACAGGTGTGCATTTCGATTCCTGCAAGTAAAGATCATATACTCATGCATTACGGTGGTTACAGTTCAAGACTTTTGGGTAATTTGCGGCTCCCCCCCCTGCTCCAATGTCTATGGCCAAGTGTTAAGGCATTGACTCCCCCTCCCCCCTGCACCCAAGTCGCTCCCCCAGGCGATACACTCGGGGAGCCTGCCCGAAGGCCATCGGCCAGTAGGTCATGACAAAGCTCCCTCCAAAGCCCTAGATCTTCCTCTAGTTTTCATCAGTGCGACTGCTTCTTGTATGCATCTCCTCAGCCAGCGTCCACTCACGTACATCCCGAATCCATGCAGAGACCTCTGGAGCCCTCACCCCCATCCAGACAATTGTGATTCTGCGCCTAGCCAGCACCAAAAGTAATTGCAGGAGCCTATATGCCATCTTACTCTGCTTTTTGGGTTTATGTATCTGCCCCAGTAGGCAGTGGTTGGGTGTCAAACGCACTCGTCTGCTTGCCCTGCCTCTTATCCGCTCCACAACTTCAAACCAGAAGCTACTGACCTGAGGACATTCCCATGCCAAATGTAGAAAATCGGCGCCCCCCTTGAGACACCTGGGGCAGGAGCTGGGTCTACCGGGGATCATGTGATGTATTCTCACTGGGGTCATGTATGTTCGGTGCATGTAATTGTAATGAATTAAACTGAAACAGGCATTGCAAGATATTGTGTGCGTAAGTGCTCCCACCGCCCTTCAGTCCTTGTCCTCCAGGGGTTCCTCCAGGTCCACGTTCCAGTCTGCAAATGCCCCAAGAGGAGGGGCACTGGCATCAGCCCTCATTGCCCTGTACAATAATGACACAATCCGTTTACCGGCCCGCACGTAAGTAGAATGCCCAGTGTCTGTGTAAGCTGTGGAATTGAAGGATAGATGGGCCAAATTCCTTTAAATAAGTTGGCTAACGCGGCGTATTGTAGGTACTGTCCCTGTCCCAGTCCAAAGTCATCGCAGGCCTGTTCAAATGTGATAAAGTTCTCGCATGGGTACAAGTCAGCCAGCATGTCACAGCCCCCCTCCCGCCACAGCCGATAGGACATATTGGATGCCACCCTCCTAACTGGTGCAAGATCCCACACTGACAGCTCCAGATGGAATGGGGCACGTTTCAGGATACGTTCCACAAATAATTGCCAGGTGCGCGAGGTCTGTCTTATCAGATATGGTACCGCCTCAGAGGTGCTGCGCCCTCCAGAAACAATGACGGCAGGTCAATGATTGATACTCTTCCCTGGAGTAGCCGTTTCTCCCAATTATCCCCCTCTGTGAACCATTTTGCGGCATGCTGTAGTTGTGCGGCCTAATAGTAGAGCTCCAATCTCGGAGCCTCTAGTCCTCCCTCCTCGTATGTACGATGCAGTGTGGCAAGAGCCACCCTGCTTTGACGACCCGCCCAGTACAGGTTTATTAAAATAGAATCCCTGGCACGAAATATCCTCCTGGGTATAGGACACAGTGCATTCTGTAATATGTAGAGACAACGGGGCAGCACCACCATTTTGGCTATAGCCATCCTGCCCATTAAGGAAAGTGGTAGTGTGCTCCAGAATCCCACTGAGCCCTTTAAAGCATCTATTGTCCTTTGGACATTTAGGGGCCGATTCCGATCTCGGTCGGAGGCGCACCCAATACCATTCGGTCGGGAAAAAAGCCATGCGAAAG
This sequence comes from Calotriton arnoldi, assembly GCA_963921515.1. Classification (NCBI taxonomy): domain Eukaryota; kingdom Metazoa; phylum Chordata; class Amphibia; order Caudata; family Salamandridae; genus Calotriton; species Calotriton arnoldi. Next base: position 131,100 of record CAWUFW010007072.1, on the reverse strand, counting down.
CCTGTTTCCCGACCGAACCGTACGCGGGTCCGTCCGAGCGAGTACGATGCGGACTCGCCGACCGACTCGTCCGGGCGTCCCGACAGCTCCGACCGACTCGCTCGGACTCGAACCGCTCCGACCGACTCGCTCGGACCCGATTCGCACCGCGCAATGGAGACGTTTCCCGGCCGGGTAAGTACGATGCGCGCCGCGAGCAGTCCGACCGAGCCGCGCACTCCGGCTCGTAAGAGCTGTCGGAGCCGTACTTTGGGGGTCCGTGTCGGACCCCCTGTACGCGTAGCCGCGCGAGTCGCACACAGGGGGGACCCAAGGGTCCCCCTACCTGTGCGTGTACGCCGCGAGCGCTTCGCGGCGTACTCGCTGTAGGGGGCGCCCTTGTCCGCCTCGCACCCATTGAGGCAATGGGAGCCCGCGTACGCGTTGTACGACCGGCTCCCATTGAGTTCAATGGGAGTCCGACCGACTCGTGTCCGATAACATACGGACGCATCGTACTCGTTCGGTCGGACTGCACGGGTCCGATTCGGTCGGAAATCTCTCCGGGTCCGGCTCGGTCGGAGAAATTTCCGGCCCGAATCGGAATCGACCCCTTAGTTGTAGTATCTGTGAGTCCTCTCTCACCACATGTATACCTAAGTACCTAAAGTGTTCCATCTCCCACCGTAGGCCCAATTGGGGAAGAGGACCCTCGGCATGACCCGCCAAGCGAGCCAGGGGGAATATCAATGATTTCGTCCTGTTGAGCCGTAGTCCCGAGCACCCTCCAAACTCCTCCAATGCCTGCAGTAACCTAGGCACCGCCTCCTGTGGTGAGGAGATGTAGAATAATGCATCATCTGTGATATAAAATGAGAAGTTCCGCCGACTGTGATTCCCCAGTGGCCCAGATCCCTACGTACCCTTGTCGCGAGGGGCTCTATTGCTAACGCGAAGAGGAGTGGAGACAGAGGACAGCCCTGACGCGTCCCCCTACCCAGCTGCCACTCTCTCGACCTGCTGTGTCCAACCCGGACTCTGGCACTGGGCGCTGTATATAAAATCTGCACCCATCGCCTAAACCTCGGTCTGAATCCCGCCACCCTAAGCACCTCCAGTATATACCCCCAGTCCACAGAATCAAAAGCCTTTTCCAAGTCTATGGAGACCAAGGCTAGGTCCTCGTACCTTTGCCACACTTCGTGTAGAATATGTGACAGCCGTCTGATATTCATGCCCGTACTACGGGATGGTATGAATCCACATTGATCCACATTGATCTTCGTGGATCAAGTGCACCATATTCGGGGCCAGCCTCGTGGCCAGAACCTTGCATAGTACCTTGCATAGTATTTTAACGTCTGAATTTATCATTGTGAGGGGTCGGTATGCGGAGGGGTCCTGAGCGTTCCCCCCTGGCTTGAGGAGCATGACGATTTCCCCCTGATGCATCGACGGGGGCAATACCCCGGTTTCATAAGCCTCCTCAGACACCTATAGTAGGGGCCGGACCAGCTGATCCAAGATGGCCTGTAAAAAGGCCACTGGGAACCCATCCGCCCCGTTCGAGTCTGACGGGCTCCCCGTCTGGATAATGGTTAGTGTTTTTTCCCCTTGGTCGAGTTCCCCAAGCAATTGTCTTCGTACCCCACACACAAGTCCCATGCTCGCACCACGTGCCACTGCCTTTAAGGCCTCCCACTCAGTGGCCCTCCCGGTGGGGCCCCCCCAGTTCATCGCTAAGTAGTCCGTTACTGTCTGGGACAGATTCGCCCTCCCCTCTCCATCATCTAACAGATCGGGAGGGAATCTCCAATGTCTCGGGCCCAGAATATGTGGTCCCCACCTCACCGAGCAGCGTACTGGTGTATGGTCAGAAAGATAGCTCGCCAAGTGAGTTACCGCTGCCTCTGGAAAGGCCGGCACACCCGAGACCAGAACCCTGTCGAGCCTGCTCTGCGTGCCATGTGTTAGTGAGTGGCACGTGAAGAGTGGGAGTGTAGAGTGCGTTTCCCTCCATATGTCGCGGGCTCCCAAATCCTTCATGACCTTCCCAAGCGTCTGGGACATTCTAGGTTTTGTTCCTGTCCTGGGGGGATGTCTATCTAGTAACGGGTCCAAGACACAGTTAAAATCGCCCATCCAAATGTATGGGACGTCAAGTTCGTTGGGCAATAGTTCCTGTGTGACCTGGTAGAAAGTGGGGTCGTCAGTGCTTGGTGCATTGGTATTCATAATGACGATTTCCCATCCATCTAGCAATCCTCGCAGGAGTACATATCGGCCATTTACATCAGATTTGCTGTATGTGGGAGTGAATGGAATACCCGGGGCCACCCAAATCATGACCCCCCTGGCATAGGTCGAGTAAGAGGAATGATAATACTGGCCTCGCCACTTCTTAGCCAGTTTAACTGCGCTGCTGTCATCCATGTGTGTTTCCTGTAAGGCACGCTATTGATATCTGATGTCGTTTGAGAAACGTGAGCACCCTATGTCTTTTGGTGCAAGTGCCCAATCCACGCAAATTCCAGGTCAGGAATTTGTACTCAGCACCCATCACGTGATATACTCGCCTGTTCCACCACAACCCTGCTCTGCCCACCCAGAATAATCCTGCTGCAGTGCACACCGTCCAAACAAACCAAACCATATAAACTATTAATAACAAGGCCCATCCCACCACCCACGGACATTTTGCATGCAATAATAACATCAACAATGCCTCCCCTTATGTCGTGCCAGGATGCACGCATCACCCTGTACCGCCCAACTGGTGCAAAACACTCTTGAGCCTCCCATTGTAGTAAAATCCGGTATCACCTGCCCCCAGAACCCATTGTGAGCCCTAATGAGGCACAGGGCGCCCTGTGGTGTAGCTCACCTCATCATGCTAGAGGGAATAACATATCTATATTTAGAAGCCCACCCCGGTATTTGTGACTTGTTCCTACTCATACATCCAGGTCAGCCCACTCCTGGCTTTGTGGAGTTCATGTGCCAATGGCAAAACCACTCTTAAATGTCGACCCGGAGGCCATCAACAGCCCCAAGTACACTACTCCCCCGTGTCCTCCACCGCCCGGTCAAGTAGGATTTCCGGCACAACGTCCTCTGACGCATTAGGCCATTGAGATCGTTCATCGCTGCCTAGGCCAGCTGCATCCCCCTCTGTCGCCAGCACCAAGGGGGAGTTCGTACTCATTTGTATCGTACCATCGCTCCTCACCGTGATCCTTTTGTCCGGGTCTGTGCCCACTGGGGGCGCCGCTTCGTCTCCACCCCTTATTTATGATCCTTGCGAAGGTCTGGTGCCCCATTTCTTGTTTCGATTCCGGGACACTCTCGGAGGAAGAGCCCCCCCCCATATCTCCAGCCATTCCCAAACCTCTTTGGGACTCTCGAAGAAGTGTGCCCTGTGACAATACCTTGAGTTTTGCAGGGTATAACAGCATATATTGCAGTTGCAAGTCCCTTAACTTTCTCTTGACACCCAAAAACGATTTCCTTTGTTCCTGAACTTGCTTGGTATAATCAGGATAAATGGAGATCTTGTTGCTTTCATAGAAGAGCTCTTGTTTCTTTCTGGCAGCACGAAGGATGCAGTCCCTGTCTCTATAGTTCAGGATTTTTGCGATAAACGCAAGTGGAAGGGCTCCAGGCGGCGGTGGAGGCACCAGGGCCATATGCACCCTCTAAATGGCAAACATATCCGATAGGCCCGCTGGACACAGCTGGGATTTAATCCAGTTCTCCAGAAAAGGCTCAACCGATCTTCCCTCCGCTCCCTCGGGAAAGCCCAGCACGCGAATGTTGCTGCGTGTCGCGCGGCCCTCCGCATCCTCAGCACGGCACTCCAAATTTTTTGTTGTAGAGGATAATTGCAACACTTGTTTTTTTAGGGCAGCTACTTCTCCCTTGAGGCTCGATACGTCGTCCTCCACCACTGTAACCTTATCCGCCACTTGCGGAGGTCAGCCCGCAGGAGATTGATGTCTATAGAGACGATATCTATCCGGGCCTCCAATGCCTTTCTGGACCCCTGTATGGCGGACAGCAACTCCACCTGCGTTGGCTCCGCATCGGCTCCCCCATCCTCCTCATCTGTTCCAGTAGTTTGACGCGTAATACGTTGCGGGGGTGGCATTGTGTAGTAGAATCACTGACAGAATGTCGACGACCACAATATCGAGGTCCCAAAATATCGGGACCTAAATATCGATGTCAAGAATATCGACATCCTATGTAAATCATGGTAAGTACAAAAATATCGAAACTAAAATATAGTTGTTAAAAATATCGATGTAAGAAAATTTCGTTTTTTTATATATAAAAATAATATAAAATAAATTAAATAATACATATAACTTAAAAATAAATATTTATAATTATTAGAAAATGTTAACAATTATAAGTAATAAATGTAATGTAAAAACAAATTAAACATACATATATAAAATATAATATATATATATATATATATATATTTACTTAATAATAATTAATAAATAATTATTTTAATAAATTATAAAATGTTATAAATATATTAAAAATTATAAATACATATATATATACATACACCTGTAACATAAAAAATATATATATATATATTATAAATTAAAATATAAAAATATTTATAAATTTTTAAAACTAAATTTTACACTACATTAATTGCAACAGTAAGGAAAGTGTTAGATAGCGGAGGTGAATAAATTACTATTCCCACTCCATCAAGTGCAACAGTAGGGAAAGTGTTGGATAGCGGAGGGAATTAATTTACTATTCCCACTCCAACAAATGCAACAGTAGGGAAAGTGTTGGATAGCAAAGGGGAAAAAATTACTATTCCCACTCCAGCGAGTGCAACATTAGGGAAAGTGTTGGATAGCGAAGAGGAAAACATTACTATTCCCACTCCAGCGAGTGCAACAGTAGGGAAAATGTTGGATAGCGCAGGGGTAAAAATTACTATTACCACTCCAATGAAAGCAACAGTAGGGAAAGTGGTGGATAGCGGAGGGGAATAATTTACTATTCCCACTCCAATTAATGCAACAGTAGGGAAATTGTTGGATAGCGGAGGGAATAAAATTACTATTCCCACTCCAGCAAGTGCAACAGTAGGGAAAGTGTTGGATAGCGCAGGGGTAAAAATTACTATTCCCACTCCAGGGAGTGCAACAGTAGGGAAAGTGTTGGATAGCGCAGGGGAATAATTTACTATTCCCACTCCAGCGAGTGCAACAGTAGGGAAAGTTTTGGATAGCGGAGGGGAATAATTTACTATTCCCACTCCAATGAATACAACAGTAGGGAAAGTGTTGGATAGCGGAGGGGAATAATTTACTATTCCCACTCCAATGAATGCAACAGTAGAGAAAGTGTTGGATAGCGGACGGGATGAAATTACTATTCCCACTCCAGTAAGTGCAACAGTAGGGAAAGTGTTGGATAGCGCAGGGGTAAAAATTACTATTCCCACTCCAGAGAGTGCAACAGTAGGGAAAGTGTTGGATAGCAGAGAGGAATAAATTACTATTCCCACTCCAATGAGTGCAACAGTAGGGAAAGTGTTAGATAGCAGAGGGGATAAAACTTAAGATTACAGCTATTGAACCTAAATCCCCAAACAAAATAAAAACAAAACAATTACCAAAAATATTTATCAATTAATAAATGAATATTAATTATCAACTAATGATTAATGTATTTAAAGTACATTACTTTCCACCCTCTACCCCACAAATTCACCAAAACACACACATAAAAATATTTACACATTTTCCATAACTAATTTAACATTAATAAATTAATAACAATTAACAACAAATCATTAATTAATTTAAAAAAATGTTTCTTCCCAACATTTACAACTAAAAACCCCACAAATCACACATCAAGATTATTCCACAATTAGCATATTAAATATTTTATTACTTAATTATCATAAATGTTCAAATATTAAAATAATTATAAATAATTTACCTCCCACCATATTACAATATAAATCACACCAAACAATGTTGTAAAACATGACACAATTAACATAATTAATTAACAATTAATTAATTAATTGATAACAATTAATCAAAATAAAAGCAAATAATAATAAATTAATTCTTACAATTAACACTATAAAATAACATTAAATAATATTATATTAAAAATATTTAAAAATGTATTAAAATTAAATTACTTCCCACCATACTCCCCTATCAACACACAACCCGCTCCTAAAAAAATGACACAATTAACATAATTATTAATTCATTAATAATAATTACCAACCAATTAATAATTAATTAATAATATAAATAAACTACCACAATTAATAATAAAAATATTAAATACATAATTAATAATTATTAAAAATATTAATTAATTAATGATAATTAAATTACTTCCCACCCTACTCCCCTATCAACCCACAACCCACTCCAAAAAAAGGACACAATTAACATAATTACCAAATAATTAATAATAATTAACAACCAATTAATAAATAATTAATAATAAATTAATTACCAGAATTAACGATATAAAATATAAAATACATAATTATTAATTAATAAAACATATTAATTAATTAATTATAATTAAATTACTTCCCACCCTATTCCCCTATAAACCCACAACCTGCTACGGAACTAAAAAGCAAAATTTATAATTAAAATAAAATTAATAACTTCTAAAAATTATTAATAAATGTATTATAATTAAATTATTTCCCACCCTATTACCCTATAAACCCACAGCCCGCTATGGAAATAAAACGCAAAATTTACTTAAAATAAAATTAATAACTCCTAAAAATGTAATACATATATCAAAAAACAAATGCAATACTTAAACAAAAAATGTAGAACACATACATTTAAAATACATTCTAAAATACATAACACTAATATAAACATCGAAATTATTAACAACGATATTTTTACAAACGATATTACTAACTTCGATATTAACAAAAACGATATTTCTTACCTTAAAGTTGATATTCTCGTCCACGATATTCTAGCAGTCGATATTGTCATCACGATATTTGCAACTCGATATTGTTGTATGTCGATATTTGCAACTCGATATTATGTCTGTGCACCGTGTAGTATACTGTGTGCTGGTATTGGATGTCCCTGCTCGCGTGCCCTTATCTTTACCCATTTTAGCATCCAGTGAGGACAAACCCGAGCCGGAGGGCGCGCAGCTCCACTCACCGCAGCGTGTTCAACCACCAACTAGCCTGAGGGTCTTGGAGAGTGAGCTCTATGACCTGTCCATCCGCTCCCTTCTCAGATGCCAGTCAGTAGTAGCGATCCCCTAATGAACCGCGCACCAGCCTCTGGCCAGTGGACACCATCTAGCATAGACTTACAGTTCTGCACTGCTGGTAAAACCTTCTGACTTAAATCCAGGACTGATGCTTGGCTGTTTGAGGGGTTCCCTCCGGCTCCCCACCGGGAGCTGCACCAGGCACCAACTGCTCCCCTATCCCAGACGTGATAGAGGGAGTCCTCTAAGGTCAGCCATTTTCCCTTTTGGCCCAGCCAGAGGGGTGCCTATCCGGTCCCCCCCTGCAATGATATGCTGGCACCGGACCCAGCCACCTCACCGCCTGTATTAATCAAGTTTGCCCGCACAGATGACTTGTTGCTGACTATCCCCCAGTGTCAATAGGGACTGCCTGACCTTCAATCTCCAGATCGCGGGTATTCCCGCCTTGCCGTATCCCAACAGGGTCACATCTGCAGGCGGAGAAAGCACTCCCAGCTGGGGCGACCTCCGGACCCGCTTCAGGTGCGCATCGGGTCCGCCCAGGCCTCTCCTCTCATGTTTCGGTGCACAGGGATCTCCGGCAGGGCTTTCCGGAGCCCCGCACGCCACAACAGCTGCTGGAAACCACTGTGTCGCCCACGTTCCCGGGCACACCCGGCGTCCAGCAGCAATTTGATTCTCACCGGCGGGCCCCGCCTCAGCTCTCAGGGCCCATCCGGTCGGGCGACAGCAGGACTCCCGCTGCTCTCTCTGCAGTCTCCAGGGCCCGCCCGGCCCACAACAAGATTACCCTGTGTTATATCCCGCATAGGTGCCCTAATGTAGATCCGTTCGTACATGCCCTAAAATGGACGTATTCATATTTACCCTAATATGGTCATGGTCGCATATGCCCAATTATGGTCACAACTGTACATGTCCTATTATGGTATGATTCCTTATATAGGCATGATCTTTCACCTACATTGGTCCCAGCTAGTACACAACGAGCTCTGAGGGCTGAACGTTATCTATCCTGTGGTTTTGAATGCAGCAGGGTTCTTCCAAACACAGGCCCACACTGTACTCATTAATTATGCATGGCTTTCTAAGAATACACCACCAGCATAATGTATGTACAAAGTTCACCCCTGACGTCTTCCTCATGTCCAATACAAACCATACTGAGGACCGAGACTCTTTAGGGTATAAATACACCACATCCACTTCCACTTCCATGCCGACACACTGACCAGAGACGCTGAGGTTCCCGCATGCAGTCGCTCAAGCTGACAGTGGTCCGACATAGGGGTGGGCGGAATTTGCGTAGTCACGCTACGCAAAGCTCCGCGAAACGGTAAAAAACTCAGCGAGCACTCAAAAGTTCCGCGAACACGCGGAATTGCTTGTTCCGCCCGTTTGCGATGCTTTTTTCCTGTTCGCGAACGCTGTTTGCGTGCTCGGGGAGAAATATCTCGCGAACACGCATTTTGAAAGCGCGAACAAGCAAAAAATTCCGCAAAGTCCCGGATCGCGGAATTTTTGGCACTTCCGCGTTCTCCGCGGAACGCGAAATTACCCAAATTCCACAAATTCCGCGAGCGGAACGGAATTTACCGCCCAGGCCTAGTCCGACACAACCCGGACGGGGTGTCCAACTCGAGACCAGGACGGGGTCCCACACTCTCTCTATTCAGGTATGGGGGTTCGACTAAATCCTAGGAGGATTCTTGGCTCTTAGCTTCTAAGACCTACACACATATGCTAGGTACACACAGGTACATCTAGGTAGGCATCGTAGGAGTACGCACACTCTGCATAATGCTTTTGTATTCATGTATGTATCCATGATTATCGCAATATGGTAGAATTGTTCTATCCCTTTGCTTTCATTGTACTGCTAATAATATATCTCTGCTATTGCCTGCTGGTCTCTGCAGCACATATATTTTACACTAGAATAACAACTGTTCAATAAATACTTATTGAAACGCCCGACTGTTTATTCTGTGTAACTCTCTGAGACAAACCGAATAAGTAAGCACGAATGACTGAGCGAAAGGTAGTACATTGTTTCCACGATTCTGAGGGAATCAGGGTTGTCATGTTCTAAGGTTGCCAGAAACTAATCTCTCCCCGATAAGAAGAGACACTAGTGGCACTGCAAGCTAGCTAATGCAAAACAATCTAACATAAGCGGTGGGGGTGCACAGAGTCAGTCTGCCACCAAGCCCACAGCTTATGTTACACAAACGCGCAGGTCCTGCATGGGTACTATAGGAACTACACAACATGGCGCCACCAACGTTGGTTTGGTACTTATTTAACAGTAGAATCTGAGTAGTTCAGTCGTGCTATTCTCAGAGAACCTACTCACAAAAACCCCAGAGACGTCTGGAGTGGGTGGGCACAAACTCCGCCGCAGCTGAGTAGTACGAGAAAACTATTTATTGGCTGTTGGTTACTCAAGCTTGAAGGACATATAATTCCCACAATTGTGCATTTACACCATATCTTAAAATTTCCTTAAACACCGTTCTTCCACTTAAAAATGGTTGAACAAACAGAAGCAACAGGGAGAATTGTAACAGACCTCTTCGGTTTAGGAGAAGAAGACCCTGAAGTTGCAATACAAATTGCACCAAACTTCAGAAGGGCAGTAACCATAAAACTTCTAGAACATGGCTTAAGAGCCAGGGGTGGTAAAGTAATTTTCGTGATGGAGGCACACGAATCAAACAAAACAGAGGTGTTCTATTCATGGGTTACATTCCCAGCAGCAAATGCAATAACAGATGTATTTCACTACTACCTAAGAGAAGAAACACCAGAGGACTATATTCCCTTTGAGGAAGTAGAGGTCCCGCTCACTTACCAGGAGCATAATTACTGGTTTAAAGGCACCATACCCCACGTATGAGGAAGAGCAAGATTAGGCCCTCTCGGAGGAGCAGGAGCCACATGGCCCATATTAGCGGCGTACACACAGCATCCTGACATTGACACAATGCCACAGCCAGACTTACTCGTACAACACAGAGATTTAATTAAAATCTACAGAAAGCTCACACAATTTGTGATGAGGACTTTAACAGTTCAGCCTGCACCAGCTGCAGCACAAGACACTCCAGTCCAAGGTACAGTTAATAAGATAACTCCACAAACATTACACGCGATAATGGGCAAAATGCCAGCAAAACGTGAACAAATCCCATTCTGGATAGCTCAGAAAATAACTCAGCTTGAGGCAGTATTCCTGAAAACTACCACCTGTGATAAACACAGAATTCTAACAATCTGCTTGCCCATGGGTCTTACACCACAAGTAGAGGACTACAGCTCTTGGGGTTCAGTCTTTGCTGCCATATATACCAGAACACATGGTATCCCGTCCTTAGCAGTAGTACCTGACGTATTGAAACAGATACAAAATGAGTACGGAGCACAGCCTGCCCTTAACTTAGGGATGAACTTGCTAAACAACTTTGAACAGGTCTCAGCCATAATACTAGCTAACATTAAGGGGGAAGCAGCTTCTGTGGTGATCCGCCAACGCCTAAGGGAGTTCGGTCCAGACGACCAACAACACGAACTACCCAAAATAATCGAAACTGCATATGCAGAATTAGGCAGAGACAGTTTGGGTGGGAAAGCATTAAAACCACAACTGGTGGGCAGTCCTGAAAAGGACACTACAAAGCAGACACCTACTTCTTCTAAAAAGAAGTGGGATAATAAAAAACAACAAAAGTCTACAGACACCAGATCTCAGTCCAGAGGTAGGTCTCCTCAACAGGAGCCCTCTGAAAAGAGGTATAACCTCAGGAATAGGGCTAATATTAAAAAACCTGACAGGTATCAGGATACTGATACTGCTCCTCTCGTTCCTTTCAGGGTTCATCACTGAAACTCCGAGAGGGAAGGACGATCAAAGGAGCGTACCAAGTCCAGAGACACGCAACGCGCTGCGGACTACGCACCTAAAAAGAGGATAAACAAAAATCAAAACCTCAGTTCAAAAAGAAGAAGGTAGCAGGTCTCAAGATCAGACATGCCCAGAATTCTGAGGACACAGCTTCTGAACGGGGAATGGGCTCTGACGATGCTAGACAGCGCGGCAGAAGTAACGATAGCTCGCCAGAACCTGAAGGAATTTCTGGTGACAGCGGAGTTGAGTGAGTATATCACGGTGGAAACACCTGATACTCGGGTAAGTGTCCCACATAAGTTATATGAGATAACACTCCGGATGGAGGGGGACAAGCCCAGAAAAGTTAAGGGTCTCTTTTGGAAAAATCTGTCATCTGGTTATGACATTCTATTAGCAGAACAAGACTGGCCGCCTGCATTCGTCATGGAGTGCCCTAGGGGAGAAATGATAATGTTTCCATCCTTTTCTGACCTCGTTCCCATTCACCTAAAACATGCATATGCGCAGGAGTGGGCGGTTGCCCTAGCTCCAGCATTGTATAAAAATAATGCTGGTTGGTATGAGGATTCAACCCACCATGTGATCCCGTTAAAAGTTTCCCCAAATGCTCAAAGGCAATACCCTATAAAGCAGGAAGCTAAAAAACAAGTCAGTGAGATTCTAGACCAACTAGAATACCAGGGGGTGATAGAAAATTGCACTTCACCTATGAACAATCCTTTGTTCCCCGTAGCCAAACCTGACAACACATATCGTCTAATTTTAGATTACAGACATTTAAACACTTGCACAAAGACATTTCCAGTTCAAAATGCACACAGTGCCGCATTAATGAATAACATTGTGCGGAAAAAATATAAAACAACACTTGATATCTCAAATGGATTTTTCTGCCAAAATATAGCGCCTGAAAGCAGGTATCTGACCGCATTCAGTGCGTTAGGGTCCCAACGGCAATTCTGCCGACTCTCCCAAGGGTACAAGAATAGCCCAGGGTTGTTTTCAGCAAGGGTAACAGAGTTACTCCAAAATTTGGATGAAGAAGCATTATCCTATGTGGATGATATTTATCTGAAGGACGATGACTTAAAGAGGCACTTGACCAGGGTGAGCACCATTATTATGGGATTCGCCTCTGAGGGCTATAAATTTAATTTCAAAAATCAAAAATTGCCCACCTCAATGTCCTGTTTTTAGGATACGAGCTGTCAAGGGAGGGAAAAAGCCTAGCAGCTAACTTTTTAGAAAAGTGTGCGCTGCTCCAACCACCAAAATCATTAAAAAATTTACAATCAATTCTGGGATTCCTAAATTTTGGTCGAACATACATTTTGGATTAAGCAGAAAGAGTAAAAGCTTTCTACGACTTAATAAAACCTGATTTTTCAGTCAAACAATGGACACAGGAACACACAAATATCCTGCGTTCCCTACAGGAAGACATGATAGCTTCTAAACATTTACAGACACGCGTAAACGCACAGAACTTAGTGATCCGAGTAATAGCGGGTCAATGCGTGTACACTTATTTAACTTTTAATGAAGGTGAAACTGTACCAATCGCATACAAATCACACCTGTACACGAACGCAGAGATGCGTTTCACTTCAACAGAAAAAATCCTGACAGCAGTTCAGACCGCTGTAGCAAGGGAAAGAGCTCTGGCTCAGGGAAAACGCATTATTGTCGTGACCCCAGTACCAGCTTTAGAAGCTGTTACAAAAGCTAGCATTCCAAATGCTAAAGCCTTACATCCAAGATGGATACAATGGGCTAATTCTCTTACTGCAACGGATGTTGAATACAGATTTGATCCAAGTTTAAAAACACAGGCATTCCTGCAATATGAACAAGAATACCCTCTACCAAATGAAATCTTGCCTCTAGATCAGTATGAATACATTATTTACACTGACGGTTCTGCTCAACCCGCCACAGGAAGCAAGCAAGCTTACAGCGCAGCGTGTGCAATTGTTAAAGGTCACATGCATGATGGCAAGTTCCATCCGAGTTGCACAAAAACGCAATCTCTAGGAGACTGCACGGCTCAGTTGGCAGAACTCAAAGCACTTATACTGGCACTTATAAATACGGTTCACGAATTCCCCACACTTATTGTGTGTGATTCCTTTTACTGTGTACAGTCGTACAATGAATATCTACATCATTGGGAACAAAACGGGTTTAAAGATGCAAAAGGTGGCACAATTAAGCATAAAATGCTATGGGAACAGGTAGTGGAGTTGAGAAACGAACTACCAAGGGCTCACGTGATATATACACTAAGTCATCAGCGTGATGGCGTTCACGTTGAAGGGAATTAATTGGCTGATGAAGCCGCAAAGGGGGCTGTTCGCACAGCCGACGTAGCTGCAGTTACTCGTTCAAAGACGAGAATAGACGGCGAGATTATGGTAGCTGTCAATGCTTCACGCAAAGGCAGCACAGCAGTACCTAAAAAATTTCCACTCAAGTACTCCTACAAGTTAGATGCACAAAACATTCCATATGCTCAGATTCCTGGAGTGGGGGATAGAGTAATACCAAATATGGATAGTAGGCTAGGCTTAATTGTGGCTGCACACGAAGGAACAGGTTCTGTACATAACGGACTTAAGGAGACTGTTGCTTTGTTAAAAGAACGCTACTGGTGGCCCGTGATGAGAAGGTTGATTAAAGACTACGTCTGGAACTGCGATATCTGCAAGCAGACGAATGGGTCCACCGCAACACGTCCAGTACAGATACCATTGTTAGACAGCATTAGGTTGTCCGTTCGTGCGCGTTCAGCTCAAGTTTCCTCAAGGTTTGGCCTCAGCACTCGGCTGACGCTCGAACTGTTATAAAAGATTTGCGAGTCTTTATCGGCACATACGCAGTTGGCACGTTACATTCTGACCGTGGTCCGGCATTTAGCTCTCGGGCTTACAAAGAGGCCATGGAAGGAATGGGCGTAGCATTGCGGTACTCCTCTCCGTATCATCCCGAGGGAAATTCTGTTGTGGAGAGGAAAAACCGAGACTTAAAGCAATCTTTAACAGCTAGGGTATTAGGCAAGGGCGGTAGATGGGTCGATCACCTTTATGGGGTACAGCGCGCGCTCAATAATCAGCCAAGAAGCTCTCTAGGAGGTGTCACTCCTTACGAGGTCCTATTTGGGACAAGAATGTGGGTACCTGATCTTGATTGTGAAGGCACAGTGGCGGATGAAAAACCATTTGATATCCATGATCGTTTGGCTGTTTTACAGGATCTAAACAAATCCAGAACACAACAAAGTAACGTGCTCCAGAAACAGGCCGCCACTGAGGAAGTCAAGGCAGTAACGGCAAGACCTATCTGGATCCCTAAACTCGGGGATCTAGTCAGAGAGAAGATTGCTGATAAGAAAGAATTTGGGCCATCCTACAGAAAGCCTGTACCGGTCCTTGCAATCCACGGAACAAGAACTGTACTTCTGCCGCCTCTTGCCGGAAAAAAGGAGAAAAGATTCGTCTCAATCGACTTAATCAAACCACACTATGTGGCCGATACTAAACAGTAGGCCTCGTGGACTCCACAGTAGCAGACGCCCTCCTCTCGCTACAATCCAAGAAGTTCAAACAGAAAGACTCATCACGTTTGAAGAGCCACCTGTACTGAATGATGGACTAAGCAACAATGCTATGGAACTCGTTCCACTTCAACAAGAAATTCATCTTCAAAATGAAAACCAACTTAACAACCAAGTTTCAATCAGACCAAATACAGACATCTACGTCAACATGCCTCGTCAAGAGCAAAATCCGATTTCAACAAATCCCGATGCAATTCCACCAATTGATCGAACTGCTTCTGGCTATTTCATGAACTTTGATTCTTTTCACTGGACCCAAGTGAGCCGGAAACGACGCCAGCCAAAAAATCACTCCAACAGAAACTCATTGACTTTTTGAACTTTTTTAGAAAGACTTACCTGGTGTCACCTTGGATAGAACTATGGTATATCACTGGGATTTTATTTTTCATTTTCTGGCTAGGTTTAATAATAACTTTTAGTATGCTTATTAATGGACGATACATCCAACCAAGCTCTACAGCCCAAAGAGTGAATTTGATTTTAAAACCACACCAGTCTTCACATTTTGAACCAAGAGACTTGTCTTCAGTGAACATTACAGCAGTTCCTATACCGGACGGTATAGTATGGGACAAGGTTGATTATGATATATTAGGTCCGACTGAACTTTTAAAGCTAAAACATGTATTTCAAATTTCTTTAAGTGATTTCATTATCTCCAGTACATTTTCTGATGATTGGGACACTGAAACTGTAAATGCTATGATGTCTGATCTAGAAAAAACAGGTGCATTTCCGAACAATGAAATGTTAGACGGTACTTCAGACTATGATACATTGTACTGTTACCAACATTTTGGTGATCATTTCTTACACAAGTCTATCACACCTAGAAATGTATTTGAATACCACCAGTGGGAACACTGCCCAACACCTCCAAAAGGTAGTTCACAAGCATTTGCACAGAAATTCACATACTTCTCAGGGTTTAACACATCCGACCCTAAGTCATTTTATTATTAAATGGAGAAAATTTCAGCTTAGAAAATTATGTTAACAAACACCAAACATATTTACTCTGCATCCTTTCTGAACGAGTTGTCTAAACAGGGTTTCGATCTATGGAAAGACACAATAGAATCCAAATCAATCTGGGGTTCTAGGGACTGGCAAATCCAGGGAATAGAAGCACTTTTTAGAGCATGCATCATTCCGCAGCAGATTTTATTTCTGAACAAGACTGTGCAACAGACATCCTGTCTTGGATTAGCCAAAGGCAAGGAAATGAACACACCTGGGTTTCCAACACCATCACAGATGGGTGGGAGGCAGAATTCAACTACACAAGGGGTAGGACTAGATGCCATTTTCAAATACAACAGATCAGATCCTGAATGGACAGAATGGCTGGTTTGGCCCATTGACACAAACAAATGTCAACAGAGATTTATGAATACAACCAGAGGGTTTAGTATCCATAGGCCAGATCCACGCTATGTACAAAGACATCACCCAGGTGTAGTGACATCATATAGTGTTGGAAAGTTGTGCCTTGATTGGCTAGAGAGATCTCAACACTGATGGAAGTAAAGCACCACCTGACCTTACTCACACCTGACATGGATCTTAGAGATTTTCTACTAGGACCCAGGAAACAACGACAGAAACGTTTCATATATGCAGGCCTTTATGCCTACTATAATGAAAACTGGAAAATCTCCCAACAAGAGGCCGCAGAAAGAATACGAGAAATAGACCGTATTAACTTAGAAAAAGCATTAGCAGTGGTGGATAATGGGTTAACTACTTTGACCTCCAGAATTTACTCCTTAGGCAACATTGTGTCCTCGGCAATCGACATATTAGAACAAGATCTGGCCTTGTTACAACACGGGCAATCTCAACTACATTCTATTATGATGTTAAGCTGGACGCTGCAATCTTTGCGTGCAGGCTATGTGCCATGACGTTTTATAAACACCTCGTCTCTGTTCTCAGAGTACAATCTAACTGATAAACAGACAGAAATGGCACAAAGGGGAGCCAAATATACAATGCTGTGTATTGAGAACCTGGAAAGGTTACCATTCACTGTAGCCGAATCACCATCAACAGAATGGCTCATTCATGGCCAAATCACTCTGCCGGTCACTACGTTTCAGTTTCAATATTGCCTTGAGCAAAGGCAGGCAGGCAAATATGTAAAAATGGGTAAGGGATACATCAAGGAAACTTGGGAGTTACCATATAGATACCGATGCCGGAATGGGGATCGAGAAGTGTATCTGAGTGGTACAAACTGCAAGAACGCTTTGAGCGGTTCTCTCATGTGTCAGGATATTTCTCTACACGGAGCCTGCAGTGGTTCAGTGGTGTACTTATCTTGTCACATGTCAGGGACCCCAGCGGCCATGATCACACCGGTTTTCCAGCTGCTCTCAAATGGGAGTTCTTAATGTTAAATGATCAAGGTTGTTGTGGGATGCTTCCAGGCATCGCATATCTAGTGACTGTTAACTCCAGGGTTACTTGCTGTATGCAAGTATTGTTCCCGCCACTGAAAACACTTGGGGAGGCGCCGCTATGGCCTTCGCTGAATGTTTCTTTTATACAGTTTGATACTCTGAGCAGATTGAAAGCCATGCTTTTACAGCAACCTGTGCCCTTAACCTCCGCTCAAGAAACCTATGAACTTCAAGTTGCAAGGACCTCGACCGAGATACAGGCACTCATACGTACAAACTGCCCCATTCATTTAGCAGAAATGGTGAGACGTATCTTTAACATGTCAGATACGAGCGGTATTGTACACCTATTTAAGACCATAGGGTCAGGACTGTTAAGCACCTTTCAGACAGTCCTCGGAGTAATCCCAAATTGTATACACTCCGTATTGGGAAGCGTATTTGGAGGATTCCCGCTCATCCTGTTTCTAATCGCAGGAATCCTGATTGTAATATTGCTGCTACGCAATGGACGGCCCACTTCCCGAGGAGTGGGCCGTGAACACATGGTACAACTTCTGGGCATTTCTTGCCTGCGAGAACTCAGTGCCTCCTGGTTTCTATCATTTAGACCAGTCTGGATAGACTGCATCTTACCTGTGCTTCGATGCCAGTTCTGCGGAGAAGAATGCACGTTGGAACTTTGTCTAACATTTCCATCAGATGCGCCTCCGGACACGGATGCAATGATGGACCCCATAAAGGCCCATGCTCTGCGTTGTCCCCAGCGGCTTCCAATTCTGATGAATGCATTCCTGGAGAATCCACAGGTGCTGTTCACTCCTGCTGGGTTAGGTGACACCTCCACAGGCACCCAGGTTACAACTGCCGCACAAGCTGCCGCAGCACCGACTGTTGACAGTACTACATTCCATCTATGTGCGATTGACGTTCTCTGTGAGGCGTTGGATTTGTCATCTACAGCAGCTGACACCGATAATACTGAGCTTCCCAGCCAGGACGCGTAATCTTGAATTGGCTCATCGTGTCCTGGGAAAGAATTTGGCTTCTTCACTCGTTTCAAAATAAAACGATCTAAATTTGGAACATTTTCTTGCATTGACACTTTTGCTTGAGAAAAGTATGGTCTTCTCCTGTTTATGGTAATACAACTTCTATAGAGAGACGATATTGACTTTTCAGTGGCAACTAGAAAAAGCTGAATTTAAACATTATTTTTTTTTAAGCACCAACATTTTTTAACGATTTTTTAGAACCATGTTTTTACTTGCTTTTAAAAATGTTTTTAAATTGCCCAGATTTTAAGTATGGTCATTTATTATCCAGTTTGGAAGTGGAGTGGGTGTTATATCCCGCATAGATGCCCTAATGTAGTTCCGTTCGTACATGCCCTAAAATGGACGTATTCATATTTACCCTAATATGGTCACAACTGTACATGTCCTATTATGGTATGATTCCTTATATAGGCATGATCTTTCACCTACATTGGTCCCAGCTAGTACACAACGAGCTCTGAGGGCTGAACGTTATCTATCCTGTGGTTTTGAATGCAGCAGGGTTCTTCCAAACACAGGCCCACACTGTACTCATTAATTATGCACGGCTTTCTAAGAATACACCACCAGCATAATGTATGTACAAAGTTCACCCCTGACGTCTTCCTCATGTCCAATACAAACCATACTGAGGACCGAGACTCTTTAGGGTATAAATACACCACATCTTGCCCCAGTAAACCAGAGGGAACCGAGACTTCCATGCCGACACACTGACCAGAGACGCTGAGGTTCCTGCATGCAGTCGCTCAAGCTGACAGTGGTCTGACACAACCTGGACGGGGTGTCCAACTCGAGACCAGGACGGGGTCCCACACTCTCTATTCAGGTATGGGGGTTCGACTAAATCCTAGGAGGATTCTTGGCTCTTAGCTTCTAAGACCTACACACATATGCTAGGTACACACAGGTACATCTAGGTAGGCATCGTAGGAGTACGCACACTCTGCATAATGCTTTTGTAATCATGTATGTATCCATGATTATCGCAATATGGTAGAATTGTTCTATCCCTTTGCTTTCATCGTACTGCTAATAATATATCTCTGCTATTGCCTGCTGGTCTCTGCAGCACATATATTTTACACTAGAATAACTACTGTTCAATAAATACTTATTGAAACGCCCGACTGTTTATTCTGTGTAACTCTCTGAGACAAACCGAATAAGTAAGCACGAATGACTGAGCGAAAGGTAGTACATTGTTTCTACGATTCTGAGGGAATCAGGGTTGTCATGTTCTAAGGTTGCCAGAAACTAATCTCTCCCCGATAAGAAGAGACACTAGTGGCACTGCGAGCTAGCTAATGCAAAACAATCTAACATAAGCGGTGGGGGTGCACAGAGTCAGTCTGCCACCAAGCCCACAGCTTATGTTACACAAACGCGCAGGTCCTGCATGGGTACTATAGGAATTACACGACACCTGCCCCGGCAGCACCAAGGGCCCAGCGCAACCAGAGCGACGAGTCACCGCTCCCGGGTCAGACGGGCCAGGGGGGGGAGGGCCGGGGGTCAGAGGTCAGAGGCACATCAGGGCAGCCAGACGGCCACACGCCCCAAACTTCACGGGCCACAGCGCGAACCGAAGGTGCCCCGATCCCGGCTATGCTCCCTTCACCCAGCCGTCATGCCCCGGAGCTCGGCTCTGTCCCGGGCCTAAGCAGACACGATCCTCAGCGCCTCCATGTCCTGGCTTAAGGAAATTATTTCCAACTCGCCACGGGATACCAGCCAGGATGCTTTGTTTAGGGATAGTGCTCTGTTCCAGATTTTAGGATATTATGCAGGAATTTATGGCGGAAACGCTCACGTCCTGTCGGCCATGTTGCTAGGCCACGCCCTCGCTTTGGTATTAATTTTAATTATATTTTTAAATTATTTAAAATATGAAATTGACAAACAATGATGTTTTATTTTATTGTAGCATAAACTTTTAGGAGTGGGAAGCTAGGGTTATACAAGATTAGGGTGGGGAAAGTATTGATAATCAGGTATTAATTGTAATACTTGAAAAATCAAATTGAAAATAATATTAAACTCGAAAATGTAATTTTGTATTTCATATAATGTGAAATAATTTCTGAATATTAAATATAGTGCAGTATAAATATGATAACTGTGAAAGGAAAAATATTTTCAGTTAAATTTTTTAATTATTATTTCTATTCACATCAATTTTTTATCAAGGTAAAATATTCAACATAAAATCATCTTTTTTTAATAAAATAATTATAATTATATGTTGGCAAAATAAACAGTAGAACAACTACACCGGTAGAATGACTTGTAATAAGTAATGTAAATATGTTAGTCTGCAATGCAATGTCAATTATTTACAATTAATAGAAATACTATGGCGAGTAAATAGACATAATATCTTTAAAAATCTTTTATAAATTCACGTTTTAAAATACATTTTCTCTCAAGCAAGAATTTTTTAATGATATTTTGTGGTTATGTATTTTTAAAAAAAACATTTATTTAATTTTTTTTAAAACATTTTTCCCAAGGTTTTCCATAGACTTTCACTGTAATAATTGTCCTTCATTTTTTTATGTCTGCACTAATAAAGGTGTTATGCCATCCCTCAATGAAATTTGTATCTTTGCACCTCCCTCTAAGCAGGTCGAGTAACAGTTCACCACTTCATTGGGAAACATGGTGTTCTTCTGTGACCTGACCAGATTAGATGGACAATCCAGGATTCTTCAAAAGGAATAGAGCCAATTTTTCTCTGTTTTGTGAAAATTTGTTGTGTAAAAGTCATCTATAAGTTCAGGAGGTACAAAGCTTAAAGCTGTTAGTTTTCGTAATTGAAACAGCAATTTGCTTATGCATCGCTTATGTTCTTCTGCTAAGGACTTTTTAATTTTTTTTCCAATATGCCTGGGAAAAATAAAAAAACATCCTTAAATTTGTGCTCCGCCATCTACTTTGGATAGGAGTTATTCTTCTGGTCCCCTGTTGCTCAAGTTTGAATCTATTTCCTTGGTCGACCCTGCTTCTATGTTGGCCAATTGTAAATCTAGCTCACCTCTCAATCATTGTCCTCCTGACATTCTCAAACTAGTCACGCTGCATGTTAATCCTATTCTAAACAAGCTGATGACTTCCTCCTTGGAGTACGCCGTAGTACTGTGGAGTTGGAAACAGGCCCTCCTGCTACCCTTGCTAAAGAAACCTAAGGTGCTCATCAACTTCAGACCAATCTCTCTCTTACCTGCGGAAGCAAAAATAGTTGAGAAAGCTGTTATTAGAAATCTTACCCTTTTTCTGGAGTCAAATATTCTCCTTCATGATATGCAATTTGGCTTCGGGCATGTTACAGTACTGAGTCTACCTTGCTGAAGGTCTCTGAATTCATAAAGGCTAATCTCAATCAGAGTGCTGCGGCGATGGTAGTCCTATTGGATTTATCTTCTGCATTCAATACGGTCCCTCACCCTATTCTTCTGAACAGGCTGAAGAGTACTGGAGTACAAGGACAAGCTTTGGCCTGGCTCAAATCATATCTTGACGGCAAGTCTTAAGCGATACTTCTTTCCCATTTTGCCTCTGTGGCAAAGCCTCTTCAGTGTTGGGTACTTCAGGGCTCGGCCTTGAGTCATACCCTTTTCAATGTCTATCTGGAGCCTTTGGCAAACCTTGTGGAATCTTGGGCCTGAAGGTGATTTTCTATGCTGATAATACCCAGTTTCTTCTGTCCTTTCAGGAGAATGAGGTGAAGGCCTTCAATTCTTTTAAGCAGTGTCTGAAATCTGTCTGTGATTGGTTGAGTGACAACTTCCTTAAATTGAATTAAAAACAATGGATTTAATCCTGATCTGTGACTGGGGGTGAATGTTTGATCAGTTCAGCATTCTGTCCATCATTGTTATTTTTGCATTTGTCGCCCTAAGTGGGAAGGGTATGCCCAGACATGGATCCCGTGCTCGCTACGCCCCCAGATTCAAGCTAGCCTGGCTGATGAGAGGTGATACACCGAAACCGGTCCCAGGCTTCTTGTTTCTCGTCCAAGGAGGACCTGGCCTGGCAGTTTGGGCTGGACTGTTCCCATGGGGAGCAGGGTCAAGACTGATTTGCATATGGCTGGGTCTAAGCTGGAATGGCATGGCATGCAAAAAAAACAATGGATTTAACCCAAATCTGTGACTGGGGGTGAATGTTTGATTTGTTCAGCATTTTGGCCATTATTTGTTCTTTTTGCATGTGTCACCCAAGGTGGGAAGGGTATGCCCAGACGTGAGTCCCGTGCTCGCTACGCCACCAGATTCAAGCTAGCCTGGCTGATGAGGGGTGATACCCCAAAACCCGTCCCAGGATGCTAGTTTCTGGTTCATGGAGGACCTGGCCTGGAGGTTCGGGATGAACTGTTCCCATGGGGAGCAGGGTCAAAACTGATTTGCATATGGCTGGGTCTAAAATAGAATGGTGTGGCATGCATAAAAATGATCAATTTAACCCAATTCTGTGACTGGGGGTGAATGTTTGATCTGTTCAGCATTCTGTCCATCATCTGTTCTTTTGACATTTGTTGCCCTAAGGGGGAAGGGTATGCCCAGACATGGGTATTGTGCTTGCTATGCCCCCAGATTCAAGCTAGCCTGGCTGATGAGAGGTGATACACCGAAACCGGTCCCAGGCTTCTTGTTTCTCGTCCACGGAGGACCTGGCCTGGCAGTTTGGGCTGGACTGTTCCCATGGGGAGCAGGGTCAAGACTGATTTGCATATGGCTGGGTCTAAACTGGAATGGTGTGGCGTGAAAAAAAGATGGACTTAACCCAGATCTATGACTGGTGCGAATGTTTGATTTGTTCAGCATTCCGTCATTATCTGTTTTTTTTGTTTTAATTGAATTACGACAAAACAGAAATTCTCCTTTTGGCACAAGTCAGTATGCAGGCTCGGATAACTGGTGACCTTCGGAGTTAGGTGCTCCCCCTGCCCCATATTCTTGTGTGAGAAACTTAGAGGCTAATTTAAATCTTGGTGGATGGGATACTCCATTAGAAACATGGCAGATATCCTGACTGCCATATTATAAGTGCATTATATTCAATGGAACTTGTAATACAGCAGACAAGAAATCCATCACCTTTGTGACGGAGTATGCCATCCACCAAGATCAAAATCTGGCCCTTAGGCTTCAAATTTGATGCTAACCTGACTTTTGAACCACAGGTTAAAGCGGTATCTGCACGCTGCTTTGCAACTATGAATTCTCTCAGGAGGATACTACATCTGGTACCAGCACCCTCCCGGAAGACCATTGCCCATTCTTTGGTCACTTCAAAGTTAGATTATGCAAACAGTTTATATCTGGGTCTGCCATCCTACCTGCTGCATCATCGGTAGATTATACAAAATGCAGCAGCTCATTTTATTCTAAATGTTCTGGCGCCCCAATCAGTGTCTGCTTACTTGCACCATCTGCACTGGCTTCCTATTGTTTACAGTATTAAACTCAAGGCACTCATTTTTGCCAATAAAGCCCTTGAGCAAAAGAGCTCTTGTGCCTAAGAAGAAGGCTTATGGCCTACTGTCAGTGTAGATCCTTGAGGTTTAATGCTTTAAAACTCCTGCAAACTCCTAGGGTTCTCAAGGCCAGTAGAGGAGGAAGATCCTTTGTGTTTTTAACTACGAAACTCTGGAACTCTCTTCCATTTGCACCTTGTTTAGTCCCTTCTGAATCAGTCTTTCGGAAAAGCTTCAAGACATGTCTTTTCAATGCTTAGGTCTGTGTCTTGTGATCTGGATGCTTGTCAGTTCCTTTGGCACCTTGTTGCTAGTGCTGAGACACCTCCTCTGAAGCAGCTGCACGCTTTATAAATCCTATAGTTTTGTATTGTATTTGGATATCAGGGTACATTTATTTAATTATATTAATCATTTTTAGTTCAATGTCAATTATAATTTTCATGGTTTTATATTTTATTACTGACAAAAATTCAGTATAAGTAGAAGAATGTTTGTCTGGTAGCAAAGCATACACTAATGGTACATTCGTATTATTGACATTTGTGTGAATGTCTGTGAAAATGGATGGGGTGTTGATTTGAACATCCCATCCATCATCCAGATTTCGCTATTTCCTAAAGTTAGTGTGTTATGTAGAGTGGTGAACATTAATTTTTTTTTTGCTGATGGTCTTTATTATCGTAAAGGAGAAAGGGTTCATCATTGAAGGACTCATTTAGTTTGGGGGGTAGTTAATATCACTAAAAAGTTTTAGGTTGGGTTAGTTAGGCATTAATCGCCAGTTTTTTTCTTTGATCCATTTTTCTGAGATTAGGTACTGTGGCATACAGCGAGCAATGTGCATTGGTGTGTTTTGTGCTGCCTGCCATAATACTGAGTCATAAGGTTCACTGGTGGTTACACCTAGGGGCATATTCACAAGAACGTTTGCCGTTGCCAGCAAAAATAATAGACAAAATCATGAACACTCAACTAACACAATTTATTCGTGAAAATAACCTGTTGGATCACTCCCAGTTTGGGTTCCGCCAAGATCACAGCACGGAAACGGCACTTATCAAAGCCACTGAGGAGATCAGAGCGGTGATGGATGGAGGAGGCACAGCTGCCCTTGTGCTCCTCGATCTGTCAGCCGCCTTTGATACGGTTGACCACTCTCTCCTGGAACAGCGACTGGAGGGTCTGGGGGTCAGAGGCACCACACTAGCCCTACTGTCCTCCTTTCTTAAGGACAGGAGATTAACAGTTTCGGCTGATGGGTATCATTCAGAGCCCTACACCCTCCCATGTGGAGTACCACAGGGCTCCTCCCTGAGCCCTTCTCTTTTAATATCTACATCTCCGAACTGGCTCCTTTGATCCGGGATTTTGGGTTTAGTCTGACGTCATATGCCGATGACACCCAGATAGTGGTGGCTGCCTACAAAAACCAGGCTTCCCGATTCAACAATTTCAGAACTGTATGTGTACCATAAACAGATGGATGAGTACACATTGTCTCAAACTCAACTCTGAAAAAACTGAGGTCCTGATTTTTGGCAATATGCAGCCAAACTGGGGTAATCTATGGTGGCTGGCAGAGATGGGACAACCACCAAAACCAGGGGTCAAGGCTAAGAACCTTGGCGTTTGGTTTGATAACAAACTATCGTTCTCTCAGCAAATAAATGCAACTGTATCCGCCTCCCATTTTCTTATCAAGAAAATAAGGAAGATCTTTTCTTATATCCCCGCGGACACCATGAAAACTGTGGTAACCTTGTTAATCCAGTCTAAATTGGATTACTGCAACGGGCTTTACTTGAATATACAGAAACAGTGCTTAAAAAAGCTTCAGATGGTTCAAAACTCAGCAGCACGTTTACTGGTCAACATCCCCAGGGGAAACTCTGTATCTAAAGAGATTCGTAACCTGCATTGGCTTCCGGTGTCACAACGCATCAAATTCAAGGCTCTTTGTTTGGCGTATAAAAATCTGAACCACACAGGTCCTTCCTTTTTGCAAAACCTGTTTGTCTGGTATGAACCAACAAGACACCTTCGTTCCACAGGGGCCAGACTCTTGACAGTGCCCAGAATTCGAACATTGCGTTGGGGCGGCCGCAGCTTTCACTACGGCACCTCCAAACTCTGGAACACTCTTCCGAATGAGCTTAGAACTGCGAGCTCCCTTTCCACCTTCAGGAAGGAACTAAAAACCTGGCTGTTCATGAATTAGACGTTACAGCGGGCGTACTGTGTCCTCAGCGCCAAGACACCTCCGGGTATTCGTGCGCTTTACAAATCCTGTTAACATTAACATTAACATTAACATAACTACCGCAAGTGTAGCTTAACGCAACCCTTCACATCGCAGTCCATCGCGGGAAAACAACTCCGTGTTAACGTGGTATTCCCCTCATGGCGGCACCATGCGATAGACACAAGATAACGCGTCAAATGAACGTGTTAAAACTAACGCGACGCAGAAAAAACGCGAAACACGAACGCAAAAATAGTAGCGATGAGGCCAATTGCGATACAAAAATCAGCAATAACCAGTGAGAGGCCTGCAATACCCACGCGTCCTGCGTGGAAATGCACAATAAAAGCAGAGAAAAAAAACAGTGAGATGACAATGTACGAGCACAACCCCACATCCGTGATGTAGAACAAATGAGCATCGTCCCGCATCAAATAGGCGTCTCCCCACAGTCACAATGTACATTGACATGCAGCCTGCATGTAAACTGCGCAAATGCTGAAACATGCATGTAACACACAGTGAAACCGCATCTCCCCCTCACATTGCAGAGGGACAAGCAACCCCTCCTGCACACAGACGTGTCATGACCATGACCAACAAATCACGAGAGCCTGGACGAATGTAGGGGCAGTGACTCCCGCTTACGTACATGTTGCCCATGTTGTGGGACCTGAGTCACAGGGGGCATCCCTGCATCATGGTGGTACATATCTGAGCCCAAAAGGAGCCCTGTTGTCACCTGCAGGACACAAATGGCAGCCAAAATGGAATGAATCTGGACACATGTGAAACGCCGAAGAGTGGGATTCCCTACTAACTGCGACACACAGAACTGGCAGTTCGAACACGTGACACCCTAAACAGCCTCTCTGTACAGAGGTGACACACCCACCACACATGAACAAATCACAAAAATGTCAGCAATACATGTCGCACTTACACTTGTCTGAGTGATGTGCCTGTACAGATGAGAGACATGCACTCAGGGATAGTGTTCTTCGAATGCATTTATTTGCACATGCTTTGCCTGTGGTCATTATGTACTGTCCCAATACTGCCAAGGACTGCCACAATGTGACGTGCTCATGTGAAGAAATTGTCAATGATGGTGTTCCTACGGGCTATTCCTGCTGCGGCTGCAGTGGGCTGTAGTCCACCTGCCTCATCCCCATCATCATCGTCCGGTGCATCTGGCACATGTATCCATGGTGCCCTGCTGCGTACACATATGTTGTGCAACACACAACATGCAACGATCATCTTGCACACTATGTCTGGGCTGTACAGGAGCCTTCCACCTGTGATGTCCAGGCACCTGAAACGTGACTTCAACACGCCAAATGTGCATTCCACGATGCCCCTGGTGCGTTTGTGGGCTGCATTGTACTGCCTCTGGGCCTGTGTGTTCGGGGCACGGAGGGGTGTCATCATCCAAGCGCAGAGTGCATATCCTTGGTCACCTGTGACAGTACAGAGAGACATGAGTCAATAGTTGGTTCGGCATGATGTGTTGGCAGGCTCACTGGTTCATTGGTGTGTGATATGTGTGACTTTGTGATTCCTGCATGACATGTACTGCTTGTTGCAAATGAGTGGCATCAATGTGGAATACGTAGCCTCAATGCCGCTTCTCCCTCCCCCTGAGCATATTCATCAGTGTGCGCAGCGCGGTTGCATCACTTGCACCCCGACGGCACACTATTGTCATGCCTGTCTGCGCACGACGACACAGTGATGTCCTGCGCTGAAGGTGGACGGACACGTGTATGTAGGGCAATGGTAAAGACAGGGCAGACACAGAAGTAGAGTTCATGCCTGGCTGAACTCGCCATGCGGCTGAGGGTAGACCTTTGGCTTATGCAGCGGAAATAGCGACACACACAACAGTTGGCATGTCTGATCCCTGACCCCCAGCGGGCCTGCGCACCCTCATCTACCCCTCGGCCGAGCCCGTACTCCGGGCGCATGCTACATGGCAACATTGAATTTTGCGTGACGTGTGGCGCCGACACTACACCTGAGACACACGCATTAGTTACTTCCCTGGCAAGGCCTAAACTTAACCTTGCCCAGAGCCACCTGTGGAATGACCACACCCCTACGCCGTACTTCCGTATGCAGGTCCACTCCCTCACGCTCACAGGGGGGTCTGACACAGCCACATGTCCCAGGTCTACCCCACTGCCTGAGGTGACTAGGTTGCGCCCGCTGTACATGGCACAACGTAATGTGGTATGGCCCGGGGCCCACGTGCATACATAATGACCACACGGACACACTGAGAGTATCCGTGGAACTGGCTACGGGCACGTGCACCCAGCGCTTTTTATTGCCAGGGCCACACGCCCAGTGACGCCTGTGCTGGATGGGAGTTGGGTAGTGTATGCCACCCCTCAGGGGTTGGTTGGTGCTGGCAACAACTACAACAGTGATCAGACAATCAGAAGTTCAAAGCACAAACAGCAAGGTTCCAGGACTTGAGCTGCACAGAGTTGGTGGCCCCGGATGCACAGCGGCCGGCACAGGCACACAGCCACGGGCGGTGACTTGCGATGCACTGAGGTAGGGCCAGGTGTGCTCAGCGGGCGCACATTGATGTCCAAGGAGAGTGTCGCAGAGTGTTACGGGGGACAGTGGAAGGTGTCCATCCAGGGCATGATGCAGAGGGCAGAAGCAAGCAGGAACAGGCAATATGGAGGAGTTGAATGCTACAGTCTCCTTTTCCCCACGATGTCAGTATCAGCTACAAGATGTTGGAGTCGACCCCCAGGCCATAGACTCTGACGCCACCAGAGTTCCACCAGAGAGTGTCCATGACTCCAGTGGCACAGAGTCAGTGGCACCAGAGCCGGAAGGGGATGCAGTCTGCGATGAGGCCTGTACAATGACATGAAGTCTGCAATTGACAAATTCAGACCCAGTTCCAATTGTGTGTCCTACTCGACCGCAGTGTAGGCAGGAGGCCGCGCTCAGCAAGGGCCCACAGACACGTGTGGTCGGAATGCTATGCACAGAGTTGGTGGCACCACCGCGAAGGGAGTATACTGATTTGGACTCTGCATTAACATGTGTACTCTGCCATTGTGTAATCAAGACTCAGTTCCAAATGTGTGGCCTACTTGTCCGCTGTGTAGGCCGGTGGAGTACGTCAACGACAGAGGAGTACTGCGAGCCTTGCCCGCGGAGGCCGTGGTGGTCTGAGGAGGCTGCCAAGCTCGAGGGCCTTTGGCTTGGTGTGAGCACAGGCACGTGGTGGGCCCTCTTGGGGACACGCCGGTGTCGGCAGGTGAGCAGTGAGGCATGGATGCGCACGGCCGGGCGGGACTGGTTCGGGGTCCAGCGGCCCGGGCTGCGGCGGACGCACAGGATCGCGGCGACACCGCTCTCGGCGATGGCGTCGGCCTCGTGGCGGGGTGGGAGGCGCCGCCCTGGCAGACACGTTGGGCATTCCGGAAGAGAACCACACCCAGAGCTATGTGCTTTTTTTTCACACCCCTACGCTGGCCTGGCGTACGCCGGGCCAGCCCACTCCGCACACGCTTGCAGGGGGGGACGTCACAGGCTACATTTCCGAGACCTTCCCCACTGGCTGGGGTGACATGGTTGCGTCCACTGTCCACAACACTACCACCACCAGCAGTATATGTCGACATGGATATGTCTGTGGTCTGCATACTGCAGTCTGTCCAGCACTTCCACGCCGCACTTGGCATTGTGTGCATTCTCATTCATGGGTCACTTGCCTCCTTCGCACATGCCTGCTTCCCACCTCTCCCCACATACTGCTATTGTGTGGCTGAGGTGCCATGCCGGTGATGGCTCATGTACATGGCTAGCCCAGGTTTCCGCAGTACGTTGTGCAGTCGTGTCTGGTGGGTGGGCATGTTGTATGTGTGTTTGTAACATGTGCATTCCCAGGGTTGTGAGTTGCATGATTGTGGATTTGAGGTGTGTGGTGTGTTCATTTGGTACTTACCAACGAGCACTGCATTTCCGTAGGTGCCATCCTGGAAGTGCCGGTTGATGATGGACTGTCAGAAGATGTATGAATCATGCACACTGCCTGGGTAGTTTGCGACGACATTGGTGGAGTCCCCGGTGGTCGACTATTGCCTGCACATTGAAGGAATGCGTGTGCTTTCTGTTGCGGTAATTGTGTGCAGTGTCGGCAGGGGGCACAAGTAGGACATGTGTGCAGTCAATTGCCCCCAACACGTGTGGGAAGCCTGCTATGGCGTAAAGCCTTGCTTGGCCTCCAGTTGTTCCTGCGCAGTGTGGGGGAAGTATAGGTACTGGGGTACGAAGCTGGTGATGGCATC
The DNA here is from genome assembly GCA_963921515.1 of Calotriton arnoldi. Taxonomy (NCBI): domain Eukaryota; kingdom Metazoa; phylum Chordata; class Amphibia; order Caudata; family Salamandridae; genus Calotriton; species Calotriton arnoldi. The sequence continues at coordinate 100,808 of CAWUFW010007072.1, read as the reverse complement.
CAGGACAGGTGTGAGGAACTTGGATAGGGCTGGCTGTGAGACTCCTCCGATTCTGGCAGTTGTTGGTTGGAATGTCCCAGAGGCCAACAGGTGCAGCACGGCCAGCAGCTTTGTCTGAGGTGGGATGTTGGTTGTCCGCTGTGTTGGTACCGTCAGCCTGTGGGCAATGATGGTCAGGAGGCAGAGGATGGTTGACCTTTTGAGTCTGTAGTGGGCAATGACATTCTCTGGTGTCAAGTCTGTGAGGCTGGTGCGTTTCCTGAAGGTCCGCTGTCTTTGTCTGCGCTGCCTCCGTGGTGGTCCGGGGGGGACGGGTGGGTCCGGGGGGGGGTGGCAGACCTGGGTGTGGTGGTGGTGGGTGTTGTGGCCCTGTTGGGGCTCCGAGCTGCATGATGAGTAGCTCCATGGCATCTGTTGTTCTTCAGGTGTGGCTGTGGGCTGGGCTCCCTTTTCTGGTGCAGGTTGTCATCCGAGTTTGCACCAGGTCAGAGCAGGTGTTAATTTCCTGCTGCTAACACGCCTTATCGCATGTTTTGTGATCTTATCGCGGATCTGGCTGGTCGTTGAGAATGTTGCGTTGTGGTGTTGTCGCGGATTTTTGCACGGGAACGCCTACTCTGCATATCATTAGCGTTAGTTGCCGGGGTCATCTGTGGCGATGTTTTTTGCGGCTGCTATCGCAGGTTAACTGGTGATATCGGCTGTTTGCACCAGCTTGTGAATGGGGCGATGAATTTATCACGACTTTGGCTGAGATAAAGTGCCGTTGACTCGGCGATAGTTCCTTGAGAATATGCCCCTTAGTGTTTTGATGTACTGGAAATTTTTCCTGTACTTCCAAGTTTGTTGCAGAGGCAGTGTGGTCATGCTCAGTTGCTTTCTCTACAAAATCACAGAGAATACTAGCTCTGCCTCTGCACAAGTTAGAGAAGCAGTCCACACAACATCAATGATCCCAAAGCTGAGTTTATCTCTCCCTGCAGTAAATATATCCTCCATGTTTAAGTAACCTGTTACCACGTATTAACAGAACATAATTTGCGTTGTCTATGGTTTTCATTTTCTGTATCTGCAATAAAATGGAAAAAATATATAAATTATTAGGTTTTGAAGTATGTTTATTATGTTGGCATTTGAATCCATGGAATGTTTTCTTGCCTCTGTTTTGAAGAGTTAAAAAAATGTTTAAGCTGTTGGGAAAATTATAGTTAATTTGGTTTACTGTTAGTGGTATTGATATTTATTGTTCAGTTCGCTAATTTGGTAAAAGAAAGGTTTATGAACCTTTTTTATTGAGTTGTTTAGTGAAAGGTGGTTTTAGGGCCTGATTACGATTTTGGCGGTCTCACAGTGGGCTGCTATGCCAGCACCCCACTGTGAGACCGCCAGTGCTATCCGCACACTGCCCGCCAGATTAGGAGTTTAATCCTGGCCTGGTGGACAGTGCTTTGGCGGTCCCACGGTGGTGCCTTTTTAAGACTCATATCTGAGCCTTAGAAAGGCACCACAATGGGAGCACCAAAGCACGTTCCTGCACGGCATGGACTGTGCAGTCCATTCTGTGCAGGAACAGGGGGTGTATCCAAACACCATGTTCCCACCTCCATGCACCCATGGCCCAGAGGCACTTAGTTTCCTCACCACCACCCTTTTCATGGTGGGCTCACCACCAAGAAAAGGGTATGATCTAGGGGATGATCCAGGGTTCCAGCCAGGACCATTTGTCTGGCAGGTTATAGTGTGGCACTAGACGATTCTGGGATTAGAGCACATCAGTCGCTATGCAGGCATTTCTCCTTGTGCTGTTTGTTCTACATTAACTGGAAATGTTGAAATAAAAACTTTACAGAAACACAGATTACAATAAAATTAAATCCCTCGGTTCATAGACTATGCCTTCCTACCAGCCTGTCCCACAGTCAGCTGAAGTGCTTATACCTCAGGGCCTGGGGCACTGCACAGGCTCCAGGAATGATAGCTATGGCCCGACAGGACTGGTTTAGTGCTTGTGCAAGATGGTGTGAGAATCTTTGTTGTTGCCCCCACCCTAAATACCTCCTTCTCCAAGCATTCAATCAGTACCACACTCCAATGGCAACCCTCATCTCTACACAGAACCGCTCTAATGTGAGGCTAATTTCTTTTACACTACTACTCGTTCCAAGCATGTAGGGTAGAGTAGGGTGTTGGAGTGCATTATATCACACACATTTTAAACAGCTTGTATAAGTGTGTAAGCCAATGTATAGGAAATGTTACATGAGGCCAGGGCCACTGGAATTATTCAATTGTCCGGCCGCTACGATTTTCACCTAATTATAGATTTACTGTATTTGCCACATAATCTATATCTGCCGCATATACTGCAGATTTTAGCTGAAACAATTGAAAAATTACTAAAATCGCAACAACACATGTTTCAGCGCAGTGGAAGGCTCTTTCCAAAGGGTGACTGGTCACCTTTCTGTTGCTTACTGCTTTACTTGGGTGTTAAACTGGTACTAATGAGGTGCAACCTATGCCTAGACAGTGTTAACAAGTTTAAAAATTACAAAATAATTTAGTAATACTATTATACAATGTGCAGCATTATGCCACATGTTAGAACTGGGGGTCTCTAATTGGCTGAGGTAGATACCTTAGGCCAAATAGGGACCCTTGCTTCTACGTCAGGGAAAGGAAGGACACCTTCTCAGATAGCCCCCGCTCACCCCCTCTGTAGCTTGGCACGAGCAGCCAGGCTTATCTCCAAGGCAAAAGTGTAAAGTATTTGCAACCACGCTCTCAGTAACACAGTGATAACACCACAAATGGACTCCACACGAGTTTCATAGAAAAACAATTATATGTTTATATAAAAAAGATATACGATGAGACCACACGATAAAAATCCAACTTATGCATATTTGTAATATTTCACCTTGCCGGTTATCAGGCCAGCAAGCACTGGTAGATTCTTGCAGTATTAATGAGCCATTCTCAATGATCTAATGCAGTCCTAATGCAATGCCATGCAGTTCGTAATGCAAGAATCAGGCAATTCGTAATGCACCAATCAGGCAGTTCGTAATGCAAAAAATAATGCACTTCGTAATGCAACAATCAGGCAGTTCGTAATGCAAAAATAATGCACTTCGTAATGCAACAATCAGGCAGTTCGTAATGCAAAGATAAGGCACTTCGTAATGCAACAATCAGGAAGTTCGTAATGCAAAAATAAGATACTTCAGCACCGATCGCGGTGCTCTGGACGGTCTCTATGCCACTCTTACTGACGCGCGGTCAGCTACTGCCAAAATATGCCCCCAACACTGTTCTGATGGAAAACAAAGTGCAGCTCCACACTCCGGCCCCGGTACTGCCACTCCTCGGCAAGTACGGGCCGCGATACGGACTTGAGCGGAGGCTCGCGCTGCAAAGATGGGAAAGGCCGAGAGCGTTTCTCTCGGAGCCCGCACCCCGCCCCAGGCGGCGACACACGCACGCTCGCTAAGCGTTACCTGGGGGTGCAAGCTCACTCTCCTCTCCTCACGACTTGGGCCTCCGGTGCGACTTCGTTGATCTTGAGCAGTGGAACTCGGGCCCCCCCCCCCGACGGGGATGGTTCAAGGTCCCTCCTTGGCAAAGGCAGGCTCGGGCCGGCAGCACAGCTCCTCTGGGGACGCCGGTCTGGGCCGATGGCAATGATGATCGCAGCAGCTCTGGTCACGCTGCTCGATCGAGGCAGAGAACAAGACTGCTCCGGGACACACAGTCACGGGGCAATTCCTCACGACGGTCTCAGGCTGCAACAGGGCACACGCACACGGCGTCGCTGAGACTCACTTGAGCTCCGGGTGCACACGATCACAGGGCAATCCTCACGAAGGTCTCAGGCTGCACGAAGCACACGCACACAGCATCGCTGAGACTCACTTGAGCTCCGGGTGCACACGATCACAGGGCAATCCTCACGAAGGTCTCAGGCTGCACGAAGCACACGCACACAGCGTCGCTGGGACTCACTTGAGCTCCGGGTGCACGCGATCACAGGGCAATTCTCACGAAGGTCTCAGGCTGCACGAAGCACACGCACACAGCGTCGCTGAGACTTCCTTGGACTCCGGGTGCACACGATCACGAGGCAATCCTTACGCAGGTCTCAGGCTGCAAAAAGCACATGCACACAGCGTCGCTGAGACTCACTTGAGCTCCAGGTGCACACGATCACAGGGCAATCCTCACGAAGGTCTCAGGCTGCACGAAGCACATGCACACAGCGTCGCTGAGACTTCCTTGGACTCCGGGTGCACACGATCATGAGGCAATCCATACGCAGGTCTCAGGCTGCAAAAAGCACACGCACACAGCGTCGCTGAGACCCACCTGGAAACTTTTATGTTCCTGAGCTTCCACAACAGGGAGCCAGCTCTCCTCGGGCCCTTGGGGACAAGTTACTTCAGGACACAGCACACAGCAAAGTCCTTTCAAGCAGGGGGACACAGCACACAGCAAAGTCCCTTAGCCTCTCCTTGGTTAAATCAGCAAACTGCAGGCCAGCCCCAAAACACACAGCAAGGGTCAGTCCTTTCCTTCAGTCTCTTCAGCTGTTTCTTCCTTGGCAGAGGTTCCTCTTGACCACAAAGTAGTTTCAATCCTTTTCAGTCTTGATCAGTCCAACGTTCAGGGGTTTCAGCTCTTATAGTTATACCCTAAATGTCTTTGAAGTCTTTGTGTTCAGGGGGGCACTGACCCCTGTCTAAACCAGTTCTGGGTGTCTCCCTGCCAGTGACACCTTCTTCCTTTGATAGTGGGGTCTGGATCTTAAATCACTCAGCAGGAGATGGAGCCATTGTTTTATGGCAGCAGCCGAGGCCTCTTCACCTCCAGGGGCTACTCCTCCCCCCTACACTCCAGATGCAGGTCAGCTTGTTGCTGTCTCACCTCCTCCCCTGGGTCAGGACATTCCCAGATCCTATCAGATTCAAATCCAGACAGTCAATCCACAACCAGGCAGAGACACACAGAATTGTTAGAACAAAAAAAACCAGCCACTTCTAAAAGTGGGGTTTCTAAACACACAATGCAAAAAACACCTTCAGAAAAAGATGTGTTATTAAATTGTGAATTCAGGCACACTAAACTTCACCTCTCCATCTTAAGCCTATGGGAAGATAGGCTGGAAACATATTACACAGCCTCCCCCATTCTGTCCTATGGGCAAGATGGCCTTGCAACAGTAAAAAACTAAATGGAGAGTATTTCACTGTCAGGACATGGTACACACCTTAGTACAAGTCCTACCTTTCACATACACTGCACCCTGCCCGGGGGTGTACCTTGGGCCTACCATAGGGGTGTCTGATGTGCATAAAAAGGGAAGGGTAAGGCCTGGCAAGTGGGTGCGCTTGTCAGGACAACAAGGCAGTTTAACAAACTGCACGCAGGCACTGCAGTGGCAGGCCTGAGATCTCTCTTTAAGGCTACTAGTGTGGGTGGCACAATAAGTGCTGCAGGCCCACTAGTAGCATTTGTATTACCAGCCCTGGCACACATAGTGCACTTTACTAGGGACTTTACTAGTAAGACAAATATACCAATTATGGACAACCAATTACCATTACACTTTATACAGGGAGCACTTGCACTTTGACACTGATCAGCAGTGGCAAAGTGCCCAAAGCATCTAAGCCAGTAAAACGAAATCCATCACAGCATCAAAAATAGAGGAGGTAGAGGCGAAAAGTCAGGGGTAATCACGCCAAGAAATGCCAGGTCTAACACCACTTAATTTGCCTTTTATTGCTGCATAATTTGCTCAACCCTGCCGCATAATTTGGCCCTCCATGGACGCAAAATTCTAGTGGCCCTGCTTAAGACAATGGCTACAATGTATAGGAATCACATGTCATCCATACTGGTAGGAACAATGGGCCTCATTTACAAGCCACTAGAGCCGCCTTGCGCCGCTGTTGAGTCACTTTTATTGCGGCAACGGCGATGCTTCATTTGTTTCATATTTACAATGTTGGAGATATGTCACTTTTTGCCTGGATGCATCAGTTTTTCCAGGGTCGAAATTGGCTGCGTTGCAGTAGTTTATAATATATTCAAGGTAGGCGTTCCATGGTAAACTCCCTGATGTTTTTTAAAAGTGACACATTTTCAGAAAGCACACAGCTGCACTTGAAATGCGTTAAAATCCCTGCGCCTGTAAAACCGTGGCGTGGGAATGACGCAGTGGCTGTTGAAGAGGAATCTGACCAGATGAAGCCACTTCCAACGAGGTAACCTGTAAGGACATCATATCCCCCCAACAGGTAAGTACACACGGAAGGTAGGTAACACCTTAAATGCTACATTACACTACATGAATGACTTATGTCACACATACATGGGCATAGTGGTACACATTAGTACACTATACTCACTTGTATGCGTGACATACAGGACCAATGTAATACAGTGCAAGGTGAGTTTTTCACCTTTTGACACTCTATTACATTGGACCCCATACAGTAAGCTGCTTGCATCAGTATAAACTGACGCATTACCTCTTTTTTGACGCATTGCTGTAGTTGAGTCAGTTTTCTGATCAACTACAGCAATGTGCCACTTTTGCGCCGGATGCATCCTTCAAACTGATACGTCAGAAATTTGTATGTATCCTTGAAACCTTGCACCATGGATGTCCATATTGTAAATACGGCACATTCATGGTGTCGCAAGGGTTTCTTCAGCAGGCGCAAGAAATTTTGAGGCATTGCTGTGTTACCACTGCTTTGTGTCAATTCTTGTAAATGAGGCCCTATATGTTAAGGCTGCTTAGTCTGGAGAAATATAATCTCGGATTAAAAACATAACGTGGAGGTTGTGTTTACTAATAAGTAATTATTATTATCCAAAGTAACCTTATTTATCAACCTTCGAATAATGAAAGATTAGAGAAAAACAATAAGGCTGCTATTTGATTTTGGTTCATAGCTCACTGTGCTGTATTAGAACTGTATCTTATGAGCTACAATTAACAAGAGGGTCCCTGTGACAAAAACAGTAACCCACTGTAACTGTCTACATGAAAAAACAATTAATTGATCTGCATGTTACACATTGGGGCATATTCACAAGGAGCTATCGCCAAATTAACGGCACTATATCGCAGCCAAAGTCGTGATAAATTTACCCCCCCATTCACAAGCCAGTGTTAACAGCCCACAGCATCAGTTTACCCATGATAGCAGCCGCAAAAAACATCGCCACAGAGGACCCCCGCAAATATCGCTAATGAGATGCAGAGCAGGCGTTCCCGTGACAAAAGTCGAGACAACATCACACCTCAACATTCTCAACGACCAGCCACATCAGCAATAAAAACACAAAACAGGCGATAAGGCGCGTTAGCACCAGGAAATTTACACCTGCTCTGACCTGGTGTAAAGTCGGATGGCAGCCAGCACCACAAAAGGGAGCACAGCCCAGGGCCACATCCGAAGGGCAACAGATGCCATGGAGCCACACATCATGCGGCCCGGACACCCAAGAGGGTCACAACACCCACCAACACTACACCCAGGCCAGCAACACCCCCCCCCCCCGGGACCACCCCCAACCCCGGACTAAGAAACTGCACACCAACACCACGAATCCCAAAACAAACATTTTGCCTGATGTCACACAAGCAGGAAAATAAACATACATGCGTGGCCAGAAAATGGAGAATCAGTCATACAGCAATGCAATCACCAACAAAAAACACCATACAAACAAAAGCAGAAACAACCCTTAGGATGAGTCATAGCTGCTCCTCACTGGACAATCCGTAGCACACAGCCTGGAAGACCAAATCCAAGAGAAGAAGGTGTGCCATGCGCCCAACAAAGGAAAGAGAGGGAGAGAGCGAGGGAGAGAGACGGAGTGAGATAGCACAAGCAGCGCAAGGCCGCTCGGGCACCTGGCTCCACATGCCAACATGTGTGTGTGCATCGCCATCCGTACACCATGAGCCCAAGGCCGTGTCCCAATCTCAGCGCCAAAGCCACATCACATTCCGAAAACGCAAGTAGTAGTCAGACAAACATCAGGGATGAAAGCACCATTGTCCCAATGCAGAAGGCGGGAGGACACCTGCACCTCTGACCTTGGTCCAGAACGCACCTGGAACACCCTGATAGAGATACAATGGCAGATGGGGACGACTCCCACACCACGCATTCCGCAAATGAACCATCCGACTCATCCACAGCCCACACACAGAAGCCCCTGCCTGTGGTACCCCCGTATGGGATGCCCTTGACACTCACGGAAACAGAAACCCATTACCCACAACGTTGCACACACATTCGAATCATTGCTCAGAGCTGTGGCATATCCTCCACACAACTGCCGCAGTCCAGAAGAGTGCCTGTTCACGAGACGCACCAACGCAATGGCAGGCCATACCGGGCACATGCACAACCCCCGTCACGTGGAACAGTACCGTGCACGTATGCTGCATTTACTGGGCGCACTGCCACTGGCAGTGCTGCGGATCAGTTACAGGCTCAGCTTCCGCATTGCCCACGTCACCTGCGTCCAGCCCTGGTTCCACTGCCGAACATGCACATTCGAGTGTCCCATGGATGTCTGCCTATCCAACACAACTGTTGATGAATTGGACTATGACTTGTGTCTGCGCCCCTGTTGGATCACGAACAGGAGTGTAACCGAGACAGCCGTGCATGGGATGCCTTGACATACTGCGTATGTATTGGTAGTTGTGCATGGGAGATTGCACAATTTCTCGTGTGCAGTGACCACATCGAGGCGCTCCCCTATTGGGCTGTGTTGCGGATCGGTGAGACGGCGTGGGCTGAGCACACCTGCCCGGACCACCTAATGGATTGGCTCACCCTGGTGTTCCTTGAACACGACAACGACGTACTATTAGAACACATTGCACATGAAGCTGCACGGGCATTCATGGACGAGTAACTACGTTCCTGCAGCCACATCCGATTGCCACCCACAGCACATGCCCCAACAACTTGTTGCATCGTGGGGATTGCTCACATATCCCACCACAACAGAGGACACGTCTGCCTTCGGTCGGGCTCTGGATGCATGTGCGTGGAATAACGCGTTTGTACACACACCTGTGCAAGGTGACGCAGGTCCATGGTCGGAGCAACACAGCGTTGTTTGGCAACGTTGCCAATTCGGATACACTGCTGGGGGAGAGCACACACATGGCAATGTAGTACGACATGTGAACCTGTCGGACCCTCACACCTGATCACTGTCAGCAGAGCAGACAATCGGCTCACTCCGGAGGCAGAGCACCATGCAGACCCCACGTGCAATGAGTCGTGCCCCCTCACACGGGACAATGTGCAGATGCCAAACAACACATGACTCATTCAGCAAGGCAAGGTGGGCTGTGAGCGTTGCCATCCGTGATGAATGTTGTCCATTTCAGCCCCAACATTATCTGAACCTCGACATGTACCCATGCTGCGTGTAAGTGTCTTAAGCCTGTCCCTGCCTGTTGTGGCCGTTGCCTCATCCGTACTGACACGCACATGCCAATAAAGCCTATGCCACTCCACTGGTGTCTAACTGTGAGGTGTGTTGTTTAGATTGTCCACTCGTGTGCCACAATGAGCATCGTCCCAACACAGGGAGGAACTGACTGACGCATGTGCAATGGGGGTGTGTCCCTTTGGCAAGCTCCACCTCTGTGAGCCAGACATTGTTTTTGGATAGGTGCTGGACGACATGTGCACTTACATGACTTCAGCTATGTGTGTATGGTGTCCAACCTCTGACCATGTGGAGCAATGTCATACATCACAACAGAATGTGTCCACACAGATGTGTGTAAGTCGGTTTGCGACGTGAAGTTCTGTTGTCACACGTGGTGTAGGACACCACTCCTGGCCTGCCACCGTTTTGGTCACTCCTACACACAGCCCTATTCAACACATGGATGTGTGCCTACGTTGGGGTGTTGTGAGATTGCTGTTGATGTGCAATGGGGACACAGCTAGTACTCATCTTCACAGTCATCCAATTGGCCATGTGTCTCAGGGATAGACATGCGCATAGATGTCAGTTACCAGGGTGTACCTTCATGTACAATCATTGTCCCTACATCCAGCCATACTTCCATATGTGAGTGAACATAGTGATGACACATCTGTGTGATTTAGAATGTTTTATTCACATTCAGGTGATTGATGGAGCTGGAGCTGTACCTGGCCATCCAAGCCCACATCACATGGAAGCCCAGTGGTGGGCCAACCAGAGTCCTTTGGGGATTGCACAGTGATTAGGAAGAGGGAGAGTGCAGTCCGCAGCAGGATTGCTGTGTAATTGACCAGCGGTGAAGAAATGGCAGTCCATGTCGGGGTCCGGGTGAATGTTGCAGAGTGTTCTGGAGGTCAGTAGGAGGTATTTCCCAGGGCATGATGCATAGGTCATGACCAGGCAGGGACAGGCCATATGGCGGTGATGGATGCTACTGCCTCCTTCCTCACACAGTAGTTCCCATCCCCTTCTCACTCCCCTGATACGGGTTCTGTGTCCGGTGTGTCCGGTGTGTGTGGCGGGGTGATGGCTGCATCGCTGTGTGCCCCTGACACATCAGACTGCGTAGGTGATGGGGCAGCATCACAGTGTGCCACGGACACATCAGGGGTCGGAGCTGTGTGTGTCGATGTTCCCGCTGCAGTCATCTGGGAACGGCTCAGTGGCAGCAATGGCAAGATGGAGTACTGCAGGGCGTTGCTGTTCCCAGCCACTACTCGCTGGTGTCCAGCCGTGGCAGACATACTTCCAGCCTGCATCTGCTCCATGGTCTCCATTGCCCTCCGCATCTGTGCCAACTCTGTGCTGTCATGGCTGGTGCCTGTCTGACCAGACAGTTCTTGTATTAGATTCATGGCACCAGCGAGGTTAGCCAAGGTCTGTGGCGGACCATGGTGCGTACAGGGGGTGTCCGATAGGGACTGTACGTGGTCCCTGATGGGACTCAGACACCCACGTATGGCATCGAGTTTGGCTGCCACGAGCTCGAAACCCACCCGCAGCTGATGAGCCAACTCCACCTGGCAACCCAACACACGCCGTTGGAATTCCATGTATTGGTCGGGGGGGTCCTGGGTGACAGCCGTGGTGGTGTGTTTTTCCTGCTGTGTGGTCTGTGCAGGTGGTGGGGTCACCTCGGGGCAGCTGGCCTGGCCTGCTCCTGGGGGTGGGGTGCAGAGGCTGTCCATCATCCGTTGGAGGGTGTCTTAACATATGTGCAGGTTGTCCTCTTCATCATCAATGATGGGATGTGTGGTGTGATCTGCAGGGGGTGTTATTTGTCCCTCTGCAATGTAAAGGGGAGATGCAGGTTAACAGAGTTTCACATGTATGGTGATGATTTGCAGATGTTTACATTCAGACTGCATGCCAATGTACATTGTGACTGTTTGGGGGGAGCTGGCTATTTGATGGCAGTCAGTGTGTTTTTCGACTACATGACGGATGTGTGGTAGTACCCGTACATTATCATCACACAGTGTCAGGCAATGCCAGATGTGAGTGGACAGTTACTACGCACGAGCGGAACCTGTTGTGAGCTCTGTCCTGTGGTGCTGGTGTTGCACTTTGTACCACATTGCCGTCATTGCTGATGTTCTGTGATTGCTATGTGTGTGTGCTGCATTGTGGGGGAGTTGCCCCTGCAGCTCTGATTTCGTGTAGCCTTCTCCCTTTGAGGCGGGGTGCCTTTGAATTGTGTGCTTTTCGGGGCCTGATTTGCTTTTGACTTGGGTCATATGTGCTCTCGGACTGTTTTTGTGGCCTGGTGCATTGTTCGTCTGCTGCGTGTATTGTAAGGCATGGGTTGTGGGTGCACGTGGACACGTCGGAGTGTGACCTGCTCCTTTACGGATGTTATCCGCACTTGGCTACCTCCATGTCGCTTCGTGGGCCATGTCATATTTTTGGGGCAACTGCCATGCTATCGGACATGCAGTGTTACTTGCATAGTCAATGTGGGTCGCAGAGCAGCTGCTTTGCTGGATTCAGCACATGTGCACGGGTCGGTTGTGATATTGGTGATAGGGGGGGCCCTATGTGCACATTGTGGATGGGGGCCTACTTGGCATTTCTATGTGTGCTGCAGTGTGCCAAGGCAATCAGGGACATGTTCCACGGTCATTGTGGCTGTGCTGTGTGCTACGCGTAATTGTGCATGTGTGCCATTGTGCCCATCCCCCCGTCCCTAGTCGTTACTCACCCTGTTGCTGTTGGGTCAGGTCGTATCGTGCTGTGTCCAGGCCCCCCAATCCTGCCACCGTCTTCTCACTGCTGACTGTGGCCACCATTTGCTCCAGCTCATCCAGCTCCTCCTGTGTCGCAGGACTCCCACCTCCAGTCGCCGTTGCTGCCTCCCTGTTGGCGGCGAGCTTATGTTTGGTCTGACTTTTCAGATCATGCCAGCGCCTCTTGACCTCCTCCAGTGACCCCCTGGACACTCCGACTGCATTGACGTTGGTGACGATGGCCTGCCATATTTCGTTTGGGTTGCCAGTGGAGGTGCCGAACAGTTATTGATGGTGTTCGGTCACCCCCGTGACGATGATCCTGTCTTCCTGCGGACTGTACCCGGTCTTCCTCTTCCTCTTGTCCTTGCCCTTCCCCGAACGCGGGGTTCCTGGCTGGTCCTCCGTAGGGCTTGTGGTGTTCGGCTTGTCCTCTGCACTCGGTCCGGGTGCATCCATGTTGCTACGCAGTTTGAATTGTTTTTGGGCTTTTTTTTTCTTTCTTTTATGGTGCTTTTTCCCGCCGGACGCGTGGGATTTACAGGCCTGTGGCTGGTGTTCGCTGATTTCTGTACCGCGATTGGCCTCATCGCATGATTTCTCGCGTTTCGCATTTTTTCGGCGTGGCGTTGATTTTCACGCTGACATTTGACGCGTTATCTGGTGACTATCACATGCTACCGCCTTGTTGTGAATTCCACGTTGACACAGGGTTATTTTCCCGTGATAGTCTGCGATATTGAAAGTTGCGTTACGCTATTCTTGCTGTAGTTATCACACGTTCTTTTGAATGTACCCCATTGTGCTTTGCTGGAGGCACATTATCCCTCTGAGCTACTTTATGATACTCAAAACTCAGACAAGACTCAGATCTCTCAAACAGATACATTAATCAACAGAGGTAAACTGTCGTTTTTAGCCTATAAATTGCTGCCACACAACGGATCTAAAGTATGTGCCTTTGACCCTGAAGGAATTGTCAAAATGCAACCCCTGCCCCTCCAATGTTCAGAATGACAGACAAAAGGCCCAAATAACGGATGCTCCGTGAAATTTACGACGGTTGGACACCATATGAACCGGTCCGATACAGTCTAAGACCCACAGTTGTAGGACACCTATTTAATGTGTGGAGAAAAACATGGTCAGATGACATGCAAGGTTTTCAATTGAACTGACAACTGACCCATGAGTAGCTCAAGACCTGGCATTAATTTCTTGGATTAAATATAATCTGCGATGTTATATGGAATCCTGAAACATGTCCCTATATATTTGAGGGTGATTGCTGACTTTGATTAATGTAGCTTTTGCATTGCTGAGTTTGCTTTCGGATCACTGAATAACTTAAGTGCAATTTATGATTTTTACTCTCTCAACAGAAAGTTATATTCAGATCAAGGTGATCAAAAGGTGTAATGAAATAATTGTTAAATGTTTTTTCATATTTCCCTGTATTTGGTTCATATTTTTCCACAGTGTTAAACCTGTCATACTCCTCAGTAGCTTGTTTTCGAGATAGCCCTTCTTGTTACAGATATGCGATTTTATATCCTTTCTAATAAAAAGTATCCCGACTAACACAGAAACGATTGACCGAGGAACCATGAACGAACGACTAAGCCATGCTCCGTTTAAAGTCTGGGTCTTGCAGCTTAAACATAGACATCGCAGCAGGTCCTTAACTGACTAAGGTGTCATAAATGCATTTAAAATGGCTGGCTTTGTACAACACTAGAGCATTGTGCCCCGCGATGCATACAGCATAACATAGCTCAAGGCAGAACTCTGCCTAGCTCATACGTGGACGGCATAATCTTGGTCAGTTCTAGCAACATCATGTCCCATCCACCTGTTAAAAGTCACTTCCTCTGCAGTGTCACAAAAAATATCCATCATGATTAGATCTTTTTCCATTCCAGTTCATGGCATGTGACCTTCCTTTCGTTTTTATATCATCAAAAACCCTTTCATGCCGACCTATAGAAAACATATAGTTTATTTTAGCAGCTAATTCTTCATAAAATAAATCATAAAAGCGACAGAAATTGTAACTGGCAATCTCGATATTTCGGGACTTCTAGTGGGATTTCATTCGTGCGTTCCTTGACTTAGTCACTATTTCGGTTAACCTCTCACCTTTGTGAATGTGTATGGCCTGTGGCCCCGGCTGCGCCTCCAACCCGCGCGCCAGTGTATGAGTGAAACTGATGAGATCTTGCGTCATTTGATGAGTGATGCAGGATCGGAATAATTGACTGGAAGATATGGGAGGCTGCAATAGCTCAAGCGTGATACGGAAGGAAGAAATTCTCGACAAAAAAGATGGAGCTGGGGGCTTCATCTGGCAGCACTCGCTCTAAATTGGATGAGCGCCCAAATGGTTATGGACTGTCTCTCACAAGATCAATTCGAGGAAATTCAAAGGGAACCATTTCTTATTTTTTTAAGTGGCTATGTGATTACAAATAGAATGGAGTGAGTTGGCTGGCTATATGTCTTTCTTGCGAGATTTGCAGAAAATATTGTGAATATCGTATGTGTGAGAAAGTCATTGAAGTGTCTTTGGAGCTAGGAAATCTTCAACATGTTTTTTTTAGAACATGTCATCGATTTTAAGCTACATGCGCACACGTACCCGTGAAGGTAATGGCACAAGTATAGTCACTGTTTAATTTGAGGTGGTCGTTGCAAGGGGTGACCCACAACCACTCACTTTGGTGAAAAAATGAAGAAAATGATGTTTGATATTGTAAACTCCTTCGGAATTAGTTTTTGTATACAAAGGAAATCAATAAACAACTGGACTTCTATTATTTGTCAGTCAATCAAAGGGGAAAGAGGTTTTAGAGGGCAAGGCATATTTCTGTATACTCCGAGGGTGCAGTAGTATTTTTTGCAAATTGTGCTAACAAATAGAATAACCTGAGTGTGGGTGTTGACAGTATGTGATGCCCCCTGTTTGGTGTCCCAAAACAACAAAGCATCATTGTAATGGCTCCACATGGGTTTAAGAAGTTCAGTACCTGTGTTACAATTACACCACTGAGAGGCAATGTGTAAAGTATTTATACAGTAATAAAACCAGTAGTAAAGTAGAAATGCAGAAAAATTTGAATCTCAAAACGAATAAGAAAAATAGAGTCAAATCTAATGAACAAAATGACACCAAAATGACAAAAATCCACTAAGAAACCAGAGATATGATTTTTTTTATAGGTTTTAAGTGGAAATAGCCCCGAGAAGCACAAAGAACAGAATGATAGTCAATGTTCGCAGTAGAACAGGACATAGGTGCAATTTGACGCTGACTGTGATGGAGCGTGGGTCAGATACATCAACTAAGATTTTATCTTCTGGCATTAATCCTTTTCATTCAATCCAACACAGGAGTAGTACACTTCATAAGCCCCCAGAACCTTAGGCGAGATACTTAGAGACTCTCAAGGTGTCAGTCCAATCCAGGTCAAGTTACCTCTGATCACCTGGGAGGTTGCAGGAAAGATCTCTAGGAACTTGTGACATCTCTGTAGCTTGAGCAGGTCAGCATTTTGATAGTCTTTGTCCTGGGTACAAGAGAGAGAAAGCTGGTCTAGTGCTCCAGGGCTCATCTCACATTGTAGACATCAGATCCAGTCCTCTTCTGATCTTCATCAGGTTAAGAAGTGTTCTGAAGTGGATGTCTGGAGCTGCCACATTTATGCCTGGCAAGAGCTATTGGGTGGAAATGACCGCTGGGGACACCCTACCCAATTGGTAAAGGCCCTAACCCTACAAAGTTTGGGCATTTTCAAGATTGCCAAAATCTTCAGCCACACTAAATTTGATCTCCGAAGGCTGGGAGTATGTGTGGGGAGTGATCGATGGTAACCCTAGCGTCCCTCCCACATTTCACACTAAAAGCCAGTTTGAGGCAGGTGCTGTACCTACAACAACATCATAGACAGAAGTGTGGTACAACAAAGGTTGATTTTTCATCAACAAGACAGTAGATACACACAAATTGTTTTGGCATCCTCTTTCCCTTCTTTGAAACCCAACCCAACAGACCTGTTAACTAGGCTGTTCCATTGCTAGGGATACTAAGAACAATTAAATGTACGTGATAGTGTTTTGTGGGGGGATCTACATTGAGGGAAAGAAATACAGACTGTACCTCTGAAGAAAAATGCCAGACAATCAGGACTCATAAACCTCGATCTGTCTAGGCTCGCAACTGGCCAGATCACCAGAAGTAGGGGTCATAGCTCATACAGGCCTCAGTGCAAGGCTGCTTGGGGCCAAGATAAACCAACACAATTGTCCACTCTATAGTGTTATCCTGGCACATCTGCCTGGTTAATGCTATTCGTTTGGAGTCCATGTGCCATCTGTTGCAAGGAAGAATGATACGTAGGCCGGGTCATGTAGAACAAGATAGTTGATTTATTGTTAAGATTACTTCCTTGTTGGTTGGTTAAAGGAAACAAGTTAGATCCATGTTAAGCCCCACCAGGAGCAGCCTCATTGCTGCTCAGCCCATCCATTCCAACTGCCCTCTCTCCAACTCAAACACTCACAACATTCCGATGACATCACCGATGACTGAGCAGCAAGGCAGAGGACATCAATAGAGAGGATGCACTAATCAAGTAATAGATTATAACACATCCCCCTCTATAATGATTAAAATAACATTAAGGTATGCAACTTCATAGCACACACAACGACATGTAACAGATGTTGATTGCATGCAAGATGAAACACACACACTACACATGTCCCACAAATTCCTAATAATCACATGCCCAACCCCAACTAGAAAAGATAGGGAAAAGACAAGAAAAGCGTTCCACTTTATAAATCAGTGAGTACCCACTCACGTTAACTCACACTAGGGTAATAGACTACCCACAACCACAAAATAGTGGTAAACAAGAGAAGCTTAACAAAAGGAGTCTTCTCACGTGCGTACTCCGTAACGCACAGTCCAACACCTCACATGAGGTAACAACCAATCAGAAGGTATAACCAAAACAGGTAAGTCAGAGAAGCTTCATAAGAAGGAGTCTTCTCACGTGCGCACCCGTAACGCACAGTCCAACACCTCACATGAGGTAACAACCAATCAGAGGGTATAACCAAAACAGGTAAGTCAGAGAAGCTTCATAAGAAGGAGTCTTCTCATGTGCACACCCACAACGCACAGTCCAAGCACCTCACACGAGGCAACAACCATTCAGAGGGTATCACCAAAACAGGTAAGTCAGAGAAGCTTCATAAGAAGGAGGCTTCTCACGTGCGCACCCGCAACGCACAGTCCAAGTACCTCACACACAACAACCATTCACAGGGTATCATCACAACCCCCAGAGGTCTCAAACACCTCACTCAAATCAAACACACAGGGTATCTCTGACCCGTAAAATAAGCCACTTAAACAGTGGTTAATACATAACTCAACCCACCTCGCCTCACAACGAAGCAAACACAAGTGTATCCCGTACCCCTAAAATAAACCTCCTAGACAGCGGGAATGACCCAACCCACCTCGCCTCACAATGAAGCAAACACAAGTGTATCCCGTACTCCTAAAATAAACCTCCTAGACAGCGGGAATGACCCAACACACCTCGTGGACTTACCACCACAACGTTACTCACCCCCCACTAACTAGACAAAAGAGCACATCCCCTCACAGTACTCCCCTTAAACATGCTAGAGATATATGCTAATATAAACACAACAAATAGCATAAGACTTTGAAAAACAAAGAATAATGTACTTCTCTCCGGTGAGCGATTTCTCACCCGATGCTCCAATCCCAGAAACCTCTAGTTAGTAGACTCTCCACTCGATGATATTGTCCAATTGTTAAAGAAGGCGTAAGTTTGTCAAGAAGATAGTAGTTTAATTTCAGCAGGTGTGTTGATAGTACTGCGCAGCTAAACTCCCAACTGTCCTATGTCAGAAATTCACACTGACCAGTAGCCGAAGTCCAAAGCCAGGATACTCAGTTGATCGGGATGCTGCCAAGAGATCACAGCTCAGAGCAACAGGAACTTGCTTCAAATAGCCACAGAGCTTGACGGGGAAACTGGCACGAGTACCAATAGCGCCTTGGTGTTGCGTGAGAGCGCCGTTGAATATAACTTTAATAAGTTCACAGCCCCAGTGAAATTAACTTTATTGTGCCATTAACTTTATTGTGCCACCGCCGACGAAAGAACAACAGTAGACAGCGTCGCTGAAGCGCAGGACTGCAATAGAAACACAAGATGGCAGCACGTTGTTACGCCCGCGCCGGGTGGCTCGCAGCGAAGACGTGCGTTCAATAGCAGCCGAGTTCCAGTCAGCACGACGCAACAATGAAGGTAAGAGTGTGCGCGCCTCTCGCGACTCGGGCCTCAAATTTTCAAACATATAAAAACTGTTTAACTGGCACTGACACAAGGATTGCGGAAGCTGCCAGAAACAATAATAGACGAAAAATGTCTTACTTGCAATTTCAATGTCACTGCAACATCTCTATGCTCCAATTTCTGCCAAGAGACAGGGTCACATTTCCGGATTGCCGATCTCGTAGTAAGATCTCGTCCAAGCTCCTCATGGGTAAAACTTTAGTTGGGCTGCAATTCTTTCCAAACACACTTAGGTCCACTCACCCTCGAGCACTGGGACAAACAGCGAGGGCATCATCAAATCAGCGTTACTGCTCACCATGAGTTTCAGTCTTGCTCACTAGTGTCTGATGGTGGCAATTCTAGAAAATCAGTGGCTACCGCCAAACCAAGACAGCAGGGGCTGTGGGAGAGCCAGCTGGGCAAAAGCAATTCTTCTTTCCTTCTTCTTTCCAGGGAGCAGGATAGCAGTAATCTCCACCACAGAAAGTGTCAGTCTTCCCCAGTACACGTCACTGCTGCCAAACGCCGGTTGCTAGAGCCAATCTCACGACTGTAGAAAGGACAGCAGGGCAGGAATCCCACCCTCGTCGCCAGTGTTGCAAGGAAGAATGATACGTAGGCCGGGTCATGTAGAACAAGATAGTTGATTTATTGTTAAGATTACTTCCTTGTTGGTTGGTTAAAGGAAACAAGTTAGATCCATGTTAAGCCCCACCAGGAGCAGCCTCCTTGCTGCTCAGCCCATCCATTCCAACTGCCCTCTCTCCAACTCAAACACTCACAACATTCCGATGACATCACCGATGACTGAGCAGCAAGGCAGAGGACATCAAAAGGGAGGATGCACTAATCAAGTAATAGATTATAACACCATCCCACTTTAAAGTCTTTGCCACTTTGTCCTTCAGTGTTGGGGGGCCATCATACAGCAACAGGACAGTCCTTGCCTAGGCCTCAGTAGAGCCTAATTCTCATCTGCCTTACTGTTGGTCTACTAACTTGAGTCTGTCCCATTATCTGTGGGCACCCCTTCCAGACAGCATCATATAAAGAGAGGATCTTTTAGCATCTAAATACTAGCCACCTGGGAGGCTTTCTTCTTCTGTATGCACTCCAACAGAGGCATTCTGATCCATCCACCTTGGGAGTTTCATCCTTATCATGTTCAAGCTGGCAGTCAGACTCTGCCGTACAATTCATTAAGTGGCTCTTAAATTGCTATGGAAACAATACAGCTATCCCATAGTTGCTAGGTCGCTGCCACTTCAAGAGGCCAACAGGAGGATGCATACAGGTCATTTGCCATCTGAATTATACATTTAACTTGGTGACCTATTCGCTGCATTCACTAGAGCTCTCCCTCTTTAGTAAGGAACTCCTATTAACAGGTAAAAATAGTACTGAACTATGTAACAATATAGAGGAATGATTGAAATATTCGGTACAAGAGGAGGGGGTGCAGTGCAGAAAAACTACTCAGACAGCGTAGTTATTACTGCCTTTTTCTTTTCAGAAGACCACATGACTTTATTTCAGAATTGCTTACTTGTGCAGCTAAACAAGATGTTGGTATGTCTCCACAAAGGTGGCCTGTGACATCAAAAAGGCTATGTATTGGCTTTGGCTTTCTAACTCTGAGTAACCCATTTCTCAAAAAGCATCTTTTCAAGTAATCTGATTCCTGTGTATAGTGACTGACACAGCAAGAAGCTGCAGAAATATGTTGTGGAACCATCCACTGGAATGGAGTGGCAGTGCTTCACAACCTGATTGGAAGTTATTGCCTGCTGCCTCCCCTGCGCTGGTCCTAGTTACCTAACTTCAAAAGAACATTGGTTAAATGCCATTGACCATTTTATAGGTTGTGCAGGTAAACATTTTCATTGTGGACAGGTGTCTGTGCCAAATGTAGGATTTGGCTAACAAGGTCAAGAGAAGGAGATGGGAGAGAGTGCAGATGCCTTGAATAATCCATAATACAGCATTATGAATGCTCAGTTTAATTTCACTAGATGGCCTGAAATCTGTAACTATTCTGTCTCTACATGGCATGACTCCTTGTGACAAGATGCAGAATCCACCAACACACATCTAGGAAGTCAGACAGCCTGAATGGTCTTGACTGTTCACTTCATGAGTATGCTTCCGTTAAAAGTTTTCAGGTGCATAGTGATTGGCTATTCTGTTGAATTTCTATAATTTGCAATACATGATGGCCATCTCAGAAGTGTAGAAAATAGGATTGCTGAATATTATCCTTTATTTCTGAAAGATGGCTACAACATTACCCTTAGATTCAACATGATGAACATCTTGGAAATATAAAAAGAACCCTCCAAGATGTCCATCACCAACTCTTGGCTTTGCCAATGCCTGTAAAATTGCATCACAAACATTAGCAAAGCCAATACGTGAATCCAGATATGATGGAATGTTATTTTTTGTACCTCCAAGAAGGCCACCATGGTGTGTCTTCATGCAATGTACTACTTATCAGGAAAGTATAGAGGTAACTTTACAAGATGATCGGTGCTGCTATTGGATATGGCAGTGCCATTACATTTGCACAAGCATTCACAAAGCTACGAGTAGCAAGCGGCTTCTCGCACCTTCTCCGTGCACTGCTTATACCATTTCATATTACATCACTTATACCATCTGAAATTATAGCACTCATAACAGCATTTATGACATTGCAAGTCACATCATTCATCAGAACACAGTGCATGGTGCAGTGGCGAGTTATAGTTAATGTCTGTGGCTACCAAGTTCACTACAGTGTGTATGGAGGTGTGCAAATTGTAATACTTTGAAGCTGGTGCATAAATTATAAATTTAAGGCATAACTTTAACTTTAGAATTTGTAATGTTTGGGTAGTTTAAGTTTGCTCTGTATAAAAGAATAAATAACGTTTTCATAACTATAACTAAGTTTTAACCTTTGTATTTTTAATAGAATTTCATAGGTTTTTATTTTTTAATAAAAAAGTGTTTCAAATCGTAGAGTGTATTGTCGTTGAGTGGAGTGTTGTTAAGTGGAGTGTTACAGAGTAGAGTGGAGAACAGTGTCTTATTTAGAGGGGCTAATTACAATGACGTTCGGAAAGGCTCCGAATGGCATTCGGTTTTACCGAACCCGTGTCGGAATCCATGTTTCCGACCGACTTGGAAACATTTCCGACCGCCCGATTATGATACAAGGTACCCGTTCGATGTTTCCTACTCGGTTCCCTATGGCATTCGGGGAAGCCGAATCGGTCGGAGCCGAATCGTACAGCTCTACGGACCACGTTTCCGACCGAGCGATTACGATGTAATATGCGGACAGCCTTTCCGACTCTGTTTGACCGACACAGATTGGCTGTCGGAAACTGCCTTTGGGGGCCTGCAACGGGCCCCCTTCACCCAGAGGCCTCTGGTTGGGGCGCGTGGGGGTACCAATGGGCCCCTCTTTACAACCATGCACACTGTGGCAGGCATCATGGGGTGCCCGCCACAGGGTGCAAGGTTTTCTGCAACTACCTCGTTTTTCAATGGGAGCCAGTGTTGTCGGTTGGACCACAAGCTCCCATTGAAGTCAATGGGAGTCCGACTGAACGGTGTTCTGAATGATCGTAATCGGTCAGTCGGACTCCCGAGTCGGTCGGAAACCATTCTGGAAAGGAGTCAGCTGGACTGCTTTTCGACCGACATCGTAATGAGGGCCTTAGTGTCGTACAGTGGAATTGCTTACAGTGTATTAATATACATTGGAGAGGCACAGAGTGCTGTAGAGTCGAGTGGCGTAGAACAGAACAGTGTAGAGTAGAGTGGTATAGAGTGGAGTAGCGTAGAGTGGAATGGTATATAGTAGAGTGGCGTAAAGTGGAGTGGCGTACAGTAGAATAGCGTAGATTAGAGTGGCGTAGAGTCAAGTGGCATAGAGTGA
This sequence comes from Calotriton arnoldi, assembly GCA_963921515.1. NCBI lineage: Eukaryota > Metazoa > Chordata > Amphibia > Caudata > Salamandridae > Calotriton > Calotriton arnoldi. The sequence goes on along the minus strand of CAWUFW010007072.1, from coordinate 78,228 downwards.
AACAGTGTGGAGTGGAGTGGCATAGAGAGGAGTGGTGTACAGCGGATTAGCATACAGTGGAGAGACATAGAGCGGAGTGGTGTAGAGTGGAATAGCCTAGAGTCCAGTGGCATACAGAGGAGTGGGGTAAAGTTGAGTGGCATAGAGTGGAGTGGCATAGAGTGGAATGATGTAGAGTGGAATGGCCTACAGCGAAGTAGCGTAGAGAGGGATACGGTACAATGGAATGGCATACAGTGGCATAGAGTGGAGACGAGTGGAGTGGCATAGAGTGGAGTTGGGTAGAGTGGAGTGACATAGAATTCCCTGGGGTACAACACAGAGGCATGAAATGGAGTGGCCTATAGTGCAATAGCACAGACTAGAGTGGTGTAGACTGGAGTGTCATTGAGTGGAGTGGCATGGAGTGCAGTGGCATAGAGTGGAGGGACGTTCAGTGGAAGTGTGTAGAGTGAAGTGGCAGAGAGTGGAATAGCATAGACTGGAGTGGCGTGGAGTGGAATAGAGTACAGATGGTTGGCGTAGAGTAGAGTGGTCTACAATGGAGTGGCAATCAGCTAAGAGGCAAAGAATGGAGTGGTGTATAGTCAAATAATGTAAAATGGAGTGGCGTAGAGTGGTGTATAGTCAAGTGGCATACAGTGGAGTTATGTACAGTGAAGTGGTGTACAGTAAGTGGTGCAGAGTGCAGTGGCGTAGAGTGGAATAGCATAAAGTAGAGGGGTGTAGAGTGGCATACAGTGCAGTTGCATAGAGTGGATTGATGTACAACAGTGTTGCATAGAGTGGAGTGGCTTAGAGTGAAATAGTATAGATTGGAGAGGCATAGAGTGACTTACAGTGAAGTGGTGTAGAGTGGAATAGCGTAGAGTAGAGTGGCATAGAGTGGAATGGCATAGAGTGGAGTGGCATACAGTAGAGTGGCGTAAAGTGGCATAGAGTGGAGTGTCATATTGCGGAATAGTGTAGAATGAAGTTGCGTACCATAGACTGGCATAAAGTTAAGTAGTGTTGGGTCGATTGGCATAGAAACAGTGGCATAGAATGAAGTGGCATAGATTGGAGTGGCGTACAGTGGATTGCTGTACAGTACAATAGCATTCAGTGGAGTGCCATAGAGAGCAGTGGCACAGACTGGCATAGAGTGGACTGGCATACAGTGGAATAGTGTAGAGTGGAGTGGCATGCAGTTAAATAGTGTAGAGTGGAGTGGCATACAGTGGAGTTGTGTAAATTGCAGTGGTGTACAATAGAGTGGTGTAGAGAAGAATAGTGTACAGTGGAGTGGCACAGAGTGGGATAGTGTAAAGTGGAGCTGCATAGAGCAGAGTGGTATACGGAGGGGTACAGTAGAGTGGGCCTAGTATGTAATGGCGTAGAGTGGAGGGGCGTATAGTGGTGTACAGTTGAGTGTTGGACAGTGGAATATCGCAGAGTTGAGTGGAGTAGAATGGAGTGGGGTAGAATGGAATAGCATACAGTGGAATAGCATAGCATGGAGTGTCGCAGAGTGGAGTAGCGTAGAGTGGAGTGGCGCAAAGTGGAGTAGCGTAGAGTGGAGAAGGGACAGTGAATTGCATGCAGTTGATTGTGTACAGTGGAATAGCGTAGCATGGAGTGTTGTAGAGTGGAGTGGCACACAGTGGAGTGGCGCATAGTGGACTAGTGTGGAGTGAAGTAGCATACAGTGGATTATGTACAGATCAGTGGCTCACAGTGGAGTGGAGTAGAGTGAAGTGGAGTAAAGTCAAGTGGCGTAGAGTGGAGTGGCGTAGAGTGAAATAGCTTTGAGTGAAGTGGCATACAGTGGAGTGGTTTAGAGTGGAGTGGTATACAGTGTAGTGAGGTACAGTGGGGTGCTATACAGTGGAGTGGTGTAGAGTAGAATGTCATAGAGTGCATTGGTATACAGTGGAGTGGCATACAGTTCAATGGCATAGACTGGAGTGGCATAGAGGGGAATAGCATAGAGTGGAGTGGCATAGAGTAGATTTGCTTACAGTGAAGTGGCATAGAGTTGAGTGGAATGGGGTAGTTTTGGGTGACGTAGAGTGGAATAGCATACAGTGGCGCAAAGTGGAGTAGCGTAGAGTGGAGAAGGGACAGTGAATTGCATGCAGTTGATTGTGTACAGTGGAATAGCGTAGCATGGAGTGTTGTAGAGTGGAGTGGCACACAGTGGAGTGGCGCATAGTGGACTAGTGTGGAGTGAAGTAGCATACAGTGGATTATGTACAGATCAGTGGCTCACAGTGGAGTGGAGTAGAGTGAAGTGGAGTAAAGTCAAGTGGCTTAGAGTGGAGTGGCGTAGAGTGAAATAGCTTTGAGTGAAGTGGCATACAGTGGAGTGGTTTAGAGTGGAGTGGTATACAGTGTAGTGAGGTACAGTGGGGTGCTATACAGTGGAGTGGTGTAGAGTAGAATGTCATAGAGTGCATTGGTATACAGTGGAGTGGCATACAGTTCAATGGCATAGACTGGAGTGGCATAGAGGGGAATAGCATAGAGTGGAGTGGCATAGAGTAGATTTGCTTACAGTGGAGTGGCATAGAGTTGAGTGGAATGGGGTAGTTTTGGGTGACGTAGAGTGGAATAGCATACAGTGTTGTGGCGTAGAGTGGAGTGACGTAGAGTGGAGTGGCGTAGAGTGGAATAGCGTAGCATGGAGTGGTATAGAATGGAGTGGTGTGGAGTGGAGTGGAGTTGCGGGGCTGAAATATAAATAAAAGGGTATGGAGACAGCTGTCTGCATGGTGCAGGATCTGCCATTTCTCCTACCCTGTTTGAGCAGCTATTTATGCTGCTCCCCCGGGTGGCAGCAATTTGCTTCTCTGTTTCTCTGCCTGCAACAGTGCGGGCAGGGAAACAGATCACAAGTCTGGTCCCAGACAGTTGGAGCAGACTAAGGGCCTGATTTAGATCTTGGTGGGACTCTCGACGTCCCTCTGTGGTGGAGTTTACAAGTACTCCATCTAGCTCACAGATTTCTGCCTGCCGTATTTAAATGTGGATTGGCTGATCTGATGTCCATGTTGACAGACTGTTTTCCGTTGCACAAATGGTTCACCGCTGTCGACGCGGTGGACCCTCTGCTGGCTAACATTACTCCATCACCACCAGGGTGGGGGAACTGTGCCGAGCATATTTAGATTTTAGAGTTGTGCTGGCATTGTCCTAGCGGTGGTTTGCTGACGGGGTGATTACATCGCGGGACGCATTCAACATTGTACTATTCCTGTGGATTTTGGATGGATGCTAGCATCACACACCTAATGTGTTTTGGCTAATTTTTCCACCTGCTTACCACACTATAAAACACACTCCATTTCAGACCATGATCCTTTTTCATCATTGAATGCTGTGACTGTGCTGATAGGCATCATGCGGACGTAGCTGTGAAACTACCTCGGGTCTTATTCATACCTGGCCTCTTAAACTTTGGGAGCGATTCAGACTGAGTTTATACGGTTTTATGAGCAAACTCATTATCCAGAATTGTGTGGACCGATTGAATTGACTTACTATTGTGTGTTCTTTTACCGAATCAAAAGGACCAATTGCGAAAGATTGTGGTCACATGAATATTCTCGTAATTTTGAATTAGCCCTGATGAAGTTCCCGTGGCACTAGGGAACGAAACGCGTTGGCTGTGTGCCGGTTTTATCCATACAATCTTGAATAAAAAGATGAACTTTTTGGATTACTAACGGTTTTGCTGCTTGACTTCAATCAAAGTGCACCTTCCTTTCTTGTGCACTTTATGATCCTTTTTCATTCCACTACAGCAGAACTTTGTTCCTGAGCACTTTTTCAGTGAAGTCTCTTTCTCTGTTTCTTGTTCATTTTGTTGTCCTATTTGCTTATATCTTGTGGATTATTACAATCATTTAAGTTTTTCATTTCATAATGGCAGGGAGGAGAAATCCATGTTTTACTTAAGGAGGATTGTCAGTCATGGTGGATGAAATTATAAAAGTAGAGCCACAATTGCTTAGAGCTCAAGTACAAAATACAACTATAGCTCAGAAAATGAATGTGTGGGCCAGAATATTTGAAAGAGTGAATGCTGTAGCAAACAACCTGTGCACACAATAGGAAATAAGGAAGAGGTGGAATGACCTGTGGGGAGAGTGTATTCCCTGACCTCCAAGTGTCACCTGGAGGCCCAGAGGACTTGTAGTGCTTCTCCCAGCCCCCCTCACAACTTTTTCCCTCGGAGGAAAAGGTTTTGCAGATCCTACGCCCTGAAGACTTCACAAAAATCCCTGGTGGAGTGGAGACTGGTAAGTTATACTTTTGAAAGTCTCACTAAACCATATTGTCCTTTTTGCTTTAAATGTAGCTATTGCTAATGTTTTTTGCACCTTTTTTAAACATATAAACACATACATACATTTATTTATTTCAATTCTTTTAGGAATTTTTCAGCAATTTTGTTGTTTCTCTCATTTTACTAATTGATAATATGTGTTGTCGATATGTGTGTTTTTCTTCATGTTACATGTTTTGTTTTTGCCTTGTCCCTCTGTTTGTCTAAATCAATTTTGTTGTGCTTAAGATTACAGGTTTCAATCTCCATTTAATATCACATGAAGTTATGGTGCATGTAAGTGTTTTTTCACCTAATAACATATTTCATATATGTGTTTTCTATTCTAAATGTCTGTTCATTTTCACTGCATATATTTTACTAGGTATGTTCAACTTACAATTTTACAAGTGTTGTTAATGTGTAACTGAAATGACTACAACTACCATGATGCCTTGTTTTTGTTTTGTGAAAATATTATTGCAATGTTATTATAGCCATTCTCTCTTTTCCTACATATTTTCACATATGATATGTGTTATGTAGTTATCAATCTCTATGTTATGCTATGTTTTGAAATGCCATTTTTTCTTTAATATTGTATTATGTCACTTGTTATTTTATTGAATTGATGTGATTTGTTTCACAAATCAAAGTAGGCTGTATAAAAAATTAAATGTATGTTATGTTGTATGCTGTATATAAGTTGTTATGATGATAAATGTACTTTGCAATGTTTATATGATGATTAATGCTATTTATCCTTATAAGTTGTTTAATAATCAGATTTTTACCCTGCTATGCCTTGGAATGGTTTATTTCCCATTTCACCTCTCTACTGTGTTGTGTTGAATGTTTGCATAAAAGCATAAATAAGACAACACATTGAAAAACTTCAGATAACATATAAGTAAAATATAAAACAGTTGAACATTCAAAATATCTATAGTGTAAACACAAACACTCGGCCGTCCTACATCCAAGAGAACTTAAACCATTGCCTATTTACATAACCCAGATCTTTGAAGAAGTAAAAGTCTAATCAATCTGGCCACTCACCTTTTGCCTGATTATCCACACGTTTGAAAGGTAACAAGACAAATCAAAGACTAGATACCATTTGGTATCTGATTTTAAAATTTGAAAACCTTCTGCAAATTTTCTTACCCCAAGAATATGGCACTCGAGTACAAACCATTTTCTTCTGCCAGTTTGATAGGGAGGACAGAAGAACAAGACATGCCCTTCAGTGTCCTCTTTAGCCCCACAGACAGGGCATGCGCACCCGGCCTGCCCAAGCATGCAACCCCATTTTACAGTGAAATATGCTAGCGGTAGAACACTGCGCCTAAACTGCAGATATAGCATTCTAGCTTGTGGGGCTCGATTTCATCAAGGAAGTGCCCAAAGACATAATCATCCTTGACTGAAATAAATAAATCTATACAGGTGCCTCAAGGGGCTGGTGTCTGTGTTTGCCTCGTGACATATTGTCTATACTTCTACTTCAGAAGAGGTTTACTAATTTTGGAGACTTCCGAAGGGTTGTCCCAAAAAATTCCAAACCCCATCTTAACCAGGGTGTCTTTTACGTACTTGATCCAAGCCAATCTACCTGAACCCAGAATGCCCAAGGCTTCCTTGATCCCCTCACGATAAGACCAGAGCTCTGGTGCCACCAAACACATTTCCAGGAGATAATAGGCCTGACTCCAATCACCTCCGTAATTGGCCGAAGATCCATATCCAACCTAAGAGGGAGCAGGGACATGCTAGTTGGGAGTTCCGTGAGCTGTCGTAAAAAATGGTTCTCCACAGCTAGTAATTTTCCCACATCCTTGTGGCCCCACAACTCCAGACCATAGAGGGCTGATCCTAATGCCTGCTGCTTATAAATCTGAATCACTGGGGATGTTGGTCGAAAATGTGAGCTTTTCAGCATTTTGGTCAACACCCCGTGTTTTGCACAGATTTAAGACTAGATTTGTCTATATGGGGCATCCAATCTAGCTGTTTTGTGAGTATCAACCCCAGATACTCAAATCTTTGTACTCACTCCAAGGGAGTCCCTAGGAGCTTTGGGTTCTATCTTGTGGAATGGCATGGGCTCAACACCATATATTTCATTATGGCTACATTTATTTCTGAGCCTCTCAGTCTGCAGAAGGACTCAAAACTATCCAAAGTTTTCTGCAACCCCATCGGTGACTTTGATAATAGCGAGGTGCCAGCTGCAAACATCAAGGCTGGAGTCTTAAAGTTGGCAAAAGAGAGGGCACCTCCATCACACTGGGTCACAAATGTGATTAAACCATTGACAAAGAGCGTGAAGAGTGTCTGGGCAAATACACAGCCCTGCCTTATACCTCGGCTGACAGGTAATGGTTTCGTCGTCTCACCCAACCTACCATAGCAAACTTGGGTATAGTTATTGATGTGTAGATTTAAAATGGCAGTCAGAAGGTCTCTGCGGACCCCCATGTCTGCCAGAACACACCAGAGTATTAACCTTGGGACCAAGTCAAATCCCGACCTCAAGTTGATAAATGCAAAGTAGAGTCGTCCTTCACCCAGTGCCACTATTTTTGGTAAATATAGCTGTAATCTGACTTGATCGACCGGGCTAGTACATTACCGGATACACGCCTGCAAAGGGGAAAGTACTTCACTGTCACCAATCCAGGCTTGAGGCCATTCAAGTAGAATTCGGCCATAGACCTTTTGTGAGCAGTCAATTAAACTTGTTGGCCAATAATTAAATGGGTCCATTAGGGAGCCCTTCTTATGAATTGGGATTATTTCTGCTCCTGCTCAAGTTGGCGGTATAGGTGCCCCTAGCAGGATGGAGTTAAATAGTATTAAAAATAGAAACTCCAGATCTCAGCCTCCCCCAATCAGGTCCCCTGGGATTTTGTCAAGCCCTGGTGCTTTGTTTGGGACTATCTTGGAGATCGCCGATCTTACCTTGGCCAGCGATATCTGAACTATCTCCTTTGTGGCCCTTTTACTACCCGCAATGACTTGATTCAGCTTCCCACAGTGATAGGGGGTGCTATCAGCTCTGTTCACAGCGTATAGGCTGGAAATATTGGCAACCTAGTCTGCAGCAGAGACATTAAGCTCAATTGGGCAGTGGCCTTCCTTGCTTCCTGTTGAAAGAGGATTCCAGAAGGCATGCTGGTCGCCCTCCCTTACTGCAACAAGCAAGCATTCCCATATCTCTATTTCCCATTCTCTTTTTGCAATTTTAGTGGACCTCTTGTATGTCTCCCTCGTCACTTTTATTGCTTCATTGTCTTGGCATGTATGGCAGACTTGAGGGCTGCCCTAGGAAATTATACCAAGACTGCGGTGGTCTTCTCTTAAATGCCCCAAGGTGGCCACATAAAAATGGTCTTTTAACTGTGCAAAAAGCTTATTGTGAATGGCACAGACTTGGTCTAAATGATCCCCCTGAACCATAGCCTCCTCCATACTACCTACAACCAACTTATTTACCCCACATATCTGCTCCTTAGAGTTGGCCATGGTAGACCAATTGACTCTACATTTGTTACTGAAGATTTGTAAACTGCGACCTAAGGGCTCATCAGCACTAACCCACACACTCCCTGCAGGAAGGTCAAGATCAACAACAAGGGCATTATGATAACTATCTCTTCTATCAAGTACTACCATGTCTTTTATAAATAGCCATGCCTTGACATCCAAAAAATGTAGTTAATGAGACTGCTGCTTGGGATATGGTTGAATGTATGTTTCCCTTTTCTAGCCTACGAAGTCCTACCATTCCCTGCTCATAATCCCTGATTCATTGTTAAAGCATAGATTTGTAGTGCCAGGTGTTAGAAATGGGGGTCTCTCATTGGCAATGGTTTGCACCTTTGTCCAAGTAGGGACCCTTCTTCTTAGTCAGGGTAAGGGGGATTCATTTCTAAAATAACCCCTGCTAACCCTTTGGTAACTTGGCACAAGCAGACAAGCTTATATCAGAGGAAGTGTGTAAAGCATTTGTGCACATATACAGTAATACAGTAAAAACACTACAAATGGACACCACACCAGTTTAGAAAAATAAGTAAATATTTATCTAAACCAAACAAGACCAAAACGACAACAATCCACACTACAATAATCAAAATATGACTTTTAAAAGGTAGAAACAGTTCTGTCCATAGCAAACTATAGATGTGACACTTTCAATACAAAGTACCTTGGATGCGTCACAATCATAAACAAAAACAGCTTCTGGGAAGGTGATGCATCAATTCCTTACGCCCAGGGAAGGTGATGTGTCGGTTCCTTACTCCAGGGGAAGTGATGCGTCGGTTCCTTACAGCCATGCAGGGGAAGTGATGCGTCAGTTCCATACTGAAGGGGAGGTGATGCGTCGGTTTCTTATTGTGCAGGGAGGTGATGCGTCGGTTTTCTTACTTTGGCCCCAGCATTCTTATAGACCGGGCACCCCGGTGCAAAGCGGGATGATCGGGGATGCGTCGGTTCTCGATGCAACGGCAACAGCGGTGCATTGGTCTCTCCAGCCACAGTCCCACGATGTGTTGGTTCTTGCAGCCGCACAGCAGGGCCTGTGTCGGAATCAGTGCGGTGATCTCGAACTTCGGAGATCGGTGCAAGGGATTCAGCATGCATCAATTTCTCCAGCCGCCTTCAGGCGCTGCGTCGGTTCCTTCGGGGATGCGTCGTAAACAGGTGCGGATGCGTCGCGCTTCTCATAGTTGCAACTCTTTTCCAGCTCCCAACAGCAGGAACAACCTCCAGAGGCCCAACTCAGCAACAGGCACCTCTTGGCAGGTCAGAACTCCCAGCAAGGAAGTTCAGGGGAGCTGGAGGGGAAGTCTTTGTGTCCTTAAGATTTCAGAACAAGAGGCAAGCTCTACTTCAAGACCTTGGAGATCTTCAAGCAGGAGACACAGCACACAGTCTTTATCCTCTCCTTGGCAGAAACAGCCAATGCAGGCTAACCCCAGACAGCACACTGCAAAGGGGCAGTACTTCTCTTTCAGTTTATCAGCTCTTCTCCTTGGCAAAGGTTCCTCTTGAATTCCAGAAGTAATCTCTGAAGTCTTTTCTTTCCCTGAGACTTCCAACAGGAGGCAAGCTCTACTTCAAACCCTTGGAAAAAACTCTAACAACAGGATGATGAAAGTACAGTCCAGTCCTTTCCCTGCCCAAGACAGAAGTAACCACGGCAGGCCAACCCCAACAGCACACAGCACAGGGGCAGTACCTCTCCTTCAGCTTTCTTGGCTCTCCTTCTTGGCAGGTTCCTTAGTTCAGCAGTAATCTGAAGTTCTGGGGTCTGGGCCCCAATATTTATACTCCATTTCACTTTGTTCTCTGGTGTCAGAGAGGCTCTGTGCTCAGTCAAAACCAGTTCTGTCCTCTCTGGTGCAGCTTCTCGGCAGGAGGTGGAGACAGCATTGTGTAAGGCAGACCAGGCCCATTTAGGTGAAAGGAAATCTCCTCCCCTACTCTAAAGGCAGCCCAGGTCTATTCAGCCCAGCCCAGACTCATCCAGAAAAGGCAGGACACACCCAACCCCCAGTGGCTGTCTACAGTGAATGCACATCCCCAGCCCCTGTCACTCCAAAGGCAGACAGCGAATTCACAAACCAGCAGAGGCACACAGGATGGCTAAGCAAGAAAATAACCACTTTCTAAAAGTGGTATTTTCAAACACAGAATGTAAAAATCATCCTTACTAAAAGATGCATCTTTATATTCTGAGTTCAGGCATACTGAACTTTACCTTCCCATCTTGTCTTGTCCCAATGGAAAGTTATATTCATAAGATGTTATAAATAAACTCCTATTGTATCCTATGGGACAGATAGCCTTTCAAAAGTGAAAAACGAAATTCACTGTGGTTCACTATCAGGACATGTTACACACATCAAGATATGTCCTACCTTTCACATACACTGCACCCTGCCCACAGGGGTACCTTGGGCCTACCTTAGGGGTGACTCACATGTAAGAAAAGGAAAGGTTAGGGCCTGGCAAGTGGGTGCACTTGCAAGGTCGACATGGCAGTACCAAACTGCGCACAGACACTGGAGTGGCAGGTCTGAGAACCTTGTGCAAGGCTGCTTGTGTGGGTGGCACAATCAGTACTGCAGGCCCACTAATAGCATTTGACTTACAGGCCCTGGGCACACACAGTGCACTGTACTAGGGACTTAGTAGTAAGTTAAAAGCCAATCCTGGAAACACTAATCCGTATTCACAATTTACACTGAGAGCATATGCACTTTCGCACTGATCAGAAGTGGTAAAGTGCCCAGGGTCATAAAACCAACCAAAAACTGCCAAAAAGCAAAATGTCTGGGTATAAACATGCTGGAAAAGCCAGGTCTAACACAGCCCCCTTCCAGCCTAAAGCCAGGGTAGACTAATCAATCCCTTGATGGACTTCCTTGCTTGGGGTGATAGAACCTAGACCTGGCCCACAACAGTGGGGGCACATTCTGGTTCTACACCTTGCAGAACCCAGGTGGATCCCTCTGTCCATACTCTCAGGGCCCACTAAGCTAACCCATAGGGAACCCTCCTTCTCACCTGGGGACCCCGTTCTGTGCAGCACCTAATCTTAGCTTGCTCACAGTTGTCTTTGCAGGCAGATAGTACCCACCTAGCCAACATATTGGTGTGGCCCAGCCCACCCCTGGGGTGTGACGCCCACCTTCCCCCAGGGGCAACTCTGTCCACCAGGACAGGAAGCCACAGTGGCCACTGACCGTTGTCAGTGACGAGACCCAGGCCTTATGCCTCTCAGGGCTCTCTAACCTCTGTGGTGTCAGAGTGTGGGGGCGGTAGCCCCAGGTGCCTGGCACCCTTTGTCCACTCTCCCTCCTGTCAGGTCAGGGATGACACCCTGACACTGACCCACCAGCCCAGGGTCTGTAACCTGAGACTGGACATGAGACAGGGGTGGGTCCTCCCACACCCTGTCCTACTCCCTGGGGCTCTGCACCCTCCCACCTGGAGTGGTACCCCCAGACTCTAGAATTGTCAGGGCACCTGTGGCAGGTGGCCAGCATAATTCGCCCACCAGTTCAGGTGTTCTATCCTGCAACTGGTATCCCAGCCTAGGATCTGTACCCCTTAGGCTGGGCAGGGGTCAGGGGTGATGCTGCCCTCTCCCCTCCCCCGGCACCCTGCACCCTCCCACCTGGAGCAGTGCCCCCAGAAGACAAACCGGTAGGGGCACTGTTAGCAGTCGCCCCTACCTCCAGGTCAGGGGGACACCCAGAATCTGGCGCTCCCACCCAGGGTCTGCACCCTTAGGCTGGACATGTCCCTGGCAACCCAGGACTTCTGGGAAAGTACACCAACCCCCAAGGGAAACACACTCCTCAGGAGTTGTGCAAGAGTCTGCCTGGCACAGGTCTCCAGCCTCCTGTCTACCTGACAGAGCATGAAGACCCCCCAGGATAGAAGTGGCCTCACTAGGGTCAGTCCTGCGGTGCTCTGACCTCAGACCTGGCAACCCCTGACCCACTGGTCCTTCCACTGGGGACTGTGTCCCCCCTCACCTCGATCTCTGGACTCATGCACCCTCCCAACTGGAGAGGTGCTACCAGACACCTGAACAGGTGGGACGCTGGGTACAGCACCCCCTCAGCTCACCTGACACCTTAGGATCCCCCAAGGAATGGCTTCACATTACAGACCAGGCCCCCTCCTGGTGTTCCATCATGGAACCAACCAGGTCGTAAGACTGGGTTTTGGGCACCTCAGGTCACAGCCCACTCCTTCTCCTCTGAGACAGGACATGGGACCCTACACCCCTCCAACTACTCTGGGAACTATCTGGTCTACCACAACCCTCCCCTACCTCCCTTGGTTGGGGAAAACCGGAGCTACCTCCTTCAGGATCACCCCCAGATGCTTTTTCAGACCCTATGGAATCCACCAAAAGGTCTGCCTCTGGTGCGAGCTCCATGGAGTCAGAGAACTCACACTCCACCAGGTGTTGGCATAGCTCTGGAAAACAGGGACTTAAAATATGCTCTCCGACAATTGAATCGGACAGCCCCACACAGGTGTTAACAAAGCTACTCTTTGCCTTACCATCCAGTGCCTCGCACAAGTATGCCACATCACTCACCTGAGACTGGCAAGACAGTGTCTGACTGTCCCTGTCATTCAACCCACACTCTTCTGGGCAGTCTCCACACTCACATACCAGGACTTCTTCCATGGGGGAACCCCTCTTCCTGCGCCTCTCATCTAGAGCCAGTAGAGTGTCCCTCCCACCACTAGGAATATGATCCCCTGTGCAAGTTCCCCAATCCACTTCAGGGACACTGCACACCAATGGAGCTACCTCATAAACCTGAATCCCCTGGTGTATGTCAACGTCCGCCTTCAAGTCAGGCGCCACATCTCTGGGTGTGTTTACTTTTCAATCAGCACGAAATAACACCTTTTTGCTGCCATCATCTGAGCTAGTCTCCACCTCCAGCCCAGCCAAGCTCACCTCCTGAGATACACACATTTCTTTTTCAGCTAAGGCTTGCTCTATCTCCTTGCACTTCCGGTCTAGCTGCCTCAGGCTCTGGTCATGAGCATGAATCTGATTTCTCTCCTCTTGAGCCAATCTTTCCCATAATGTTTCCTCCTCAGTGCCACTGCCCTCTTAGTAATCTGGCTGGAGATCCTCCCCTCAGATTCTTCCTCAGAGTCATCTGATATTGTTGCCTCCCAGCGTAGCATCTCATAACTATGCAGGGCTGCCTCAAGATCCTGCTTTGTGGATCTCCTCTTCACAGTCAGCCCCCTCTACTTCCAGAAGACTTTTAGTTCCCTCATCTTGTAGATGTGCAGGTGCCAAAAGTTGATTTCCATTTTGACAAGGCCCGCAGATGCGACAACTAACCAGAGTTCCAACAACCAAAAGCCGAAGGAAAACAGGGAAAAATAGTTTGTCATTTTGTAATGGTCTGCACTATACTAGTATTGTACACCAATCACTGTATGTAAGGCACAAATGCAAGCCCCGATCCTCACCGCTGACCACCAATGTTAGAAATGGGGGTCTCTCATTGGCAATGGTTGGCACCTTTGTCCAAGTAGGGACCCTTCTTCCTAGTCACGGTAAGGGGGATACACTTCTAAAATAGCCCCTGCTCACCCCCTTGGTAGCTTGGCACAAGCAGACAGGCTTATCTCAGAGGCAGTGTGTAAAGCATTTGTGCACACATACAGTAATACAGTGAAAACACTACAAATGGACACCACACCAGTTTAGAAAAATAAGTAATCTTTATCTAAACCAAAAAAAAACAAAATGACAAAAATCCACAATACAATAATCAAAATATGACTTTTAAAAGGTAGAAACAGTTCTGTCCATAGCAAAATATAGATGCGACACTTTCAACACAAAGTACCTTGGATGCGTCACAATCATTAACAAAATCAGCCGCAAGGAAGGTGATGAGTTGGTTCCTTATGCCCAGGGAAGGTGATGTGTCGGTTTCTTACTCCAGGAGAGGGATGCTTTGCTTCCTTACTGCCATGCAGGGGAGGTGATCTGTCAGTTCCTTACTGAAGGGGAGGTGATGCGTCGGTATTTTACTATGCGGGGGGGTGATGCGTTGGTTTCTTACTGCGGCCCCGGCATTCTTGTAGACTGGGCGCCATGGTGCGATGTGTGATGATCGGGGATGCATCGATTCTTGATGCGGTGGCAACGGCAATGAGTTGGTCTCTCCAGCTGCGGTCCCACGATGCGTTGGTTCTTGCAGCTGCACAGCAGGGCCTGCGTAGGAATCGGTGTGGTGATCTCGGACTTCGGAGATCAGTGCACGGGATTCGGCATGCGGCGACTTCTCCAGCCGCGGGCAGGCGATGCGTCGGAAACAGGTGCAGATGCCTTGCGCTTCTCATAGTTGCATCTCTTTTCCAGCTCCCAATAGCAGGAACAACCTCCAGAGGCCCAACTCAGCAACAGGAACCTCTTGGCAGGTCAGAACTCCCAGCAAGGAAGTTCAGGAGAGCTGGTGGTGAAGTCTTTGTGTCCCTGAGACTTCAGAACAGGAGGCAAGCTCTACTTCTAGCCCTTGGAGATCTTCAAGCAGGAGACACAGCACACAGCAAAGTCTTTATCCTCTCCTTGGCAGAAACCGCCACTGCAGGCCAACCCCAGACAGCACACAGCAAAGGGGCAGTACTTCTCTTTCAGTTTTCCCAGCTCTTCTCCTTGGCAGAGGTTCCTCTTGAATTCCAGAAGTAATCTCTGAAGTCTTTTCTATCCCTGAGACTTCCAACAGGAGACAAGCTCTACTTCAAGCCCTTGGAGAGAACTCTAACAGCAGGATGATGAAAGTACAGACCAGTCCTTTCCCTGCCCAAGACAGAAGCAACCACTGCAGGCCAACTCCCAATAGCACACAGCACAGGGGCAGTACTTCTCCTTCAGCTTTCCCGGTTCTCCTTCTTGGCACGTTCCTTAGTTCAGCAGTATTCTAAAGTTCTGGGGTCTGGGCCCCAATATTTATACTCCATTTCTCTTTGTTCTCTGGTGTCAGAGAGGCTCTGTGCTCAGTCAAAACCAGTTCTGTCCTCTATGGTGCATCTTCCCGGCAGGAGTTGGAGACAGAATTGTGTAAGGCAGACCAGATCCCATCAGGTGAAAGGAAATCTCTTCCCCCTACTCTAAATGTAGCACAGGTCTATTCAGCCCAGCCCTGACTCATCCAGGAAAGGCAGGACCCACCTCAAGCCCTCCAGTGGCTGTCTACAGTGAATGCACATCCCCAGCCCCTGTTACTCCAAAGCCAGACAGCCAATTCACAAACCAGCAGAGGCACACAGGATGGCTAAGCAAGAAATTAATCACTTTCTAAAAGTTGTATTTTCAAACACAATGTAAAAATCATCTTTACTAAAAGATGCATCTTTATATTCTGAGTTCAGGCATACTTAACCTTACCTTCCTATCGTGTCCCAATGGAAAGGTATATTTATAAGATGTTATAAATATACTCCTATTCTATCCTATGGGACAGATAGCCTTTCAATAGTGAAAAACGAAATTCACTGTGGTTCACCATCAGGACATGTTACACACATCAGGACATGCCCTACCTTTCACATACACTGCACCCTGCCCACAGGGATACCTTGGACCTACCTTAGGGGTGACTCACATGTAAGAAAAGGGAAGGTTAGGGCCTACCAAGTGGGTGCACTTGCAAGGTCGACATGGCAGTACCAAACTGCGCACAGACACTGAAGTGACAGGTCTGAGAACCTTGAGCAAGGCTGCTTGTGTGGGTGGCACAATCAGTGCTGCAGGCCGACTAGCAGCATTTGACTTACAGGCCCTGGGAACACACAGTGCACTGTACTAGGGACCTAGTAGTAAGTCAGACAAGCCAATCATGGAAACACCAATCCATATTCACAATTTACACTGAGAGCATATGCATTTTCGCACTGATCAGCAGTGGTAAAGTGCCCAGAGTCATAAAACCAACCAAAACAGGGTCAAAAACAGGAGGTCAAAAGCAAAAGGTCTGGGGATAAACCAGCTGGAAAAGCCAGGTCTAACACCAGGGCAGACCATTTCTTGATAGGTGGAATTCCTAAATGGGGGATGGACCATACAAAATCCTCGCCATGTGTGAACTCCGTAGAACAGGCATCCAGGGGCTCAAATTGCCAGTTGAAGACCCCTTCAACTAGCTTCAACACCTCCAGGTCATTGGCCATGTGCGTGTTCAGTTGCTCAACGATTGAAGAGTCACTATTGGTTCCCCATGGCCTGAAGTAAACATTATAAACATTGGCCCTTAGTGTTGGAAAAACTAATGAGACGTGCAGGATGTCCTGTGAGGGTGTCATTATTTCCTGGACCTTACAATTGTGTGCAGTACTCACCCAAATGACTAGGTCCCCTGAAGGTCTACCCCTGCTTTTTTGTGGACCATGTTTCTTGAAAAAGACATATTGAATGTGTGTCCATAAATTCGCAGCATTCTGGGGAGTCAGCTTTTGAGGCTAACTGGGCAATATTCAATGATATCAGTTTGACCTGGTTAACAGGGGACTTAATTATGGAATCATCACAGATATCAGGGCAGAAAGTTGCAGACCCATCAATAAGGGAGAGAACACTTAAGTGTTTTGCCAGGGAGGTATTGGAATCTGCAGCCCTTTGCTCAATCTGCACAGGCTCATATGGAGGATGCCCTTCTTTAAAAACTCTTGTGTTACCTGTAAAAGGGGCTCTTGTGTTACCTGAAAAAGAAGCTCATAACCCAATCTACCCTTGGCATATCCCTTATTGCTTACAGCCCTTTACCCCCAGCCCCTAGAGTTCCATGGCTCTCTGTCAGAAGGATGTCCCTTCCTATCGTTAGTCAATCCACACCCTCCAGAGCGTCATAGCGATTAAACACCGGTATTCCATATAGGTTGATTTGTCTAACTGGTGCATTACTACCATCCAAGAGCACCTGATCAAAGTGTGTCTACCTTTTGCATGTGCTCCTAGTGGGTATGCAGACATAATATCAAGTTTTAAATATCGATATGCCATAATATCGATGTTTAAATTTCGATGTGACAGAATATCGACCTGCAAGAATATCGTCAACAAGAATATCGACATGCAGGTAAGAAATATCGTTTTACTTAATATCGAAGTTAGTAATATCGTAAGTAAAAATATCGTTGTTTATAATATTGATTTTTTTTTTAGTGTTTTGTATGTTAGTATATATGGTAAAAGTATAGATTATTTTTCTAATGTATGTTTGAATTTTTTACAAGTAATTAATTTTATGTTAATTAATTTTTGCGTATTTTAGTTCTGTAGCAGGTTGTGGGTTTATAGGGTAATAGGGTGGGAAGTAATTTAATTATAATACATTAATAATTTTTTAGAAGTTATTAATTTAAAAAAAAATATATATATTGCGTTTTAGTTCCGTAGCGGGTTGTGGGGTTATAGGGGAATAGGGTGGGAAGTAATTTAATTGAAATTAATTAATTAATGATTTTATTAATTAATATTTTTGTATTTAATAATTTATATTGTTAATTGTGTTAATTAATTGGTTATTAATTAATGTTTAATTGGTTATTAATAATTAATTGGTAAATATGTTAATTGTATAATTTTTTTAGGGGCGGGTTTTGGTTTTATAGGGGAGTAGGGTGGGAAGTTATATAATTATAATTAATTAATTAATCATTTTATTAATTAATATTTATGTAATTAATATTTTCTATTGTTAATTGGTTAAAAACTGTTATTAATTAGTTATTAATTGGTTATTAATTTAAAAAAATGAATTGGTAAATATGTTAAATGTGTAATTTTTTTAGGAGCGGGTTGTGGGTTGATAGGGGAGTAGGGTGGGAAATAATGTAATTTTAATAAAATTTGTAATATTTTTTTATATAAAATGTATTTAAAGTTATTTTATAGTGTTAATTGTGCGATCTAATTTATTTTTGATGGTTTTTAATTTGCTTGTTAATTGTTATTAATTAATTGTTAATTAATTATGTTAATTGTGTAATATTTTATAATATTGGTGGTGTCGTTTATAGGGGAATATGGTGGGATGTTAATTATTTTTGACAAATTAATTATTTGCTAATTAATGTTAATTATTTTGCAGGAGTGGGAATACTAAATTATTCCCCTCCGCTATCTAACACTTTCCCTACTGTTGCATTTGCTGGAGTGGGAATAGTAAATTATTCCCCTACGCTATCCAACACTTTCCCTACTGTTACACTTGGTGGAGTGGGAATAGTAAATTATTCCCACCCGCTATCCAACACTTTCCCTACTGTTGCACTCGCTGGAGTGGGAATTGTAATTTTTACCCACCCGCTATCCAATACTTTCCCTACTGTTGCACTCACTGGAGTGGGAATAGTAATTTTTACCCCCCGCTATCCAACACTTTCCCTACTGTTGCACTCACTGGAGTGGGAATAGTAATTTTTACCCACCCGCTATCCAACACTTTCCCTACTGTTGCACTCACTGGAGTAGGAATAGTACATTTTACCACTCCGCTATCCAACACTTTCCCTACTGTTACACTTGTTGGAGTGGGAATATAAATGTTTACCTCTCCGCTATCCAACACTTTCCCTACAGTTGCGCTCACTGGAGTGGGAATAGTAATTTTTACCCACCCGCTATCCAACACTTTCCCTACTGTTGCATTTGCTGAAGTGGGAATAGTAATTTTACCCTACGCTATCCAACACTTTTCCTACTGGTGCACTCACGGGAGTGGGAATAGTAATTTTTACCCTCCCGCTATCCAACACTTTCCCTACTGTTGCAATTACTGGAGTGGGAATAGTAATTTTAACCCCTCCGCTATCCAACACTTTCCCTACTGTTACACTCTGTGGAGTGGGAATAGAAAATTATTCCCTTCCGCTATCCAACACTTTCCCTACTGTTGCACTTGCTGGAGTGGGAATAGTAAATTATTCCCCTCCGCTATCCAACACTTTCCCTACTGTTGCACTCTCTGGAGTGGGAATAGTAATTTTATCCCCTACGCTATCCAACATTTTCCCTACTGTTATAGTTAATGTAGTGTAAAATATTTTTTTACAAATAAATATTAATTTTAATATTTTAATTTATTATATATATATTATATTTTTATATTTATATTACAGGTTTATGTATATATACATATATATATATATATAATTTTTATTATGTTTCTAACATTTTATAATTAAATAAAATAATTATTTATTAATATTATTAAGTTAATATATATATATATTTTTTTAATATGTATGTTTAATTCTTTTATATATTACATTTATTATTTATCATTTTTAACTTTTTTAAATATTTCTAACTATGGGGCCCATTACGATGGAGGGCGGAAAAGCAACCCGACCGCCATGGTAGCGGAAACTCACCGCCCGCCGCTACCGCGGGAAAACCGACTGCTAGATTAGGATCCTCGGCAGTAAAAATCCAACCGCGGCGGAAAGGAGACCCGAGAAACCGCCCGTTGCGTGCGGAGAAGCCCAAAATCCGTCCGCGGCGTTCGGATTCGCTGCGGAAACAGCCCAAACCACCGCAACCACAGCGGAGACACCGCCATGGAAATTATGATATCCCCGACATGACTGCGGTGCAGAGCGCTGTTTACGACCGCCGTGGTCGACAATAGTGAGGAATGAGAGTGCCCGCGGAAGCGCCGTAGCATAGCCACCGCTGCGTACGCTCCATGAAAAAAATGGCGGTCGGAATAAATACACACAACATGCCCACAAAGTGCATCAAGCAAACAAGTCATGCTCCCAAAAACCCCTAATACAGCCCAAAGACACACCCCCATGGTAAACTCAAAAACGACAAATCCCAGGACGACACACACACCACACCTGCAACCAATACCCCATCCTGACACACCCACATAGCCCAGTATAATTCCAGCCCCCTACCAGACCACAATCCTTTGCAAAACTCCAGAACTGAAGGGATATACACCACAGCTGACAGGAGAGGCAAATCTGCACAACACACACACACATCACCACCACCACCACCACTTCTACACCTGCACCTCTAACCCCTTTGCACATCACACACCATACACATCACCACCACCACCACCACCACCACCTCAACACTTGCACCTCAAACACCTTGGCACATCACACACCATGTCACCACAGAAAATGCCCAAATTCACTGACAGTGAGTTGAGGGTCCTGGTAGATGAGATAATAAGGGTAGAACCCCAATTGTTTGGTAACCTGGTACAACAGACACCAGTAGCCACAAGAACGCTAATGTGGAGAAGGATAGTAGATAAGGTAAATGCAGTATGGACCGTGCCACACAATAGAAATGAAATTATGAGGCGCTGGCACGATCTGAAGGCAGTGGTCAAGAAAAAGAGAGCCAAGAACCATGAGCTGGCTCACAGAACAGGCAGTGGCCCTCCCGTTCCACTCAAGACATTCGAAGAATGGGAGGAGAAGGTGCTTGGCATACTGCATCCAGAGAGTCTCACAGGAATTCCCGGGGAGTGGAGGCTGGTAAGTACAAACAAATGCCTAACATCACACTGATATGTACTGTCTTGCACCACTACTAAGCTATACCTCCCAGGTAAAAATGCAGTCCTGTGCACCACACTCTCACCAACACGTCTCCCACACATTAATCCAACAGTCCCTCAGGTTCACCTCAAAGGTAGCTACAAACATCACCATGGGTACATGTTTACATGCTGCCAGCACTACAACTCTCACCAGGCCCCCTTGTCCTACAACTGCGCAAGATGGAGTCCCTGACCCCCCCCATGTGGCAGCCATTGCATTGTTCACCTTAACCTAACAGGTAGTTAGCCATCCTCACAGGGAGGTGTGTGTGTGGTTTGCAAGTCTGCACTACAACCCCCACCAGGCCCCCTTGTCCTACAGATGCGCAAGATGGAGCCCTGACCCCCCCATGTGGCAGCCATTGCATTGCTCACCTTAACCTAACAGGTAGGTAGCCATCCTCACAGGGAGGTGTGTGTGTGGTTTGGAAGTCTGCACTACAACTCCCACCAGGCCCCCTTGTCCTACAGATGTGCAAGATAGAGGCCTGACCCCCCACTCCCCATGTGGCAGCCATTGCATTGCTCACCTTAACCTAACAGGTAGGTAGCCATCCTCACAGGGAGGTGTGTGTGTGGTTTGGAAGTCTGCACTACAACTCCCACCAGGCCCCCTTGTCCTACAGATGCGCAAGATGGAGCCCTGACCCCCCATGTGGCAGCCATTGCATTGCTCACCTTAACCTAACAGGTAGGTAGCCATCCTCACAGGGAGGTGTGTGTGTGGTTTGGAAGTCTGCACTACAACTCCCACCAGGCCCCCTTGTCCTACAGATGTGCAAGATGGAGCCCTAACCCCCCACCCCCCCATGTGGCAGCCATTGCATTGCTCACCTTAACCTAACAGGTAGGTAGCCATCCTCACAGGGAGGTGTGTGTGTGGTTTGGAAGTCTGCTCTACAACTCCCACCAGGCCCCCTTGTCCTATAGATGCGCAAGTTGGAGCCCTGACCCCCCATGTGGCAGCCATTGCATTGCTCACCTTAACCTAACAGGTAGGTAGCCATCTTCACACGGAGGTATGTGTGTGTGGTTTGGAAGTCTGCACTACAACTCCCACCAGGCCCCCTTGTCCTACAGCTGCGCAAGATGGAGCACTCCCCACAACCACAACTATGTGGCAGATATTGAATGTGACTCATCAAACTTACTGGTAGGTAACCATTTCAACTGGGAGTGGTGTGTGCAATTGGTGACACTGCAGTACAACCCACAACAGGCCCACTTCTTCAACAGATCAGCATGATGGAGCACTTGTCCCACTCATAGGCATGTGACGTTTGTTCCCCCGCACATCACACCATACCACTTTGTCCACAGTCACCTACACAAATTATGCTAAACAGTCGTATTGTACTCAGCATGCACAAGTCTCACTGCAAAAATTTCCCACATTGTGTCTACTGTGCCAGGCATCACACACTGCAACACTAACACCTATCATGCTTCCCTGCAGCAGTGTCTGGCAGGTTGGCTGTCAATGTGCTAATCACCCATATCATACCACAGTGTTGCAATGTAAACAGTGGAAGTGCAGATTACCAAAAACTCCACTGGACCTGGGACTCACACTGCTAAACTATGCACATCCCAACTGTCTTGCAACAGACCCAGCAGCCACAGTGCTGCACTGAATTGCATAACAAGAGTACTTTGTCTGACTAAAAGGCACAAATGTGTCTGCTTGGGACCAGCAATGTGTGTATGCATTGACAATGTCCACATCTCACACTGTCTGTCTGAACAGTGCTGGTATAGTCTGGCCCCAAAAGCACACATTGTCTGCACATGGCTGAGTATATCTCACACACACACCACGGTTGTCCACAACATGTAAGTGTATGGAGGTCCCGGAACAAGTGCTTCACCTGTACTGTGCTCATGTACTCCGGGCCACAAATACCATGAAACCATGATAGTGTTGAAATGTTTGCTGGGTGCGATGTTCAACCTGCTGTATGTCACCACAGTGATAGGAGCCTATACCACATGCCCCATTGTGCCTTCAAATGTTGGGGGAGTGGACCCCACACCCAGATACTTGGGACAACAGTGATGGGGTGGATATACCCCATGCCCTATTTTGCCTGCAAATGTTGGGGGAGTGAACCCCACACCCAGATAGTTGGGACAACAGTGATGGTGGTGCCACACCCCATGCCCTAATGTGATGTGAAAAGTTTGGGTACTGAAACCCACACACACCTTCTGCTCACCACTGGCACGTTCCTCCCAAGAATGACTCTTAAGTCACATAGCCATGTCATTGCTCACCTTCACCTCAACCGGTAGGTAGCCATCTTCACACGGAGACGGTGTTGTGGGGTTGGCAAATTGTCCCACAAATCCCACTATGCTTGCTGTCCCACCCCTGAGTAGGATGGGCCACTCCACCCCCAATCAGAATCATGTGGCAGGCATTGTATGCCACCCACTCAACTAACAGGTAGCTAACCGCATCTCACAGGTCGGGGTGTGTGGGAAGCTTGCACAACAACTCACACAAGCCCACATGTGCTCCAGCCCCCAAGACTGATAACACCCTCGCACTAAGATGCATGTGTCAGTCATTGCAATGTCCACTTCCAAATCACTGGTAGGTAGACATATCATGCTGACTTGTCCCACACTGGATCAAGATGGAAGCCTCCTCACACACACACAGAGAGGTCTTACAAATACAAGCCAAAAACAGCAAACAGAACATATCAGCAGCCACTACATGCAGCCAGATATGCCTCACGACAAGCATGGTGGCATAGGACACCAGGCCTCACATTGCACAACTGCACACCCAGATAGCATTGACCACTATAGTGTGCACACACCTAAGAAAATGAAACAATGACAGCAACCAAAGTGTGACATTCAGATCCACATGTAGATGTAAGTCAGTGCACAACCCTGCACACCACTGCATGCCATCTGAGAATGGCAGGGGTCCAGACCAGCAAGGACCAAATGAAAGCAAAGAAAGCATGGCTGGAAGTGCAAATACAGATATGTACACCACATGCCAAAGGTATGGCTGCAACTACAATGTTGCCCCAATGTGCAGAGAAAACGGCTGCAAGGGCACAACAAGTGACATACATGCGTAACTGGATCACATATGATTAAACACTCACTAGATGCCAACATGAACCTGTCAATGTAAAAAATTTAAATTGTGCATGTCATGTCTTGCCAACTCCCAATATGGACGAGTAATGCATGTACCTCAACAGCTTGTAATGCATCACTGGATGTCGGTAACTGCAAATTTGATCAGTGAACAACTGCTGGATGTACAAACAGTTGATGTAACAGTGCGAACAGAAGCTTTGCTGGTTGCAACACAATGACTATTTCTCATCTCACCCACAGGTGACCAAGAACTCACTGCAGAGGACGACACCACCAACCTGCAGAGCCAGTACCCCACCCCGGAACAGAGACTACTGGATGAAGACTCCCTGGATTCCTTGGATGAGGAGCCCCAAGCCAGCACATCTGTTGTGGAAGGCCGCAACCAGGCCCAGGCACCCATTCTCCCTACAACCACATCTGCTGCAACCCATGACCTTCCCCAGACAGCTGTTGTCACGGCCTGTGTGGCAACCACTACCACCCCCACCAAAGCTGCCCGCAACACCCTCCCTGCCCCAGGTGATGAGCACACCACGACATCTACTGAGGAGGCCACGGAGAGGATGCAGCGGAGCAATGTGGGGAGCCAACAGGCCCGTGGCAGCAGTGTAGGTGGGAGGGGCAGGGTCATGCAGAGGGGAACTGAGCCTGGGACAGAAGCCCTGTCCCACATCAACAGAGTCCTTGGGGCATACGAACAGGCCCAGGGACGAATGGGCCGGTCTGAGGAAGATTCTCGGGAGCTCCTCCTGCTGATGAGGTCCATGGACACCCGCATGGGACAAATTGCGGACCTCTTTGGGCAGCTAGTGGCCATTCTGCGGGACAGGCCAGCGCAACATTCAACATCTCCGCCTCCCCCTGATGGGCAGCAGGATGACAGTTCGTCATCCTCCCCTGAGTCCACAGAGGGGGGTGAGTCCTCAGACACCACTGCCCCTGCAGCACAGGCCCCTCCAGTCAAGCGCAAAAGGGGCCGTCCAAGGAAAGGCCAGGAGGCATCACGTGCCAAAGCACCTGCCAAAGGCAAGTCCCGGAGCCAGCCATGATGGCAGACCACTGCACCACTGCATTTACCTTTTGGACTATCCTTCCCCACACTGCCATGTGAATGGCATCTGTCTGTTGGACTGGGTCTCCACATCACTGTGGTGACTACTCAATTATCTCATCTACCATGTCCGTCAACTCATTTCTTCAAATTTCCCCCCTGTACATTTTCTCGACCCTCACATGTCACAATTGTAAATAAATACACCTTACACACATGTTGTTGTGTCTGCTCCGTCTTTAATACAGGATGTGCAACCTTCACCGTGATGTAAATGCCCCAGGGAAATGGAATGTAGGTAGGCAAGGAGAGGCTGAAGGGACGTAGGAAAAACATTAGAACAAGAGTCACTTGTTTTGGTGTGGCATCACACACATCACACAACACTTGTCAACAAGGTACTCCAATCTTCACACATTACACAGAGCAACAGTCGCCATGGAGACATCCTGTATCTGTGTCAAACTACCCTATCCCCCAAACATTGCCAACCAGCAATGAGTGAACACAAGGCTGCAGTCACCAAGCTCACATACACCCTCACAGCAACTGCAACACCATCAGACCATGTGTCCCTCCTACATCGTCACTCACCTTCAAGTGAAGTAGCGGTTGATGAGCTGTTGACGCATGTCGACACCTTCCTCCTCTCAACTGTCCTCGTCACTGGACCCGGGTTGGTTTGCAGGCGGGGCCCTTGGCTGCTCATCATTATCCAGGATCAGGGGTATTGCCTTGCGTATGGCCAGGTTGTGGAGCATGCAGCATGCCATGACTATCTGACACACCTTCCTTGGCGAGTACATCAGGGCACCTCCGGTACGGTCCAGGCAGCGAAATCGTGACTTTAGGAGACCAAATGTACGCTCTATTACACGCTGTGTCCTCCCATGGGCATCATTATATCGCACATCAGCTGCTGTCACAGACTTCCGCAGTGGGCTCAGCAACCATGGACGGTTAGGATATGCAGAGTCACCTGGGTGTGAGAAACACAGATTAACCTTGATGTTCCACAATGCCACAGGACAGCATGTCACACACACACCACGCTACTCCACTATGCATACTCACCCACAAGCCATGCACGCTCAGGAAGCAGATTGGCCATCAGCTGCGGGACGATGCTGCTGCGCATGATGTGTGAATCATGGGCTGACCCGGGATACCTGGCACACACGTGGGAGATGATCATGTCCGCACGGCACACCACTTGAACATTTACTGAGTGGTAATGCTTCCGATTTCTGTAAACTTGCTCACGTGCCTGTGGTGGCACAAGCCCAACATGTGTGCAATCAATGGCACCAACAACATGGGGGATGTGTCCAAGGGCATAAAAATATCCCTTCACAGCCACCAACTCTGGCCCCCTGGGGAATTGAATGTATCTGTCCTTGTAGTTCATCATAGCTGACAGTACATCCCTCAGCACCATGCTGAACATCGGTTGTGACATCCCACCTGCGCTTGCTACCGTGTGCTGGAATGAGCCTGTCGCAAAGAAATGCAGGCACGCCATCACCTTTGAAGTCGCAGTGAAAGCTGTTGGATATGTGCGACGTGGCTGCAGGTGGGGCTCCAACATGGCACATAGGTTTTGTAGGGAAACTCTATCCAGCCTGAATTTGCGGATGATCTCTTCATTCTCCATGTCAGCCAGCACTGTGAATGGACGATGGATATTGGGCCTCCTCCTAGGTCAGATGAAAGTGCACATATGTCAATGAGACACACCATGAGATGTACAGGACATTTCACATTTCTACAGACACATTGCCAAATGTTACAGACTGCACCATCAACCAACAGAGCACTGCACAAGTCGGTACACGTCAGGCACACTACTTGTACACTTGTCCCCTTACCCGCAGCAATGATCTGTGCACACCTCCTGCTCATTGGCATGCACAGTGGGATATGGCACCACATGTGTGCACACACCTGTGAGTATTACCCCCAGCATATGTGTCAAACTACAATACTACCCTAGCACACCGTTCTGCTGTCCATGATACACCTCCTAACACAGGTTGCACATGGCACACATCAAGTACACTCTGACCACAGGCTGAGCATGGTGAACACGTGTGTGCATGTGCAGTAGACAATGTGACAGTCAATGATGCCCCTAGTTCACACAATGAGACAGCATTGTGCGTTACATTGCACCTACACACATTGACCATTAGCTACATATGGTATGCAACACAAAAACTGTACAGTCTACATGCCCTTACACATCACATATGACATGTGCGTGTGTATGTGTCAATACTATTTATCACATACACATATATGGCATGTGTAGGTGACATGGAGTTAAATGTCCCATTCGTAATGTTGGCCTCATGAGGGTCCTTCAATGTTGGAGACACTGGGCACAGTTCATGTTGGGCTATGGATAGAGATGGATGACTCCATATGTGCAGCAAACCTGCTCCGCAAGTCCACGGACGGTCACTACAGGCACTGTGTGGCACCCATATGGCGGTGCCTACCGCCTGGCCCCTGCGGACTGTCCCCGCGAAGACCCCAGACACGATCACGGTAGTCTCAGCCATGTCTACATGTGTAGATGGCGGTTGGCATGCACGGTACCCAGCTCACGGTCACTACAGGCACTGTATGGCACCCATATGGCGGTGCCTACCGCCTGGCCCCTGCGGACTGTCCCCGCCAATACCCCAGACACGATCGCAGTAGTCTCAGCCATGTCTACATGTGTATATGGCGGTTGGCATGCACCGCTACCCAGCTCACGGTCACTACAGGCACTGTATGGCACCCATATGGCGGTGACTACCGCCTGGCCCCTGCGGACTGTCACCGCCATGGTCCATGCCCTTGCAGCCAATGGGACGCACACTAGCGGTTGCTTCATATGGCTTGGAAAATCGCGGTAGGCGTGCACCGCCACCGCGGAGGCGGACATTGGATGATTTTAAAAATAGCAGACCTGGTACACCAATTGCAGCAGCGTGGGACCACTGACACAGCCCCAGGGGCCTATATATGTGTGGAGGGTGCCCCACATTTCCACTGCTACCAGGGACTGCTGCCTGCCACCCTCCACCTGCTGCTGCTGCCTCCAGGGACTGCTGCCTGCCACCCTCCACCTGCTGCTGCTGCCTCCAGGGACTGCTGCCTGCCACCCTCCATCTGCTGCTGCTGCCTCCAGGGACTGCTGCCTGCCACCCTCCACCTGCTGCTGCTGCCTCCAGGGACTGCTGCCTGCCGCCCCTGAACTCCACCTGCTGCTGCTGCCACCTGTCCACGATGATGTCTAGGACACAGAAGATCCGGGCCAGTCCCTTCACCAGCGAGGAGATGGAGGTCCTGGTGGACGGGGTGCTTGCACAGTACCCAAGGCTCTATGGTGCCCCTAATGTCGTGGTAAGTCGACAACAGTGTGAGTGAGAGTGCAGGGGGCACACGTGAGGTGGAGGTGCTGCAGTATGTGTCAGTGAGTGTGGGGCTCTGACATGCACTGCCTAGCATGTTTTCTCCAGGGGGAAGGGCTGTGTAGCCTCTTTCACACGTTTCCCTGCATGCCCATCCAGATTTGAGGGACATGTATTGTCCTGTCAGCCATACAGTGAAGCAGCAACTTGGTAATGCAGGAGTCAGGCCAGTGATTGCTTGTGTGAATGGCTGTGTGGGTCCCAAATGTCCCTCTCAGTGTCAGCCCACCTGGCATGCACAGTCGCCGCACAATCCCACAAGTACACATCACTGCATGTACAGTGTGTTCCATGTATCTTTTGTTCACACATCTTCATCAAAGAGCCATCTCAGCCCTGTTGATTGCACACGACAAGCCTTGTGACAAGGGTGTGTGTATGAGAGTTGATGTGACTGTATGTGAGCTCCATGACACAGTGAGCCATTCACAGGGCTAGGACATTGGGGGCTGCGTAGTGTTGGACACAGTGAGTCCACCAACAACCATGTGTTGCTATCTGATCTATGTGTTGCTCTAGCTAACAGCGGGCAGTAGATGTGGGCAGACTACACATTGCTTGATGTGCTGGCATCCTGCATGTGAATGGGATGTAGAGGTACTGTGTCCACCCTCACACCTTCATGGATTCACGTGTGGTTCTCCAATGCGGTTGTACCATGTGCCAAGCATTCTTGGCTCTGTTCCACATATCTGTTGATTTGGGATGAGTGAGTATCGTGCCACTGTATTGAGAAATGTTGGTAGTATACACTGTGTAACTGATGTATTACCCCTCTTGTCTCCCATACCTGCAGCTGAAAGTCCACCAGCGTAAAGCCGTGTGGAGGGCCATTGCCTCCAAGGTGCGTGATCTGGGTGTGTCAAACCGACGACACAGCCACTGTCATAAAAGGTGGGACGACATCTGCTGGCTGAGCAAGAACGTGGCTGAGATGACGCTGGGGCTGATACCGCGGAGCAGCAGGTTGTCCCGACGCAGCATGACCCCACTAATGGCCCGCATCTTGGCCGTTACACAGCCTGAGTTGGATGCACAATTGAAGGAGCATCAGCAGCAAGCTAGGGGTGAGTATTTGTTGACGGGTGGCTTTGGCAGGGAGTGGATGCATGTGTCCACAGATTGGACAAACTCTGAGCCATCTGACGTTGGTAGTGTGATGCAGTGGATTGTAAGTGGCGTCTGGGCTGGGTGCATCTGACATGCATGTGTCCAACCTGTACTCACTGATGTGATCTGCGCAATGTGCATTGCCATTGCATTCAAAGTTGGGGCATTCAGGTAGCTTGTGCAGTGGGGTACTGTGTGAATTCATATTGATGTTGACGGCAGTGTGCATACTCTGAGTGTGTTTCAATGAATGCGTGCAATGCCTGACAGCAGATTTCAGCTGCTACAACTTCTGAGGACAATGTGCTGCAGTACTTGTGCCCGTGCAAGCAACATGGTAGCTGGCATGCACTAATGACCATTGTGGGTTACTATGTTGTGGTCTGTGTGTGTGTGCTCCCCTACTGCTCCATCCATGTACGTAATTGACACCATGTTGTGGTGTTCATCCTTGCCATCCTTGGCACCCTGTGTGGTCATATAGATTTTGTGCCTGTGTCTGAAGTGGGCCACAGGCAGGATGGTGTGCTGTGTGAGTCACCGGGATCACTTATGGCTGGATTTGTTCTTTACATGCACTGTTGGGTTGATGATTGAGGTGGCAATGTATATTTAGTCAGGGTGATGTGTAAGGCGGATGACACATCTTCTTGAATGGTTATTTACTTGCACATGTTACTTCAGTTGGTGCCACTCCACTAACACTACCTCTCTCTCCCATGAAGCATCTCCCGTGTGCGTTGAGGGACAGGGGACGGACACCAGCGGTGAGGCATCCAGTGCAACAGCCGCACCGGAGCAGAGTGACACAGATGTGACCAGCGCCGAGGAGGGGGACAGGAGTCTGCTGGAGGAATCACAACCCGAGACGCAAAGCTCTACGTCATCTGACGCCAGCGGTGACGCATCCATGTTGGGGGCCACAGGGAACGTGGACTCTGCCTCCTCTTCTGCCACACAGCGTCCAGTGCCCAGCCTCCCATCTACTTCCACTGGTGCTGCCCGTGTTCACACAAGTCGAAAGGGAAGAGTGTCCTTCACCCCAGGCACTGCTGCCCCGGCCCATGTCAGCCCTGCAGCCCTCAGTGCTGAGTCAGTAGAGCTATTGCGCCAGCTGTGTGTGGGGCAGACAGCTCTCCTCAATGCCTTCCTAGACCACGATAAAACATTGGGCCAGGTGATAGCTTTCATGGAGGGTATACATTCGGATGTGGGTGGGCTACACCGGACTGTGCAGTCATTGACCTCAACAGTGACGGCAGCCCTGCAACAGGCACATTCTCAGGGAGCAGCTCCTGTCCCTTTGTCCACCCACCTGTCACTGTGCACCTCTGACGACAGTGACAATGCTCAACAGACCCCAAAGTCCAGATACAGCACACACAGCACACAGCAGCAGCAACAGCCCAAACGGTCCAGGCCGCAGACACCATCCCCACAGAAAAGTAAGACCACCCCAGAGCACAGAGATAAAAGCCCGTCAGGTGACATTAAGGGCCAGAGGGGCAAGAAACAGGCCTCAGGGTCACAGGCCTCAGAGTCATCCCCCGCCAAGGACTCTCCTGTCTCAAGGGCCGCTCGCAAAGCAAGAAGGCAGTTTCCCTGCCCACTGAGGAGGTGTTACCTGCAAGGCTTACACTGGATGTGGGCTCTATGGCTGATCCACCCACAACCTCCACTCCCATCCCGAGCCCTGTGAAGCAGGCACAAGGGGGCACTGTAGGGGCTAAACATAGTAGTAAGGGTTTGGAAGGGCGGAGGCAAGCCCCAGGGAAGCGCACAGCTGGATCCAGCATGTCCCCAGAGGGGGCCCCAGAGTCAGCACCAGGAGCAGGTTTGGTGGTGGGGTTACCTGTTGTGGCCACACCAGTTCCCATTAGTCCCCAGACAGTGAAGACTTTCAGGATCCCCAAAAAGTGGAAAGGCACCCCTCCACAATCTCCTGCACACACTGTGTCTCACCACAGCATCAGTCCACCTCCCCGTGCCACCACCCCACCTGGTCCAAGCAGCCCTCCAGCTTCCCAAGCCAGAGATGTCTCTTCCACAGATGTTCCTCACACTCCCCGGGGCAGTCCTCCTACTGACCGCGACACACAGTCACCTCCAAGTCCGACAAACAGCCACATCTGAGTGGTAGTCACCCTCACACACCTGTCTGTCCACAGCAGTGTCTGTGATGCCCATTGTTATCCCCATGACTCTGTTGCTGAGCATGGCATGGTATATTCGCACACATTCGCTGTGCAGCTTCTGATGTAACTACTCTGCACATTGTACTTGCCTTGTGGTTCACTGCTGTTTGCCCCTTGCCTGTGCAGCTTCCCATGTACCTCACCTGCACTTTGGACTGGCCACTGGCCTTGCTGTTCACTGCTGTTTGCCCCTTGCCTGTGCAGCTTCTCATGTCCCTCACCTGCACTTTGGACTGGCCACTGGCCTTGCTGTTCACTGCTGTTTGCCCCTTGCCTGTGCAGCTTCTGATGTAACTACTCTGCACATTGTACTTGCCTTGTGGTTCACTGCTGTTTGCCCCCTGCCTGTGCAGCTTCTCATGGACTTCATCTGCACATTGGACTGGCTACTGGTCTTGTTGCTCACTGCTGTTTGCCCCCTGCCTGTGCAGCTTCTCATGGACTTCATCTGCACATTGGACTGGCCACTAGCCTTGCTGTTCATTGCTGTTTGCCCCTTGCCTGTGCAGCTTCTGATGTAACTACTCTGCACATTGTACTTGCCTTGTAGTTCACTGCTGTTTGCCCCCTGCCTATGCAGCTTCTCATGGACTTCATCTGCACATTGGACTGGCTTCTGGTCTTGTTGCTCACTGCTGTTTGCCCCCTGCCTGTGCAGCTTCTCATGGACTTCATCTGCACATTGGACTGGCCACTGGCCTTGCTGTTCACTGCTGTTTGCCCCTTGCCTGTGCAGCTTCTCATGTACCTCACCTGCACTTTGGACTGGCCACTGGCCTTGCTGTTCCCTGCTGTTTGCCCCTTGCCTGTGCAGCTTCTCATGGACTTCATCTGCACATTGGACTGGCCACTGGCCTTGCTGTTCACTGCTGTTTGCCCCTTGCCTGTGCAGCTTCTCATGTGCCTCACCTGCACTTTGGACTGGCCACTGGCCTTGCTGTTCACTGCTGTTTGCCCCTGGCCTGTGCAGCTTCTCATGTACCTCACCTGCACTTTGGACTGGCCACTGTCCTTGCTGTTCACTGCTGTTTGCCCCTTGCCTGTGCAGCTTCTGATGTAACTACTCTGCACATTGTACTTGCCTTGTGGTTCACTGCTGTTTGCCCCTGGCCTGTGCAGCTTCTGATGTAACTACTCTGCACATTGTACTTGCCTTGTTGATCACTACTGTTTGCCCCCTGCCTGTGCAGCTTCTGATGTAACTACTCTGCACATTGTACTTGCCTTGTTGATCACTGCTGTTTGCCCCCTGCCTATGCAGCTTCTGATGTAACTACTCTGTACATTGTAGTGGCCACTGGCCCTGCAGTTGCCCACATTTGTTGTCTATCTATGCACAAGTGTGAATAAAGACAGTTGTTCCTGTTGTCAGTTCTGTCAGTGTAATTTCTCAATAAAACTGTTTCTGTGTGTGCATGGTTTACTGTGTCACATGCTCAGTATGGCACTTCAACATTGGCAATGGGTTGTCTCACATTTCCATGTTTTTGCAGGGGTGACAGGGACTTCAATTCTTCCTGACTCTTATACTTGTGGGTGCAGTGAAGGTGGTTTTTGACAATTTCTTGTTGTCATCATCCTTCTTTGTCCATGTTGTCTATGGTGTAGACATGTCATGTTTAGAGGCAATGTCAGCACAGGGTGGGAGTTTATGCACAGGCTTTCATGCAGGTTGGCACGGGTCATGGTGTCTGTGTGAGCTACTTACTGTGTGCCCCGCAGTGTATGTGTACGGTCCTCTTGTGGTGGTCAGTAATCCTGGTCCCATGCCTTACTTCCAAAGTGTACACTTTGGTGGTGGAGAAGTGTGTGGTGTGAAGGGGGTGACTTTGTGGTGACTGTTGATGTGTGTGCACCTGCATTGTCAAGTCAACTACACCCATGTGTCACCCTGGAGTGGTGTGCGTGTATGTGTACTTGTTGTGCCCTGCAATTGTGATTTGGTGCACATGGGAGTGGTGTGTGCTGCTGATGTGAGAGGGGGATGTGTGACGTATCCTACTTGTGCTTCTCAATCATGGAGTGTGTGAATGGGGCCTGTGTGTTGTGGTGCAGAGATGCTCTTGTCAGGTAATTGCATACCTATGTGTGTCTGTTCAGTTTTTGACTTCATGGCCTTCCTCTCATCCCTGTGCATTGATATGGGTGGCCTTGCTGTCTCCCTGAGTTGTTGGATTGGGGTGCTTGTGTTTTGGGTTGACTCACTGTGGCAGCCATGTGTGATTTGATGGGCTGTGGGTGTTCTCAGATGTCTGTTGTCTTGCATGTGATGTACACATGCTTGATAGTTGTGTCCTTGTCCTTCCATTTGTGGGCACATCACTTTAGCTTTCATGTATGTTGATCTCCATTGCTGCTAGCATGTGGTCTGTGTATGTGGCTGTGAGGCAGGGTAGGGTGTGTCCGTGTAAGTTGGTAGGCTGTGTGTGCAGTGAATTATTTGATCATCAATATGTGTGTGTGTGTACATTTTGTGCTGGGGCTCAGTGTTCTTGGCATGTGTGTGGTATTGTTGTGGTGTGTGTGTTGGCTGGGGCCTGGCCTTCTGTGGTATGTGTTCCTGTGCAACAACTCCTGCTGTGGCTATCTCTGCAGTTGTTAGGGATGTGGGGCAGGGTGTGTATTCACCTGTGTTGTTGTTGTGTAGGAGTGGCACATGGCAGGCACATGATATGTCCCTTCAGGGAGAGGGCTAGTGTGTTGTGTTTTGAGTAGTGGTTTTGTGTTTTTGTACAGTGGCCATGGCTGGCGCTGGCACTGGCCTCTGCGTTGTGTGCATGTTTTCCTGCACACTGACCGCGGCGGTGACGACACCGGGACATTTGTTCATGATCGCGGAACATGTGTAGCCAGGATGTTGCGAGGTGTTTTTGTGACAGGTGGGACATGTGTGGATGCAGTGATGGCTGTGTGCCTGTCCCTACAGGGGTGTCTGGTGTGGACATGCACCGTTTTCAAACCCTTGACTTGTGTATTGTGTTGCATGCACAGTTGTGTGTGTACGTACCTGCGGAGGCGTCCATGCCGGTCAATGACTTGCAGGTGGTGTATTATATACAGCACCGGAAAGGCGTGTAGAGCTGGATCCATTGCGGTGTGGGCCGGGTGTCTATTTTCTTGCTCCTCTGTGGTGTCTCCGCCGTCTTTGAATATACGGTTGCTCCGCAGCGGTGTGCTGCCCTTTTTCCGCCATCGTGATTTGTTCGGCGGACGGGACGTCATTCCGCACGGCGGTGAATGCTCATTGGCTCACACCGCCGCGGTGGCGGGCGCACTTTGATGGCGGTCGGCGTCACACCGCAGCGGATGGGAAATGGGCTCTGTCTAGACATGCTAATATGGCGGGCGTGAGGACTGCTGCCGGTGCGCGGTAAATGGCGTTTTCTCCCACCGCCAGCATCGCGGAGGTGCATCCGCCAGTCATCGTAATAGACCCCTATGTTTTTATTAATTATATTTATTATTTAATTAATTTTATATTATTTTTAAGACATTTAAAAAAAAACGATATTTGAAACAACGATATTTTAAACAACGATATTTTGGTTTCGATATTTTTGTACTTACCTTTGTAGAGATAGGATGTCGATATTCTGTCCATCGGTATTCTGTACTCGATATTCTTGTAGGTCGATATTCGGTCCGTCGATATTCTGTCAGTGGTCCCTCCTAGTGTAATCCTGGGTGGAGTTCGCGTAGCCGCGCTACGCGTAACTCTGCAAAGCGATAAAAATACTCTACAGCGCTACACGGAGTTCCATGAGCATGCGGAGTTGCTTGTTCAACATGCTAGCGAGACATTTCTGACATTCGGCAATGCGGATTGCGTGTTCGGGGGGAAATATCGTGCAAACTTCACCACGCGGTCGCACATGGCGCAGCCATCTTGTTTTTCTTGTCTGCTTATGGTTCTGGGGCCTATTTTTCATTCCTCCCTAAATCTTTCCAATCCTTTGTCCCTTAAACTTTTTTTCTGATCTTTTTTATTTAATATCTATCCCTCTCTCTTCCCAAGTGTATATTTTGTGGGTTTTTTCTACTTTTTGTGGGTTTTACTGTGTTTTTGTACTGTTTTTCTATTGCTTGCTTTTTTTTTTTTACTTCCCTTCTTTTTCTCCTGACTTAATTTTTTACTCCTACATTTTCTTTTCCGCCCTCCAGAACCATGGCCAAGACTACGAAGAGTGCTTCTCCCAGTTCCCAGGGAAACAGGAGGAGCCTTCTTCCTTGCGGAAGTCAGCGCATGGAAGGGGTGCAGCCCGGGCCTTATTATCTGAGGTGGAGGTGGCTGCACTTGTTTTTTTGTGCAGCGCCACCTCCCTTAACTCTGGCAGCAGGCAGCAGGCCTGGTTCCAGGTACGGGATCTAGGAGCATCACCGCCGGTAGGCGAGGGTGCGCCGGGCAGTGTTTCGCTGCTCTGAGGTCCGGCGCACCCATAACCAATTGACACACCGGTGGTCCGACATCCTGGACCGGGAGCAGGACCTGCTGGACCTGCTAGGTGTTGAGGTCATAGGGCTTGGTGAGTAGTTAATTATATTACTATTGTGTTTTCTGTTCTGTGTTATTGCAAATATTATTTTTTCCCAAATAGCAAGAATGCTGCTGCTGCTTACATGCAGGTAAGTTACATTTAAAAATCTTATATTATGGGATTGTTATTCTTCTAGACAGGTGCTCGGCGCTACTAATCTTACTTGTTTGCAACTTTGCGCTTGCGTGGGCTGATTATGTAAGAGAGGTTAGAGAACTTAAGTTAGGTAATGCAGACTAGAGAGACTCCTTTCCTTTGTCCTGTCACTAAGATAGTGGTAGATAGTTACTTAGTTACTTAGTATTAGTAAGTAATTTTTAGCGGTCCACATGATGCGTCCTCCTCTCACGTGCTGCTGACTCCTTAGTAGAACCTTTTGTAGTTTGTTAGTGAGTGAATAATATAGCAACTCAGCAACCAACCAACAATTTGGTGTATGCAATATGCATGCGTCTATCTATGCATTTTTGAGGACTAAAATAAATTCTGACTTAGTGAATTGGCCCGTCAAAGGGTGTTGATGATTGCAAATGAGATTGGAACCTAGAAGAAGCAAATAAAGTTTTTGGAAATACATTCCAAAGTCTTTGGAATAGGCGGGCTAGGTGGTACTTAGGTGTAGGATACTGGAATCGGAATGGAACTGTTGGAATGCGACCGCGATACTAGTCTACTACTAGTCGATCTGATTAGATAGGTCAATTTTATTGCAATTGCCGTTTTTTGGAGCGATTTTTTAATATTTATTTCACACCAATCAATTTTTGTCTCTTTAATTATGTCTTACATGATCAGCATCCAGGGGCAAGAAGAAGACGGGGTCTGCCGAGGCGGGAGCTGGAGGTGCCTCCCAGGATCGCTCCTCTGCAGATGGCTCTGCTGGCCCCAGTAAGTCCTCCTGTTGATAATATTAATATATATTTCCCTAACTTTTACTGCACCTTATTTTTTCGAACTATTATTTCCATTTTCCTAATTTTATTTTTTACGAAATCTTCTTCGATCTATCTGTTTCTAAATTCTTGTTATCCCTGCATTACCTACCAACTTAGTTATTTATATTTCTAGTGTCTTTTTTTACATCAAATCGAGTTGCCTCTAACTCTGTACTATTAGTCTGTCTGTAGCTTGCTTTATTCTGGTTTTTCAGGCAGCTTTCCCTCTCCCCTTTTATTTTGTGGACTGCCAAGTGGTGGTACTACTGTAAGACTCAAAGAACACATTGGTCCTTACTACTACTAGTACTACTACTCTGCAGATTACATGCCCAACTAAGGTATTCTACGCATGTTTGTTGAGATTAGAAGGCTTTCTTTTACTTTCTTTCTCATGCTCAATCAGTAAATAAAATGATGGTCATGTTGGACACCCCAAAGTGGTGTATTTTACTTTTTCTCATCTAGGCCTAGTACTATTATTAGCAGCAGTTGATGGTGAACAACTGATTACCGTGCACCATGGCTGGAAGGAAGTATGAGGAGGAGGAGGAAGAGGAGGGCAACATTACATTTTCCAACCAAGAGAGAGGACTCAAGAGACCTCATGTTCGATTGTCCTCCCAGTTGGCCACTTTTTTTCTTTTTAAAAACTCAGATTCACCAATAGCTCTAGCCACTGAGTCCAGTCCTTTGGGTTGTCCTCCTCTTGGAGGCTTTTCGAAAATTGCCAGCAACAAAATGCCCAACCAGATATTTTATTATTTTTGATAGGATAGGACATACTGTCTACTCTACTCTAGTACCTGATTTGTACTAGTGATGTGTGTGGTGTATGTATGTGCAATGTTTTTTCTAGGCAAACCGACCACCAGTGCTGGGGCCAGCGGCGAAGGTGACGCCAGTAATGAGGGAGCAGCAGATGCGGCAGCTGCAGGGGGTGAACCAGCAACAGTGGCAGGTGGTGGTAAGTTATATTCCTTACTTATTGACAATACACTCGCTGCAAGGGTGTACACTGTACTGTTGAGAGAGACTAAGTTGTTGTGAACAACGGTTGAAGAAGACACCCTTCACTTAGCATTAGCAATAGCATTAGCATTAGCGGCGGGAGTTGAGTAACTAAGGGCCTCTTCTATCTAACTTCAACTCAGCTGGGAAAGTTTTATGAAGAAGAC
Source organism: Calotriton arnoldi (assembly GCA_963921515.1). Taxonomy (NCBI): domain Eukaryota; kingdom Metazoa; phylum Chordata; class Amphibia; order Caudata; family Salamandridae; genus Calotriton; species Calotriton arnoldi. The sequence goes on along the minus strand of CAWUFW010007072.1, from coordinate 40,180 downwards.
TAAGAGTCAGATGACCTTCATGGATGGGTTGAACGAAAAGGGAAACAAGGATGGAAGGAGGAAGGAAGGGTGACATGCAATATATGACTGGCAGAGAAGGATGCATGGGTGAAGGTAGAGGGCCCGGGATGCATATAGGTGGCTGATAGGATACATGGGTGGTTGAAGGATGAGTGAAAGTTGAAAGAAAGGATGCCTGCCTGGGTGGGTGGGTGGGTGAAACTGTATGGGTGAAAGGAATCCTCCGGGGGTTTGATGGGTCAAACCCAAAGCAAGCAAGGACGCATGGGTAGTGGTTAAAAAAATGACAAATGTATGTTGTTGGTGAAAGGTTTGTTGAGATTAAGAAGAATGATAGCAATGTTTACTTTGAATGGATGGATACCTGGATGGTATTCAATCATAGCATAGGTGGAGACTGGATGAAGAGCATGGAAAATAAAAATAAACCATGCCAGAGTAAAAATAAACCATGCCAGAGTAGCAAAGCCAAGGGTGAAGATTAGAATAAAAAAGAATGCTAGAAGAGCAATGCAAAGATAAATGGAAAAATCGCTGGAAAGAAAAAAAGGACAGTTTTTTTTCAAGGTTTTTGTTTCAAGATTGTATTTCAGAATGCTCCCTTGACTCACAGTAGTTTGCAAACACAACATATATATTGTGTATGTATGTACCCATGCCCACCCATTATCACTCGCCTCCCTCTGACTCTGAGGCCCTCTCATGCTCCCTTCCTATGTTATTTCGATCGTGTCAGCCATGGGTGGCCTATTGGCTGCATGGTTACACAATCAAAGAATAGTAGTACCTCACGTTGTTCGGAATATCATCATTCATATTAGTAATCAGATATGATTTGCCTTGTTGTAGTAGTCAGGGTGAAAGTGAAATTGAGCAGTTGCCATTGATTTAACAGAGTTTGCCTATAATAGAAAAATAGATAATTGTGTAGTACAGGTGCCCCACCTGCAGACAGTAGTAAAGTAACTAACCCTGAGCGTAGTTCGCGTAGTCACGCTACGCGAAGCTACGCGAAGTTGTTGGGCGCTACGCGAGCTACATGAGCGTGCGTAGTTGCTTGTCGCGCCCGTTCGCGATGCGTTTTTCTTCTTCGGGAACGCGTTGTGCGTGTTCGGGATGCTGTTGTGCGTGCTCGTGGGATAGTATCTCGCAAACTTGCCCATGCGGTCGCCTATGGGCGCGGCCATCTTGTTTTTCACGTGTCCCGCCCGTTCGCGATGCCTTATTTCCTGTTCCGGGTCGCGTATAGCGTGCTCGCGATGCGCATTTCATGTTCGGGAACACGTCGTACGTGTTCGCTACGCTTTGCGTGCTCGGGGGAAATATCGCGCAAACTTACCCACGCGGTCGCGAAGGGCGCGGCCATCTTGTTTTTCACTCTATGCTATGGTTCTGGGCCTGCTTTTCTATCCTCCCTCAATCTTTGCAATCCTTAGTTTTTTACACTGTTTTTCAATTTTTTTATTTATTATCTATCTCTCTCTGTCCCTAAGTCTATATTTTGCATTTATTTCTAAGTTTTACTGTGTTTTTTTGACTTTTCTACTGTTTTATATTACTTCCTTCTTTAAGCTCCTATATTACTTCCTTCTTTAAGCTCCTAAGCTTCCCTAACTTTATTTTTTCCTTCTAACTTTTCTTTTCTGCCTCCCACACACCCAGAACCATGGCGAAGGGTAGCAGCACTACCGGCTCCAAGGGAAAGGCGCGTGCGCCCAAGAGCCGCCTGCCTTGCGGCAGACTGCGCCCTGCAGGGGTGCAAGCCCGGCAGCTTTTTGCGAGGCGGAGGTGGCCGCCCTTGTTTTTTTGTGCAGCGCCACCTCCCCTTGACCTTGGCAGCAGGCGGCAGGCCAGGCTCCGGGTACCCTACCCAGGAGCGTCACCGCCGGTGGGCGAAGGTGCGCCGGGCAGTGTTTCGCTGCTCAGGGGTCTGGCGCACCCATAACCAGCTGGCCCATCGGTGGTCAGACATCCTGGACCGGGAGCAGGACCTGTTGGACCTGCTAGGTGTCGAGGTCGTGGGGCTTGGTGAGTAGCTAATATATAGTAGTATAAGTATTGTGTATAATATTTTTACGAATAACAAGAATACTGCTGCTTACATTGCAGGTAAATTACGTTTCAAAATCTTCTGTGATTGTAGGACACAGGTGCTCGGCGCTACTCTTACTTGTTTGCAACTTTGCGCTCGCTTGGGCTGATTATTATGTAAGAGTTTACTTTAGAGAACTTAAGTTAGGTAATGCTATTGCTAGAGAGACTCTAGTCCTTCCTTTGTCCTCCTGTCAAATAGTGGTGGATGGATTGATACTAGGTTTAGTTAGTATTAGTTGATAATATTTTAGCGGTCTGCGTGACGCATCCTGTGTCACTGAGTGCTGCTTACCCCAGTCCTCAGTAGAACCTTTTGTAGTTTGTTTAGTGAGTGGTAGGCTTAGCAGTGTCAGTCAGTAGCAGAACATCAGACACAACCAACCAACAATTTGGTGTATGCACAAATGTATGCATATGTCCTCCATCTCATCTATGCATTTTTGAGGGCTAAAAAAATGGAAATGCAGACTTAGTGAACAATTGGCCCGTCTGGAATAGGTGGGCTAGGTCAGGTGGTACTTAGGCTTAGTTAGTGTTCTGGATTCGAATCAATCAGAATGGAACACTGGATTAGTGTTCATAAATAAGTAGATGGTCCATGAATCCCGCAAGCCAGTAGTCGATCTGATTAGATAGGTCAATTTTATTGCAATTATTGTTTCCTAAAATGTTTTTTGAGCGTTTTTTAATATAATTTATTTGTTTCACAGCAATCATTAATGTTTGTCTCTTTCTTTATTATATCTTACATGATCACTGATCAGCAGCACCCAGGGGCAAGAAGACGGGGTCCGAGTCGGCGGGACAACCAGAGGACCGCTCCTCTACCGAGGGCCCTGCTGCTGGCCCCAGTAAGTCCTCCAGTGGTTAATATTAACAATTATATTCCCTAACTTTTACTGCACCTTATTTTTTCCGAACTATTAATTCTGGTTCCACTTCCAAATTCTATTTTTTACAAAAGCTTCTTTGATCTTGACTATCTGTTTCTAAATTCTGGTTATCCCTGCCTCTAAGTTCTAACTGCCTCTGCTATGACTCTCTGTACTACTACTATTAGTCTGTCTGTAGCTAAGCTTGCCCAGTTTGCCACTCTTTATTTTACGGTTTTGAATAAAACTCAGATTGACCAATAGCTCTAGCCACTGAGTCCAGTCCTTTGGGTTGTCCTCTTCTAGTCTTCTTAATCTTGAGGCTTTGACAATTACCACCAACAAAATGCCCAACCAGATATTTGACTATTTTTGATAGGATATAGTACATACTACTACTGTTGTGAGGATTCTGCACAGCCACATACAGAACTATGCACAAGAAAATAGGATGTTGGTGATGGGAGGTTGGACCTTCCTCACACCTCAGTCAGAAGTGAACCCACAATCCCCTGACCAACTAGCTATAGTGTCTCATTAGGTCCCCGAACCCCCACCCGAAGATACCCAATGATTACACAACCCAGAACATAACACCCTTTCGCTCACTCATTCGTTTAAGTCCACCACCACACCAAATACCACAGAGTCTATGTGTAAGTTCAAGAGGTTTATTTTCAACTAACAAGCCCTGTACGTTGTTCTATAAAATTCAGTGTACTACAGCCAGCTCCAACAGCAAAATGCATAAGATTAAAACAATAAACATTGTTACAAGTGCATGATAGAAGACAAAAGATCTGTGCGAATTCTGGGAGACCCCTCACCGAAGAACGTAGAAGTACTGGTTACATGCATCATTCATAAGCTCTGCAAATCTCTGGTTCGTAGAAGGGAATCTTCTGCCTGTTATGAGAAAAATGGTGCTCGTTAGATAGTATAATGCAAGCATTTCTCAGTCATGCCAAAAAGTGTAACATGTTACTTATGGCTAAGCAATACGGACTAACCGAACTCCATAACAAAGTGGCTTGTTTTTCGACCTCTTGTACGCAACGCTCAGACAGTAGCTGTATGAGCTCATGTGGGCTCAAAAAGGCGTCTTACTGCACAACAAGCTGCGAGGTAACATGCGCAAAAGACATGAAGCGAAAATGGTTGCATGGCTCAGGCTAACTTTACAAAGAGTAGAGTAGACTATAATAATGACCCTAGGACCATAACACTACTAGTGTCTACTGACTCTACTCTAGTACCCGATTTGGACTAGTGATGTATGTTGTATATGTATGTATTAACTTTTTTTCAATCTTGCTAGTGAAAACGAATAAATAGGGGGAGGTGTACAGGCATCTAAAAATGTGTAATGTTTTTTCTAGGCGTACTACCGACCACCAGTGCCGGCGGGGCCAGCGGCGATAGCGATGCGGCCATTCCGGAGGCGGCAGGAGATGCGGCACCTGCAGGAGATACAGGGGGTGAGCCAACAGCAGTGGCGGACGGTGGTAAGTTATATTCATTACTTATTGACATTACACTAGCTGGAAGGGTGTTCACTTCACTCACTGTACTGTTGAGACTTATTAAGTATGAAGTTGTAGTGAACATTATACAACGGTTGAAGAAGACACCCTTTACTTAACATTAGCAATGCATTAGCAATAGCATTAGCAGCGTGAGTTGAGTAACCAATGGCCTCTTCTATCTGACTCCAACTCAGCTGTGAAAGTTTTATGGAGAAGACTAAAAGTCAGATCAGATGACCTTGATGGATGTGTTGAACAAAAAGGGAAAGAAGGGTGGAAGGAGGAAGGATGGGTGAGATGTAATATGACTGGCAGAGAAGGATACGTTGGAAGCATGCATAGGTGGCTGATAGGAATAGGAATCAGATGCATGTGTTGTTGAAGGATGGGTGGAAGGTGAAACAAGATGCCTGCCTGGGTGGGCGACACAGTATGGGTGGATACTGGGATAGCAAGAATCATCACCGGTGTTTGGGTGAAACTCAAAGCCAAGGCAAGCAAGGAAGGAGTGGACGCATGGGTGGTTGTTGGTGAAACAAACTAAGGTTTGTGGAGAGATTAAGAAGAATGATAGACATTTACTTAGAATGGATGGATGCCTGTATGTATTCATCATAGACAGCATGGGTGGAGACTGTCACTGGATGCAGACTGCAGAGTCTTAGTTTGAAGAGAATGTAAAAGAAACCATGCCAGAGTAGCAAAGCCGAGGGGAATACAAGTTGTATTTTCAGAATACATTTGACTCACAGTAGTTTGCAAGCACATCATATATATATATTGTGTATAGTTAGTTATCAAGCGCCTTCCTCCGACTCCGAGAACCACTCCCTACCTATGTTAATTTATTTTCGAATGTGTCAGCTAGCCTGCAAAGGGTGGCCTATCTGTTGGTTACACAATCAATCAAAACAAAGTACCTTATGCAGTAGCGGTCGGTGGTGGGAGTGCTGCCGGCGGTGATGTGGGGAGGGGAGGGGCAGGGTGGGGGTAGTAAAATATGGATTACGGCCAAATACAGGTAAGTAAACATAAAAATAAATAAAGCGAATTTCATTGTGCGCACTGCACCGCCAAATGCGATGCAGTGCTCGCAACGAAATTAGTTTTATTTATTTATATGTTTACTTACCTGTAATTGGCCATAATCCATAGTTTACTACCCCCCACCTTGCCCCTCCCGCTCCCCACGTCACCGCCCGGCAGCACTCCCACCACCGACCGCTACTGACCTTATGTCGTCGTCCCATATAAGCAATGATCATTGGATCAGATATATAATCTGCCTTTTTGTAGTAGCCAGGGCAGGGTGAAAGTGAAATTGAGCAATTGCCCTTCATTTAACAGAGAGAGTATGGCCAGTGCCACCCGTAATAGAAAAATACGAGCTTCCCCACCTGCAGACAGTAGTAAATAAAACTAACGTGAGTCTGCGTCATGACTCGTATGTTTGTCTTGGGTGCAAGCTTAGCTGACTGAGCTGGCATGCCGGCTACAACCAGGTTATGTAATTTCGCTAAACTAGAGATAAGAAGAAGACTGGTGTACTGTGTACTGGAGTCCATAGTGCTAGTATAATGCCTGAAACTCCCACAATGATAGAGGCCGAGGAAGTGGGAGGATAGATTATTACCACAAATGTTATGTACTGTGCTTGCTAGTGCTACTGTGCCACTATGTGTTGAATTAATTTTGTGTTACTGTTTTGCTAAGAGTATTGGTTACAACAATATTCTTTTTCTTTCTTGATATAGATCCTCCTTCCCAAGAAAAACCATCACAGAAGGAGTTGGCAGCCAGGGCCCGGTGCCGGAAACTGGAGGCCATCTGCGAAGAGTACCGGCGGCTGGTGGCTCAGGCGGAGGAGGAGGAGGAGGCGGCAGCAGCTGCAGCCTCCTCCAATGCCCCGGGCCCCAGCCAGGCCCCACCTCCAGTGGTACGGCGCCGCGGTCAGGCAGCCACCCGCCGCCGCATTTCCGTAACAGCCAGCACTGCTGCCCCCCACCCTGGATGCCACTGCAGGGCATTTTGCCGCCAGATGCTCCTCCGGATTTCACGCCTAGAGGAGCAACTAGAGGAGCGGGTCAAGATCCTCATGGATAAACACCTGAAAGCCCACCGAATCTAAGAACTATGTAGGTCCCCGTTGGATTGCCCCTTTCTTATTCCTTTTGTTGGTGGGTGGGAATTGGGCGTTGGGGTTTATGGACATTGTTTGGACTTTTTCGTTTTGGACATTGGTTGGGGTTAGGGAGAGGGGTGGGTCAGGTGTGGGATAGTTTAGTTTTGTTAGAGTAATAAATTATATTTAAACTGAAACATACGATGTTAATGTTTTGTGGGGGGTTACTGTTTTACAAATTTACGTCACATGGTTTCCTTGCTGCTGCAGGGCCGCAGCCAGTGTTTGATTTAAATAATCTGCCGATTATGTAACACACAAACAGATAGATGCGCAGCGGTACCCCTCACTGAGTTATTTGTCCTACTAGTACTGTCAGTCTCTCCTCCTAGTCCATTATACCTCCCACCAAACTTATCTTACCTGTGATTGATGATGATTAAGTTCGGCACAGCGATGGCTTCATGGTTTCCCAAGAGAATGGAGAAGATGCCATGGTTGTGGTGGTAGTAGTAGACACTGGCAGTAGCATTTGCAAAAAAATAAAAAAGAGACAGTCACTTGCCTGAGAGAGACTGTGGGAGGAGTAGTAGAACGAAGTAAAGTACAGTACAGAAGAAGACTGCCAAACAAACAATATTGCAACTGCTAAAGTAAAATAAAACATAATGGTGGCGGGGACAGCCTAGTACAAGAAGTTACAAACTGTAGTTTTGTCGAGTGAGTCACTTAACACAATCGTAATTCGTAACCTTTACTGCTGTGTGGTAGGATGTTGATGATGAATCCAATCAATTCCGGCAATTAATTATGATGTATTAGGTCCCTTTGGAAAAAAAATTGGCTTGCACATAGACTGAGCATGGGTGGGCAAGCAGAAGAAGATCCTCGCCCTGCCTTGAAATTGAATTAGTGTTGCTTTCACCACATCTGCCCCAGCAAGCGTGTGATCAATTGGTGTCAATTTAATGTAGCCACATCACACCTCAATATAAATCACAGCCCGGGGGAAGAGGTTTAGGGTTTGATGAATGGATGGGAAGGGGGTTTGGGGAAAGGTTTAACAAAGAAAAACAGTACGCATGGACACAACAAAAGCAAAGCACAGTCTTGGCAGACGACCATGATCTTATCCAATAAATCTATAAAGGGAGAAAAAGGAAATGCATGCATGATGATGAAGATAACTTGATGGTTAATGAGTAGTACTTACTAACTACTACTAGACAATTAGACAGTACAGGGCAGCAGTATATTCTATGCAATTTGCCTTGCCTGTATGCCCTCAGAGAGACCCAAATTACATGTTGTACCGGGCTTACTTTTAAAGATAGCAAAGAAAGTAAAAAATAGTTGTAGGGATCAATTAGCAAACAAACAACAACACAACACACAGTCGTAATGATTGAAGAGAACAAAGGAATCAAATTAATTAAAAGACGAATGATGAATGATACTAAAGTTACTGTATTATCCTGGTCAAATTGTGGAGTTGAATCTCGTCATTCCTCTTGGTCCTATCTTCCGTGGACGCTCCGCACATCAATCTTGGGTGCCACTGCCTGCCTGATGCGGATTGGTAAGGTAAGTGTGAGTTGTTTCTCCCAGTATAGCACAGGGTAAAGGCCGGCCTGTAAGTGTAGATGGAAAAACAAAAGGGGTATTGAAAAATCAATGAATAAAAAAAAAGCATCAATTACGGTGGAGTCCAAGAAGAGAAGAGAGAACACTTTCAGACTGAGGCGGCTTGGATACATCGTGTCTATTCTGTTTACAGCATTAAGCTACAACAACAACAGGACAGAACAGGCCCACGGCACCAGGCCGTGACCCAACCTCCATTTACCTTAAATTTTGACAGAGCCAGACAAAAGGCATATACAGAAACCTAGCATTTTCAAAATTAAGTGAATAAATCAATGCGCCGCTGTCAGTCATATGACTACACTCGACTCCACCACTACATGGACATGTAGGTCTGCTGTGTTTACTTTCTTGTTGAATTGTTGTGTTTACCTTTTTTATGCCACTTCATGAAACGCAGTTATTCCATCAATCATCTCCGATCCAACTGACTGACTGCGTGCAAAGGTAGTATGGTCAATCATCATGGTGTGGTACGTGTTGTCCAACTCCAACTCAGTCTGTAGTGACTAGTCTCCGATTAAGTCCATATTCCATATTAAAAAATTGCAACGGATATTGGCCTGCACCTGCAGTAGTAGGAGTCAATTTGGTTATTAAACAACAAGAAGGGAAACATTGACTGTCACTTGAGTCACTTTCACTTTGTAGATTAACTAGTAGAGTTCGACTTCATGCACAACATCAACACAACAAACAGCAATCGCTCAGAGTCAGCAAGCATCCAATGCATGCCATCATTACCTGTCTTGCTCTTCTCTTTGGCTGTCAGATCATCAGATGCCTAGTTCTTCTAACTTCTGACAGGTGTGTGTGTTTTTTTAAACGAGGCAGTGGCCTCATTATTATTCCACATTCATTTTCAGTGTTGGTAGTCGCTGTTTCGGTTTTCGTCTTATTCATCTGTGGCACTTTGTCGCAGTTTAAGTTGGTTCACATGGTCAGCGCTGTGATGGGCCGCGGCCTGGGTAGCGGTCATTGCTGGTCAATTGAGTTTGCAGAAATGTCAGCAAGTTTCTTCGAAGAGTCTTGTCTTTCTCTGCCAAGTACCTTCTGTCCTGACAGTGATGAGCTTTGGATGCCTGCAGAGGCTGTAGCCTTCTTACAGTGATGAGTTTACTTTTGGATGCCTGCCCAAGTTCTGACAGTGAAGAGTTGTGGATGCCTGCAGAGGCGATAGCCTTTGGACAGTGATGAGTTTCGGCTCGGAAACAAAACGGAGGATAGCTATAGTCACGTTTCACTTCTTATGGAGGGACTGTTAGAGGCAACATTTCTTGTACTCCAATGTCTCGCTTGATGGAAATGTAATTAGGGCGAGTCCGGAAGATGGAGCAGGACTCTGAGGAGTGGACAGTTAAATGCACAGACGTGCAACTCCAATAGGGAAATAAAAAGAGAAGACGGTGGTGATGGATTTGTTGTGATTTGATTTGAACCAGAAAGACAGATAAACAGACAAATAAAGGAAGGAAGAAAGTAACAATTTGAAAGCCTAGTTGTCAGGGAAGAGGAGCTCGTCCTCAAACTCTGGTGGTTCGGACAGAAGTAGGTCCTGTAACCCACTACTTACGTCATCGAAGTCGCTCTCCTCTTCCTGCTGTGATTCACGTATTTTGTAATCCGGTGGTATAAAGTGCTGATTCATTTTGATCATGGTTAACCTCTCCACGCTTTTGGGCGAGAGACTGGTCCTTTTCAAAGTTACAATGGCACCAGCAGCACTGAAAACATGCTCAGAAGAGACACTTGCGACAGGGGAAGCCAGATACTTTATCGCCAGCCTGCTGAGCACTGTCCATTGGCTTCTTTTCCCATACCAATACACCAATGGGTTTCGATCCATGAAGACCTCTGTTGGGTCATCCAGATAGGCCTGGACCGTCCGCTCAATGCTCAGGGGTGCTCCGATGTGCTTGGCCTGTTTTGCCTTTGCATCAGCACTGGACTTACCATACCCCTGCCGTAGAAACCAATCAGTTGCTGATTGTACTGTGGATGATCCTGTTCTTGCTGTTGTTGATGTTATTGGTAGTGTTGGTGTCGGTGACTGCTGGGAGGCAAACGCACTGCCCTCAGGCTCCGAAGTAGAACTTGACTCTGGATGCCCTGTAGTACTTGTTATGGCCTGGGGCGGGGGGCCTGTAATTACCAGCCGTTCGTTTTCGAACTTAGTGACTTCCTCAGCTATCAAAGTTTTGTACTTGCAACATCCACTTCCGAAAAAGGAATTACTGCCTTACTGTTCAGAAATACTTTGTACCGTGGATCCAAAATTGTGGCAGTAATGTAATGTGGATCTGACACAATTTTATTTTGAATCCTTGTATTTTCAGATAAGCGAACGGCTAAGGACTCCGCCAAATGATATGCGTCTTGTTTGTCATCCACACCTGCGTACGTTTCAGACACCTCCTTCAGCTGTTGCTCTAGCATGTGCAACAATGGGATAGCTTGGCCCATAGTACAGTCCTCCCTGCTGAATTCACGTGTGAAGATCTCAAAAGGAAATAGCATCTCTGTCAGGCATTTAACGAGGTCCCATTGACCCATCTCAACGGTCATGCCTCTCACAGTAGGATCCCCTAATTAGGGGTGGGCGGAATTTGCGGAGTTGCGTTCCGCAAAATTCCGCAAAACGGCAAGAAATCTCCGCGAACACGCGGAATTTCGCGTGCTCGCGGAGATTTTGCTGCGCCCGTTGTAATCTATGCAGGGTCACTCTCAGGGGCAGACGAGCATCGTCCCAGAATGAATCCTGCCCTGCATATTTATCCACGAAGATGCCACCGTTTTGTGCACTACCTCTACTCAACTGGAGTACTTTCTACTGGCTAATCAGTAAGTGCTACCTCGTTGGGTAAATGTATAGTGCCTTTCCTACACTGCAGCTGCGTAAAGGACCAGAAGAATTGTCTCCAGTGACCTCGTGTGTCTGTAACTTTGCCACCGCGCCGGAAAGGCACCAGGGTCCTTTGAGTAAGCTGTCCATCATAGTGGGGAAAGGGCGGGAAGACGTTGCATACCGCTAGTGTATGTGGGGCGGGGCAAAACGGGCGGGGCATCCATGCGAGTTCACATGCATCTTGTTTATAAAGGGTCAGAGCACGATCTGAGCAGCAGATGAGGAGAAAGAACCTCCTGGCCACTGGACCTACACGGGGATTGCGCTCGAGAAAATCAAGGATGCAAAGACCTCCATCAGGGATTACAGCTAATGTTTGGCGGTAGATCTGGGCAGAAAGCACTCCTGCTTAGCCTCGACCTTGCTCACAAATTTTTTGTGCTGATTAATGCATTACAGAATTTGAGCTTAAACTCGGGCACCTGCTTTATTTATATCTGTAAGTGCTTCCTGTTGAGGTTTAATTTTTGTGACAGGAGCATCGTAGCATCGTGCCAGAATGAATCCTGCCCTGCATATTTATCCACGAAGATGCCACCGTTTTGTGCACTACCTCTACTCAACTGGAGTACTTTCTACTGGCTAATCAGTAAGTGCTACCTCGTTGGGTAAATGTATAGTGCCTTTCCTACACTGCAGCTGCGTAAAGGACCAGAAGAATTGTCTCCAGTGACCTCGTGTGTCTGTAACTTTGCCACCGCGCCGGAAAGGCACCAGGGTCCTTTGAGTAAGCTGTCCATCATAGTGGGGAAAGGGCGGGAAGACGTTGCATACCGCTAGTGTATGTGGGGCGGGGCAAAACGGGCGGGGCATCCATGTGAGTTCACATGCATCTTGTTTATAAAGGGTCAGAGCACGATCTGAGCAGCAGATGAGGAGAAAGAACCTCCTGGCCACTGGACCTACACGGGGATTGCGCTCGAGAAAATCAAGGATGCAAAGACCTCCATCAGGGATTATAGCTAATGTTTGGCGGTAGATCTGGGCAGAAAGCACTCCTGCTTAGCCTCGACCTTGCTCACAAATTTTTGTGCTGATTAATGCGTTACAGAATTTGAGCTTCAACTCGGGCACCTGCTTTATTTATATCTGTAAGTGCTTCCTGTTGAGGTTTAATTTTTGTGACAGGAGCATCGTAGCATCGTGCCAGAATGAATCCTGCCCTGCATATTTATCCACGAAGATGCCACCATTTTGTGCACTACCTCTACTCAAGTGGAGTACTTTCTAGTGGCTAATCAGTAAGTGCTACCTCGTTGGGTAAATGTATAGTGCCTTTCCTACACTGCAGCTGCGTAAAGGACCAGAAGAATTGTCTCCAGTGACCTCGTGTGTCTGTAACTTTGCCACCGCACCGGAAAGGCACCAGGGTCCTTTGATTAAGCTGTCCATCATAGTGGGGAAAGGGCGGGAAGACGTTGCATACCGCTAGTGTATGTGGGGCGGGGCAAAACGGGTGGGGCATCCATGCGAGTTCACATGCATCTTGTTTATAAAGGGTCAGAGCACGATCTGAGCAGCAGATGAGGAGAAAGAACCTCCTGGCCACTGGACCTACACGGGGATTGCGCTCGAGAAAATCAAGGATGCAAAGACCTCCATCAGGGATTACAGCTAATGTTTGGCGGTAGATCTGGGCAGAAAGCACTCCTGCTTAGCCTCGACCTTGCTCACAAATTTTTGTGCTGATTAATGCGTTACAGAATTTGAGCTTCAACTCGGGCACCTGCTTTATTTATATCTGTAAGTGCTTCCTGTTGAGGTTTAATTTTTGTGACAGGAGCATCGTAGCATCGTGCCAGAATGAATCCTGCCCTGCATATTTATCCACGAAGATGCCACCATTTTGTGCACTAACTCTACTCAACTGGAGTACTTTCTACTGGCTAATCAGTAAGTGCTACCTCGTTGGGTAAATGTATAGTGCCTTTCCTACACTGCAGCTGCGTAAAGGACCAGAAGAATTGTCTCCTGTGACCTCGTGTGTCTGTAACTTTGCCACCGCGCCGGAAAGGCACCGGGGTCGTTTGAGTAAGCTGTCTATCATAGTGGGGAAAGGGCGGGAAAAGACGTTGCATACCGCTAGTGTATGTGGGGCGGGGCAAAACGGGCGGGGCATCCATGCGAGTTCACATGCATCTTGTTTATAAAGGGTCAGAGCACGATCTGAGCAGCAGATGAGGAGAAAGAACCTCCTGGCCACTGGACCTACACGGGGATTGCGCTCGAGAAAATCAAGGATGCAAAGACCTCCATCAGGGATTACAGCTAATGTTTGGCGGTAGATCTGGGCAGAAAGCACTCCTGCTTAGCCTCGACTTTGCTCACGAATTTTTTGTGCTGATTAATGCGTTACAGAATTTGAGCTTCAACTCGGGCACCTGCTTTATTTAAATCTGTAAGTGCTTCATGTACCCGAATTCCGTTCCGCCGCGGATCGCGGAAGTTTCGACATTTCCGCGTTCCGCGCGGAACGCGGAAATGCTGAAATTTCGCAAGTTCCGCGAGCGGAACGGAATTTGCCGCCCACCCCTACCCCTAATCTTTGCATGACATAAGCATTGAGTGGTCTGTACTGCTCAAACAGACGATCAAGCATGTAATAAGTTGAGTTCCAACGTGTTGGCACCTCCTGGATGAGTGCTTTGACTGGCATTTTATGCTCACGTTGAATGACCCTCAGCTGCTTCCGGGCTTTAAAAGAATGGCTGAAATGTGTGCATATTCTTCTGCAGGTGGACAGTAAGTTGCTGACTTTGTATTCATTTTTCAGAAAGTCTTGAACAACAATGTTAATGCAGTGTGCCAAACACGGGACCCTGAAATAGCGACCGCTTTGCATGGCCCTAACTACATTACTGCCATTGTCCGTGGCAACAAAACCAATGTTAAGCCGTCTTGGGCGCAGCCACTCAAAGACCTTGCTGTTAAACTCTTCCAAAATGTTTGCAGCAGTATGAGATTTCTCCATGGCAAACATGGCTACAGTTGCATGTTTGCGAGTGGCATGAAAAATCTCAGCAGCGTCAACACCAGCATATATCTGTTCTCTATTCCCCGCAAAAGAGATCTAGTGTGCAGTGATGCACATGTAATCAGTGGCTTGGCAACTGGTCCACATGTCTGTTGTCAGGTGGATACTATGAACAGCACTCTGCTTCAAGGCTTTTCCGAGCAATTCCAGCACGTCGTGATGTAGTGCTGGAACAGCAACTCTGGCAAAATAGTAGCGGCTGGGAACATGCCATTTTGGGCAGATGGCTGTCACAAATTCCAGAAAACCCACCCCTTCAACAAAAGAAAAAGGGAGAAGGTCCAGTGCTAACATTTTAGCCAGCTTCGCATTGTACAAACGTGCTATTGGGTGGTTGCGTTCGTACTGCCCGTCCCCCAAACATGCTGATAATGGTAGGCTGCATGGTTTTCCTTTCTCTTAGGCTCAACAACGCACTTTTTTCATTGCGGTACTCCTTGCTGTCTCAGGCTGACTCTTACTCTTGTGCCACTGAGATGTTGCTGAAGAAGATGTGGGCGACGATTACACTGCACTGCTGGGGACAGGGCTACTTTGTGTAGCACTACCAGAGTGAATGTCTCCCTGTCCTTCCTCTTCCACCGTGATCGGATCTTCTACTCGTTTATCCCCACCAACACCAATGGTTGCAGTTTTTATGCCGCGAAGGTGGTCCTCCCAGCTGATCAAGTGGTGTTTTTTCAGATGGGTTATTTGGCCTCCGGTACCATAGTTTGTACCAAGCTTACCCCGACTAACAGAGGTATTACAAATGGAGCATATAGCAATGTTCTCCTCCTTTTCGCTAACCGTAGAGAAGTCCCAAACTGGGGAGCTTAACTTTTGCCTCCTGCTGAAGGTGCCACTTCCAATGCCGGATGAACTGGAGGGTGTGGGTTGAATTTGACTCTGTGCTGTACCACTACCTACTTCTACTGAGGTGGTGGTTGTGCTGGATGTAGGTCGCTGCCGGGCCTTTGCTAATGCAAATATGGAAGCTGTAGGTCGTGTTGGTGTTACCTGTGGAGGTATGCGTGCTACATCCCTCGCAGCGATTTTGGATAGGTTAATAATGTTGGTCTCCATCTCCTCGGGGCCGGGAGTGATGTTCGTGATGACTGGCTCATCATCATCATCCTGCTGTTCTACATCAACCTCCATAAGTGTAAGGCTTTCTGGAAACTTCCTTTTCCCTAGCCTGGTCTTGGGACGTGTCTCCCTCTCAGACTCAGTTTGTGGCTTCCAAGTGGCATCTAGATCATCAGAAGGGGGCTTGGTGAAGAACTTGATGGACTAACCCTCCTTTTCCTTGCTGGGGATTTGGAAGACAATGGATCTTCTGAATGAGTGGCTTCCTCTTCTTCTACCTCTGCATGAGGCTCAATTTCCTGAACTGCCCCTACTTCGGGAGGAACAACAACTACTATTACGGGCGGTGGTTGCGGCTGTTGTTGTTGACCACTTATCTGCTGTGTTTCCTCCTGCGTTGATTGGGTACTACTTTGAGATAGCGATAAGTTTATCTCAGGCTCAGCATCACTGCTTTCCACCATTAGGCTGGCTATCTCTTCCACACTCATGTGCTTGGGCCTGGGTTGGTGGGTTGGGCCCACGGATGCGGAGGTGCTGCCCCAGCTTGCCCCCCGGACACCGCTGCTGCAGGCGTAATATTTGTTTTCCCAAAAAGGTATTGGGTGGCACACCAGACTTAAGTGTCACTTCCTTCTTCTGTTCCTTCTTCTCAATAGGAACTTTCTTGGTACTGGAGGACCTGGTACCTGCTTTCTTTGGGCCCATCTTCTTCAGATGTCAGCAGCACTCAGTTGCACAAGTTGCAGAGATGTCTGGTCAGGTCACACGTCATGTCGTGTACAGCAGCAGGATGTCTGTCTGGCGGTACAAAACAACGGGCAATGATGACACACCTCCTCCTCAGTCTTTTGTGCACCTAAAAGCAAAAAAGCCAGAAGAACATCAGTCAAACGATAGCACAAATCAAACTAATATAATATATAACTTAGTGTGTGGTTGTCTCAATTATTAAATTTTAGAAACTCAGTGAACAACAACAGTGTAGCCATTTATGAGACTTTGACAACAAGGCCAGGGCTTTCCTGGTGTACTGTGTACACTCAGGAAGAATAAGAATAGCAAAGAACAAAAACAAAAATGTAGTGGAGCCTGTTTGGCCTAAATTTGTGCATCACGTGGGATGGATGCAGCATCAGGGAGCTGCAGCTGGCAATGGGGATGGATTTGGAAGCAGTAAGACAAGAGGAACAATGGAAAGACACGCAGGCCAATGTGGCAAAAACAGCACACTACTAACTACCACCACAAAATGGCCCACAGCCACATGGTCACTCACAGGCACAAGGCACGGCAAACAATGAACTCAAGCAGGCCTATATGGCCAGACAAAGGATGCCTGATAAACAACACACACAGCTTTAATGCAAAAACTAAAATCCACATGGCTAAAAACAGGTTGGAAAGTTACACAACCACAACAACAACACATACATACACACGCAAAAAGGCATTCATTTAACACACCCAAAAAGTGAAATAGACCCCCAAAAAAACACATTTTGCATTGCAATCCAATGCCATCCATGCCCTAAATGATGTTTAAATTCAACAGACAACACAAACAGTTTTTATGCACCCATGATGACTACCTCTGGGCCTACTGGCAGACTAGGCCGCAAGCTTGGAGGCCTATGGCAAAAGCACAGTGGCTGGTCCCACAAAATGGCCGCCACCACATGGCCAGGCCACCCACAACAACAAGAAAAGGAAGACAAGACAGACAATGCAGGCCTATGGCAAAAGCAC
Source organism: Calotriton arnoldi (assembly GCA_963921515.1). Taxonomy (NCBI): domain Eukaryota; kingdom Metazoa; phylum Chordata; class Amphibia; order Caudata; family Salamandridae; genus Calotriton; species Calotriton arnoldi. The sequence continues at coordinate 23,145 of CAWUFW010007072.1, read as the reverse complement.
AATGCCTGGCTTTACAAAATGGCCACCACCCACATGGCCAGGCCACCCACAATAACAAGAAAGTGAAGACAAAGGACAGGACCAGGAAGTTGGAGACTCTGGGGAACTTCCTTCCTCTTTAAAAAATTTGTAAAAAAAGAAAAATGACTCCTTGCTCAGAAAACTACATCTGAATGACAACCTGAGGAGTTTTTTGAGCAAAATGAACAAAATCATCATTTTCGAGAAGGTTTTATGCTGCTCGAGAGATATTCTTCGCCAGATTGTAAATTCTGCGTGTTCGGCATCGCAATCGTCACAAAAAGTCGTTATCGCGCGCGTGAAAACGCATATTGAGCGCGCGAAGAAGAAAAAAGTGTAAGTCCGCGTTGTCGCGCAGTGCGGAGTTGCCAAAAGTCCGCGAGCTGAACGCCCAGGGTTACCTACTGGCTGAAAAGGCCTATTTATTTAACACACACCAAAAACATGAAATACCACCCCAAAAACCACATTTTGCAATTCAATCCAATGCCATCCATGCCCTAAATGATGTTTAAATTCAACAGACAACACAAACAGTTTTTATGCACCCATGATGATGACTACCTCTGGGCCTACTGGCAGACTAGGCTGCCAGCTTGGAGGCCTATGGCAAAAGCACAGTGGCTGGTCCCACAAAATGGCCACCACCACATGGCCAGGCCACCCACAACAACAAGAAAAGGAAGACAAGACAGACAATGCAGGCCTATGGCAAAAGCACAATGCCTGGCTTCACAAAATGGCCGCCACCCACATGGCCAGGCCACGCACAATAACAAGAAAGTGAAGACAAAGGACAGGACCAGGAAGTTGGAGACTCTGGGGAACTTCCTTCCTCTTTAAAAAAATTGTAAAAAAAGAAAATGACTCCTTGCTCACAAAACTACATCTAAATGACAACCTGAGGAATTTTTGAGCAAAATGAACAAAATCATCATTTTCGAGAAGGTTTTATGCTGCTCGAGAGATATTCTTCGCCAGATTGTAAATTCTGCGTGTTCGGCGTCGCGATCGTCACAAAAAGTCGTTATCGCGCGCGCGAAAATGCATATTGAGCGCGCGAAGAAGAAAAAAAGTGTAAGTCCGCGTTGTCGCGCAGTGCGGAGTTGCCAAAAGTCCGCGAGCTGAATGCCCAGGGTTACCTACTAGCTGAAAAGGCCTATTTATTTAACACACACCAAAAAACTGAAATACCACCCCAAAAACCACATTTTGCAATTCAATCCAATGCCATCCATGCCCTAAATGATGTTAAAATTCAACAGACAACACAGAAACAGTTTTTATGCACCCATGATGACTACCTCTGGGCCTACTGGCAGACTAGGCCACAAGCTTAAGCCTATGGCAAAAGCAAGCACACTACCTTGCTCCACAAAATGGCTGCCACCCACATGGCCAGGCCACCCACAATAACAAGAAAGTGAAGACAGACAATCAATGCAGGCCTATGGCAAAAGCACACTGCCTGGATGGCTCCACAAAATGTCCGCTAGCCACCCACAACAAAAAGAAATGGAAGACAGACAATGCAAGCCTATGGCAAAAGCACCCTGCCTGCCTTCACAAAATGGCCGCCACCCACATGGCCAGGCCACAACAACAACAAGCATAACCCAAGGGGAACAAAGAAAAGACATGCAGGCCTATATGGAAAAAGCAGCACACTACTAAACTACCACCACAAAATGGCCCCAAACCACATGGTCACTCACAGTCACAACAGGCCATGTAAAACAATGAACTCAAGCAGGCCTATAATATGACCAGACCAAGGAGGCCTGCTAAACAACACAGCTTTAATACAAAAATGCAAAAAGGAAAATCCACAGGGCTACGAAAGGTTGGAAAGTTACACAACAAGCACACACACATCCAACAAAGGTATTTATTTATTAACACACACCCAAAAAGTGAAATACACCCCAAAAACCACATTTAGCAATTCAATCCAATGCCATCCATGCCCTACATGATGTTTAAATTCAACAGACACCACAGAAACATGCACCCATGGGTACCTCTGGGCCTACTGGCTGAAATTTCAATCAAAGAAAAACAACTAGGCCCCTACTGAAACTACAGGCCACCCAGGCCACAACAATACATTTTAAAAACGATGAAAATCCCCAAAAATGTAGGTACAAACAAGCCCCAATCAAACAAACAAGTACACCAATTCTCCAACTTACTTGTAAAATCTCAAATCCTAAAGTCCTCAAATCCAATCCAATGATATGATGCAGCAGACAGACACAAAAAGTGATCCTTCCAGCTCCAAATCCAAATGAAAGTGAACAGCACATGGACAAAGCTCTGGGAGGAGCCTGCTTGACAGGAACAGGAAGTTGGAGACTCAGGGGCACTTCCTTCCTCTTGAAAAAAAAGTAAAAAAGAAAAAGGACTCCTTGCACAAAAACTACAGCCAAATCACAATCTGAGGAGTTTTTTGGAGCAAAATAATCATTTTCGAGAAGGTTTTATGATGCTCGAGAGATATTCTTTGCCAGATTGTAGTTTCTTCGTGTTCGGGATCGCGATCTTACCAACACTGCAGCCGGAAGTCAGATCGCCCGTCCGAATGACGTGTTCGCAAACTCTCGCGGGATCGTGCGGCCGGATTCCAAATCTCGTGGCGCCCGCGAACGGATAGGAAATTGCATCGGCGAATGCAGAATCACGGTAGGTCGTTACCGCGTGCGCGAGAACGCATATTGAGCGTGCAAAGAAGAAAAACAGCTACGCTACGCTGCAAATTGCGTAGTGCTCGGTAACTTCGCGTTCTACGCGAATCGCGAGTTACCGAAACTACGCAAACTCCGCGAGCGTAGCGTAGTTCACCGCCCAGGGTTAAAAGTAATGTGAGTCTACGGCTGCGACACGAGTATGTCTGTCTAGGGCGCAAGCTGACTGAGTTGGTATGCCTACAAGATTAATTTAGCTAAACAAGAGAGAGAAGAAGAAGACTTGTCTACTCATTAGTGCCTAGTAATGCCTGAAACTCACACAAATGTTAGGGGCCGAGGAAGTGGGAGGATACCACCAATGTTAAGTACTGTGCTTGCTAGTGCTACTGTGCCACTATAATTTTATGTGTATAATTTTGTGGCACTCTTTTGCTAAGAGTATTGGTTGCAATTTTCTTTTTTCTTTCTTGATATAGCTACTCCTTCCCAACCAAAACCACCCACCAGGCAGGAGTTAGCAGCCAGGGCCCGGCAATGGAAGCTGGAGGCCATCCAGGACGAATATCGGCAGCTGGTGTTTCTGGTGGAAGAGGAGGAGGCAGCAGCTGCAGCCTCCTCCAATGCCCTGGGCCCCATCCAGGCCCCCAAAGTGCCTCCGGTGGTATGACACCATGGTCTGGCAGCCACCCGCTGCACTTCAAACACTGCTGCCCACCCCTGTCATTCATGCAAGACATTTCAGAGCTGCACGCTCCTCCTGATTGCACGCCTAGAGGCCAGGATTGAGGAGAGGTTAAACACCCTAGAGAGGAAGATCCGGCGAGCCCGCCACTAGACCTCCGTCTATGGACATTTTGATTGTTTAATTTATGGACAATTGGACTTACTGCTGGACATTGGTTGGGGTTAGGGAGAGGGTTGGGTCAGGTGTTGTGTTTTTCTTTCATTCTAGTTAATTTGTTAGGGGAATACATTATTTATAGTTTACATATGATGTAAATCTTTTGTGGGGGTTTACTCTTTTACTTGGCACTGTTTCCTTTGCTGCACTTGTCCTTCTAGTACTGTCAGTCTCTCCTCCTAGTCTATGCAGTGTGCAACTAAAACCCCTATGGACTCGGAAGGTTGTGGGTGTGTGAATTAATTAATTTCCATAGAATATACAATATGCCTCCTCCACACTTCTTCTCTTGCCTGTGATTGATGCTTATGCTTTATAGGCGAAGCGATGGCTGCATGGTGATGGGTTGTGTTAGACCTGGCACTGTTGGCGTGGGTCTCCCTTCCATTTTTTGCTGTTGCCTCATGTGTTTTTGCTGGTTATAGATGCTTTGGGCACTGTGCCCCTGCTATTCAGTGCCACAGTGCAAGTGCTCCCTATGGTAAATTGATGTATGGGTTAGCGACTCCATCATTAGCTGGTTTGGTTTACTTGTCAGACCCTAGTACAGTGCACTGAGTGTGCCCAGGGCTTGTAAACCAAATGCTGGTGGTGGGCTTGCAGCACTGGTTGTGCCACCCACAGAAGCAGCCTGTAAAAGTGTGTCTCAGGTCTGCCATTGCAGAGCCTGTGTGCAGTCTGGTACCGCCATGTCGACTTGGTAAGTGCACCCACTTACCAGTCCCCAAACCTTCCCTTTCCTGCATATTAGTCACCCCTATGGTAGGCCCTAGGGCGGGGTGCATTGTATGTGTAAGGTAGGACATGCCCTGGTGTGTGTGGCATGTCCTAATAGTGAATTACATCCATTTTCGTTTTTCACTATTGCAAGGCTACCTGTTCCCCATAGGCCAGAATGGGCAGTTTGATTATTACATCTTATAATCCTAACTGACCCAGGGAACATGGTAGAAAAACGAATTTAGTATGCCTGAACTCAGAATGATAAAATACATCTTTTAGTGAAGTTGGTTTTAACATTCTGTGTTTGAAAATACCACTTTTAGAAAGTAGGTATTTTCTTGCCTAACTATCCAAACCTGCCTCTGCTAGGTTGTGTATTCCATGTCTGGTTTGTGAGTGACAGGGGCTGGGGGATTCCAGGAGACAGGGTGAGTCAGCACAGGGCTGAATAGAGATCTGCATGGAGATGGGTGGGAGGAGTTGCACCTGGGACCTGAATAGGGCTGTGCCTTCCCTCCACAATGCTGGCTCCACCTCCTGTGGTGCGTCTGATGTCCCTGGCCTACACTGTGAAAGGAAAGAAGGAGTCTTGTCAACAAAGTGCTCCAGGACTGACCAGAACTGGTTTGGACTAGGCAAAGGCCTCTCTGCCTTCAGAGAACAAAGGGAAAATGAGTATAAAAGAGGGGACCCAATCCCCAGAATGTTAGATCACTTTTGGGAAATAAGAAGAACCTTTGCTGAGGAGAGGAACCAGAGAAACTGAGGAGGAGACTATCCCTAAGCATGAGGGATTGGCCTGCAGTGGTTGCCTGACTGCCAAAGAAAGGATAGAGGAACTTTGTGTGTACTTTCATCAACTTGTGAAGGATCTCCAAGGGCTTGAGATAGAGCTTGCCTCCTGCTGAAGTCTCAGGGACAACAGACTTCACCAACCAGCTCCCCAAGAGTCTTTTTGGAAGTGCCTGCTGTTGTGCTGGGCTTTCTGAGGAACTGCGTGTCGCAAGGAGCTGGAAGCGCGACTCACGAAGAAGAAGCGTCGCCACCACAACCGAAGCGCCTGGCATCGCCGGAGAAGAGGATCGACGTCGCATCAGACGCCGCCGCATCAACGGAGAAGCGTGTCACCGCCGCTGCAGCTGACGCAGTATCGCCGAAGCGCCTCGCATCACCGGAGAAGAGGATCGACGTCGCATAAGACGCCGCCGCATCAACGGAGAAGCGTGTCGCCGCCGCTGCAGCTGTCACATCATCGCCGAAGCGCCTCGCATCGCCGGAGAAGAGTGTCACCGTCGCATCAGACGCCATCGCATCACCGGGAAGCGTGTCGCAGGGCCTGTCCCGGCTCAGAAGAATCGTTGAGTCGCCGCACGGTCATCGGGCGTGCATGCATCGTGTCGCATCAAGAAGAAGACGCCATCTTTGTTTCATTGCACCGCATCTTCATCGCATCACGGCGCTGCTGGTCGCATCGCCACGGAAGTGCAGTAAGAAACCGACGCATCACCTCCCCACGCCGAGAAGAACCGACGCATCACCGTTCTTGCGTGTAAGGAACCGACGCATCACCTTCCCTGCAACACTTTCGTTGTATAGCGTTACGCATCCAAAGGTACATTGAACTCAAAGTGTCGCATTTACCATCTAAAGAGAACTAAGCTAATTCTACCATTTTTTAAGTACAGTATTGTGGATTTTTGGCGTTTGTGGTCTTGTGTTAAGTCTATATAAAGAATACTTATTTTAATATACAACCTGTGTGGTGTCCATCTGTAGTGTTGTCAGTGGGTTACTGTATGTGTTCACAAATGCTTTACACACTGCCTCTGAGATAAGCCTGTCTGCTCGTGCCAAGCTACCAAGGGGTGAGCAGGGGTTATTTTAGGAGTGTACCCCCTTACCCTGACTAGACGCAAGGGTCCCTATTTGGTCAAAGGTACCTACCTCTGCCAACTAGAGACCCCCAAATCTAACAGGTTGGTTTCCCAAGGTGCCATTGTGGTGGTAGTAGTAGTAGACACTGACAGTAGAATTTGCAAAAAAGAAAATGAGACAGTCAGTCACCTGAGGGAGACTAGGGAACGAGTAGTAAAAGTACAGTACACAATAAGACTGCCAAACAAGAAACCATGATGATAAGCAATGCTAAAGTAAAATAAAACAGAATGGATGGCTAGCCTAGTACAAGTTACAAACTGAAATCGACTCGAGCTATGATGATGTGGACAAGCAGCTGCGTAACCTTTAGTGCTGGAACTAGGATGATTGATGGCTCGATGCTGGCAATTATATTATGATGGATTATGTTCCTCTGGAAAAAATGTGAATATTGAATACTGTGCATGGGTGGGCAATCTAATCTCTATATTTTGCCAGTGTGGGCTATAGTGCAGTCTATAACCTGGTATTGCAAACGTTGCCTTATTACTCTTTCTGTACGCCTCGTGTAGGCAAGATCGATTTAATGCGGCACCATCCGCCGTAATTGAGGCTGGGGCGAGTACGCCTTGTTGCTCTCGTGTGTCCGGGACTGCGTCTGACCGGAAACTACAGGTGGTCAGTAAGTTACTGACTCAGTATTTTTTTTCAGAAAGTCTTGAACAATGATTTTAATGCAGTGCGCCAAACACAGGACCCTGAAATAGCCACCATCGGCCATGGCCTTAGCTATATTACTGCCATTGTCTGTGGCAAAAAACAATGTTAAGGCCTCTTGGTTGCAGCAATTCAAAGGCCTTGTTGTCAAAGTCTTCCAAAATGTTTGCAGCAGTATGAGATTTATTCATGGTGAACATGGCTACAGTTGCATGTTTCTGAGTAGCATTAAAAATCTCAGCAGTGTCAACAGCTGCAGATATCTTTTCTCTAACCCCTACAAAAGAGATCCAGCGTGCAGTAATGCACATGTAATCAGTGGCTTTGCAACTGGTCTACATGTCTGTTGTCAGATGGATAGTGTGAACAGCACTCTGCTGCAACGCTTGTCCAAGCAATTCCAGCACGTCGTGATGTAGTGCTGGTACAGCAACTCTGGCAAAATAGGACCGGCTGGGAACCTTCTATTTCGGGAAGATGGCTGCCACAAATTCAAGAAAACCCACCCCTTTCACAAAAGAAAAGGGAGGAGTTCCAGTGCTAACATTTTAGCCATCTTCGCGTTGTACAAACGTGCCGTTGGGTGGTTGCATTCATACTGCCCCTCCGACCTAAACATGCTGAGAATGGTAGCCTGGATTTTTTTCTTTTCTGGTACCACTGATGCAGGTGACTTCTTGACACCAGATGTTAGGCTCAATGCACATTGTTTCATTGTGGTACTCTCTTGCCTTGGACCCCTTGGTGTCTCAGCCTGACTCTTGTGCCATTGCGATGTTGCTGATGATGATGTGGGCGGTACCACTGCACGGCTGGGGACAGGGCTGCTTTGTGTACCAGAGAAAATGTCTCCCTCTTGTTCACCTTCCACCGTGATCGGATCTTCTTCATCCCCTCCAACAACAACACTTGCAGTTTTTTGGCCGCTAAGGTACGCCTCCCACTGAATCAAGTGGTGTTTTCTCAGATGGGTTGTTTGGCCTCTGGTACTATAGTTTGTACCAAGCTTACCCCAACTAACACTTGCTCCACAAATGGAGCATATAGCAATGTTCACCTCCTTCCTGCTAACCGAAAAGAAGTCCCAAACTGGGGAGGTCAACTTTCTGACGCTGCTGGTGCCACTTGTAATGTGGGATGAACTGGTAGGTGGGCGTGACATTTGACTCTCTGCAGTACCTACTTCTACTGAGGTGGTTGTTGTGGTGTATGTAGGTCGCTGCTGGGACTTTGTAAATATGGCAGCTGTAGGTGGTGTTGGTGGTATCTGTGTAGGTGGTATCCGTGCCACATTCCTCACAGCAATTTGGGTTGGGGTAATGTTGGTCTCCACTAGCGCTGGGCTAATGTCCATGATGACTGGCTCATCATCATCATCCTCCTCTACTACATCTACCTCCATAACTTGAAGGCTTTCTGGAACCTACCTTTTCCCTAGCCTTGTCACGTGGCGTGTCTCACTCTCAGACTGAGGTGGGATACAAGTGGTGTCTAGATCATCAAAAGGGGGCTTGCAAAGAAGTTGATGGACTAACCCTCCTTTTCCTTGCTGGGGATCTGGAAGACAATGGATCTTCTGAAAGAGTGGCTTGCTCTTCTTCTTCCTCAGCAGAAAGCTCAATCTCCTGAACTGCCGCTACTTCGGGAGGAACAACAACTATTGGGGGAGGTTGCAGCTGTTGTTGCCCACTTATCTGAATTTCCTGCTAATTTGATTGGGTACTACTTTGCGATAATGATAAGTCAATTTCAACATCACTGCTCATCAGCGTTGTTGTGATTACACTGGCTGCCTCTGCGACAGACATGGGCTTGGGCCTAGGTTGGTGGGGAGGGTCCACTGATGCAGGGGTGCTGCTCCCAGCTTGCTCCCCGGACAATGCTGCTGCAGGTTCAATTTTTGGTTTCCCAAAAGGGTCTTGGGCGACAAATCGGTGGTGGAAAGTGGCAGTGCCTTCTTCTTCTCACTAGCAACTTTCTTGGTACAGGACCTGGTACCTTTTTTGGGGCCATCTTGAAGATGTCAATTAGCACGCAGTGGCACAAGTTGAAGAGATGCCTGTCTGTGGTCACACGTCACGTGACGTTGTGCGTAGGGCGCAGGCCTTCTGTCTGGCAGTACAATGGGTGATGTTGTCTCCTCCTCTTTTGTGACCCTAAAAGCAAAGAAGCAAGAAGAACATCAGTGAAACGTGGCATTGTTGTGGTTCAATTACTAGTACAAACAAATATAATATAATTTAGTGTGTGTGGTCGCACTTGTTAGTGTTATTATATTCTTACCTCAGTTATTAAAACAATGAACAATACAGTGTAACCGTTTGTGAGAGTTTGACAACAACAAGGGCTTTCATGGTGTACTGTGTTACTGTGTACACTACAGTGGTACACTCAGGAAGGATAGGAAAGAAGAGAACAATGACAAAAATATAAATGTAGCAGTTTGGCATTGTGCATCACGTGGGATGCAGCACTCAGGGAGCTGCAGCTGACAAATGACAGTGGAAGCAATAAGCCAAGGGGAACAAAGGGAAGACAGACATGCAGGCATATATGGCAAAAGCACTCTAACTGCCTCCACAAAATGGCCGCCAGCCACAGGTCACACAACAACACCAAGCAGGAGGCCTAGTAAACAATGAACTCAAGCAGGCCTATATGGAGTATGGATGGACACAGACTTAACAAAATGGCCCCTGGCCACATGGGGAGGCTCAGCCAAGTCAAATGATGGCCCACTATTACAAACACACTCACATACTGGCCAGACAAAGGAGGCATGCTAAACAACACATCTTTAATGCAACAATGCCAAAAACGAAAATCCACAGGCCTAAAAAGGTTTGCAAGTTACAACCACACACTTCCAACAAGTAACTTAACCCCTTCGCTGCTAGGCCTTTTCCCCTCCTGTGCTAAGCCTTTTTTTGGCTATTTGGGGTAGTGCGCGCTTAGGCCCCTGTAACTTTTTGACCACATAAGGTATCCATGCCAAATTTGCGTCCTTTTTTTCTAACATCATGGGGATTGTAAAGGTACCCAGGGTTTGTGGATTCCCCTGGAGGGGACCCAGAAATTAGTCAAAATACAGCTAAATTTTGTTTTTTTTGGAAAAAGGCAAAAAAAGGGCTACAGATGAAAGCGTCTTGATTTTTCCCTGCAAATGGCATCAAAAAAGGGGTTGTGGGGATGAAATCACCATCTTCCCAGCGTTCAGGGACAAGCAGACTTTTGTCAGAAAACCAACTTTCTTTACACAGTTTTGGCATTTTTCTGGGACATAGCCTATTTTTGCTATTTTTTGTGCTTTCAACCTCCTTCCAGTTAATGGTAGAAATGGGTATGAAACCAATAATGGATCCTGGAAAGCCATACATTTATGAAAAGTAGACAAAATTCTGAATTCATAAAGGGGTCATTTGTGTAGATCCTTAAAGTTTTCCTTATAGAAACTAACAGTTAAATAAAGGAAAAATTGAAAATTAGTTGAAAAAAACAGCCATTTGTGTCAACGTTTTCACCTGTAACTTCTTCTAATTATGACAGCTATTTGAAGGCAATATACCGTTATATCCGCTGGACCTTTCTGGTTGTGGGGATATATAGGACTTGTAGGTTCACCAAGAACCCGACGAACCCAGAGCCAATAATTGAGCAACATCTTGCAATGATTTTTTTTTAAGTACCGGGTATATAGCAATTATTTTGGGAAAATGTATACATGGAAAAATTGTTATGAAAGACACCTATGTATTTCTGAAATGGGAACAAAATGTAGATTTTAGAAACAGTAGATATTTGCACATTTCCGAAATTGGGAGTACCCATACTAGCATGAGAATTATAGGTCATTTTTCAAAATGACTTATTTTTTACACATTGTCTTTCATTTGGAAGGCAGAAATGCATCGAAAGTCAATAGGTAATAACAGTTGCTCTACAATTCTGTGTTACCCTAAGTCTCCCGATAAAAATGGTACCTCACTTGTGTGGGTAGCCCTTGTGCCCACAACAGGAAATGGCTCAAAATGCAACGTGGACGTACCACATTTTCACAATGAAAAATTACCCTTTTTTTGCAAAGTGCCTAGGTGTAGTTTTTGAACCCTAGCTCTGGCGGCACCTAGGGAAACCTAGCAAACCTATACATTTTTGAAAACTAGACACCCAGGGGAATCCAGGATGGGGTGACTTGACTGCCTCCCACCAGGTTCTGTTACCCAGAATCCCTTGCAAACATAAAAAATTGTCAAAAAAACCACATTTTTCCCACATTTCTGTGGTGGAAAGTTCTGGAATCTGCGTGGATCCACAAATTTCCACCCACCCCGCGTTCCCCAAAGTCTTACGAGAAAAATGGTGCCTCACTTGTGTGGGTCGGCCTAGTGCCTGCGACAGGAAACGGCGCAAAACGCAACGTGGTCACACCTCAATTTCGCAGTGAAAAATGACCCTTTTTTGGCAAAGTGCCTAGCTGTAGTTTTTGAACCCTAGCTCTGCCGGCAGCTAGGGAAACCTAGCAAACCTATACATTTTTGAAAACTAGACACCCAGGGGAATCCAGTATGGGGTGACTTGACTGCCTCCCACCAGGTTCTGTTACCCAGAATCCCTTGCAAACATAAAAAATTGTCAAAAAAACACATTTTCCCCACATTTCTGTGGTGGAAAGTTCTGGAATCTGCGTGGATCCACAAATTTCCACCCACCCCGCGTTCCCAAAGTCTTACGAGAAAAATGGTACCTCACTTGTGTGGGTCGGCCTAGTGCCTGCGACAGGAAACGGCGCAAAACGCAACGTGGTCACACCTCAATTTCGCAGTGAAAAATGACCCTTTTTTGGCAAAGTGCCTAGCTGTAGTTTTTGAACCCTAGCTCTGCCGGCACCTAGGTAAACTTAGCAAACCTATACATTTTTGAAAACTAGACACCCAGGGAAATCCAGGATGGGGTGACTTGACCTCCTCCCACCAGGTTCTGTTACCCAGAATCCCTTGCAAACATAAAAAATTGTCAAAAAAACACATTTTCCCCACATTTCTGTGGTGGAAAGTTCTGGAATCTGCGTGGATCCACAAATTTCCACCCACCCCGCTTTCCCCAAAGTCTTACGAGAAAAATGGTACCTCACTTGTGTGGGTCGGACTAGTGCCTGCGACAGGAAACGGCGCAAAACGCAACGCGGTCACACCTCAATTTCGCAGTGAAAAATGACCCTTTTTGGCAAAGTGCCTAGCTGTAGTTTTTGAACCCTACCTCTGCCGGCACCTAGGGAAACCTAGCAAACCTATACATTTTTGAAAACTAGACACCCATGGGAATCCAGGATGGGGTGACTTGACTGCCTCCCACCAGGTTCTGTTACCCAGAATCCCTTGCAAACATAAAAAATTGTCAAAAAAACACATTTTCCCCACATTTCTGTGGTGGAAAGTTCTGGAATCTGCGTGGATCCACAAATTTCCACCCACCCCGCGTTCCCCAAAGTCTTACGAGAAAAATGGTACCTCACTTGTGTGGGTCGGCCTAGTGCCTGCGACAGGAAACGGCGCAAAACGCAACGTGGTCACACCTCAATTTCGCAGTGAAAAATGACCCTTTTTGGCAAAGTGCCTAGCTGTAGTTTTTGAACCCTAGCTCTGCCGGCACCTAGGGAAACCTAGCAAACCTATACATTTTTGAAAACTAGACACCCAGGGGAATCCAGTATGGGGTGACTTGACTGCCTCCCACCAGGTTCTGTTACCCAGAATCCCTTGCAAACATAAAAAATTGTCAAAAAAACCACATTTTCCCCACATTTCTGTGGTGGAAAGTTCTGGAATCTGCGTGGATCCACAAATTTCCACCCACCCCGCGTTCCCCAAAGTCTTACGAGAAAAATGGTACCTCACTTGTGTGGGTCGGCCTAGTGCCTGCGACAGGAAACGGCGCAAAACGCAACGCGGTCACACCTCAATTTCGCAGTGAAAAATGACCCTTTTTTGGCAAAGTGCCTAGCTGTAGTTTTTGAACCCTAGCTCTGCCGGCACCTAGGGAAACTTAGCAAACCTATACATTTTTGAAAAATAGACACCAAGGGGAATCCAGGATGGGGTGACTTGACTGCCTCCCACCAGGTTCTGTTACCCAGAATCCCTTGCAAACATAAAAAATTGTCAAAAAAAACACATTTTCCCCACATTTCTGTGGTGGAAAGTTCTGGAATCTGCGTGGATCCACAAATTTCCACCCACCCCGCGTTCCCCAAAGTCTTACGAGAAAAATGGTACATCACTTGTGTGGGTCGGCCTAGTGCCTGCGACAGGAAACGGCGCAAAACGCAACGTGGTCACACCTCAATTTCGCAGTGAAAAATGACCCTTTTTTGGCAAAGTGCCTAGCTGTAGTTTTTGAACCCTACCTCTGCCGGCACCTAGGGAAACCTAGCAAACCTATACATTTTTGAAAACTAGACACCCAGGGGAATCCAGGATGGGGTGACTTGACTGCCTCCCACCAGGTTCTGTTACCCAGAATCCCTTGCAAACATAAAAAATTGTCAAAAAAACCACATTTTCCCCACATTTCTGTGGTGGAAAGTTCTGGAATCTGCGTGGATCCACAAATTTCCACCCACCCCGCTTTCCCCAAAGTCTTACGAGAAAAATGGTACCTCACTTGTGTGGGTCGGCCTAGTGCCTGCGACAGGAAACGGCGCAAAACGCAACGCGGTCACACCTCAATTTCGCAGTGAAAAATGACCCTTTTTTGGCAAAGTGCCTAGCTGTAGTTTTTGAACCCTACCTCTGCCGGCACCTAGCGAAACCTAGCAAACCTATACATTTTTGAAACCTAGACACCCAGGGGAATCCAGGATGGGGTGACTTGACTGCCTCCCACCAGGTTCTGTTACCCAGAATCCCTTGCAAACATAAAAAATTGTCAAAAAAACACATTTTCCCCACATTTCTGTGGTGGAAAGTTCTGGAATCTGCGTGGATCCACAAATTTCCTCCCACCCCGCGTTCCCCAAAGTCTTACGAGAAAAATGGTACCTCACTTGTGTGGGTCGGCCTAGTGCCTGCGACAGGAAACGGCGCAAAACGCAACGTGGTCACACCTCAATTTCGCAGTGAAAAATGACCCTTTTTTGGCAAAGTGCCTAGCTGTAGTTTTTGAACCCTAGCTCTGCCGGCAGCTAGGGAAACCTAGCAAACCTATACATTTTTGAAAACTAGACACCCAGGGGAATCCAGTATGGGGTGACTTGACTGCCTCCCACCAGGTTCTGTTACCCAGAATCCCTTGCAAACATAAACAATTGTCAAAAAACCCACATTTTCCCCACATTTCTGTGGTGGAAAGTTCTGGAATCTGCGTGGATCCACAAATTTCCACCCACCCCGCGTTCCCCAAAGTCTTACGAGAAAAATGGTACCTCACTTGTGTGGGTCGGCCTAGTGCCTGCGACAGGAAACGGCGCAAAACGCAACGCGGTCACACCTCAATTTCGCAGTGAAAAATGACCCTTTTTTGGCAAAGTGCCTAGCTGTAGTTTTTGAACCCTAGCTCTGCCGGCACCTAGGGAAACTTAGCAAACCTATACATTTTTGAAAACTAGACACCCAGGGGAATCCAGGATGGGGTGACTTGACTGCCTCCCACCAGGTTCTGTTACCCAGAATCCCTTGCAAACATAAAAAATTGTCAAAAAAACCACATTTTCCCCACATTTCTGTGGTGGAAAGTTCTGGAATCTGCGTGGATCCACAAATTTCCACCCACCCCGCGTTCCCCAAAGTCTTACGTGAAAAATGGTACCTCACTTGTGTGGGTCGGCCTAGTGCCTGCGACAGGAAACGGCGCAAAACGCAACGTGGTCACACCTCAATCTCGCAGTGAAAAATGACCCTTTTTTGGCAAAGTGCCTAGCTGTAGTTTTTGAACCCTACCTCTGCCGGCACCTAGGGAAACCTAGCAAACCTATACATTTTTGAAAACTAGACACCCAGGGGAATCCAGGATGGGGTGACTTGACTGCCTCCCACCAGGTTCTGTTACCCAGAATCCCTTGCAAACATAAAAAATTGTCAAAACAACCACATTTTCCCCACATTTCTGTGGTGGAAAGTTCTGGAATCTGCGTGGATCCACAAATTTCCACCCACCCCGCGTTCCCCAAAGTCTTACGAGAAAAATGGTACCTCACTTGTGTGGGTCGGCCTAGTGCCTGCGACAGGAAACGTCGCAAAACGCAACGCGGTCACACCTCAATTTCGCAGTGAAAAATGACCCTTTTTTGGCAAAGTGCCTAGCTGTAGTTTTTTAACCCTACCTCTGCCGGCACCTAGGGAAACCTAGCAAACCTATACATTTTTGAAAACTAGACACCCAGGGGAATCCAGGATGGGTGACTTGACTGCCTCCCACCAGGTTCTGTTACCCAGAATCCCTTGCAAACATAAAAAATTGTCCAAAAAACCACATTTTCCCCACATTTCTGTGGTGGAAAGTTCTGGAATCTGCGTGGATCCACAAATTTCCACCCACCCCGCGTTCCCCCAAAGTCTTACGAGAAAATGGTACCTCACTTGTGTGGGTCGGCCTAGTGCCTGCGACAGGAAACGGCGCAAAACGCAACGTGGTCACACCTCAATTTCGCAGTGAAAAATGACCCTTTTTTGGCAAAGTGCCTAGCTGTAGTTTTTGAACCCTAGCTCTGCCGGCACCTAGGGAAACCTAGCAAACCTATACATTTTTGAAAACTAGACACCCAGGGGAATCCAGGATGGGGTGACTTGACTGCCTCCCACCAGGTTCTGTTACCCAGAATCCCTTGCAAACATAAAAAATTGTCCAAAAACCACATTTTCCCCACATTTCTGTGGTGGAAAGTTCTGGAATCTGCGTGGATCCACAAATTTCCACCCACCCCGCGTTCCCCAAAGACTTACGAGAAAAATGGTACCTCACTTGTGTGGGTCGGCCTAGTGCCTGCGACAGGAAACGGCGCAAAACGCAACGTGGTCACACCTCAATTTCGCAGTGAAAAATGACCCTTTTTTGGCAAAGTGCCTTGCTGTAGTTTTTGAACCCTACCTCTGCCGGCACCTAGGGAAACCTAGCAAACCTATACATTTTTGAAGACTAGACACCCAGGGGAATCCAGTATGGGGTGACTTGACTGCCTCCCACCAGGTTCTGTTACCCAGAATCCCTTGCAAACATAGAAAATTGTCCAAAAAAACACATTTTCCACACATTTCTGTGGTGGAAAGTTCTGGAATCTGCGTGGATCCACAAATTTCCACCCACCCCGCGTTCCCCAAAGTCTTACGAGAAAAATGGTACCTCACTTGTGTGGGTCGGCCTAGTGCCTGCGACAGGAAACGGCACAAAACGCAACGTGGTCACACCTCAATTTCGCAGTGAAAAATGACCCTTTTTTGGCAAAGTGCCTAGCTGTAGTTTTTGAACCCTAGCTCTGCCGGCACCTAGGGAAACCTAGCAAACCTATACATTTTTGAAAACTAGACACCCAGGGGAATCCAGTATGGGTTGACTTGACTGCCTCCCACCAGGTTCTGTTACCCAGAATCCCTTGCAAACATAAACAATTGTCAAAAAACCACATTTTCCCCACATTTCTGTGGTGGAAAGTTCTGGAATCTGTGTGGATCCACAAATTTCCACCCACCCCGCGTTCCCCAAAGTCTTACGAGAAAAATGGTACCTCACTTGTGTGGGTCGGCCTAGTGCCTGCGACAGGAAACGGTGCAAACGCAACGCGGTCACACCTCAATTTCGCAGTGAAAAATGACCCTTTTTTGGCAAAGTGCCTAGCTGTAGTTTTTGAACCCTAGCTCTGCCGGCACCTAGGGAAACTTAGCAAACCTATACATTTTTGAAAACTAGACACCCAAGGGAATCCAGTATGGGGTGACTTGACTGCCTCCCACCAGGTTCTGTTACCCAGAATCCCTTGCAAACATAGAAAATTGTCCAAAAAAACACATTTTCCACACATTTCTGTGGTGGAAAGTTCTGGAATCTGCGTGGATCCACAAATTTCCACCCACCCCGCGTTCCCCAAAGTCTTACGAGAAAAATGGTACCTCACTTGTGTGGGTCGGCCTAGTGCCTGCGACAGGAAACGGCGCAAAACGCAACGTGGTCACACCTCAATTTCGCAGTGAAAAATGACCCTTTTTGGCAAAGTGCCTAGCTGTAGTTTTTGAACCCTAGCTCTGCCGGCACCTAGGGAAACCTAGCAAACCTATACATTTTTGAAAACTAGACACCCAGGGGAATCCAGTATGGGTTGACTTGACTGCCTCCCACCAGGTTCTGTTACCCAGAATCCCTTGCAAACATAAAAAATTGTCAAAAAACCACATTTTCCCCACATTTCTGTGGTGGAAAGTTCTGGAATCTGTGTGGATCCACAAATTTCCACCCACCCCGCGTTCCCCAAAGTCTTACGAGAAAAATGGTACCTCACTTGTGTGGGTCGGCCTAGTGCCTGCGACAGGAAACGGCGCAAAACGCAACGCGGTCACACCTCAATTTCGCAGTGAAAATGACCCTTTTTTGGCAAAGTGCCTAGCTGTAGTTTTTGAACCCTAGCTCTGCCGGCACCTAGGGAAACTTAGCAAACCTATACATTTTTGAAAACTAGACACCCAGGGGAATCCAGGATGGGGTGACTTGACTGCCTCCCACCAGGTTCTGTTACCCAGAATCCCTTGCAAACATAAAAAATTGTCAAAAAAACACATTTTCCACACATTTCTGTGGTGGAAAGTTCTGGAATCTGCGTGGATCCACAAATTTCCACCCACCCCGCGTTCCCCAAAGTCTTACGAGAAAAATGGTACCTCACTTGTGTGGGTCGGCCTAGTGCCTGCGACAGGAAACGGCGCAAAACGCAACGTGGTCACACCTCAATTTCGCAGTGAAAAATGACCCTTTTTTGGCAAAGTGCCTAGCTGTAGTTTTTGAACCCTACCTCTGCCGGCACCTAGGGAAACCTAGCAAACGTATATATGTTTGAAAACTAGACACCCAGGGGAATCCAGGATGGGGTGACTTGACTGCCTCCCACCAGGTTCTGTTACCCAGAATCCCTTGCAAACATAAAAAAGTGTCAAAAAAACCACATTTTCCCCACATTTCTGTGGTGGAAAGTTCTGGAATCTGCGTGGATCCACAAATTTCCACCCACCCCGCTTTCCCCAAAGTCTTACGAGAAAAATGGTACCTCACTTGTGTGGGTCGGCCTAGTGCCTGCGACAGGAAACGGCGCAAAACGCAACGTGGTCACACCTCAATTTCGCAGTGAAAAATGACCCTTTTTTGGCAAAGTGCCTAGCTGTAGTTTTTGAACCCTAGCTCTGCCGGCAGCTAGGGAAACCTAGCAAACCTATACATTTTTGAAAACTAGACACCCAGGGGAATCCAGTATGGGGTGACTTGACTGCCTCCCACCAGGTTCTGTTACCCAGAATCCCTTGCAAACATAAAAAATTGTCAAAAACCTACATTTTCCCCACATTTCTGTGGTGGAAAGTTCTGGAATCTGCGTGGATCCACAAATTTCCACCCACCCCGCGTTCCCCAAAGTCTTACGAGAAAAATGGTACCTCACTTGTGTGGGTCGGCCTAGTGCCTGCGACAGGAAACGGCGCAAAACGCAACGCGGTCACACCTCAATTTCGCAGTGAAAAATGACCCTTTTTTGGCAAAGTGCCTAGCTGTAGTTTTTGAACCCTAGCTCTGCCGGCACCTAGGGAAACCTAGCAAACCTATACATTTTTGAAAACTAGACACCCAGGGGAATCCAGGATGGGGTGACTTGACTGCCTCCCACCAGGTTCTGTTACCCAGAATCCCTTGCAAACATAAAAAATTGTCCAAAAACCACATTTTCCCCACATTTCTGTGGTGGAAAGTTCTGGAATCTGCGTGGATCCACAAATTTCCACCCACCCCGCGTTCCCCAAAGTCTTATGAGAAAAATGGTACCTCACTTGTGTGGGTCGGCCTAGTGCCTGCGACAGGAAACGGCGCAAAACGCAACGTGGTCACACCTCAATTTCGCAGTGAAAAATGACCCTTTTTTGGCAAAGTGCCTTGCTGTAGTTTTTGAACCCTACCTCTGCCGGCACCTAGGGAAACCTAGCAAACCTATACATTTTTGAAAACTAGACACCCAGGGGAATCCAGTATGGGGTGACTTGACTGCCTCCCACCAGGTTCTGTTACCCAGAATCCCTTGCAAACATAGAAAATTGTCCAAAAAACACATTTTCCACACATTTCTGTGGTGGAAAGTTCTGGAATCTGCGTGGATCCACAAATTTCCACCCACCCCGCGTTCCCCAAAGTCTTACGAGAAAAATGGTACCTCACTTGTGTGGGTCGGCCTAGTGCCTGCGACAGGAAACGGCGCAAAACGCAACATGGTCACACCTCAATTTCGCAGTGAAAAATGACCCTTTTTTGGCAAAGTGCCTAGCTGTAGTTTTTGAACCCTAGCTCTGCCGGCACCTAGGGAAACCTAGCAAACCTATACATTTTTGAAAACTAGACACCCAGGGGAATCCAGGATGGGGTGACTTGACTGCCTCCCACCAGGTTCTGTTACCCAGAATCCCTTGCAAACATAAAAATTGTCCAAAAACCACATTTTCCCCACATTTCTGTGGTGGAAAGTTCTGGAATCTGCGTGGATCCACAAATTTCCACCCACCCCGCGTTCCCCAAAGTCTTACGAGAAAAATGGTACCTCACTTGTGTGGGTCGGCCTAGTGCCTGCGACAGGAAACGGCACAAAACGCAACGTGGTCACACCTCAATTTCGCAGTGAAAAATGACCCTTTTTTGGCAAAGTGCCTTGCTGTAGTTTTTGAACCCTACCTCTGCCGGCACCTAGGGAAACCTAGCAAACCTATACATTTTTGAAAACTAGACACCCAGGGGAATCCAGTATGGGGTGACTTGACTGCCTCCCACCAGGTTCTGTTACCCAGAATCCCTTGCAAACATAAAAAATTGTCCAAAAAACACATTTTCCACACATTTCTGTGGTGGAAAGTTCTGGAATCTGCGTGGATCCACAAATTTCCACCCACCCCGCGTTCCCCAAAGTCTTACGAGAAAAATGGTACCTCACTTGTGTGGGTCGGCCTAGTGCCTGCGACAGGAAACGGCGCAAAACGCAACGTGGTCACACCTCAATTTCGAAGTGAAAAATGACCCTTTTTTGGCAAAGTGCCTAGCTGTAGTTTTTGAACCCTAGCTCTGCCGGCAGCTAGGGAAACCTAGCAAACCTATACATTTTTGAAAACTAGACACCCAGGGGAATCCAGTATGGGGTGACTTGACTGCCTCCCACCAGGTTCTGTTACCCAGAATCCCTTGCAAAAATAAAAAATTGTCAAAAAACCACATTTTCCCCACATTTCTGTGGTGGAAAGTTCTGGAATCTGCGTGGATCCACAAATTTCCACCCACCCCGCGTTCCCCAAAGTCTTACGAGAAAAATGGTACCTCACTTGTGTGGGTCGGCCTAGTGCCTGCGACAGGAAACGGCGCAAAACGCAACGCGGTCACACCTCAATTTCGCAGTGAAAAATGACCCTTTTTTGGCAAAGTGCCTAGCTGTAGTTTTTGACCCCTAGCTCTGCCGGCACCTAGGGAAACTTAGCAAACCTATACATTTTTGAAAACTAGACACCCAGGGGAATCCAGGATGGGGTGACTTGACTGCCTCCCACCAGGTTCTGTTACCCAGAATCCCTTGCAAACATAAAAAATTGTCAAAAAACCACATTTTCCCCACATTTCTGTGGTGGAAAGTTCTGGAATCTGCGTGGATCCACAAATTTCCACCCACCCCGCGTTCCCCAAAGTCTTACGAGAAAAATGGTACCTCACTTGTGTGGGTCGGCCTAGTGCCTGCGATAGGAAACGGCGCAAAACGCAACGTGGTCACTCCTCAATTTCGCAGTGAAAAATGACCCTTTTTTGGCAAAGTGCCTAGCTGTAGTTTTTGAACCCTACCTCTGCCGGCACCTAGGGAAACCTAGCAAACCTATACATTTTTGAAAACTAGACACCCAGGGGAATCCAGGATGGGGTGACTTGACTGCCTCCCACCAGGTTCTGTTACCCAGAATCCCTTGCAAACATAAAAAATTGTCAAAAAAACACATTTTCCCCACATTTCTGTGGTGGAAAGTTCTGGAATCTGCGTGGATCCACAAATTTCCACCCACCCCGCATTCCCCAAAGTCTTACGAGAAAAATGGTACCTCACTTGTGTGGGTCGGCTTAGTGCCTGCGACAGGAAACGGCGCAAAACGCAACGCGGTCACACCTCAATTTCGCAGTGAAAAATGACCCTTTTTTGGCAAAGTGCCTAGCTGTAGTTTTTGAACCCTACCTCTGCCGGCACCTAGGGAAACCTAGCAAACCTATACATTTTTGAAAACTAGACACCCAGGGGAATCCAGGATGGGGTGACTTGACTGCATCCCACCAGGTTCTGTTACCCAGAATCCCTTGCAAACATAAAAAATTGTCCAAAAAACACATTTTCCCCACATTTCTGTGGTGGAAAGTTCTGGAATCTGCGTGGATCCACAAATTTCCACCCACCCCGCGTTCCCCAAAGTCTTACGAGAAAAATGGTACCTCACTTGTGTGGGTCGGCCTAGTGCCTGCGACAGGAAACGGCGCAAAACGCAACGTGGTCACACCTCAATTTCGCAGTGAAAAATGACCCTTTTTTGGCAAAGTGCCTAGCTGTAGTTTTTGAACCCTAGCTCTGCCGGCACCTAGGAAACCTAGCAAACCTATACATTTTTGAAAACTAGACACCCAGGGGAATCCAGGATGGGGTGACTTGACTGCCTCCCACCAGGTTCTGTTACCCAGAATCCCTTGCAAACATAATAAATTGTCAAAAAAACACATTTTCCCCACATTTCTGTGGTGGAAAGTTCTGGAATCTGCGTGGATCCACAAATTTCCACCCACCCCGCGTTCCCCAAAGTCTTACGAGAAAAATGGTACCTCACTTGTGTGGGTCGGCCTAGTGCCTGCGACAGGAAACGGCGCAAAACGCAACGCGGTCACACCTCAATTTCGCAGTGAAAAATGACCCTTTTTTGGCAAAGTGCCTAGCTGTAGTTTTTGAACCCTACCTCTGCCGGCACCTAGGGAAACCTAGCAAACCTATACATTTTTGAAAACTAGACACCCAGGGGAATCCAGGATGGGGTGACTTGACTGCCTCCCACCAGGTTCTGTTACCCAGAATCCCTTGCAAACATAAAAAATTGTCAAAAAAACACAATTTCCCCACATTTCTGTGGTGGAAAGTTCTGGAATCTGTGTGGATCCACAAATTTCCACCCACCCCGCGTCCCCCAAAGTCTTACGAGAAAAATGGTACCTCACTTGTGTGGGTCGGCCTAGTGCCTACGACAGGAAACGGCGCAAAACGCAACGTGGTCACACCTCAATTTCGCAGTGAAAAATGACCCTTTTTTGGCAAAGTGCCTAGCTGTAGTTTTTGAACCCTAGCTCTGCCGGCACCTAGGAAACCTAGCAAACCTATACATTTTTGAAAACTAGACACCCAGGGGAATCCAGGATGGGGTGACTTGACTGCCTCCCACCAGGTTCTGTTACCCAGAATCCCTTGCAAACATAAAAAATTGTCCAAAAACCACATTTTCCCCACATTTCTGTGGTGGAAAGTTCTGGAATCTGCGTGGATCCACGAATTTCCACCCACCCCGCGTTCCCCAAAGTCTTACGAGAAAAATGGTACCTCACTTGTGTGGGTCGGCCTAGTGCCTGCGACAGGAAACGGCGCAAAACGCAACGTGGTCACACCTCAATTTCGCAGTGAAAAATGACCCTTTTTTGGCAAAGTGCCTAGCTGTAGTTTTTGAACCCTAGCTCTGCCGGCACCTAGGGAAACCTAGCAAACCTATACATTTTTGAAAACTAGACACCCAGGGGAATCCAGGATGGGGTGACTTGACTGCCTCCCACCAGGTTCTGTTACCCAGAATCCCTTGCAAACATAAAAAATTGTCCAAAAACCACATTTTCCCCACATTTCTGTGGTGGAAAGTTCTGGAATCTGCGTGGATCCACAAATTTCCACCCACCCCGCGTTCCCCAAAGTCTTACGAGAAAAATGGTATCTCACTTGTGTGG